>JAOPSE010000015.1:75294643-75894643 GCA_029449295.1 Zea luxurians | reverse complement strand
ATAAGCTCTGCATTCCCTTAGGAACGTCTTTGGAGCTTCTTCGCCTTTTACTTAGACGGTATCAGCGTTGACTTTTCGCTGTATGCTCTGCATTCCCTTAGGAACGTCTTTGGAGCAAAAAACTTACACTGCGCTCCCTTTGGAATGGCTTTTTGTAACCTTGGTAACTTACTCTGCGTTCCTTAGAACGACTTTTTGTTGCTTCGAAGGATTTTTAATAATTCGAAGGTCCTCCTTATTACCGCAAATTTTTAAGCTTCAGCAACTTAAGCCTGTGGAGAAGATAGGTTTTCCTCATAACCAACCACGAAACTGTTATATGAAAACTGAAATGTTCTTTATTACACAGAAAATAGAACTTAAACGGAAAAGACTGCTATCAAAGTAGGATATCTGTCAGTAAATGTGCTTCGACTCTGGCACAGTACTATTGACTGTGCGAGCTTCAGATTGCTCTCTGAGATCCCTTTGGTGCGGAGCATATTGGCTCCCTTCTGGCTGTTGGCCTTGTTGCAGCGGAGGTGGAGGCGGGGGCTGTTGCCATGAAGCTTGAGGTTGACTTGCCGAAGCTACAGAAACTGCAGGGTGGTTGCCCACGTATTTCGGGATGTAAGGCTGATGGTACGAAGCAGTATGCATGACCTGCTTCGGCTGGCCCTGTTGCGCTGCAGCTTCTGCTAGCTCCTTTTGTTTCTGGATGGTGACATGGCACATCCTGGTGGTATGGCCCTTGTTTTCACCACAGAATAAGCAAAATATCCTCCTTGGTTGATCTCCAAATCTCCCGCTGAAGCCCCTGGCGCCTCTGCCTCTTGGAGCTGGTGGCCAGAAGAAAGTTTGCTGTTGCCCCGAAGCCTGTGAGGAGCACTGCGGCCTGTTCTGCTGACTTCCCTTGTCATCATTTTGAGTAGAGCTGTGGATGGACCTGACATGCCTCGGATAAAATCTTCCTCCGAAGCCCCTGGTCATCTCAGAAAATCTGAAGGCCTCCTCCCTTCTTTGGCGAAAGTCATTATCGGCACGAATGTACTCGTCCATCTTTTGGAGCAGCTTCTCCAGAGTCTGAGGAGGCTTCCTAGCAAAGTATTGGGCTGCAGGTCCAGGACGAAGCCCCTTGATCATGGCTTCGATGACGATTTCATTAGGCACGGTTGGTGCCTGCGCTCTCAAACGCAAGAACCTTCTGACATACGCCTGAAGGTATTCTTCGTGATCCTGAGTGCACTGGAACAAGGCTTGAGCAGTGACCGGCTTCGTCTGAAACCCTTGAAAGCTGGTTAACAACATATCCTTCAGCTTCTGCCATGAAGTGATCGTTCCTGGTCGGAGGGAGGAATACCAGGTCTGAGCAACACTCCTGACAGCCATAACAAAAGACTTTGCCATGACTGCAGCATTGCCACCATACGAAGACACTGTTGCTTCGTAGCTCATCAAGAACTGCTTCGGGTCTGAATGGCCGTCGAAGATGGGAAGTTGGGGTGGCTTATAGGTCGGAGGCCAAGGTGTAGCCTGCAGCTCAGCGGACAGAGGAGAAGCATCATCGAAAACAAAATTTCCCTGATGGAAATTGTCATACCAGTCATCTTCGTTGACGAAGCCCTCCTGATGAAGGTCTTTCTGCTGGGGCCTTCTGTTCTGCTCATCGTGAGTGAGATGGCGAACTTCCTCAGAGGCTTCGTCTATCTGCCTTTGCAACTCAGCTAGCCGGGCCATCTTCTCCTTCTTCCTCTGCACCTGTTGATGTAGCATCTCCATATCCCTGATTTCTTGGTCTAGCTCATCCTCCTGAAGCGTCGGGCTGACGGCCTTCCTCTTCTGGCTTCGGGCCTCTCGAAGAGAGACGGTCTCCTGGTTGTGGTCCAGCGGTTGCAGTGCTGCAGCCCCAGTCGCTGAAGCTTTCTTCGGCGCCATAGCGAAGGTCTATAGCTTCCGAAGGTGTTCAAAAAACTCGAAGTAGGAGTGAGTTCACCGGAGGTGGGCGCCAATGTTGGAGACTTGTTCTCAAATACTAAGAGTTAAGAACAAGGCAACATAAAGTGTTAAATGTTAAATTCATTCGTCCTTCGAAACATTATTCCCCTTCGGTAAATAATGAGTTTCGGACGAAGGTCACAAGAGGCATACCTTCGTGAATATAACAAATAATGATGAAGGATTTATGTAGAGCATGAAATATAATATAAACATCATCATAGAATCATTTCTATTTTATTAACATGGAAAAATAGAAATGATTTCAAATTACAAATGTACCTTCGGTCCTGAGAGAAGGTAAAAAGTACAAGCGTGACGCAGAAGCAAATGCCAAGTCAGCGTGAACAGTACGGGAGTACTGTTCATCTATTTATAGACGCGGGACGCAGCCCACGTAAAATTACATTCATGTCCATTACATTCACCAATGACTTATGGAAATTTGTCAAGGCCCAAGTAGTCTTTTCATCTTTAAGTCGGTTCCCCTTTCTGCTATCGCGACGAAGCTTCCCTGCGCACAGCTTCGGCTGTGGACCATCCTTGGTAATCGGTCCGTTCCCCATTTTGATCCCCCTTCGTCTAGTTCAGGCTTCGTCCTGACCGAATTTCATGTTCATAGTTTTGAATCCGAAGATACCTGTTCACATAATCCGCTTGGAAAACATTGTCAAATCATGTTTTTGAGGACCTTCGGAAGACGAAGGCCCCCAACAGAGTCTATCCTTGGTAATGGAAATTCATCCTTTGGACAGGCCTTGTTAAGATCCATGAAATCGATACACATTCTCCATTTGCCATTGGCCTTCTTCACCATAACAGTGTTTGCTAGCCACTCTGGATATTTTACCTCTCTAATAACACCAGCACTGAGAAGTCTTTTCACTTCATTCCAAGCACCTTCAGCTTTATCATCAGACATTTTTTGAAGCCTTTGCTTTCTGGGCCTAAAAGATGGATCGACATTGAGTGAATGTTCGATGACGTCTCTGTTGACACCACAGAGATCATTGGCCGACCATGCAAAAACATCTTTGTTGTTGAATAAAAACCTTATCAATTTTTTCTCCTGCTTTTCAGATAATTGAGACCCTAGCAATACCTTCTGTTCTGCTATGTCTTCACATAGAAGCATGGGCTTCGGCTGATCAGCCGAAGCAGCCTTCTCTCTTCTATACTTGTACTGCTCACAAGCTTCAGCTCCATCTATATTGTGGATGGCTTTTGAGTCTGTCCAATTTCCCTCAGCCTTTCTGGCAGCTTCCTGACTTCCATGAATAGCAATAGGCCCTTGTTCCGAAGGTATCTTCATGCATAGATATGCTGGATGAAGAATTGCTTCGAAAGCATTAAGTGTCCCACGACCAATGATTGCATTGTAGGGGTATTCCATGTCAACAATATGAAACACAACCTGTTCAGTCCTTGTATTGTGGACAAATCCGAAGGTCACTGGCATTGTGATCTTACCAAGTGCTACAATCTGCCTTCCTCCGAAGCCACAAAGAGGGTGTGTAGCATCATGAATCTTGTTCTCTGGCTCTTGCATCTGTCTGAAGGCTTTAGCAAATATGATATCGGCTGCACTGCCTGTATCGACTAGAACATTGTGGACCAAAAATCCCTTGATGACACAAGATATGACCATAGCATCATTATGGGGGTAATCCTTGAGATGAAGATCCTCCTGGAGAAGGTGTTTGGGATGTGGGACCATTTCGACTTGATGAAGGGTCCCTGCACCCCAACATGCTGCACCCTTCTCTGAGCTTCCTTTTTCTGCTTCTTGTTGGCCGGCTCTGAGCATGAACCACCTGTTATCGGGAGCACTAGCTTCGTAGCCGAAGCAGCTTTAGCTTGCTTGTTGGACGAAGCCATCAACTCTATCAATGGAAGTGAGTTCACCGGAGGTGGGCGCCAATGTTGGGGACTTGTTCTCAAATGCTATGAGTTAAGAACAAGACAACATAAAAAGATTAATGGTTAATACACTTCGTCCTTCGAAGCATTATCTCCCTTAGGATATAATGATCTCCAGACGAAGGGCATGAATGACATACCTTCGGCATCACAGTATATATTAATGAAAGAAGAAGCATATGAGACATGGGAAATAACATGAATAATCATATGGCATCATTAATATTTTTAAATTATATCATCACGATCAAATGTGAACAATATTGAATTACATTTATACCTTCGGCTTGACAGAAGGCAAATAGTCCAAGCGTGATGCACGAGCGAATACAAGTCAGCGTGAACAGTACAGGGGTACTGTTCATCTATTTATAGGCATAGGATGCAGCCTGCGAGAAATTACATTCATGCCCTTTACACATGGTTACAATCATAGCATAGGTTGTCATGGGCTAATTGATCATTTCATCTTTTAAGTCGGTGCATCTGGAGATACGTTACGAAGCTCCTTGACTGATATCTTCGGTATTGTATTCTGTCCTTTCGAAGGTGCTTCTTCTTCGCGAGACCTTCGGCGACAAAGCTGCCCCCCAACAGTGATGACTCAAAAGTTTGAGATGTCGATGATGGGTGAGTTGACCTACTTCCTTGGGTTCCAAGTGAAGCAACTCAAGGATGGCACCTTCCTCTCCCAAACGAAGTACACTCAAGACCTTCTCAAAAGGTTTGGGATGAAGGACGCAAGGCCCGTGAAGACACCAATGGGAACCGACAGGCATGTCGACCTCAACAAAGGAGGTAAGTCTGTTGATCAAAATGCATACCGGTCTATGATAGGTTCCTTGCTTTATTTATGGGCTAGTAGATCGGACATTATGCTTAGTGTATGCATGTGTGCTAGATTTCAATCCGACCCCAAGGAATGTCACCTTGTGGCCGTTAAGCAAATTCTTAGATATTTAGTTGCTACGCCTTGCTTCGGGATCTGGTATCCAAAGGGGTCTACCTTTGACTTAATTGGATATTCAGACTCTGATTATGCTGGATGCAAGGTTGATAGGAAGAGTACATCAGGGACATGCCAATTCCTAGGAAGGTCCCTGGTGTCTTGGAGTTCAAAGAAACAAAAATCTGTTGCCCTATCCACCGCTGAGGCCGAGTATGTTGCCGCAGGACAGTGTTGCGCGCAACTACTTTGGATGAGGCAAACCGTCAAGGACTTTGGCTACAATCTGAGCAAAGTCCCACTCCTATGTGACAATGAGAGTGCAATCCGCATGGCAGATAATCCTGTTGAACACAGCCGCACTAAGCATATAGACATCCGGCATCACTTTCTGAGGGACCACCAGCAAAAGGGAGATATCGAGGTGTACCATATTAACACCGAGAACCAACTAGCCGATATCTTCACCAAGCCTTTAGATGAGAAAAGGTTTTGCAGGTTGCGTAGTGAGCTAAATGTCTTAAATTCGCGTAACTTGGATTGATCTATAGCATACATGTGTTCTATGCCTTTGATTATGCTACTTTATGCATTTCAATCCATTATTGTTTATTTGTGGTGCTCAAGTTGTACACATGATCCCTAGACCTCACAAGTCCATTTGTAAGTGATGCACTTATTTAGGGGGAGATATGCTACAACTTGACCATTTGAGACTAACCTTTGTGTTTGAGTATTCTTGATATAGTCTCAAAGGTGCATTGAAAGGGAAAATGGACTTGGACGTTGCAAAGACTTCCACTGCACTCTGGTATTGGTGTATTTACTTCCAAGTTCATACCTATGCTCTTATTGCCTTTTTGCTCTTAATTGACAATTTTGGTGAGGCAATGGGGTTAAAGGGCCAAGAATGATCCTGTTTTGGTGCTTAATGCCAAAGGGGGAGAAATTAAGGTCAAAGCAAATGGATCAGCTACCACTTGTGAATTTTGAAAACAATAGAGTTAGAACTTTTGATTTGTCCAAAATACTCTTATTGCAAAATTTAGTCTCTTGTGGGGGAGAATTTTTTATCATGGGAAAAAGGGGGAGTTTTGGGCACTTGATCAATTTCACTCTTGGACTATCTCTCTTTGAGCCCAAACAAGTGAGTTTGACTTAGAGATAGGAAAATGAATTTGATTTGCAAAAACAAACTAAGTGGTGGCAAAGAATGATCCAAATATGTCAAAACTTGTGCAAAGACAATTTTGTTCTCAATTGTATTGACGTTGCACTTCTTTTGGTTGCTTTTGGATGTGTTGGCATAAATCACCAAAAAGGGGGAGATTGAAAGGGAAATGTGCCCTTGGGCAATTTCTATTATGTTTTGGTGATTAAGTGCCCAACACATTTAATTAAGTTCTTATGTGCTAAATGAAGAGAAAAGTGCAAATCAAGACATGAGGTATGTTTCTAGACTTAGTACATTGTTTTGAGTACTAACATATTTTGTCTAAGTGCTAGAAATAGGAAAAGAAAAAATTGCAAAAGACTTGGCTATGTGCAGCCAAAGTCAAGCTCGGCCTGGCACACCGGACTGTCCGGTGGTGCACCGGACAATGTCCTGTGCGCCAGGCTGCTCTCCAGTGAATAGGTCGCTCTCGGGAAAAGTTTGGCGGCGTACGGCTATAATTCACCGGACTATCCGGTGGTGCATCGGACTGTCCGGTGAGCCAACGGTCGCCAGCGTAATGGTCGGTCGCGCAATCCACGCGCGATGCGTGGCCCGCACCAACGGTAGGTAGGGGGCATCGGACAGCTGCAACGGTCGTCTGCGCCAGAAAAGGAAGGAGATCGGCACCGGACTGTCTACAGTGACTGTCCGGTGGCGCACCCTAGGTGCATGGAGGAGTTACACAAGCTTACAAGAAACATTCTAAGACTCCAATACTCCAACTTCTCGCATTCGATTCTTTGAGATAGTGACTTGAGCTCCATTTGAGTTGTGAACTCCGTGCGTTGTGTTTTGAGCTCAAGTTGTGACTTGTGTGCGTGATTGTGCTATGGATTTGAGTCTTGTGTGTGTTGCTCTTCCCTACCTTACTTCTGTGCTTCTTTTGTGATCATCATTGTAAGGGCGAGAGGCTCCAAGTTGTGGAGATTCCTCGCAAACGGGAGAAAGACTAAGAAAGGAAAAACCATGGTATTCAAGTTGATCATCGGATCACTTGAAAGGGGTTGAGTGCAACCCTCGTCCATTGGGACGTCACAACGTGGAAGTAGGCAAGTGTTACTTGGCCGAACCATGGGATAAAATCGTGTGTCTCTTGTGTGCTTTCTCTTTGATTGTCTATGTTCACAAGAGCTCGTTTCAAGCTACTTAGTCATTCTAACTTTCATAACTAAGTTTTGTGGCTATTAGTGTTGAATTGTACAGGATCACCTATTCACCCCCCTCTAGGTACTCTCACCTGGCCGATCTAGAAATGAAGGAAGCACTGAAGATCATTAATATAGCTGAATCTATTGTTGACGAAGTCGTTAATAAATTGTTAAATGAAGTTGCGGAGAAAGTCCTAAAAGAAGACTAGCACTTTACTATAAAAATATTTTTAAATAGTCAATGCAAGAGATACTAGAATGAACATTGTGCTTTTATTGTGACGAAGCTGTAATACTTGATGTGTATAACTTTGTATTGAATATGTAAATTATTGTAATTTATTTCTTTACGATGCATGAAACTTACATACATACCATTTTTGAGCCTTCAGCGAAAAAATATGTTCCCTTCTTTTCATGCTTCGTGAAGAAAGAAAATCCGTGGTTCGTACAAATAAAGATATTCATGCTTCGTAAAGAGAGATCCCTCTTTCATGTGCAGGCTGACGAAGCCGTAATTCGAAGCTTACTTCGTGTAACTTTGATAGAATACTTTCCGAAAATCGGCTCCGTATTCCATTCTTGTGTCATTGATGCAATATGATGTATGATGTGATGCTATGTGAAATGATATGATGATATAATGCAAAATGATAATGATACCGAAGACACATACTCACACTCCCACACTGGAACACACAATCTCTTTATTCTCTTTGGAACGACTGGAATCTCTTTGCCGCTTATTTTTTGGCTTCACCGTTTATTTTTCGGTGTAAGTTCTGCATCTCCTTAGGAACGTCTTTTGAACTTCTTCGCCTTCTATTTCGGCGGTATAAGTTCTGCATCCCCTTATGAACGACTTTTGAACTTCTTCGTCTTATATTTCGGCGGTATTTGGCTCTACATTCCCTTTGGAACGACTTTTGAGTAAAAACTTACACTGTGCTCCCTTAGGAATGACTTTTTTGTAGCTTCGGCAAAACTTACTCCACTCCCTCAGGAACAACTTTTTTGTAGCTTCGGCAAAACTTACGCTGCGCTCCCTTAGGAATGACTTTTTTGTAGCTTCGGCAATTCTTACGCTGCGCTCCCTTAGGAACGACTTTTTTGTAGCTTCGGCAATTCTTAGCTCTGCATTCCCTTAGGAATACGACTTTTGAGCTTCGTAAGTCTGTGAAGAAGATATATTCCATCTCGATAGAAGCAAAAATTATTACAAAAATTTAAAACTAGATTTACATTGTTTGTTCCTTATTAAGAAACAAAATGACATAGAACATAAAAGTATTTCAGAGGGAGGATATTGCTCTATAAATGTGCTTTGATTCTGGCACAGTACTATTGACTGTATGAGCTTCGGATTCCTCCTTGAATTCGCTTGTTGTTGAGAGTGCTGGTGCCCTTCTGGCTGCTGACTTCGGGAATGTGTAGGTTGCAGTGGTGGTGGTGGTGGAAGCTGACGCCAAGAAGCCTGTGAATGGCTAGCCGAAGCAACAGATGCTGCAGGATGATTTCCCACATATTCTGGTATGTAGGGAGAGTGGCACGAAGCAGTGTGTAAGACCTGCTTTGGCTAATTCTGCCGAGCTTGGGCTTCTGCGATCTCCTTTTGCTTCAGAATAGTGATTTGGCACATTCTTATAGTATGGCCCTTGTCCTCACCATAGAATAGGTAATAGATTTTCCTGGGCTGATCCCCATATCTTCCTCCAAAGCCCCTGGCGCCTCTGCCCCTTGGAGCTGGCGGCCTGAAGGAGCTTTGCTGCTACCCCGAAGACTGTGAGGTGTACTATGGCCTCTGAAGCTGGCTTCCTTTGTCGTCATTCTGGCTGGAGCTGTGGATTGATCTGACATGCCTAGGGTGGATTCTTCCTCCGAAGCCCCTAGTCATCTCAGAGAAACTGTAAGCTTCCTCGCTTCTTTGGCGGAAGTCGTTGTCAGCCCGGATATACTCATCCATCTTCTGAAGTAGCTTCTCCAAAGTTTGTGGGGGCTTTCTGGCAAAGTATTGAGCCATAGGTCCTGGCCGAAGACCCTTGATCATGGCCTCAATGATAATTTCATTGGGCATTGTGGGCGCTTGTGCCCTTAGTTGCAAGAACCTTCGGACATATGCCTAAAGGTATTCCTCATGGTCTTGCGTGCACTGGAACAAGGCCTGAGCTGTGACTGACTTCGTTTGAAAGCCTTAGAAACTGGTAATCAGCATATCCTTGAGCTTCTGCCATGACATGATTGTCCCTGGCCGGAGAGAAGAATACCATGTTTGGGCTACGTTTCGGACTGCCATGATAAAGGACTTTGCCATGACAGCTGCATTGCCTCCGTATGAGGATATTGTTGCCTCATAGCTCATCAAAAATTGCTTTGGGTCCGAGTGCCCATCATACATGGGTAGCTAGGGTGGCTTGTAGGATTGTGGCCATGGGATAGCCTGCAATTCTGCTGCCAAGGGAGAAGCATCATCAAAAGTAAAGGTATCATGATTAAAATCATCATACCATCCATCTTCGTTGAATAAGCCCTCTTGACGAAGCTCCCTGTGTTGAGGCCATCGGTCTTGGTCATTTTGAACAAGATGACGCGCTTCCTTAGTAGCTTCATCGATCTTCCTTTGAAGATCGGCCAGTCGAGCCATCTTCTCTTTTTTCCTTTGCACTTGTTGATGGATGGTTTCCATGTCCCTGATCTCTTGGTCCAACTCCTCCTCCTGGAATGTTGGACTGGTGGCCTTTCTCTTCTGGCTTCGAGCCTCTTGGAGAGAGAGAGTCTCCTGGTTTGTGTCCAGTGGCTGCAGTACAACAGCCCCTGGTGCTGTTATATTCTTCGGCGGCATGACGAAGGTCAGTGCTTTGCCGAAGATTGTGGAAGTGAGTACACCGGAGGTGGGCGCCAATATTGGGGGCTTGTTCTCAAATGCTATGAATTAAGAACAAGACAACACAAAAATAGGTTAAAGGTTAATGCTCTTTGTCCTTCGAAGCATTATTTCCCTAAGGATATAATGATATTCGGATGAAGGTTATGAAGAATATACCTTCATTGTCACCACATATATCAATAAAAGATGAAGCATAGGAAACATGAGAGATAACATAGATTATGTAACATCATAATATATATTTTATTATATAATCATGAATGAATAAAAATAGCACAGGATTACATTTGTACCTTCGGTCTGATAGATGGTGAAAGTACAAGCGTGATGCACGAGCGAGAACAAGTCAGCGTGAATAGTACGGGAGTACTGTTCATCTATTTATAGGCACAGGACGTAGCCTGCGTAAAATTATATTCATGCCCTTCATATTCACTACTGACTTAATAACAGTCTTTCGAGGACTAGATAGCCTTTTCCTCCTTAAGTCGGTTCCTCTTTCTGCTATTGAGCCAAAGCTTCCTTGCGCGCAGCTTCGGCGCTGGTTCAACCTTCGTTTCGATCCTGCTTTCCATATTGTGCATAGCTTCATCCCGAGTGCGAAGGTTCCTGTACATATATTATGCTTGGGAAACATTGTTAATCATGTTTTTGAGGACCTTCGGAAGACGAAGGCCCCCAACATGGTACTTAAAAACATTTTCAAAAATTCTAAATATGTTTTTTGAGTTTATTGGGTCCCAAATCATGTCTAGGAATTTTCCTAGAATTTTTGGAGCATTCGAGATATTTTTCAGACATTAAAAATGATTTAGCCTTTTCTAGAATTATTTTAATTTTAAAAAATAGGATTATTACGAAAAATAAAATTTCTTCAAACCCTAGCAATATACCCCTTTCCAAATCTTGAAACCGTTTCCCCAGATTCGATCCATAATTCTCGGAATTGCTCGCCGAAGTTCGGGGCGGTTCCAACTCCGGCGAGCAATTACTTTCAATCCGTGTGTCGTTGGCGAAACCCAAGAGTAGCACTGCGTTCGTCTCGTCGAGAGCTTCGTCCCGTGCATTCGATTCGTCGATCTGACCTTTGATTTACCGACAATCAATAGATTTCTGCTCGGCTCAGGCGAGAGTCCTCTTCCCAGGTGAGCTTTTCGGTTGTTGTTCATGGAGGTTTCTTCGTTTACTTCCCTAAGTGCGCGACCCCTCCCTCTCTCCCCTCTTTTGCGATATCTTTTGCGTTTTAAATCCGATTCGCTCCGTTTGTGTCGCGTTATATTTGTATTAAAGTTATCTACATGTTAGATGTATTATTCTCTGTTGTTATATTTTTTAAATAATTTATTAAATATTTGTTTGACCAATGTTTATTAAAATAGCTTTCCAATTAAATCTAATTTAGGGTTTTCAACTTGTGCGTTTATAAATAAACAACAACATGGTTAATAGTAGTTGAAATATTCTTTATTAATAATCATTTAGTATAAATGTGTTACCTATTTAATAGTCCTCGCGTGTTGTGTTGGTCCATGTGCTGTTCGTGTACTGTTGTGTTGTTTCGCATGTCGCGCACTTCGTTTTTGACCGTTAATTTATCCCGCTTAGAGTTGCTAATATTATTTAAATTACTTATTTAACCAAGAGCTGTTAGTATAGCAGATTAATTAAAACTAGGTGATAACTCTAGTTACATTTGATAAATGTCGATTAATGCAAGTATGTCGAATTAAATGTTTTATTTCATATTTGTTTATGGTATAACGTAAACGCGATAACTTCTCAATTGTAGCTTCGATCTCGGTGTTTTTTTTTTCTTGTGTGACCGTAGAAGCGAACTCAATTTTGTGTTGCCCGTTTTTTATAATCTTTTCCCTTGTATGGTGTATTTTTCCTTTCTGTTCTAAAAATGATGAATGTATATTTACACTCGTCTAGATAACATTTCGTCCGTGGAGTCCGAGGATGTTGCAGGAGAAACCCTTGAGCAGCAGCAGTTTGGTGAAGACAAGTGTCCTCTAACCTATTATGTCCTATTTACTTTATAATTCACTGTCCCGCATACTATGATTAATCAAAGGATTGACTAGCTTTCTACTTATCATGTCCCTGATTACCTTTTTGGGTTGGCCTATTATGATCAGCTACATGCTAGTGCTTTATCCTAATCAAAGAACATGATGAGAATTGCTTTATGATACGATGATTCATTCTAATTATGATTATGAGCTTCTGGCATTTTAGAGGGCTTGGTCTATTTCCCGAGTATCTCTCGGTAAGGACCTGTTTGTTAAGAGACCACCCAGAAAAACAGTACAACCATGGGGGTGGTATGGGACGCCCTTACCTGATTAATTGGAGGAATCTCGGGGTGTAGTTTGCTTCGCTGTTGTGCTGTCAATGGGGGCTGGGGCATAGTGCTTGCTCTGCTAAGGGTGGAGTGCCGAGGTTCATTCGATTTGGTTTTGTTAGTTGCCCCTTTAGGGAGTACTGTGTTTGTATGACTAGCAAAACCTAATGGGCGGCTACACACCAGGAGAATCTTTGTATAGGCTACATAGTGAATCCCTAGCCATTCACCTCGGTAGTGAAGATCGAGTCTTGCAAACCCATGCTAGAAAGGGATCACAACTTGTGGGTAAAGTGTGCAACCTCTGCAGAGGCTTAGAAACTGGTATATCAGTCATGCTCATGGGTAAGAGCAGTCGTGGAATCCTATTTGATTAGAGATTCTCTAGATACATTTATGTTGATGGTTTAATGATGATGGTTATACTTATGATTTCTGGTACTTTCCTCTCTGAGTAGGTGCTTTTATGATATCAACTTGGATTCTATGATAAAACTTGGCTTCTAATAATGATAAATACCTGACAAACTAAAAGCAACTTATTTGAGCCTAACTTCACATACAACTAGTCCACTTCAACCAAAAGGGACATTTGCTAAGTACGTTTATTTGTACTCAACCTTGCTTAAACACCAAACACCAGGTTAACCACATTGCAACCATTGCTCAGGAGAAGATGAAGGCAACGAGGAGGATTTTTAGAAATTTTAGGACTTCGAGGAGTTCTAAACTAGATTAGCGGCAAACCCCAGTCAGCTGCCTATGAAGGCCTTATCTTACTACGTTTCTTTTAGCACTTTGATTTCTGTTTAAGTTAATGACTACGTGGATGTTTTGGACATCATGATGTAATAAAGTAATATTTCTTTACGTTATTATTTGAGCACTGTGTGATGATGTCCAATTACGTAATCGTTGTGTATGTGAATTTCTGATCCTGGCACGTACATGGTTCACATTCGGTTTTCCTTCCAAAATCGGGTGTGACATAAGTGGTATAATGTCACACCCGGCTTTAAGGAACAAAGCCAGGTGCATCTCATACATGCGCCAAGAAGACAACATATATAATAACAGAGTGTATAGAGATAAATGTCATAAAACATCAGAGTATTTATTACATAGCGGAAGACTTATTACAAAATAAAATAATAAATATAAAACGAACTAAGGATCGTCGGCGCCAATGTCGACTGGGAAACGCCACCTAGATCAGATCGAACTCCTCAGTGTTAGGCGGCTCCTCCTGAACCACCTGATCTTCTCCTGTGGGGGGGTGTGAGACAGCAAGGGTGAGCTCACACATGATCATAGCTCAACAAGTTGTGGGGAACCAGTGGACACAAACTCACAAAGGTGTGAGTTCATGTGATGTGTAAGGCTAATCAATGATAGGGGTTAGAGCTGAGCATTGCTTTTAAGTAGTTGGTCAAAATTTTATTAGCAATTACTAAGTGTAAGTAAATACCAAACCATAAGTAAAGTAATAGAACAAAATTAATAGTAAACCCATGCAATGCAAATGACAAAATTGAGTTTAAGTTCCATAATTTAAACATCAGAGAGTCCTGAGCTGCTCATGACCGTGAGCTCGGCTAGTATACCAGTTTTACACTCTGCAGAGGTTGTACCCTTTACCCACAAGTCATGTTACCCATCTGCCAAGGGATCGCGACTTCCCATACACCTCTACCTAGGAAGCGCGGCAGGGCAACACTACGAGGCCTTTACAAAGTTCCACTAGCTTCCGAAAACCCGCTACAGTTTATAGGAAGTTCCAATGCAGGGTTGCTGGCTGACCGCCATCGCAGCAAAATCAACCAGGGACCTCCCTACACTGACCACTCCCCTACTGCCCTTGCCCCTTTCGGGTAAGGTAGTCTTCCACTAGCTTTCCTAATTAGTCAGCCAAGGGCGTCCCATTAAACCCTTGTGGTGGCACGTGGTTCTCAAGTTAAGCTCTATGTTCCAATTAACATTAATGAACTTGACATGAACATAAACAGAATAACAAGAATCATTGGAACATAGATATAATAAATGATTATCCCAAAACCATGTAAAGCAATAGCAAACTACCCAAGTGATTCAGGGGTAAACAAGGTAATGAGACAAACAATCTAGGGTGACCTATTGGGTCCCATCAAAATTAACCTATGCATGAGTATGTGATATTAAAGAACATTATTGGGTAAAAAGTGGTCAAGAGCACAACTTGCCTTCAATGAGCTCCTGCTCAGCTACTTCAACCTGCTGCTCACCAGGATCCTCAGCAACGGGCTCTTCTACTCGCCACAATACAAACAAGCACAGGATATAGGGAAAATTAACATTACACCAAGCATGTAAACAAAATACACAGAGATATTCTACATATTAAAATAAAAACCTAGGAACTGGAATCATAATTTTCTGAGTTATAGATTTCAAGTTATGCATTTTCAAAGGTTTTATGTGCTTTAAATGAGATTAAGTGATAAATAAATTTCTTACTGTTTTCATGACATAACAGAGGCTCTAGGTGATAAAGAATAAAATTACAAAAATTTAGAAAGTGGAATGGATTAATTTGGAGTTCATATGTATTTTCTATGAATTATCAAAGTTCTAGCAATTATTTTGTATTAAAAATCTATTTAATAATCATTTTCCCTGATTTTATTATGTTCTGGACTGGGCCTCGATTTCTAGAAAGTGCAGGGGGCTCGGGGTAAGATTCCAGAGACCCAGCGCACAGAAGCAAAGGACGGCGGGTTCATTTTCTAATTTCATAAGGTCTCTTCTACAAAACTACCAGCCGAAGAGGTATCTTTTAATCCTAGCCGCTCGATCTACTTTGGACGGCCAGGATTACATTCGCACGGAAATAAACCGGTACGCTATAAAAGCCTTTGGATCAACAATCTACGACCCAGATTTAATGAACTCTGGATCCAGTTTCTACCGCACGACGTGAAATCAACGGCGCGGATCAAACCGAGCGGAGGGAGACGCTGGACCCAAATACAGCCGTTCGATAAGAATCCAACGGCGCACGACCCCTTCTCCTTCCCTGGTTCTCAAACACGACGGCGCCCAGACAGCGCATCGCCCCCAATTCATGGCGCCATCCCACCGGCAGCCACCAATCCATGGCCACGGTGACCCCCAAACCCAAATCAGAGAGCGTGTAATCATCCCACGAAAGATGGTGAAATTGAAAAGCAAGTGAGTCTCACCTAATTCGCGATGCAGGGGCCCTGACCACGGCGAGGCGCGTGTGAGCGGCTGGGCTGTGCTCCGGTGAGCAATTGGTTTGGCACCGACCGCTGAGCTGGCCCAGAGACTGCGCGGACACCCTCTGTGCGTCCCAGGGAACACCCCAGGGTGGTTGATGATGCCCTATTGACAGCGACCGAGCAGGCTCACGACAATGGCTATCTATCCGCAGCAATGATGGTAGTGGGCACGAGGATTCCGGCGAACAGAGGCTTGGAGCGAGGACGAGGGGGTCGCGGCCTCGGTCTTTATACTCGTGGTTGCCAGTCAGTTGGCGAGGAATCCGGAAAGGACTCATGCGATTGGTGGCGGCGCAGGGACCCCGCAGACCCTCTCCGCGCAGGCACCCGATCCACTAATGGCGACAATCTAAGCGATACTTTGGGGTATCAGGGGCGGCTCGGCTTCGTATATGTGCATGGTTGGTCAAGCCTCGAGGTAAGACGATGGCGGGGCCAGGTCCGAGATCTCCGGCGGCTCCACCGGGTTCGGTTGTAATGAACCGAGCTAGAAGATGTTACTAGCGAGGTGGGTCTGGTCATTAGTCGGACGCGCGCGCGGAGTGAAGAAAATGGCCGCCCGGCGCGTTTCCTTGAGTGGGCCAAATTGGGTACCACCAGCCCAACATGTATTCCTTTCTTTTTTTCTTTTATTTTTCTCTTTTTCTTTTCTCTAATCCAAATCTAGTTTGAATTCAAATTTACATTCAAATCTTGTGCCCAATTTATCTTCAAGTTATATTGTGATCTTAAGGTACTAATTTTGGAAATACACATAAACTTTCTTTATATTTTATATATCTTCTTTTCTTCAAACTCTCAAATTAGGTATTAAATCCTTGCTTCTGCCACTAATTTATTTCTATTAGCGGTATTACTCTTTTCATTAAATGCACAAACAATAAACTCCAGCATGTTGCATGATTTAATGGTATACCTTTTTGTTATTTATTCATTTGTTTTCAGGTGATGTTCTCATGGAATGATAAATATGGATAGCACACATATATACAAAGGAAACTCATTTCTCCCTTTTTGGTTATCCTTCACAATTACAAGTTGGGTATTACAAATCCTACCCCCCTTAAAAATAATCTCGTCCTCGAGATTTAAGAAGATCTAGGGAAAAGATGGGGAAAATCTATGCGAAGCTCATCTTCTCTTTCCCAAGTTGCTTCATCTTCACCGTGGTGACTCCATTGCACTTTGCACATCTTTATCACCTTATTTCTTGTAACTCGAGTCAATGTATCCAAAATCTTGATCGGGTACTCTGTGTAAGTCAAATCACCTTGAACACTGAGCTCTTCCATGGGTAACTGTTCATCGGGAACACGGAGACACTTCTTTAGTTGAGACACGTGAAACACATTATGCACATCCGATAGACTAGCAGGTAACTCGAGTTGGTATGCCATCTCCCCAACTCTTCTAAAGATCAAGAATGGTCCAATATAGCGAGGGGACAATTTGCCCCTGACTTTAAATCTCCTCATTCCACGAAGTGGTGACACCTTGAGATACACATAATCTCCTTCTTCGAATTCCAGTGGCCTCCTTCTATTATCAACATAGCTCTTTTGCCTGGTTTGAGCCACTCTCAAATTCTCTCGAATTATACGGACTTGTTCTTCTGCTTCTTGAATCAATTCAGGCCCAAAGAACTGTCTTTCTCCAGTTTGATCCCAATACAAAGGAGTCCTGCACTTCCTCCCATATAAAGCTTCAAAAGGTGACATCTTCAGACTGGCCTGGTAACTATTATTATACGAGAACTCAGCATACGGTAGACTTTTATCCCAACTTCCTCCATGCTGAAGGGCACATGCTCTCAACATATCTTCCAATACTTGGTTAGTCCTTTCAGTCTGTCCATCAGTCTGAGGGTGATAAGCTGTACTAAAATTCAACTTTGTACTCATATTCTCATGAAAGCTTCTCCAAAATCTTGAGGTAAACTGTGAACCTCGATCAGACACGATCTTCTTTGGTACTCCATGCAAACACACAATCCGAGCCATATATAACTCTGCTAGTTGAGAACCTTTATAAGTAGTCTTGACAGGAATAAAGTGAGCCACTTTAGTCAATCTATCCACAATCACCCATATAGCATCATATCCTTTCTGGGTGCGAGGCAATCCAGTAATAAAATCCATACCAATCTCTTTCCATTTCCACTCGGGTATCTTCAGTGGGTGCAGTAATCCAGCTGGCCTCTGGTGTTCAGCCTTAACTCTTTGACATACATCGCACATAGCCACATGTGCAGCCACATCTCTTTTCAATCCATACCACCAATATTTCCGTTTCAAATCCTGATACATCTTGGTACTACCAGGATGAATAGAATAATCCGAGTCATGGGCCTCCTTTAAAATAGTCTCTCGAAGGCTTTTAATATCAGGGACACACATCCTGTCCTTGAACCATACAGTGCCCTGCTCATCTTCCGTGAATTCCGGAACTCGACCTTCAGTAATCAGATCCTAAATCTCTTTTATTTTAGCATCACCAATTTGTCCTTTGCGGATCTCTTGCTCTAAAGTAGGTTCCACATCAATAGCAACTCCCTCAGTATGAGCAACTATCCCCAGGTTAAGTCTCCTGAAGTCCTCAACAATCTCATCGGGTAGCTGGGCAACAATAGCTGAATGAACATGTTCCTTGCGACTCAAGGCATCTGCAACCAAATTTGCCTTGCCCGGGTGATAGTGAATCTCCAAATCATAATCCTTAATAAGCTCCAACCAACGGCGTTGCCTAAGGTTGAGATCCTTCTGAGTGAATATATACTTCAAACTCTTATGATCCGTGTACACTTGGCACTTGGTTCCCATAATGTAATGTCTCCAAATCTTAAGCGCATGCACAACGGCTGCCAATTCCAAGTCATGAGTGGGGTAGTTCAACTCATGTTTCCGTAACTGACGAGAAGCATAAGCGATCACATGTCCTTCTTGCATGAGCACACATCCTAAGCCTTGGCCACATGCATCACAATAGATATCAAATCCTTTCTGTAGGTCTGGCATAACCAATACTGGTGGCGACATCAATCTTTTCTTCAATTGATCAAAGCTGTCTTGGCACTTCTCGTCCCATTTAAATTCTCTTCCTTTCTCCAAAAGCGAAGTCATAGGTTTAGCAATCTTAGAAAATCCTTCGATAAACCTCCGATAATATCCAGCAAGTCCCAAGAAACTCCGAATCTCAGTAACTGTAGTGGGTACTCTCCACTCCATTATCTCCTTAACCTTAGCAGGATCCACTGATATTCCTCCATTAGAAATAATATGACCAAGAAATGGCACCTCGCCAATCCAAAACTCGCACTTGCTGAACTTGGCATATAGCTGGTTGTCTCGTAGCTTCTGTAGCACCAATCTCAGATGTTCCTCATGATCGCTATCACTCTGAGAATAAATAAGAATATCATCGATGAATACCACGACGAATCTGTCCAAATACTCCATAAACACCTTGTTCATCAAGTTCATAAAATAAGCTGGTGCATTGGTTAATCCAAATGACATAACAGTGAACTCATATAATCCATATCGAGTCGAGAATGCTGTCTTAGGAATATCCGATGGTCTAATCCTCATCTGATGGTAACCCGATCGGAGATCAATCTTCGAAAATACTCTAGCACCTCTCATCTGATCTAATAAATCCTCAATACGGGGCAACGGATACTTGTTCTTCACCGTAACATCATTAAGAGATCTATAATCCACACACATCCGCTGCGATCCATCCTTCTTCTGTACAAACAAGACCGGCGCTCCCCAAGGTGAGGAACTCGGACGAATGTACCCAGCCTCTTGTAACTCAGTTAACTGCTTCTTAAGTTCCTTCAACTCCTCTACGGACATCCTATATGGCCGTTTAGAAATAGGGGCGGTTCCAGGTAAGAGGTCAATAACAAACTCAACTTCTCTATCAGGTGGCATCCCTGGTAACTCCTCTGGAAAGACATCCGGAAAATCTCTAACCACCCGGATGTTGTCACCAACAAACTCCTCAGGTATAAAGAACATTGCACGCATGGGTGAGGAGGTTACTGCAATATTAACTTGAAATCTTTCTCCTTTAGTGGTAGTGAGTTCTACGGTACCCCTACCACATGCTATAACGGCCTTTGCCTTTCTTAGCCATGACATACCAAGAATCAGATCTATACTGCTTGACTCTAATATTATAGCAGTAGCTCCAAATTCTCTACCCATAATGGTTAATGTCAATCTACGTGTCATTTGATTCGCCTCAACAGGCCCTTTAGGTGTAATTACTATCATGGATTTTCTCATATTTAGCAGTGGTATTTCATTTGTGTTGGCATATCTAGCAGACATGAATGAATGTGTAGCACCAGAATCAAATAATATGGTTGCAGGAATTGCATTAACATAAAACATACCAATTACGAGGTCCCCTCCATCCGGAGTAGCATCAACGCTGACTTGATTAACCTTGGCAATAGAATATCCCTTGCCAGAACTTGGTGTTTGCTGCCTGTTCTGTACTGGAGTACCAGCAATCCTCTGTGGGCAGACATTTGCATAGTGACCAGCCTTCCCACACTTGAAACAAGTAGTGCCTGGACTCTGTCCTGAAAACTTCGTCGGGGTGCCCGTAGGGGTAGCCTGTCGAGGAGGTGGAGTCCTCAGTGGTGATTGCTGAACTGGGCGTGGTCCTCCTGGTCGAGTCGGTGTACCCTGCGGTGAACTGTAGCGAGGACGAACACTGCTACTTCCTTGTCCTTGAGATATTGCCTTTCTCTTCAAATCACCCAATTGAACACGCTTGTGTTCAATAGCAAGAGCCTTATCCAACAATCTCTGAAATGATGGAAATGTGTGTGCCACTAGAGCATACTGCAGTGGTCCATTAAGTCCTTCAATGAAATGCTCCTGCTTCCTCTCGTCTTCAGCAACTTCTTCAGGGGCATATCTTGATAACTGAATAAACTTGTCGCGGTACTCGCTGACTGACATACTTCCTTGCTTCAGCGACAGAAATTCCTTCTTCTTGATCTTTATCATACCAGCTGGAATATGGTAGTTTCTGAACTGTGTACTGAACTCCGCCCAAGTAATAGTATCAGCCGCATCGTGGGCAGCAGTATAAGAATCCTACCAGTCAGCAACAGGACCTGTCAGACGTCCAGAAGCATAAAGAACTTTCTCCCGATCAGTGCATTGTGCAATATTCAACATCTTCTCAACGGACTTCAGCCAATCATCCGCGTCCAGTGGATCCGGTGAGCTAGCGAATGTAGGTGGCTTATGACTCATAAACTCCCGGTGCTTATCACGAGGTGGAACTGGTGGTGGTGGTGGAGGCAGTGGCACTTGTTGCTGCTGTTGCTGCTGTTGTTGCATTTGTTGTTGCAGCTGCTGTTGTTGTGCCCTCCTTTCCTGGCGTATCTCATCTCGCTCCTGGCGCAACTCCTGGCGTATATCTTCTCTTTCCTGACGCATCTCCTGGCGTTCTTGCTGCATCTGGGCACGCATATCAGCCATAGTGTCTGCCATTTGCTGCATCACCGCCATCTGAGCAGCAACCAGTGGGTCAACTCCGCCTGGTGGAGGATTAGGAGGATTCATCTCTGTAGGTTGTGGCTGGGGTTGTCTGTATATTCTCCGAGTGTGTCGATTAGGAGGCAAATCAATTCCACCACCCCGCCTGGTATTGACCATCTGAGTTAGATACAAATGGTAAGAGAGAGCAGTAGACAAGGCAGGTATTTACAAAGCAGGTTACTTTGGGGAATTTTTATTAGCTAAGCAGATTAATATTTTACCGACCATAGCTAATTCATTACCTTATGGTGGTACATACTAAGATGTCCATCTATAATAATTCAATCATTCAAAGAAGCAAATCAGACAATGATCATCAGAACAATCAACCAACATTTTTAAAATAGAGAAAATAGTTGTATTTTCATCTTAGGTTCCCTATCTCTTAAAAATGTCATAAGGGTAGGGATTCCAAGGTGTGAAATCCATCTTGTCTTAGAGTAGAAAAGGTAAGAATGATCAGAGTAGAACAGTAGAAGGTGAGACAAGATCAAGATAAGTATAGAGAGAATCAGAGTAAGGTAAGTAGTGAAGGGTCTGTCCATTTCTATCTAGGTTTCGTCCTACAGTCAACATTTCTCTGATACCACTTCTGTCACACCCGGCTTTAAGGAACAAAGCCAGGTGCATCTCATACATGCGCCAAGAAGACAACATATATAATAACAGAGTGTATAGAGATAAATGTCATAAAACATCAGAGTATTTATTACATAGCGGAAGACTTATTACAAAATAAAATAATAAATATAAAACGAACTAAGGATCGTCGGCGCCAATGTCGACTGGGAAACGCCACCTAGATTAGATCGAACTCCTTAGTGTTAGGCGGCTCCTCCTGAACCACCTGATCTTCTCCTGTGGGGGGGTGTGAGACAGCAAGGGTGAGCTCACACATGATCATAGATCAACAAGTTGTGGGGAACCAGTGGACACAAACTCACAAAGGTGTGAGTTCATGTGATGTGTAAGGCTAATCAATGATAGGGGTTAGAGCTGAGCATTGCTTTTAAGTAGTTGGTCAAAATTTTGTTAGCAATTACTAAGTGTAAGTAAATACCAAACCATAAGTAAAGTAATAGAACAAAATTAATAGTAAACCCATGCAACGCAAATGACAAAATTGAGTTTAAGTTCCATAATTTAAACATCAGAGAGTCCTGAGCTGCTCATGACCGTGAGCTCGGCTAGTATACCAGTTTTACACTCTGCAGAGGTTGTACCCTTAACCCACAAGTCATGTTACCCATCTGCCAAGGGATCGCGACTTCCCATACACCTCTACCTAGGAAGCGCGGCAGGGCAACACTACGAGGCCTTTACAAAGTTCCACTAGCTTCCGAAAACCCGCTACAATTTATAGGAAGTTCCAATGCAGGGTTCCTGGCTGACCGCCATCGCAGCAAAATCAACCAGGGACCTCCCTACACTGACCACTCCCCTACTGCCCTTGCCCCTTTCGGGTAAGGTAGTCTTCCACTAGCTTTCCTAATTAGTCAGCCAAGGGCGTCCCATTAAACCCTTGTGGTGGCACGTGGTTCTCAAGTTAAGCTCTATGTTCCAATTAACATTAATGAACTTGACATGAACATAAACAGAATAACAAGAATCATTGGAACATAGATATAATAAATGATTATCCCAAAACCATGTAAAGCAATAGCAAACTACCCAAGTGATTCAGGGGTAAACAAGGTAATGAGATAAACAATCTAGGGTGACCTATTAGGTCCCATCAAAATTAACCTATGCATGAGTATGTGATATTAAAGAACATTATTGGGTAAAAAGTGGTCAAGGGCACAACTTGCCTTCAATGAGCTCCTGCTCAGCTACTTCAACCTGCTGCTCACCAGGATCCTCAGCAACGGGCTCTTCTACTCGCCACAATACAAACAAGCACAGGATATAGGGAAAATTAACATTACACCAAGCATGTAAACAAAATACACAGAGATATTCTACATATTAAAATAAAAACCTAGGAACTGGAATCATAATTTTCTGAGTTATAGATTTCAAGTTATGCATTTTCAAAGGTTTTATGTGCTTTAAATAAGACTAAGTGATAAATAAATTTCTTACTGTTTTCATGACATAACAGAGGCTCTAGGTGATAAAGAATAAAATTACAAAAATTTAGAAAGTGGAATGGATTAATTTGGAGTTCATATGTATTTTCTATGAATTATCAAAGTTCTAGCAATTATTTTGTATTAAAAATCTATTTAATAATCATTTTCCCTGATTTTATTATGTTCTGGACTGGGCCTCGATTTCTAGAAAGCGCAGGGGGCTCGGGGTAAGATTCCAGAGACCCAGCGCACAGAAGCAAAGGACGGCGGGTTCATTTTCTAATTTCATAAGGTCTCTTCTACAAAACTACCAGCCGAAGAGGTATCTTTTAATCCTAGCCGCTCGATCTACTTTGGACGGCCAGGATTACATCCGCACGGAAATAAACCGATACGCTATAAAAGCCTTTGGATCAACAATCTACGGCCCAGATTTAATGAACTCTGGATCCAGTTTCTACCGCACGACGTGAGATCAACGGCGCGGATCAAACCGAGCGGAGGGAGACGCTGGACCCAAATACAGCCGTTCGATAAGAATCCAACGGCGCACGACCCCTTCTCCTTCCCTGGTTCTCAAACACGACGGCGCCCAGACAGCGCATCGCCCCCAATTCATGGCGCCATCCCACCGGCAGCCACCAATCCATGGCCACGGTGACCCCCAAACCCAAATCGGAGAGCGTGTAATCATCCCACGAAACATGGTGAAATTGAAAAGCAAGTGAGTCTCACCTAATTCGCGATGCAGGGGCACTGACCACGGCGAGGCGCGTGTGAGCGGCTGGGCTGTGCTCCGGTGAGCAATTGGTTTGGCACCGACCGCTGAGCTGGCCCAGAGACTGCGCGGACACCCTCTGTGCGTCCCAGGGAACACCCCAGGGTGGTTGATGATGCCCTATTGACAGCGACCGAGTAGGCTCACGACAATGGCTATCTATCCGCAGCAATGGTGGTAGTGGGCACGAGGATTCCGGCGAACAGAGGCTTGGAGCGAGGACGAGGGGGTCGCGGCCTCGGTCTTTATACTCGTGGTTGCCAGTCAGTTGGCGAGGAATCCGGAAAGGACTCATGCGATTGGTGGCGGCGCAGGGACCCCGTAGACCCTCTCCGCGCAGGCACCCGATCCACTAATGGCAACAATCTAAGCGATACTTTGGGGTATCAGGGGCGGCTCGGCTTCGTATATGTGCATGGTTGGTCAAGCCTCGAGGTAGGGCGATGGCGGGGCCAGGTCCGAGATCTCCGGCGGCTCCACCGGGTTCGGTTGTAACGAACCGAGCTAGAAGATGGTACTAGCGAGGTGGGTCCGGTCATCAGTTGGACGCGCGCGCGGAGTGAAGAAAATGGCCGCCCGGCGCGTTTCCTTGAGTGGGCCAAATTGGGTACCACCAGCCCAACAGGTATTCCTTTCTTTTTTTTTCTTTTATTTTTCTCTTTTTCTTTTCTCTAATCCAAATCTAGTTTGAATTCAAATTTACATTCAAATCTTGTGCCCAATTTATCTTCAAGTTATATTGTGACCTTAAGGTACTAATTTTGGAAATACACATAAACTTTCTTTATATTTTATATATCTTCTTTTCTTCAAACTCTCAAATTAGGTATTAAATCCTTGCTTCTGCCACTAATTTATTTCTATTAGCGGTATTACTCTTTTCATTAAATGCACAAACAATAAACTCCAGCATGTTGCATGATTTAATGGTATACCTTTTTGTTATTTATTCATTTGTTTTCAGGTGATGTTCTCATGGAATGATAAATATGGATAGCACACATATATACAAAGGAAACTCATTTCTCCCTTTTTGGTTATCCTTCACAATTACAAGTTGGGTATTACATATAAAGCCGTGTTGACTGTAGGACCGCTAACCTAGAGTAGAATGACTGTTCTAAGGACTATGGACCCTTACTCTCACCTTGACCTTTTGGTGTCACTTTAAAAGTCGGTCGTCTCGACCAACCCTATGCTTCACTATTGTATATATTACACCTTGCTAAAATCTTATTTTATTTTTATTTTCTATTATGTTTATGGTTTACTTGCTAGTCCTATTAGCTCTGTTCTCATCCTTATGCTTACAGTGTCTTTTGTAGATGGCTCGCCTTAGGCACACTGCTCGCAAGTCAGTGATTCCCTTCCTGCCCTCTCGTCTTGTGGGGTGCCCACTTCGCCACACGGTGACTGGTCAATCGAGTCACTTGGAGAGGCTACACTACTGCCTGCTTGAGGAGCAGAAACGTTGGTAAGTCAAGTGTCTCGGTCTTAGTTAGTCAGGATAGTTTGCTTATCCTATGTTTTTATGCTTGTCATGGTGAACCTATGCTGGATTTGGATCTTTGTAATGACTGTCACCAAAATGTGGGTGTCACCTACATTTTGGTTTAGCTAATAATGTTAATAAAGTTAGTTATTTAGTTAGGAAACCTCTTTATCTGAGAAGCTATGTTTGGCTGTGTTGAGAATTAGTGAAGATGCTTGTTCATTCAGTGTTATGAAGAACTCTACATGCCTTTCTTATGCTGAAAGATTGCAAGATGAATATTGATGTGTGAATGCCTTCCACAGATGTCTGACAACAGGCGCTAAGGAGGGAGGCATGCTCAGTAGGAGCATCATGCCCCACAGGATGAGGCACCCCAGCCGTTGTCTCCCCCGCCACCCCCTATGATAGTGGAGCAAATGTTCTTCATGTAGACCTAGGCAGTGCAAGCTATCAGGCAGACTCTGGCAACCATGCAACAAGCACAACAACAACCTCAGCAGCAACCACAGATATAGATGCCACAAATGCCAAGGGACAAGCGTGCGGAGTTCATGGGAGGTCATCCCCTTGTCTTCGCCCACTCTACCGACCCCATGGATGTCGAAGACTAGCTGCGCACAGTGGAGCAGGAACTGCACACCGCCCAATGCAATGGTAGGGAGAAAGTTCTGTATGGTCCCCGTCAGCTATCTCGCCACCCATGCCAACCCTGAAGCTATCACTTGGGAAGAATTCAGAGACAATGTCCATCAGTATCATGTTCTAGAAGGCCTAATGATAGATAAGAAGGAGGAGTTTCTGGCACTGAAGCAGGAACCCATGTCCTTCAGTGAGTACAGGGACAGATTTCTACAGTTATCTCGCTATGCACCCAAAGATGTCAACGACACAAAAAGACAGTACCAATTCATGAGAGGTTTGGTTGATCCCCTGCATTATCAGCTGATGAATCACACCTTCCCCACCTTCCAACATCTAATTGACAGATCAATCATGACAGAAAGAAAGCATAAGGAGATGGAAGACCGAAAGTGGTAAGATGAGTGGACCCTAGTCTGGGACCAACAGTCGCCCCTGTTTCTCACCAGTACAAGCATGGCCACCCGCAGGGATATCAGCAGTAGAACCAGCGTCAGAACTAGTAGCAGACTCAAAGACTATATCAGCAGCCACAACAGTACCGTCAGAACAGCCAACCGGGAGGAAATCAGTACTAGAGGCAGAGCAATCAGACACCTAGCCTTCCTGCCCCAACAGCTAATAAGAACAACCAGGCAGCCCCAGTGCAAGGACGAGGTAGTGTATGTTTCCACTATGGATAGCAAGGCCACTAGGCGATGTAGTGCCCGAAGAAGATGGCTCAACAGCAGTCGGCTCGCAATGCCCTAGCAAGATAGAATGCACCATAGCCGGGAGCAAGCAACCGCGGCCAGCCTTGTACCCAGTATGGAAAGGTGAACCACTTGGAGGCTTATACAATTCAGGAGACCCCAAGAGTGGCAATAGGTACGTTCTCAGTCGAATGTCATCCTGCAAATGTGTTGTTTCATACTAGAGCCACACATTATTTTGTGACTACATCGTGGGTAGAAACACACAACATACCAGTAGCACCAATGTTCCCGCCTATGAGGGTTAGTTCAGTTGGTTCGAAGACTCAAACAGATAGATTATGTCCAAATGCAAGAGTTGAATTCAGGGGGCAAGAGTTCCCTGCCGATTTGATAGTAATGGGTACTCGGTATGTACACATAGATGTCATCCTAGGGATGAATTGGTTGACAAAGTATCAAGCAGGCCTTAGCTATGATAAGAGGACTGTGAGGTTGGTGTCCTCATCAAGAGAAGAAGTAGTGGTGGAGCTGATCTTGTTTGAACCAAGGAAAGGAAGTTGTCACCAGATATTTGTCGATAGTAAGGAAGCCAATCCGCTTGAAGTCATCAGAGTAGTATCGAAATTACCAGATGTGTTCCCTAAGGAGCTACCAGGCATGTCACCTGGAAAAAAAGTTGAGTTTGCCATAGAGCTTATCCCAGGCACCACCCCCATTTATAAAAGAGCATACAGAGTGTCTGTACTAGAATTGGTGGAACTCAAGAAGCAGATAAACGAGTTGTTGGAGAAGGGCTACATCAGGACAAGCACCTTGTCTTGGGCCGCTCCGGTGAAGAAGGATGGTACGAAGAGGATGTGCATAGATTATAGAGCCTTGAATGAGGTCACCATCAAGAATAAGTACCCCCTACCTAGGATAGAAGACCTGTTCGACCAGCTAAGAGGAGCTAGTGTGTTCTCGAAGATAGATCTAAGGTTAGCTTACCATCAGCTTAGAATCTGACCTTTCGACATACCGAAGACAACATTTACCACCAAGTATGGGTTATATGAGTTCACAGTGATGTCTTTTGGTCTGATAAATGTGCCAGCTTTCTTCATGTATCTGATGAACAATGTGTTCATGGATTACCTGACAAGTTTGTGGTTGTGTTCATTGATGATATTCTCATATACTCTCAAAGTGAGGAAGAGCATGTGGATCACTTGAGAAAGGTGTTACAAAGGCTACGAGAGCATCAGTTATATGCCAAGCTAAGTAAATGTGAGTTCTAGATTCATGAAGTCCTGTTCTTAGGTCACATCATAAACAGAGATGGGTTAGGTATGGATCCAAAGAAGGTAGCAGACATTCTAAATTGGAAAGCACCAAAAGATGTTCATGTAATCAAGAGTTTCATTGGAATGGCCAGATACTACCGGCATTTCATTTAAGGTTTTTCAAAGATCACGAGACCCATGACAACCTTGCTAGCAAATAAAGTTGAATTTATGTGGACCTAGAAGTGCCAAGAGGCCTTTGAAGCGCTGAAAGTGAAGTTGACTACAACACATGTCTTAGTTCTGCCTGATGTTCGCAAGCCATTCTCGATGTATTGTGATGCTTCCTACACTGGTTTAGGATGTGTGCTAATGCAAGAAGGAAGAGTCGTTGCGTACTCATCCCGATAGCTGAAGGTTCATGAGAAGCATTATCCCACACACGACCTGGAATTAGCAGAAGTGGTTCATGCATTGAAGACATGGAGGTACTACCTATATCGGTAGAAATGTGATGTTTACACAGACCACAAGAGTTTAAAGTACATATTCACCCAGTCTGAGCTAAATATAAGGCAGCGAAGATGGCTACAGCTGATTAAAGATTATGATTTAGAGATAGATTACCATTCAGGCATAATGAATGTGGTTGCAGATGTGCTAAGCAGGAAAAGTCAAGTCAGTATGATGGTCGCTCACCCGATGCCATATGAGTTAGTTAAGGATTTGATAGACTGAGACTCGAATTTTTGAACAGCACACATGGAGTATAATGGATCAAGCAGTCTCATTAGCTTTTTGGTATCAACATTATGTCAATCAACATCTTTTGCCAGTAACATCATTTCCACTTATTACTCATTGTAGTACAATGGATCAAGCAGTCTCATTAGCTGCGAGAAGTAGACGATTCGAATCGAGTTTAAAACCTTACAAGGCAAACCTAAACACACGACATGTAGGGGCACCCTGTCCCCATAAGCATCAACCGTCCCCATTGATTCCCTGTAAGCAAAATAGGCCCACTGCCATTGGCATACAATGCTCCACTGACCCTGACTGCCGTCGTGCAGTGACCGCATTTGTACCGACCATAACCGGAATGGGAGACCCTGTCTCATGAACATGTGGGAAGGTATGTCTGCGGGCAGGTTCACTCAGGTACTAGGCTTACCGATTTACCATATTTCTCGGCATGTGCTTAGTACTTTCAAATGCTTGACACAAGTATCCACACATTAGTCATTATTCGAATTCCATCTTGAAGACCATGCATCCCCATGGATTCGTGTCCACAGACCATCATAATTCCATCATAAAAATGGATACAACTAATTCCTGACCTCGCGCGGTGCTAGAAAAATCACTCGACTTCTATCGAGATCCCCAATTAGCATAGCAGCTAATCAACATAGCATACTAGTATCC
The DNA here is from genome assembly GCA_029449295.1 of Zea luxurians. NCBI lineage: Eukaryota > Viridiplantae > Streptophyta > Magnoliopsida > Poales > Poaceae > Zea > Zea luxurians. Next base: position 75,864,991 of record JAOPSE010000015.1, on the reverse strand, counting down.
TCTCAAAAGGAACTTGAGTTTATGCAACTAGGGTTTCAAGCAACTCTAATACTTAAGTGCACAGTACAAGTTCCCTTGTGCCCTTGGGCCATGCCTATAAATGTTTTGGTGACTAGATGCTCAACACATATTGTTTTGTGCTAAGTGTCAAAGTCATGCAAATGGAAAAGAAAGGTATGATTCTAGCCCTAGTAAATTGTTTTTGGTACTAACATATTCTACTAAGTGCTAGGAACCTTGTCAAATTGGGAGAAACCGGATTGGAGAAGTTTAGCTAAGTCCAGCCAAACCTGCTCTAGCCTATAGCGTACCAAACTGTCTGGTGTGCACTAAACAATGTCTAGTGCTCAGGCTGGCGCGCTCGGTGAACTGGCTGCTCTTGGGAAAACTTGGGGGAGCCACGACTATAATTCACCAGACTGTCCGGTGTGCACCAGACTGTCTAGTGTGGCAGTCGTGCCCACTCCAACGGTCGGCCGCGCGATCAGCGGGCGACACATGGACTTCACTGACGGTCACTAGGTTGCACCGGACTGTCCGGTGTGCCCCGGGGGCTGGTGGCTGCAACGGTCGGCTTTGCAAGAAAAGGAAGGAAATCGAGCATGGTTCACTATCTGGTGGTGCACCGGAATGTCCGGTGGTGCACCGGACTGTCCGGTGCACCCATGGACAGAAGGCAACCAGGGCCTTCCAATTGGAGCTCAAATGGCTCCTAGCTGCCTTAGGGCTATAAAAGGGACCCCTAGGTGCATGGACCACTACACCAAGCATCCATCAAACATTCTATAACACCGAGACTTTGCAAACACGCATTTGGTTCATCGTGATAGAGATTCGAGCACTTCTTTGAGTTGTAACTCCGCTGTGCTATTTTGTGTGCTTGTTCTTGTCTTGTGTGCATGTTGCTGCTGCAACTCTCTATCTTGTGTGTGTTGTTATTCCCCCTTACTCTTGTGTTTATTTGAGATCATTTCTGTAAGGCGTGAGAGACTCCAAATTGTGGAGATTCCTCACAATGGGATATTATTGAGATAAAGAGAACACTGGTATTCAAGTTGATCTTTGGATCACTTGAAAGGGGTTGAGTGCAACCCTCGTCCATTGGGATGCCACAACATGGAGTAGGCAAGTATTCTACTTGACCGAACCACGAGATAAAAATTATTGTGTCACGTGTCGTTATTCCTGTGCGATCCTCTCTCTATCTCCATTCACTTCACTTGCATAATTGCTCTAAGTTTAATAATCATCTTATGAAGAGCAATTAAGTGAAGAAGTTTACTCCGCTCGTACTCCTCACTCGAACTTGGCCTTAGCTTTCACTAATCCAATATTAGTCCAAGTTTATTTTGTTGAGCTATTTTTACAGGATCAACTATTCACCCCCCCTCTAGGTGCTCTCAATTGGTATCAAAGTTGTACTTGTTGGGGACTTGTTCTCAAATGCTATAGATTAAGAACAAGGCAACATAGAATGTTAGATATTAGAGCCCTTCGTCCGCTGAAGCATTATTTCCCCAAGGATTTAATGAGCTTCGGACGAAGGTTACGAAATAACATATCACTTCGTGATCAAAGATAAAATGATGCAAGATGAAATATAAAATACAAAATATTACAGAATATCAAGAATAAATAACATTATTTATTTATCTATTTATTTTATAATGTGAACTTGAATGTTAAACCATCATATTTAGGTACATTTATACCTTCGCCTTGGCAGAAAACAATAATTCCAGAATACTGCGTTAGCAAATACAGGATTCCGTGAACAGTAAAGGAGTACTGTTCACCTATTTATAGGCACAGGACGCAGCCTGTAAGAAATTACAATCATGCCCCTTACAGAAGATCACAATTATAACTCAGACTCTTATGGACTAAAAAGTCATTCCATCTTCAAGTCGGTTCGATCCTTCGTCTTTGGATATGCTATAGCGTCGAAACTTCGTGAGCGGTAGCTTCGGTATCACGTATAAACAGATTTGCCGAAAGTGTTTCTTCCTGCAGGACCTTCGGCGACGAAGCATGGTCCCAACAGTAGCCCCTTCGTGGCGCTAGATCGCTTTTCATAACGAGCTTGAACTGTGAAAAAGTCTCTTAAGCTTCGGGTAGCCGAAGGTCCGAAAAACACCTTCCCTGAGCTCGTTGCCGAGAAACAATACAACTTCCGAGCGCGGAGTAGTCCCACCATGCATATTTACCTTCTCGGGTTTTGTGGCCCACCGTTCAGTGGGTGCGAGCGACTGTTCGTCCGGTGTGAGAGACTGGACGATTCACCTTTTTACCTGCAGCACTATATAAACAGACAAGTAGGTGTAAAGTTACCACAACATTCATTGCAATTGCACAGTTTTGCTGCCAAAAATTTCACCATAGCCGAAGCTTGACCCTTGCACTCAAACGAAGCACCACTCCAGATTCTGCTTCGTCACAAGAAGAGCTTCGGAAAAAAGGTTATTAATTTGAGAAAACTTTAGAAATTTCATAATCAAATGGCTATATTACGCTCCATTGCTAGGATTGAGCGTGAGGGAGACGAGGCCGAAGCCACTAAAACTGTTCCTATTTCCAAAGCAATGAGGCAGTCTGGGCTGGCAACATCAGAGGATATATCTGCTGCCGAAGCAAAACAAGCCGACGTTGAAGAAAATGAATCTGAGGATGAGTACGGTGTGATGCCGTCTAAACCCAACCACCTAGAGTTTGGGAAGTCTACTATTACTGAGGGTGACATGGCTAAGTTACTGAAGTTAGGCTATTTCAGTGAAGACAAAAAGAGGCTGATTCGCTTCGGGGGAGAAGAGATTACCCCGAAGCCTGAAAAAGATGAGGTAGTAGTTTTTAAGAGCTTCTTCAAAGCGGGGTTAAGATTTCCCCTACATGGGATGATTGCAGATGTTTTAGAGAGGTTTGGGATTCACCTTCATCAGTTGACTCCTAACGCCATTGTTAGGCTTATTGTTTACATCTGGGCACTCCGAAGCCAGGAGGCAGAGCCACTTGCCGAGGGTTTTTTCCGGGCACACGAGCTTCATTACCAGACAAAAGCTAGTGAAGACGGGTTGCATGATAATTTCGGCTGCTACAATTTTGCATATTGGAAAGATGCCAAGTATCCAGTTATCAGTTATCGTACAAAATGGCCAGCTGGCTGGAAGAGTGAATGGTTTTATGTCAAAGTTGATGAAAAGAAGGAAAAGCTGGTTTAGAGCCCTTTAAGGTTAACCTTCGGAGAAACTAGGCCTCAATGCACCATGTTTCCGGATAGCCCATGCCAGATTGCACTGGGCGAATTTCGGGTTGTTGCAAAGCACATTGGCACCAGAGATCTAGTCCAAGAATTCTTAGCATTCAGGGTATTTCCAACTTTGAAGGAATGGGACATGCCGAAGCTGAAAGAAGAGAAGAAGAAAGAGCTTGTTCGACTACCTTATTATTTCAAGTTTAAAAAACATTTTAAAACACCTTGCCAAGAGTGGTTGGATACAATTGAGGATATGTGCAACGAGATCCTCGGCAACTATTCTAAAAAAGAAGATCAATTAATGACTGCAGCCTTCAGCACTCGTTCGAAGCGAAGAATGAATCGAGTGATGGATGCCTTGAATTTTGATTATCCTGACTATGAGCAGTTGGGCAAAGTTGCTGAAAGGCAGAAAAGAAAAAGAGTTGCCAGCGCTCTTGACAAAGAAGGTAGTAAATTGGTTAAAAAGGACAAAGAAATTTCTGAGAACAAAAAACTGAGCCCTGAGCCAAAGATAGTTGCTCCAAAGAAAAGAAAAGCTGCATCCCCGAAACCAAAGACATCGGGCCAAGAGGAGGAAGCTCCTGCGACACCTTCTGCTGCCGAAGTGGAAGAGATTCTAAAGGTAATGATTGAACCTTTGCCTATCAAGCTAAGTCCGCTGGCGCCAGAACTGACGAAGTTTTTTCAGAAGGAAAAAGAACCTCCGGCAACAGAAATTCCCGCTAAGCCGAAAAGAAGGAGAATTATCCAAGTGGCTGATGTCATTCATCAGACACCGCCACCGACATCGGCGTCAAAAATACCATTTATTGAAAGCGCTGGCACTGCCGAAACCGCAACCACCGGAGCCAAAGCCACCGAAGCTGAAGCCACCAGAGCAGCCACCGGAGCCGAAACCGAGACCGCCGAAGATCCTAATCTAGAAACCACACTTGGTGATATTGATAACATACTTCTAAAAATGGCTGAGGAAGAAGCTGCTGCGGCTGCTGTGGACACGACAATTGAGAAGGGAAAAAAGCAAACTGAAGATACTTTGGAAGAGGAAAATTTCAATTTTCAAGATATACTGGGACAAGAGTTATCAGAAACTGAAAAAGAAGAGCTAAAGAAATATGTCGTATCCTGTGGGTACAAACCAGGGGCTCTGCTGTTTGGCGGAGTCAATGAAGGGAAACTAAGATGCCTTCGGAATTGAACCGAGGCCAAAGTTGTTAGGACTTTGTCAAAGAATGTTGGGCTGCCGAAGATTGAAGCGGACCTCTGCAGGTATCAGCGACAGCATATCGCCGGTAGCCTGTTCTATGCTAATTTCAAGGTAAAAACTCTCAACTTGATGAAGGTTTTTTTTTGAATCAAGATGTTTTTTGACAAAGGTTGTTTTGCCAGAGTATATTATTAAGTAAAGTGCTGAGGATGCAACAAGATCTTGAAGACGAGAAAAACGAAGCTACCATCAAAGATCTAGAAAATAAAGTCGAAAGTTACGAAGCTACTTTGAAGAAAAAGGACTTCGACATTTAAGAACTTGAAAATAAAGTTAAAGATCACGAAGCTGCCTTGGAGAAGAAGGACTTCGTCATTCACTCTATGGAAGGTTCACTGGCTGAAGCTCAAGCCGAAATTGACAAATTAAACAGCGAATTACTCATAAAATCAGAAAAATCTGAGCAAGAAAAGAATATTTTTGAAACAAATCTCAAAACCGAAATTGAGAAGAATTCAAATTTGCAGAAATCATCGAAGGAGCTTCAGGAAAAATGTTTAGATTTTGGCAACCGATGTGTGCAGCGGCTGAAGGATGTATTTTACTCAATTGGGGCCAGCTCTGACAAGTTTACACCTTCAGCTGAAAACTTGCCGAGCACCTTTGAATACATTGAGGGCGAAGTTGATGCACTTGACGAAGTTATCGCTGGGCATGCCGATTTCTGCGCCCTGTTAGCTTCTCGAGGCACGGCTACTGCTTTTCTGAAGGCTGGCTGCACGCACGGGAAAATTGTTAATAGGCCAAACTTCAGTTTGTCGCCAGCAGATTTGATTGACATCCCCAGCCTAGCTCGAAGCATAGGAAACAGGTTTATGACTCAGATTTGGATAAATGGCGGGCGAAAAATGGCTGGTGACGAAGCTCGGAGCCACCTTAAGCCAGTGAGAAACTTATACTTGTTACTTTTACCTTCTCCTTGAATTCTCTCTTTTCTCATTCTGTTTTAATATGTACAGGATGATGAAGCTAAAGAATGACGAGCTGAAGCCTTAACAGATGTTCCGAAAGACTTTGCTGCATAAGATTCTAGAGAAAAATTTTGTAATATGATTGTAAAGAAACTTATGTAAATTTGTGCGTACCTTGTAATATATCTTTTCCCCTTTGTCCGTGTACAATCTGCTTTGCTGTGGATGAAATTTTCTTTTTGAGCCGTAGGCGAAAAACACCTTCCCTTCTTTTCATACACAACGAAGCATAAAAATTTCTTCTTTCTATTTTTTCCGAAGCTTTATCCTTATAGCCGGAGCATCTGCCCTTTCTGTATGATATGATGATAATGATCCTATGCATGTCTAAATGAATGTTTATGAATGCAAATGTCATGATGTGATGTATCGTGCAAATGAATGTCCAAATATATATTCGAAACCATAATCATAACCTTCATTCCCTTAGGAATGATTCAAATCTTCTTGCCGCTTATTTTTCGGCTTCACCGTTTACTTTTCGGTGTATCAGCGCTGACTTTTCGCTGTAAGCCTCCCTTAGGAGCTTCTTCGCCCTTTACTTCGGCGGAATCAGCGTTTATTTTTCGCTGTAAGCCTCCATTAGGAGCTTCTTCGCCTTTTACTTCGGCGGAATCAGCGTTTATTTTTTGTTGTAAGCCTCCCTTAGGGCTTCTTCGCCTTTTACTTCGGCGGAATCAACGTTTATTTTTCGTTGTAGGCTCTGCATTCCCTTAGGAACGACTTTTGAGCTTCTCCCTATTTTTTTTCTTTTTCCTTTGCACTCGATGGTGCATTCTCAGCTTTTACATATACATCTTTGGGCTCTTATAAAGTTGAAATAAGAAAAAGAAAAATTACATTCTGTGGCCCCATTAAAAACCTTTCTCCCCCTTTGGAAAGGAAAAGGGTGCCACAAGAAAGAATAGAAAAAATTACATCAAGCTAAACATAATATCGCCGAAGCTCATCCGCATTCCATGATCTAGGAAGGTCGTTGCCGTCCATATCCTTCAATTTGTAGGAACCGGGTCTTGAAGAAGATACTACCAGAAAAGGTTCTTCCCACTTTAGCTGTAGCTTGCCTATTGTCTCTGGGTTGGCTACTCTTCGAAGCACCAAATGTCCTGGCTCAATATTCTTTAGGCGAACCTTTCTATCACGCCATTTTATTGTTTCTGCTTGATATTTATTGATGTTTTCCACAGCTTGAAGCCTGATCCCTTTTATGGCATCTTTTTCCACAGAATAATCGGCTTCAGCTTTATCTTCTACCGAAGCTATTATTCTTATTGATCCTGCTTTTGCTTCTTCCGGAGTTATTGCTTCGTCACTAAACAACAATTTGAAAGGTGTAAAACCTGTTGATCTTGATATTGTTGTGTTGTGGCTCCACACCACTTTGATTAATTCATCTGGCCACTTTCCCCTAGGCTGATTAAAGATTAACTTCATTATTCCTGTCATTATGATGCCATTAGCCCTTTCAACAAGTCTATTTGACTGCGGATGTCGAACTGATGCAAAATGGATCTTCGTGCCAATTTGTTCACAAAATTCTCTGAAAGCTTCGGAATCAAACTGCGTTCCATTGTCGACAGTGATGGCCTTCGGCACTCCGAATCGACAGACAATATTTTGCCAGAAAAACTTTTGAATAGTAACCGAAGTTATTGTAGCTAAAGGCTTTGCCTCAATCCATTTAGAAAAATATTCCACTGCCATTACAACATATCTTAAGTTCCCTTGTGCTGGTGGTAGCGGACCTAACAAATCAAGGCCCCATCTTTGCAATGGCCAAGTGGGTTGTATTAACTGGGTTAAAGACGAAGGTTGTTTTTGATCTCTTGCACATTTCTGACAGCCTTCGCACTTTTGGACTAACTCCGCTGCATCCGAAGCTGCCTTTGGCCAATAAAATCCTTGACGAAAAACTTTTCCCAGCAAAGGCCTAGATCCAATGTGAGATCCACACAGGCCTGCGTGTATTTCCTTCATCAATTCTATACCTTTGGCTCTGGATAAACATTTGAGTAGCGGAGAACAGACCCCATGCTTGTACAGCTCCCCTTCTATTATTACATATGTACGAGCTCTTGCCTCTATTCTCTTGTTATAAGCTTCATCATCTGAAAGGAAGTTACCCTGAAGGTAAGAGATGATCTCAGTTCTCCAGTCTTCACTATAAACAGGAGATATATTGAGGACTGCTCTTTCAAGGAGTTCAACCGAAGGTGCTTTTATTGTTTCAAAAAATACTTCTGAAGGTAAGGGCAGCCCCTGTGCTGCTGACTTGGCTAGCAAATCAGCATGTTCATTTTCTCCTCGAGGAATATTTTTGACAGAAAACCCTTCAAAGGAAGCTTCAATCCTTCGGACCATGTCTAAATATTTCTCCAGCTTCGGGTCTCTTGCCTTGCAACTCTTGTCAATATGACCAGAAATAACCTGGGAATCAGTTTTAAGAACTGCCCTTCTAATTCCCATTGCCTTTAACTTCCGAAGACCCAAAAGTAAAGCTTCGTACTCAGCAATGTTATTTGTGCAGCTGAAATCAAGTCTTGCTGCGTAGCAAGTTTTAACTTTGGATGGTGCGACCAACACAGCGGCTGCTCCTGCCCCGAAGGTTCCCCAAGAACCATCGCAGAATACTGTCCAAGCTTCGGCATCTTTACTCACTTCTTCTTCCTGAGCCCCTGGCGTCCAGTCAGCAATGAAGTCTGCTAGCGCTTGAGACTGAATCGAAGATCTATGCACATAATCGATGCAAAACTCGTTGAGTTCCGCAGCCCATTTTCCAACCCTTCCAGTAGATTCTCTATTTCTCATAATATCCTTTAATGGTTGTGAAGAAGGGACAATTATATTGTATGCTTGAAAATAATGCTGAAGCTTCCTGGAAGCCATCAAAACAGCATATAGCACCTTCTCCAATTCTGTATAATTTTTCTTTGATAAACTAAGAACTTCGGATACAAAGTATATTGGGGCTTGCTTTTTGACTTGCCCTTCAAGCTTCTCTTGGACAAGTGCCGCACTTACCACCGAGTGCGAGGCTGCCACATATAACAACAGAGGAGCCCCTGGCGTTGGTGGAGTTAACGTCGTTACATCTATCAAATATTGCTTCAGCTCTTCGAAGGCTTTCTGCTGAATTGGTCCCCATTGAAAAACTTCGGCTGACTTCAGCACTTCGAAGAATGGTAATTTTCTCTCTGCTGATCTAGATATGAATCTGTTGAGGGATGCCAGTCTTCCTGTCAATCGCTGAGCCCCCTTCTTTGTGCTTGGTGGTTCCATTCGGAGAATAGCTTCGATTTTTATTTGGATTAGCCTCAATCCCTTTTGTTGAAACTAGGCAACCAAGGAATTTCCCCTTTTTTACTCCGAAAATACACTTTTCTGGATTCAGTTTTAGACTGGCCTGTCTAAAATTAGCGAAAGTCTCTTGCAGACCAGCAATGTGATTTTCTTGTTTCGTGCTCTTTATAATGGTACCATCAACATAAGTTAGCACATTTCTGCCTATCTGAGAATGAAGAACCCTTGCTGTCATTCTGCTAAAGTTTCCTCCAGCGTTCTTGAGCCCCTCAGGCATCTGAAGGTAACAATATGTTCCGCTAGGGGTTATGAAGCTGGTTTTTGGCTCATCCTCCTTCTTCATCCAAATTTGATGATAGCCCGAATAACAATCCAACAGACTCATAAGTTCTGATGAAGCTGCTGCATCAACTAGGGAATCTATCCTTGGCAATGGAAACTCATCCTTCGGACAAGCCTTGTTGAGATCAGTAAAATCAATACACATCCTCCATTTGCCATTGGCCTTTTTTACCATAACAGTGTTAGCCAGCCATTCTGGATACTTTACTTCTCTGATGACTCCGGCGCTAAGGAGTCTTTTTACTTCATTTCGAGCACCTTCGGCCTTGTCATCAGACATCTTCCGAAGCCTCTGCTTTCTGGGTCTGAAGGATGGATCAACATTGAGCGAGTGTTCAATAACATCCCTGTTGACGCCACAGAGATCGTTAGCTGACCATGCAAAGACATCTTTGTTGTTGAATAGGAATCTTATCAGGGTTTTCTCTTGTTGCTCAGACAATTGAGATCCCAGCAGCACCTTCTGCTCTGCGATATCTTCGCATAAAAGCATGGGTTTCGGCTGATCGGCCGAAGCAGCCTTCTCCCTTCTGTATTTGTACTGCTCACAAGCTTCGGCTTCATCTATATTGTGGATTGCCTTTGAATCAGTCCAATTCCCCTCGGCCTTTCTGGCAGCTTCCTGACTCCCATGAATAGCAATAGGTCCCTGATCCGAAGGTATCTTCATGCAAAGATATGTTGGATGAAGAATTGCTTCAAAAGCATTGAGTGTTCCGCGACCAATGATAGCATTGTAGGGATACTCCATGTCGACAATGTCAAACACAACTTGCTCAGTTCTTGTATTGTTGACGAACCCGAAGGTCACTGGCATGGTAATCTTACCAAGCACTACAATCTGTCTTCCTCCGAAGCCACAAAGAGGGTGCGTAGCATCATGAATCTTGTCTTCAGGCTCTTGCATTTGTCTGAAGGCCTTAGCAAATATAATATCCGCTGCACTGCCTGTATCAACCAAAACATTATGGACCAGAAATCCTTTGATCACACAAGAGATAACCATAGCATCATTGTGTGGGTAATCCTTGAGCTGAAGATCCTCTTGAGAGAAGGTAATTGGGATGTGAGACCATCTTGACTTGATGAAGGGTCCTTGTACCCCTACATGTTGTACTCTTCTTTGTGCCTCCTTCTTCTACTTCTTGTTAGCCGGCTCTGAGCATGAACCGCCTGTTATCGGGAGAATCAGCTTCGGAGCCGAAGCTGTTCGAGCTTGGTTCTTGAACAAAGCCATCAGGTTAAAAAGTGGAAGTGAGTTCACCGGAGGTGGGCGCCAATGTTGGGGACTTGTTCTCAAATGCTATAGATTAAGAACAAGGCAACATAGAATGTTAGATATTAGAGCCCTTCATCCGCTGAAGCATTATTTCTCCAAGGATTTAATGAGCTTCGGACGAAGGTTACGAAATAACATATCACTTCGTGATCAAAGATAAAATGATGCAAGATGAAATATAAAATACAAAATATTACAGAATATCAAGAATAAATAACATTATTTATTTATCTATTTATTTTATAATGTGAACTTGAATGTTAAACCATCATATTTAGGTACATTTATACCTTCGCCTTGGCAGAAAACAATAATTCCAGAATACTGTGTTAGCAAATACAGGATTCCGTGAACAGTAAAGGAGTACTGTTCACCTATTTATAGGCACAGGACGCAGCCTGTAAGAAATTACAATCATGCCCCTTACAGAAGATCACAATTATAACTCAGACTCTTATGGACTAAAAAGTCATTCCATCTTTAAGTCAGTTCGATCCTTCGTCTTTGGATACGCTATAGCGTCGAAACTTCATGAGCGGTAGCTTCGGTATCACGTATAAACAGATTTGCCGAAGGTGTTTCTTCCTGCAGGACCTTCGGCGACGAAGCATGGTCCCAACAGTACTCTTTATTCAGGGACTAACTGCCTGAAGACAAGGATCCTAAAGGCAAGGGGATGGTGATCAATGATAAAGAAGAGGAGACTCTCTATGTTGATGAGCCTAAATGTGACAAGCCCACTGACTTAGGCTCAAACAACAAGAGATAGGATGGAAAGAAGAAGAGGCACATCAAGAAGATCATCTACTACGACAGCGACGCCTCGTTTTCTTCACAAGGGATAACGACAAACGAAGACTCTTCGTCAAAAAAGAAAATGGTTAATCAGAACTACTCCTTTGATTATTCTCTCATCCATAATAATTTGAATGCTCATTTATTATCTATTCCACTCGATAAACCCGCTCACATTGATGGAGAAGACTATTCTTTTTGGAGCCATAAAATGCGTAGTCATTTATTTTCTCTCCATCCTAGTATTTGGGAAATTGTGGAAAATGGAATGCAATTTGAAAGTAGTGACAATCCTGTATTGATTAATAAACAAATTCATAAAAATGCCCAAGCTACTACTGTTTTGCTAGCATCTCTATGCAGGGATGAGTATAACAAAGTCAGCAGCTCGGACAATGCCAAACAAATTTGGGACACCCTCAAGATTTCTCATGAGGGAAACGAGGTCACTATGATTACAAAAATGGAATTGGTGGAAGGTGAGCTTGGGAGATTCGCCATGAAAAGGGGAGAGGAGCCAACCAAAACGTACAACAGGCTCAAGACCCTGGTGAACAAAATCCAAAGCTATGGGAGCATAAGATGGATAGATCATGATGTTATTCGACTCATGTTAAGGTCATTTACTGTTATTGATCCTCATCTTGTAAACCTTATTCGTGAGAATCCCAGGTACACCAAGATGATGCCCTAGGAAATTCTCAAAAAATTTCTAAGCGGGCACATGATGGTAAAGGAAGTAAGGTATGTGGATGATATTGCAAATGGACCGCTTCCACTCTACGAACCGCAACCCGTTGCCCTCAAGGCAACAAGTAGCAAGGAGGCGCTACCTAACAAGGTGGCACAAGTAGAGGTTGCCGGGCTCAACGAAGAGGAAATGACGCTTGTAATCAAGCGCTTCAAGACCGCTTTGAAACGACGCAAGGAGTATCCCAACAAGAACAAATCAAAGGGAAAGCGCTCTTGCTTCAAATGAGATAAGTCCGGTCATTTTATTGCTCAATGTACCGGTGATGAAAATGACCAGGCACAAGAAAAGAAATGAAAGGAGAAAAAGAAGAACTAGAGGAAGGCGAAGGGCGAGGCGCACATTGGCAGGGAATGGGACTCCGACTGTTCTTCATCTGACTCCGATGATGAAGGACTAGCTACCTCCGCCTTTGACAAGTCCTCCCTCTTCCCCAACGAACATCACACGTGCCTCATGGTTAAGGAGAAGAAGGTGCATACATGAGATACCTCCAAGTATACTTCTCCTAGTGATGAGGAATCTGATGATGATGTAGACTATAGTGATCTCATTAAGGGTTTAGATAGATCTAATGTAGATAAGATCAATGAACTAATTGATGCCCTTAATGAGAAAGATAGGTTGTTAGAAAAACAAGAAGATATTCTTTATGAGGAACATGATAAATTTATTAATGTTCAAAAATCTCTTGCTCTTGAAACTAAGAAAAATGAATTATTGCCTTCTGAGCTATCTTTTTGTCATGATTCTATATCTAGTCTTAAGAATTTAAATGCTGGTTTAAATGCTAAGCTAGAAAAAGTAAATGTTGCTAGTTCAATTGTGGAGCATGTTTCTATTTGCAATAGATGTAAAGATGTCGATATTGATGATTGCAATACCTATGCTGCCAGTATTCTTAAGTTGAATGATGAGGTTGCACATCTTAATGGTCAACTTAAAATTTGAAAGAATGATTATGAAAAGTTAAAATTTGCCAGGGATGCCTACACCATTGGTAGACACCCCTCTATTAAGGATGGACTTGGTTTCCAAAAGGGAACCAAGAACTTAACACACCAAAGGACCTCCAATCTCAACAAGGAGAAAGGGAAGGCTCCTATGGCAGTAGCTCTAGCCTCTAGCAAAGCTAGCCATGAAGATAGACTGGGCGAAGGTAGGCTGGGATGGCTGGGCTACGAGTGCCGAGGCTTTGGTGAGCTTGCGAGCGGCGCCACGCTTGGTGTCCTGGCGATCACTGACGTTCAGTCGTTGGCAAGGGTGTGAGGCTTGCAGAAGGGCAAAGCCAAGGGGATGGGGCTTCTTATAGGCGAAAGCGTGGGCACAGGCATGAGGCTAGGCGCTCGGTCGAGCCGACCGAAGCTCGTGGCATGTGTGGGCGCAGTCAGAGCTCGTTCCCGAGTGCCAATTGAGTTCGAACACGTGGAGGTTTGCTTATGCCCATGTCCATGCGCCTGTTTAGCTGCCCTAACGTGTGTACCTTGGCAAAGATCCCGTGTATGGTCTCTTCCCTGCTCTAAATCCTATCTTTTCTATGTGAGTCCTGAGCGTAGATATGCTTAGGGTGAGAAGAAAAGCTTGTGTCAAGTCGGGTGTGTTGCTCAGCTCGGGTCGCAACAAAAACCAAGCCAAAGCATGTCAAACGATTTTGGTTGAGTTTCAAACTTCACAAGGGTGTGTCTGAGGTATTTAGGCGCCACTTTCTCCATTGGACCATTTGGTTTGAGTTTTGGAGCTAGGTGAACACGGTTGATCTTTGAAAATGGGTTGAAAAAGACTTAGAGAAATGTTGATTTCTCCCTTTAAGTTCCCTAGTTGAGTATCAAATTTGGGGCTATTTTAGTTTCATTTTGGGGAAACTTCCTTACTATCTTTAGTAGATATTTTGGTAGTCTTGAACTTATATAATTAGCCCAACAAGATAATGTTATCCTCATTGTCTTTTACCTGATTTCTGCTTTGTTTCATATGTCCCATGTGAATAGACTTAAGGTTTTAGAAACTTTCTCTCTGCTATATGCACCATAATGTTAAGGTAGGCATCTTAGGGTAATAAACAGTAGTTGACCCTTCGCCCCCTTTGGTTGCTAAGTTTTGTTTATCTTAGGCTTAACTAAACCACATGTGATAATAGGTCAAATGTGTAGAGTAGAAAACCTGAGTAACACCTGGGGTGTTACAACATTTATACTAAATAAGTATTAAATCCAAATATTTATGTTGATAATAATTAAGTTAGCATTTATTTATAAAAGCGCGGGTTAAAATGGTAAATTAGCTTCAATAGGAAAACTAATATTAAAACATTAGTTAAACAAATATTTAATAAATTATCTAAAACATGTGAAATGATGAGATGATAACTTTAACAAGTAGACAATGTTAATATGAACCTAACACAACTTAAATGGCTCAAAATGTATTTAAAACGTGGGAGATATGCACGTCTAAAATTACAGCCGTCTACACGCCATTAATTATATCTTCTGAGGGTCAGACCAGGCTGTGCTCAGGTGTAACACCCTGAATTTGGGGTATAAAATTTCTTTCTAAATATCTACTAAATTCAGGTGTAATCTCTTCTCTCTCTCTTTAGTCTCTCTCTCATTCTTTTGTTTAGAATTAAGCTAATTAGGAGACGGATTAATTATTTATTTTGGCAAAACTATGTGAGTCATGAAATGTTGCATCATGCTAAGCCTAAATTATTTTTTGAATTGATGCACATGTTTGAATAGTTTGAATTTGAATTGGTATTTGAATTAAGAAAATAAAAGGAAAAGGATTAGAAATTCAGAAAATAAAAAGAAAAATGAAAGCAGCCCGAACTCCCTCCCTCCTCGGCCTTTCGGCCCAAGCCGGCCTAGCTAGCCCCGACGCGAGCGCGTCTGCGTCCGCCGGTAGGCGGCCCCCACCTGTAGGCGTCGCACCCCGCTCGCTCGCTCTCCCCCTCTCTCTGCCTAGTGGGACCGCCCTGTCAACCCTGTTGCGCGCTCACGCATACCCGCTCTCGCTGGCTCATGGGCCCTACCCGTCAGACCCGCCCTTTTCCTTCGCAACCGCCATGCCCATGGCATGCGCTCGTGCCGCCAGACCCGCGCCCACATCCGCACGACCCGCCCACATCGCCCGAGCACTAGGTAAAGACCCCACACACTGCCTCAGCTCGCCCCTGCCTCACATTCGCGCTCCCCCGCCCTCGCACTCACCCAGCCGCAGCGCCGCCTCCCCGCGCTGTCGCTTTGTCGTTCTGCAGTCGCCACTGGACTTCTGCCAGCGCTTTGGTCACGGTGAGCTTCGCCTGAGCTTTGCGCACTAGGAACCCGTGGTGGTTTCCCCTTTTCTCAACTCTTCTGCCCGGCCCGCGCTCAGCATCTTCCCTGCATAGGTCGGATCTCGCCACCACCGCGATTCTTCAATGTCCGGCCAACCGGAGCCTCCCTGCGCTGTGCTAAGCCGCCCCAAGCGTCGTCTCAGGGTAAGTGACCCTCCCTTGTCCCTACTTTGTGCCAATTTCGCTTTACCATGGTGAATTTTGTCTCGCCGGAGCCCCCCTTCGTCGGACCACCGCTTCTTCACGGTGTTCGGCCAATGCAACCCCTCCCCGAGCCCGAATTCAGGCCTGTATCATCCCTACCCTCTCCCCGGAACCTATGCTGGCCGTAGAGTGGCAGATTAACCCTCACCACGGCGGGTATTGCTCGCCGGAGCAGCCTTGGGTTCACTCGAGGGTCCCCCCCGCTGTCTGCCCGTCTCAACCCCGTTCACGCCATCCTGACCTTGCCTTAGTGTTCGTCGAGACCTCCCCAACCTCTCTGGCAATCTAGACCGACCCCTAGCACCCTAGGAGCCCCAGTCTACCTCATCTCCGGCAGCTGCGCCGCCCCTGGCCGGCCGGAGTAAGTAAATCCCTCTGGCGCTCATCCTAACCACTCGATTCTAATCTGACGGCCCGGATTCATGGATAACGGTTCGTGCGGTTCGTGGAACCAGTGTCGTTGATCTGGGATCTAGCGGCCAGCGCGCCCCGCGCCCTCAGCACACCGCTGACACGTGGGCCCCGCGTGTCAGTGCCTCAACCCACCTTGAGTCCACCTGATAGCCCCACAGACCCCAGGTCGTTGTCTTCCCTACCCCACCTGGCAGCCGCGCTCACCCGCCAATCTAACCTCGGCCGTCAATCCGTGATCTGGCGACCGAGGAACCCTGATACCCGTTCACGTGGATATTTTGTTAAGAAACCCCTCTAGTTTTCGAGAATCAACCCACCGTCCCTTAGTTTCATGCACAGGCCCCTGTGTTTTTGTAAACAGACCCCTGACCTTTAAATTAATCACAAAATTAGACCTAGTTTTGTATTTTTTAACTTCAAAACTTGTATATTTCATATCTTTTTTATATGAACTCCAAATTGAGTGATTCAAATTGCAAAATGTTCATAGGATTATTCTCTGTCTAAATAAATTATGATCATTCATTGTCTATATACTTTAATTTTATGTCTAAGCTATAGGTTAGTGTATGTAATAATTTGTTTATGAAATAAGAAAATAAAAAGGGAAACCCTAATGATACTTAGATGTTTAATTTTGTGAGATTTATAATATGTCATGTATGAATTTATCTCTGGTATAATATTGTGTCTCACTAAAACTAGTGGAGCTAAATTATGTAATCCATAATATTTAGGGAATCACTAATCTCTAAGTTTACTAATCCACCCTAGCACCTAGGTTTACATTTTTGTGTTATGCTGCTTTATCAAACTTGTGCTCACTTGATTGCAGTTGTTTGGTGTATTGTTCTTTGTCTCTATCCAAATGTATTGAATGCATGATCGTTTTGTTTAGACAACGAGCAGCCCGTGGTTCCTGAGTGTGTTACCGAAGATCTTCCTGAGCAACAACCTAGTGAAGGCAAGTGTCCTCTGACCTATTATGTCCTACATACTTTATAATTTACCGTCTCGCATTACTTTATTGAAACCTAAGGATTAACTAGTCTATATTTACCTTATCCTTATTTACCTTTTGGGTTATCATGGTTAGCTTTATGTTATTGCTTTAACTTAATCAACAAACATGATGTGAACATTTATGATAAGATGATGTTATCCCGATGATGATCTTGTGACACTTTAGGGGACTCAGGTTATTTCCTGAGTACCTCTCCGTAAGGACCTGTTCGTTGAGTGACCATCGGGATAACTGTACAACCATGAGGGTGGAATGGGACGCCCTTAGCTGATTAATTAGAGGAACCTCAGATGTAGTTGGCTTCGCCTTAGGGTCGTCAATGGGGTCCAGGCACAGTACTTGGTCTGCTGTGGCTGGTTGCGGAGGTTCTTTGATTTGGTTTTGTTAGTCACCCTTCCTGTGGGCAGATGTACTGTGTTTATCAAACTGGAGAAACCTAACGGGCGGCTATGACCTCTGGGGAATCTTTGTAAAGGCTACGTAGTGAGACCCTGCTAGTTCACCTTGGTAGTGATCAATGGGGAGGCTAGAACCCCGGGCAGAATGGGAATCATGACTTGTGGGTAAAGTGTGCAACCTTTACAGAGTGTTAGAAACTGGTATATCAGTCGTGCTCATGGTTAAGAGCGGCCTTGGGATCCTCTCTGATTAGAAGAACTTTGGTTACTTTTATGATGATGTTTAATGATGATGGTTATAATTATGATCTCTGGTATTTCCTCTTGGAGGGAGTACATTTGGATAGTAACTGGGTTTATTACTAAAATGTGGCTCTACTATTAGTAATAAATACTTGACCAACTAAAAGCAACTGCTTAACCTTAACTCCACATACAGCTAGTCCACTTTAGCCAAACAGGACATTTGCTGAGTACGTTGATGTGTACTCACCCTTGCTTTAAAAACTACCCCACCGCAGGTTGTCCCCACTGTATTCAGTGCTCAGGAGGAGATGCTAGCAACATGGAGGACGTTAAGGAGTTCTAGGACTATGACGAGTTCTAGTTATCTTAGTGGCAAACCCCTAGTCAACTGCCTGTGAAGGCCTTATCTACTACGTTTCATATTCTGCACTTTGATTGAGTTAATGACTACGTTATAGACTCTGTGGATGTCTTAGACATCTTGATGTAATAAAGTACCTTTCCGCTATTTACTTTGAGCAATGTGTGATGATGTCCAATTATGTAATCGTTGTGTGTGTGAGTTTCTGATCCTGGCACGTACATGGTTCGCATCTGGTTTGCCTTACAAAACCGGGTGTGATAACAGGCCGCTGGCTGGCTGCGCCCAAGGGCCACGCCGGTTGGGGCCGCAGGGGGCGCTGGGTAAGGGCCAGGGGGAGGGGGAAGGTGCATAGGGGTGTCGAGAGAGGAGAGGAGAGGAGGCTGCGGCTAGACAGCGAAAACAAAGAAAAAAGATGAAGAACAATGGAGGTTGCTCACCGGGGAGGAAGACCCTCACCAGAGCCATGGAGAAATCCATCGATTGGGGACAGACAGTCGATCGGATTGACAAATCGAAGGCACCGGGATGAAGCTCTCTATGAGACGAATGTAGCAGTACCCTCCACCGACGAAGCACTGATTGAAAGTAATTGCTCGTCGGAGTTGTCGCTCAAGTTGGAACCGCCCTAAACTTCTGCAAGCAATTCCGGGAGATGGGAATGAATCTGAGAAAACCGTTTCGTGATTTGGAATGTGCTCAACGACGAGAAGGGGGTCATATACATATAGCTAGGGTTCGGACGAGATAAAAATTCGAGTCAAATTCGGATTTTACCTTTTATTAAATTCAGAAAAACCTAGAAATCCAGGTTTTACGCTCAAAATATTGTAGATGCTTCCAAAAATTCCAGAAAAATTCTTAGAAATGTTTTGGCACCTAATGAACTTAAAAAAGCTATTTAGAGTTTCTAAAAATATTTTTAAGTACCTCAAATAAATAGATTTTGGCTTCTAGAAAATAGAAAAATATTGCGAAAATATGAAATTTTATCGAAGGCTTCTACAAGGTATATTAACATGATTCAAACACCTTTTGCTCTTAGAAACACCATGCAACGGCATGAATACAACAACCAAAGCACCGCTAGGGCTCACTTCACTAGGCTTATACCAATATAAAACAAAATAATTCTCCATTATTTAGAAAAAAGAAGGAAATTAAAGAAAGGAGAGGGTAACACCTGAATTTGGTGTATATTAGAAAAGAAATTTTATACCCTCAAATTCAGGTTGCTACATAAGTCCCTAGCGACCTTTGCATATTTCTATGCTTCTTGCCTGCGCTGCCGAAAGTCATGCATTGTCTACTATAATGTATTTGTCCATATTTTGTTGCATCTTTTCCAACGAATGAGGATGTTTCCTAGTAAAGTATTGTCCTACTAAGCCTGGACGAAGCCCCTTGTTTATTGTTTTGATACCAATGTCATCTTTCATGCTTGGTGCCTACACCTGAAGCCAAAGGAACCTTTTGACATATGCATAAAGTTATTTATCTTGCTCTTGAGCACACTAGAACAAAGCCTGAGTAGCAATGGGCTTCGTTTGAAAGCCATGGAAGCTAGTCAGCAGAATGTCCTTGAGCTTTTGCCACGAAAATACTGGTCCTGGCAAAAGAGAAGAGTACCATGTATGTGCTACATTCTTGACTGTCACGACAAAAGATTTTGCCATGACTACTTTGTTGCCTCCATATGAGGATATAGTGGCCTCAAAGCTCATAAAGAAATACTTTAGATCTAACAAACCATCATAAATTGGGAGTTGAGGTGGCCTATTGAGTGGTGGCAATGGTGCAGCTTGCAACTCTGCTGCTAAAGGAGAAGAATCATCATATAATGAAGCATCATAGTTGTGCTCTTCGAAATGAAAATTTCTTTGATGGTGTGAACCCTAGATTGTTCCTGTTGCTTCTGAAAGGGAAATGTGCCCTTGGGCCATTTCTAAGGATTTTGGTGATTTAGTGCTCAACACAGGTACCTATTTGAAAAATGGAACAAGGTGCAAATCATGAAGTAAGGTATGTTTCTAAGCCTTAGTACATTGGTTTTGTGGACTAACATGTTTGTCTAAGTGTTAGAAACAGCAAGAAGAAAAAGAGAAAAGGGGAGAGAATGACTTGGCTGTGTGCAGCCAAGTCCCAGCTCGGCCTGGAGCACCGGACTGTCCGGTGTGCACCGGACAGTGTCCGGTGCGCCAGGCCTCCTCGGCGCGAACTGGCCGCTCTCGGGAATTCGCCGACGGCGTACGGCTATAATTCACCGGACTGTCCGGTGTGCACCGGACTGTCCGGTGAGCCAACGGTCGGCCAGGGCCAACGGTCGGCCGCGCAATCCGCGCGGGACACGTGGCCGAGCCAACGGTCGGGAAGGAACACCGGACTGTCCGGTGTGCACCGGACATGTCCGGTGCGCCAACTGAGCGCAGATCTGGAGCAGCCAGCAACGGTCAGAAGTGCTGTTTTTGGAAACAAATCGGGCACCGGACAGTGTCCGGTGTGCACCGGACTGTCCGGTGCGCCACGAGACAGAAGGCAAAGATGGCCTTCCAGATTTGTTCCCAACGGCTCCTAGCTGCCTTGGGGCTATAAAAGGGACCCCTTGGCGCATGGAGGCAGTACCCAAGCATTCCTTGAGCACTCTTGATCACTCACACATCAATCTTGCGCACTTGTTTGACATTCTAGTGATTTGAGCTCCGTTCTAGTGTGTTAGCCTCTTGAGCTCAAGTCTGGGTTTTGTGTGTGCGTATTCGCTGTGATCTTTGTGTTGTGTGTGAGTTGCTAATCCCTCCCTTACTCCGCGATTCTTTGTGAACATCTTTTGTAAGGGCGAGAGGCTCCAAGTTGTGGAGATTCCTCGCAAACGGGATTGAGATAAGAACAACAAAACACCGTGGTATTCAAGTGGGTCTTTGGACCGCTTGAGAGGGGTTGATTGCAACCCTCGTCCGTTGGGACGCCACAACGTGGAAGTAGGCAAGCATTGGCTTGGCCGAACCACGGGATAAACCACCGTGTCCCTCTGTGCTTGATTCTTGTGGTATTGTGTTTTGTTGAAGACTTCACCTTAGCCACTTGGCATTAACTGTGCTAACGCTTAACAAGTTTTTGTGGCTTAAGTTTGAAGTTTTTACAGGATCACCTATTCACCCCCCCCCTCTAGGTGCTCTCAATTGGTATCGGAGCCGTTCTATTCACAAAGGGACTAACCGCCCGAATAGATGGATCCTAAGGGGAAGGGTATAGTGATCAACGACAAAGAGAAGGAGACCTTCGTCAACGAGCCGAAGGACGACAAGCCTACCGACTCCGGCTCGGGTCAAAGACGAAAGGAAGGGAAGAAGAAGAAGACCAGGCGCATTAAGGAGATCATCTACTACGACAGCGACGAGTCTACTTCTTCCCAAAAGGATGAGGACCACAACGACTACGAGAGGAGAAAACCGGTTAACTCGAACTTTTCCTTTGATTACTCTCGTATTCCGCAAAGTTCACATTCTCATTTGCTCTCCATTCCACTTGGCAAGCCCCCACACTTTGATGGAGAGGACTACGGATTTTGGAGTCACAAAATGCGTAGTCACCTATTCTCTCTCCATCCTAGTATATGGGAGATTGTAGAGAGTGGAATGCACTTTGATAGTTCGGATAGTCCCATGTTCATTAATGAACAAATCCATAAAAATGCACAAGCTACTACTGTTCTTCTAGCTTCCTTGTGCAGGGATGAATACCATAAGGTGAGCGGCTTGGACAACGCCAAGCAAATCTGGGACACCCTCAAGATTTCTCATGAGGGGAACGACGTCACCTTACTCACCAAGATGGAGTTGGTGGAGGGCGAGCTTGGACGGTTCGCGATGATAAGGGGCGAGGAGCCAACGCAAACGTACAACCGGCTCAAGACCCTTATCAACAAGATAAGAAGCTACGGGAGCACGCGATGGACGGACCACGACGTCGTCCGCCTAATGCTCAGGTCCTTTACCGTACTTGATCCTCATCTCGTAAACAATATTCGTGAGAATCCCAGGTACACGATGATGACGCCCGAGGAAGTGCTTGGAAAATTCGTGAGCGGGCGGATGATGATCAAGGAGGCAAGATACGTCGACGACGCGTTGAACGGACCACTCCACGAGCCTCAACCCATTGCTCTAAAGGCAACAAGGAGCAAGGAGTCGCTACCTAGCAAGGTGGCGCAAGTTGAGGCGGCTGGCCTTAATGATGAAGAGATGGCTCTCATCATTAAGAGATTCAAGACGGTGCTTAAAGGTCACAAGGGACAACCAAGCAAGACCAAAGCCAAGGGGAAGCGCTCATGCTTCAAATGCGGTAAGCTTGGTCATTTCATTGCTAACTGTCCCGATAATGAAAGTGACCAGGAAAAGGGGAACAAAAGAGAGAAGAAGAAGCAATACAAGAAGGCAAAAGGCGAGGCGCATCTAGGAAAGGAGTGGGACTCGGATTGCTCCTCCTCCGACTCCGACAACGAAGGACTCGCCGCCACTGCCTTCAACAAATCAGCTCTCTTCCCCAACGAGCATCTCACTTGCCTTATGGCAAGGGAGAAGAAGGTGAGTATTCAAGACTCCACTTATGCTTCATCTAGTGATAGTGAGTCTAGTGATGATGACATAGATTATTCTTGCTTGTTCAAGGGCTTAGATAGATCTAAGATAGAGAAAATCAATGAATTGATTACTGCATTGAATGAAAAGGATAGGCTTTTAGAAAAGCAAGAAGATTTATTGTATGATGAACATGATAAATTTGTAGAGGCACAAAAATCATATGCTTTAGAAGTGAAAAGAAATGAAATGCTTTCTAGTGAAATATCTTCCTGTCATGAAACCATTTCTACCTTAAGAAGTGTTAATATTGATTTAAGTGCTAAACTAGAAGTAGCTAGTAAATCAAATTCTTGTGTTGAACATGTTGAAATTTGTACTAGGTGTAAGGATTTTGATGTTAATGCTTGTAGTGAACACCTAGTTCTAATTTCCAAATTAAATGATGAAGTGGCTAGTCTTAATGCCCAACTTAAGACTAGCAAGAATGAAGTTGATAAAATAAAATTTGCAAGGGATGCCTACACGGTTGGTAGACATCCCTCAATTAAGGATGGGCTTGGCTTCAAGAGGGAAGCCAAGAACTTAACAAGCCATAAGGCTCCCGTCTTCGTCAAGGAGAAAGGGAAGGCCCCTATGGCTAATAGTGCTAAAAAGAACCATGCTTTTATGTACTATGATAGGAAACATGCTAGAAATGCTCATAATCATATTGATTCACATGTTTATGATTCTCATGCAATGTTTGCTTCTAGTTCTTCTTATAATCATGGTAGAGATGTGTGTAGGAGAAATGTTGTACATATGCCTAGGAGATATATTGCTCCTAGGAAAGTAGTGAATGAACCTTCTACCATTTATTATGCTTGTAATGCTCCCTTTGCTATTTGTAGAAAGGGAAAGAAGGTTGTTGCTAGGAAATTAGGGGCTAGATGCAAGGGAGATAAATCTTGCATTTGGGTCCCTAAGAATATTTGTGCTAACCTTGCAGGACCCAACATGAGTTGGGTACCTAAGACCCAAGCCTAAATTTGCCTTGCAGGTTTATGCATCCGGGGGTTCAAGCTGGATTATCGACAGCGGATGCACAAACCATATGACGGGGGAGAAGAAGATGTTCACTTCCTACATCAAAAGTAAAGATTCTCAAGATTCAATTATATTCGGTGACGGGAATCAAGGCAAGGTAAAAGGGCTAGGTAAAATTGCAATTTCTAATGAGCATTCTATATCAAATGTATTCTTAGTGGAGAGTCTTGGATATAACTTGCTATCTGTTAGTCAATTATGTCAAATGGGATATAATTGCTTATTTACGAATGTAGATGTGTCTGTCTTTAGAAGATGTGACGGTTCACTAGCTTTTAAGGGTGTACTAGACGGCAAGCTTTATTTAGTTGATTTTGCAAAAGAAGAGGCCGGTCTAGATGCATGCTTAATGGCTAAGACTTGCATGGGCTGGCTGTGGCATCGCCGCTTAGCACATGTGGGGATGAAGAACCTCCACAAGCTTCTAAAGGGGGAACACGTAATAGGTCTAACAAATGTGCATTTCGAAAAAGATAGACCTTGTGCAGCCTGTCAAGCAGGGAAACAGGTGGGAGGAGCACATCACAGCAAGAACGTGATGACCACGTCAAGACCCCTGGAGCTGCTACACATGGATCTCTTCGGACCCGTCGCCTATCTAAGCATAGGAGGGAGTAAGTATGGTTTAGTTATTGTTGATGACTTTTCCCGCTTCACTTGGGTGTTCTTTTTGCAGGATAAGTCTGAAACCCAAGGGACCCTCAAGCGCTTCCTCAGGAGAGCTCAAAATGAGTTTGAGCTCAAGGTGAAGAAGATAAGGAGCGACAACGGGTCCGAGTTCAAGAACCTTCAAGTGGAGGAGTTTCTTGAGGAGGAAGGGATCAAGCACGAGTTCTCCGCTCCCTACACACCACAGCAAAATGGTGTGGTAGAGAGGAAGAACAGGACGCTAATTGATATGGCAAGGACGATGCTTGGAGAGTTCAAGACCCCCGAGTGCTTTTGGTCGGAAGCCGTGAACACGGCTTGCCACGCCATCAACAGGGTCTACCTTCATCGACTCCTTAAGAAGACCTCGTATGAGCTACTAACCGGTAACAAACCCAATGTATCGTACTTTCGTGTATTTGGGAGCAAGTGCTACATTCTAGTAAAGAAGGGTAGAAATTCTAAGTTTGCTCCCAAAGCTGTAGAAGGGTTTTTATTAGGTTATGATTCAAATACAAAGGCGTATAGGGTCTTCAACAAATCATCGGGTTTGGTTGAAGTCTCTAGCGACGTTGTATTTGATGAGACTAATGGCTCTCCAAGAGAGCAAGTTGTTGATTGTGATGATGTAGATGAAGAAGATGTTCCGGCGGCCGCTATACGAACCATGGCGATTGGAGACGTTCGGCCACAGGAACAGGATGAACGTGATCAACCTTCTTCCTCAACTACGGTGCATCCCCCACCTCAAGACGATGAACAGGTTCATCAAAAGGAGGCGTGTGATCAAGGGGGAGCACAAGACGATCAAGTAATGGAGGAAGAAGCGCAACCGGCACCTCCAACCCAAGTTCGAACGATGATTCAAAGGGATCATCCCGTCGACCAAATTTTGGGTGACATCAGCAAGGGAGTAACTACTCGGTCTCGATTAGTTAATTTTTGTGAACACTACTCCTTTGTCTCCTCTATTGAGCCTTTCAGGGTAGAGGAGGCCTTGCTAGATCCGGACTGGGTGTTGGCCATGCAGGAGGAACTTAATAACTTCAAGCGCAACGAAGTTTGGACGCTGGTGCCTCGTCCCAAGCAAAATGTTGTGGGAACCAAGTGGGTGTTCCGCAACAAACAGGACGAGCACGGGGTGGTGACAAGGAACAAGGCTCGACTTGTGGCAAAAGGTTATGCCCAAGTCGCAGGTTTGGACTTTGAGGAGACTTTTGCTCCTGTGGCTAGGCTAGAGTCCATTCGTATCTTGCTAGCATATGCCGCTCACCACTCTTTCAGGTTGTACCAAATGGATGTGAAGAGCGCGTTCCTCAACGGGCCAATAAAGGAGGAGGTGTACGTGGAGCAACCCCCTGGCTTCGAGGATGAGCGGTACCCCGACCACGTGTGTAAGCTCTCTAAGGCGCTCTATGGACTTAAACAAGCCCCAAGAGCATGGTATGAATGCCTTAGAGATTTCTTAATTGCTAATGCTTTCAAGGTTGGGAAAGCCGATCCAACTCTTTTCACTAAGACATGTGATGGTGATTTGTTTGTATGCCAAATTTATGTCGATGACATAATATTTGGTTCTACTAATCAAAAGTCTTGTGAAGAGTTTAGCAGGGTGATGACGCAGAAATTCGAGATGTCGATGATGGGCGAGTTGAACTACTTCCTTGGGTTCCAAGTGAAGCAACTCAAGGACGGCACCTTCATCTCCCAAACGAAGTACACGCAAGATCTGCTGAAGCGGTTTGGGATGAAGGACGCCAAGCCCGCAAAGACTCCGATGGGAACCGACGGACACACCGACCTCAACAAAGGAGGTAAGTCCGTTGATCAAAAAGCATACCGGTCAATGATAGGGTCTTTACTTTATTTATGTGCTAGTAGACCGGATATTATGCTTAGCGTATGCATGTGTGCTAGATTTCAATCCGATCCTAAGGAGTGTCACTTAGTGGCTGTGAAGCGAATCCTTAGATATTTAGTTGCTACGCCTTGCTTCGGGATCTGGTATCCCAAGGGGTCTAACTTTGACTTGATTGGGTACTCAGATTCCGACTATGCTGGATGTAAGGTCGATAGGAAGAGTACATCGGGGACGTGCCAATTCTTAGGAAGGTCCCTGGTGTCATGGAATTCTAAGAAACAAACCTCCGTTGCCCTATCCACCGCTGAGGCCGAGTACGTTGCCGCAGGACAGTGTTGTGCGCAACTACTTTGGATGAGGCAAACCCTCAGGGACTTTGGCTACAATCTGAGCAAAGTCCCACTCCTATGTGATAATGAGAGTGCTATCCGCATAGCGGAAAATCCTGTTGAGCACAGCCGCACAAAGCACATAGACATCCGGCATCACTTTTTGAGAGACCACCAGCAAAAGGGAGATATCGAAGTGTTTTATGTTAGCACCGAGAACCAGCTAGCCGATATCTTTACCAAGCCTTTAGATGAGAAGACCTTTTGCAGGCTGCGTAGTGAGCTAAATGTCTTAGATTCGCGGAACTTGGATTGAATTGTAGCATACATGTATTTATGCCTTTGATCATGTTCCCTTCTGCATATTGTTGCTTATTATTGGTGCTCAAGTTGTACAAACACTCCCTGGACCTCACAAGTCCGTTGCAAGTGATGCACATGTTTAGGGGGAGATGTGTTACAACTTGACCCTTTGAGACTAACCATATGTTTGAGTTTGCTTGTGTTAGTCTCAAAGTAGAATTGAAAGGGAAAAGGTGGACTCGGATCATGCAAGACTTCCACTGCACTCCGATGAGAGGGTAACTAATTCCAAGTCCATCTCATGAACTCTTGTTGCCATTTGTTCTTAATTGAAGATTTTGGTGAGGCAATGGGGTTAAAGGGCCACAATTGATCCCGTTTTGGTGCTTGATGCCAAAGGGGGAGAAAATAAAGGCCAAAGCAATAAATGGATCAGCTACCACTTGAGAGATTTTGAAAATAGTAGAATAGAGTTTTTTGATTTGTCAAAATTCTTAAGTTGTCTCTCTTGTCAAAAGTTGGCTTCTTGTGGGGAGAAGTATTGATTATGGGAAAAAGGGGGAGTTTTTGAAATCCTTGATCAATATCTTTTTGGAATGACTCTATTTTTGCCTAAACATGTGTGTTTAACTTAGAGATAGAGATCTGGTGTTGATTTGCAAAAACAAACCAAGTGGTGGCAAAGGATGATCCATATATGCCAAAATCGATTCAAAATAAATTTGAGTTATGATTTGAAGTGTTTTTGTACTTGTTCAACTTGCTTTATGTTGTGTTGGCATAAATCACCAAAAAGGGGGAGATTGAAAGGGAAATGTGCCCTTGGGCCATTTCTAAGGATTTTGGTGATTTAGTGCTCAACACAGGTACCTATTTGAAAAATGGAACAAGGTGCAAATCATGAAGTAAGGTATGTTTCTAAGCCTTAGTACATTGGTTTTGTGGACTAACATGTTTGTCTAAGTGTTAGAAACAGCAAGAAGAAAAAGAGAAAAGGGGAGAGAATGACTTGGCTGTGTGCAGCCAAGTCCCAGCTCGGCCTGGAGCACCGGACTGTCCGGTGTGCACCGGACAGTGTCCGGTGCGCCAGGCCTCCTCGGCGCGAACTGGCCGCTCTCGGGAATTCGCCGACGGCGTACGGCTATAATTCACCGGACTGTCCGGTGTGCACCGGACTGTCCGGTGAGCCAACGGTCGGCCAGGGCCAACGGTCGGCCGCGCAATCCGCGCGGGACACGTGGCCGAGCCAACGGTCGGGAAGGAACACCGGACTGTCCGGTGTGCACCGGACATGTCCGGTGCGCCAACTGAGCGCAGATCTGGAGCAGCCAGCAACGGTCAGAAGTGCTGTTTTTGGAAACAAATCGGGCACCGGACAGTGTCCGGTGTGCACCGGACTGTCCGGTGCGCCACGAGACAGAAGGCAAAGATGGCCTTCCAGATTTGTTCCCAACGGCTCCTAGCTGCCTTGGGGCTATAAAAGGGACCCCTTGGCGCATGGAGGCAGTACCCAAGCATTCCTTGAGCACTCTTGATCACTCACACATCAATCTTGCGCACTTGTTTGACATTCTAGTGATTTGAGCTCCGTTCTAGTGTGTTAGCCTCTTGAGCTCAAGTCTGGGTTTTGTGTGTGCGTATTCGCTGTGATCTTTGTGTTGTGTGTGAGTTGCTAATCCCTCCCTTACTCCGCGATTCTTTGTGAACATCTTTTGTAAGGGCGAGAGGCTCCAAGTTGTGGAGATTCCTCGCAAACGGGATTGAGATAAGAACAACAAAACACCGTGGTATTCAAGTGGGTCTTTGGACCGCTTGAGAGGGGTTGATTGCAACCCTCGTCCGTTGGGACGCCACAACGTGGAAGTAGGCAAGCATTGGCTTGGCCGAACCACGGGATAAACCACCGTGTCCCTCTGTGCTTGATTCTTGTGGTATTGTGTTTTGTTGAAGACTTCACCTTAGCCACTTGGCATTAACTGTGCTAACGCTTAACAAGTTTTTGTGGCTTAAGTTTGAAGTTTTTACAGGATCACCTATTCACCCCCCCCCTCTAGGTGCTCTCAGCTTCGTTATGTGACATAGTTCTTCTGACTCTTCATCAATTTGTCGTTGTAGTTGAGATACCCAAATCATCTCCCATCGCTTCTCGACTTGTTGATGCATAGCTTTGAGATTTTTTATTTCATGGTTGAGGTCATCTTGTGGTGGAGGATCCATGTCCTTCCTTTTCTCTCTTCATGCCTCAACAAGACATGCTTCTTCATCAATGTTCTGATCAATGGGAGCAAGAATTTAAGTAGGAGCCGCAGGTTTCTTTAGAGGCATAACAAAGAGATGCTTGTAGTTGTGAATTCACCAGAGGTGGGTGTCAATGTTGCTCACCTGCTATAATTCCTAAATGGGACCAAAACAGGGCAAGACATTTAGGGACAATAGACCTTCATCCCTTTTAGGCCCCTCTTTGTCCGATGGTCCTCATGTCACCAATTTGTCAATTGTTTTACAAGTCTATTTTAGGTGAACCGGAGAATCGGTGAAGTTCACCTAAAGATGAAGCCGACAAGCTTTGGCTCCGTAGAGCGAACATGTCAAAGACATAAGATGAAATCTCCAAGGCTTGCTCAACATGGATATGGAGGAAAAACAATACTGCCTTTAGTTGATTTTGTAGATCATGTGCATATTACTGAGGTCATGAATGTAATTTCACGAATTGTACCCCGCCACTATAAATAGATGTACAGTTACATGCACAAAGACAGACATCCAGAGGTGAGATTTGAATTGCTCTGCTTCGAATCTGTGATTTCTCCACCTTGCAATGTTGCTTCTACATATTGTCACACCCGGTTTTAGAAGGCAAACCGAATGCGAACCATGTACGTGCCAGGATCAGCAATTCATGTACACAGCAGTTACATAACTAGACATCATCACATAGTGCTCAAATAATAACATAAAAGGGGAATAATAGTCGATTACATCATATGTCTGAGACATCCACATAGTCTTTACAATAATCAAAGTGCGGAAAAGAAACATTGATACACGCGGCCTTCACAGGCAGCCGACTGGGGGTTGCTGCTAACCAACGCCTAGAACTCGTCGTAATCTTGGAATTCCTGGAAGTCTCCTTCCACGGCTTCATCTTCTCCTGAGCAGTGGTTGCAATGCGGACAACCTGGGGGGGTTGATGTGTAGAGCAAGGGTGAGTACACATCAACATACTCAGCAAGTGTCATGTTTGGCTGTAGTGGACTAGCTTTATGTGGGGGTAAGTCAAGTAGTTGCTTTTAGTTGGTCAAATTATTATTACTAGTAGAGAAAGCCAAGTTTTAGAATTAACCCATGTTATTAACCCAAACGTACTCTTTCCAAACGGAAAGAATACCACTTACCATTACCATAATCAATACAAAAAACCATCAATCTCATCGCCAAACGTACTCTTTCCAAACGGAAAGAATACCACTTACCATTACCATAATCAATACCAAAAACCATCAATCTCATCGCCACCTATAATCCAAACATCTCTGATCAAGTACCACTAATCACTGGAGCTTCCTTGGCCGCTCATAACCGTGAGCACGGCTAATATATCAGTTTTCATACACTCTGCAGAGGTTGCGCACTTTACCCACAAGCCGTGATTTCCCTTTCTGCCCAGAGATCATGACTCTCCATTGATCACTACCAAGGTGACCCAGCAGGGTATCACTATGTAGCCTTTACAAAGATTCCCCGGTGCTGTAGTCGCCCGTTAGGTTTCCTAAATGTACCGCACTCCTCCCCAAGGGACAAATCAACCTTGGCAGAGCGAGCCGCATACACCGAGCCCCATTGATGGCACGACGGCTAAGCGAACTACACCCCGGTTCCTCTAATTATTCAGCTAAGGGCGTCCCACTCCACCCTCATGGTTGCACTGTTTTCCCGGGCGGTCATCCAACGAACAGGTCCTTACGGAGAGGCACTCGAGAAACCGCTCGAGTCCCCTTAAATGCCACAAGTATATCATCATAAATAAGAGGGAAAACAGTGTATCATAGATAAATCTCATCATGTTCATTGATTAATGTGAAGCACTAGCATGTAGCTAAACCAAAATAATCCAACCCAAATAGGTAAACAAGGACATGGATAACAAAAGCTAGTCAATCCTTAGGTATAACTATGTAAATGTGGAGAGTGAATTAAAGAATTGTATAGGACATAGATAGGTCAAGAGACACTTGCCTCCACCAACCAGCTACTGCTCAGGGGCTTCTCCTGTGAGTTCCTCGGGCTCTTCAACCAGGTTGTTCTCTATACGAGTTCAAACATACATTCCATACATTTAATACAAAAGAACAGTACACCATACAATAGAACGCAATAATCAAACAGACGTTCAACGCGGGGCTCGCAATTACGGTTAAAAGAGAAAGAGGAGCTGATAGTCGAGTCTACGATCGAGAAGCGATCACGTTACATAATTATAAATTAAACCACTCGTTTAAACAGAAGGGTATCAATTTGGACACTGCGTTTAGCATAAAGTAAAGTCATGTTCCACATTTAATCATTATAAATAAATAAAGATGAATGAAAGGGAGTGGTCGCACGGCGAGACGTACGACACAACATTTATATTGAATTATGAAGTAAATGACTCGCCGCGCGACAGAGCGCGCAACGAGATTCTTGCATTAATTATGGATAAACATTAAGCGTTGCGCGACGAAACGCACGACAGCTTACGTCAACAGAACTACATTTAAAAACGAATCGTCGCGCGGCGAAGCGCGCGACACAACACATTAATAAATATAAATTAAAAAAATCATCGCGCGACGAAGCGCGCGACGCAACACATTAATAAATATAAATTTAAAAGGACCATCGCGCGATGAAGCGCGCGACGCAGCACATTGATAAAGATGAAATTAGAATGAACCGTCGCGCGGCGAAGCGCGCGACGCAGCGCGTCGACTAAACAACAATTAAAAAAGCTTAAACGAGGGTTAAACAAAGCGCGACTACGGTCACACGCGCGAGAGCACGCTGCGCGTGCCGAGGGCACGCGAACCGTGAAGGCGCGCGGCAACGCGAGTCGCCAGGGCACGAGCGTGGGCAGGGGCGCGGCCGAGGGTGCGCGACCGAGGGCGTGGCGCGGGGAGCGCGGGGCCGGGGAGGGGACGCGGCCGGGGAGGGCTCGCTGAGGGCGCGAGCGCGCGGGGCTAAGGGGCGGCGCGGGCGCGGGGCCAAGGGCGGCGCGGGGCGCGTCCAAGGGCGGCGCGCAGGGCGTGGGGCCGAGGGCGGCGCGGGACGCGGCTGAGGGTGGCGCGCAGGGCACGGGCAAGGAGGTCACGCGGGGAAGAAGAAGGGGAGGGGGAGGAGAGAGAGAGGGAGAGGGAAGGGGAGAGGAAAACTCACCTCGGGGATCCAAACTCCGACGATCTCGACTCCAAACCCTAGGGCGCCACATGGGGAGAGTGAGAGAGGTGGAAGAGGGAGAGGGAGGTTACTGCGCTGGAGAAATCAAATGAGACAAATGGATCAGGGGGAGGGAGGGGGCACGCGCATGGGGAGGGCAGGGGCGCGCGGGCTGGGCTGGGCTGGGCCACATCGCGGACCAAAACCCATGACATGCACGATCACTAAACGAAATCCAATCGCGAACCGAAATCCGAAACAAGACGAGACGAGCACGCGACATCAGACAAAGAAATGTGCTTCGGCATGATGCAACACCCATGACACTTAGGTTTTGTTTATACATGACACGGACACCCGTCACTATACTGGATTGAAATTGGGAAGAAGGAGCGAAACGGGAAGAGAAAAGAGAGTAATGCCTGAATTTGGTGAGTAAAAAGAAGAAAAAAATCTACCCCCCAAATTCAAGGCGTTACAAACCTATCCCCCTTAAAAGAATCTCGCCCTCGAGATTCAATGTTGGCTAGCAAAGAGCTCAGGGTATTTGGCCTTCAGATCATCTTCACGCTCCCAGGTTGCTTCTTCCTCAGAGTGGTGACTCCATCTGACTTTGCACATTCTGATAGTCTTCCTCCGGGTGACTTTGTCTGCAGTCTCAAGAATCTACGCTGGCTTCTCTATGTAGGTCAAGTCCTCCTGGACCTCCAGACCTTCCACTAGCAACTGCTCTTCTGGCACACGCAAACACTTCTTCAACTGAGACACATGAAAGACATCATACACTGCGGACAAGTCTTCTGGCAAACTGAGTTGATAGGCCACTTCTCCACGCCTTGCGAGGATCTAATACGGACCAACATAGCGGGGCGCTAGCTTGCCTTTGACTCCGAATCTTCTGACTCCTCTGATCGGTGACACTTTCAGATAGACAAAATCCCCAACTTCGAAACTCAGCTCTATTCTTCTTGTGTCTGCATAACTTTGCTGCCTTGATTGCACTATCCTCAGGTTCTCCCGAACCATCTTGATGTTCTCTTCGGCTTCAAGCAAAATGTCTGGCCCGAACACTTGCTTCTCTCCAGGCTGATCCCATTGCAACGGAGTTCTACAACTCCTCCCATAGAGCACCTGAAATGGTGACATCTTCAAGCTGGCCTGGTAACTGTTGTTATAGGAGAACTCTGCATAAGGCAACCTCTTGTCTTA
The DNA here is from genome assembly GCA_029449295.1 of Zea luxurians. Taxonomy (NCBI): domain Eukaryota; kingdom Viridiplantae; phylum Streptophyta; class Magnoliopsida; order Poales; family Poaceae; genus Zea; species Zea luxurians. The sequence goes on along the minus strand of JAOPSE010000015.1, from coordinate 75,831,618 downwards.
TCTAGACTGATCTTGCAACGCATAGGCTCTCAACATGTCTTCAAGGATTTGATTGGTTCTTTCGGTCTGACCGTCTGTCTGCGGATGATAGGCTGAACTGAAATTCAGATGTGTACCCAAGGCTTCATGCAACTGCTGCCAGAAATGAGAGGTGAACTGCGTTCCTCTGTCTGACACTATCTTCTTTGGCACACCGTGAAGACAAACGATCCGAGACATGTACAACTCTGCCAATACTGCACTGCTGTAGTTGGTCTTGACAGGTATGAAGTGGGCTAACTTGGTTAAGCGGTCCACCACTACCCAAATGGAATCGTAGCTGGCTCGAGTGTGAGGCAATCCGACTATGAAATCCATACTGATTTCATCCCATTTCCACTGAGGAATTTGCAATGGTTGCAACAATCCAGCGGGCTCTTGATGCTCTGCCTTGATCCGTCGACAACTATCACACATCGCCACATGCTCTGCAATTTCCCTCTTCATCCCATACCACCAGAATTTCTTCTTCAGATCTTGATACATCTTCTCACTTCCAGGGTGTATCGAGTAAGCTGTCTCATGAGCTTCCTTGAGGATCAACTCCCGAATAGACTGGACATTGGGAACACACAATCGGTCCTTGAACCATATCACACCTTCTGCATCTTCCCGAAAATCTTTGCCTTTGCCTTCCAGAATCAGTTGTCGGATCTCACTGATCTTCTCATCATTCTTCTGTGCTTCTTTGATTTCCCGCTCCAAGGTGGGTTCCAGCTCAACTGTTACTCCTCGCGTATTATTCAGAAACCCGAGGCTCAACCTGTCAAACTCTTTGGCCAACTCATAAGGCATCGGATGAGCGATCATCAGATTGACCTGACTCTTCCTGCTCAAAGCGTCTGCCACTACATTCGCTTTGCCTGGATGGTAATGAATCTCTTTGATCAACTCTAACCATCTTCGCTGCCTCATATTCAACTCTGACTGAGTGAATATGTACTTCAGACTCTTGTGGTCTGTGTAAACATCACATTTCTGCCCATACAGATAGTGCCTCCATGTCTTTAGTGCGTGAACCACTGCTGCCAACTCTAGGTCATGGATTGGGTAATTCTGCTCATGAACCTTCAGCTGTCAGGACGAGTAAGCCACAACTCTTCCCTCTTGCATCAACACGCATCCCAAACCAGTGTAACAAGCATCGCAATACACTGAGAAAGGCTTGTGCACATCAGGCAAGACTAAAACAGGCGTTGTAGTCAACTTCTCTTTCAGCGCTTCGAAGGCCTCTTGACACTTCTGGGTCCACTTGAACTCAACTTTGTTGCCTAGCAAAGCTATCATTGGTTTCGCAATCTTCGAAAACCCTTCAATGAATCACCGATAATATCCGGCCATTCCAATGAAGCTCTTGATTCCTCAGGCATCTATTGGAGCTTTCCAGTTCAGAATGTCTGCCACTTTCTTCGGATCCACAACCAATCCTTCTTTGTTGATTACGTGACCCAAGAACAAGACTTCATCAATCCAGAACTCACACTTGCTCAACTTTGCATACAACTGGTGCTCTCGCAATCTCTGCAAAACCATCCTCAAATGACTTGCATGCTCTGCTTCGCTTTGAGATTATACCAGAACATCATCAATAAATACCACCACAAACTTATCAAGATAATCCATGAATACACTGTTCATCAGATTCATGAAGAAGGCTGGTGCATTTGTTAGGCCAAAAGACATCACAGTGAACTCATACAACCCATATTTGGTAATGAATGCCGTCTTCGGAATGTCTGAAGGTCGAATCCTGAGCTGATGATAACCTGACCTCAGATCTATCTTTGAAAACACGCTGGCTCCTCTCAACTGGTCGAACAGATCCTCTATTCTGGGTAAGGGGTACTTGTTATTGATTGTGACCTCATTCAGAGCTCGATAATCGATATACATCCTCCTAGTGCCATATTTCTTCTCCACGAATAGGACATGGGCGGCCCAAGGCGAGGTGCTTGGCCGGATGTAACCTTTCTCTGATAGCTCATCAATCTGCTTCTTAAGCTCAACCAACTCTGGTCCAGATACTCTGTAAGCTCACTTAAAGATGGGGTGGTTCCAGGAAGAAGCTCTATGGCAATCTCAACTTTTCGCTCTGGTGGCATACCTGGTAGGTCCTTTGGAAACACGTCTAGGAACTCGGACACAACCTTGATGATCTCAAGTGGATCTGCTTCACTGCTATCAACAGCCATCTGATAACAACTTCCTTTCTTTGGCTCAGGCGAGACTAACTCGATCACCACTTCCTCTCCTAGTGAGGACATCAACTTGATTGTCCTCTTATCACAACTGATAACTGTCTGATACTTATCTAGCCAGTTCATCCCTAGGATGACATCTATTCCCTGAGTACCCATTACTATGAGGTTAGCGGGAAAACGCTATCCCCCTTATTTCCACACTTACATTCAAGCAAATGCTATCTCCTCGAATTCTACCACCGGCTGAATCAATTTGAATGGGGGCCGACATGGTAGTTACTGGAAGATTATTTGCTTCTACCCATGATGCAGTTATAAAAGAATGCGTTGCTCTAGTATCAAATAACACTTCTGCAATATGGGAGTCGACTGGAAACATACCTACTGTCATGCCAGGGTTCTCCTGAACTGCTTCAGCCTCTAAGTGGTTCAGTCTCCCATGGTTGTAGCGTGGCTGAGAGCGGTTGCCTGCTCCAGGCTGAGGCACATTCTGCTTTGCTGGGGCATTAGGGCCTGACTGCTGCTGGGCTGCCTTCTTCGGACATTGCATCACCCAATGGCCTTGCTCTCCATAGTGGAAACATGCCCTGCTTCTACCCTGAGCTGGTGCTGCTTGACTGTTCTGCTGGGTCGCTGGGGCAGGAAGACGAGGTGCCTGCTGATTCTGCCTCTAGAACTGACCTCCTCCTGACTGATTGTTTTAGCGATTCTGCTGCTGGTGCTGAGGGTTGTTTTGGCGATTTTGCTGCTGGTGCTGAGGGTACTGCCTTTGGAACTGTTATTGCTGAGGTGGACGCTAGTTCTGCCTGAACTGCTGAGGTTGATTGCCTGAGAAATGAGGACGATTGCTGCTTCCAGGCTAGGGTCCACTGATCTTGCACTTGCGATCCTCCATCTCTTTGCGCTTCCTCTCTATCATGATTGCTCTATCAATTAGGTGTTGAAACATTGGGAAAGTATGATTCATCAACTGATACTGCAGAGGGTCGACCAAGCCTCTCAGGAAACGATACTGTCTCTTGGCGTCGGTGTTGACATCTTCGGGAGCATAGCGAGACAGCTGCAGAAACCTGTCTCGATACTCACTGATGGACAATGACCCTTGCTTGAGTGCCAGGAACTCCTCCTTTTTCACTGTCATCAGACCTGCAGGAACATGGTACTGACAAAAGCTACCTCTAAACTCTTCCCAAGTGATGGTGTCAGGGTTGGCATGGGTGGCGAGATAAGACTCCCACCAGGACTGAGTTGCTCCTCTCAATAGACAGGGACCATACAGAACTTTTTCCCTGTCATCACACTGAGCGGTATGCAACTCCCGCTCCACTGTGTGCAGCCAGTCTTCAGCATCCATGGGGTCAGAAGAGTGAGCGAACGTTGGGGGATGACCTCTCATGAATTCAGCACGCTTGTCCCTGGGCATCTAAGGCATCTGAGGTTGAGGTGGTGGCTGCTGCTGCTGCTGAATGGTGGCCAGAGTCTGACCGATGGCTTGAACTGCCTGAGTCTACATCATGAACATCTGCTCGATGGACATCGGGGGCGAGGGTGGCAGCTGCTGTTGCTGGGGTGCCTCATCCTGCTGAGCTGCCTGCTCCTGCTGAGCACGCCTTCCTCCTCTACGCCTGTTTTCTGACATCTGTAGAATGCAACCACACATCAGAACTGATCTGGCAAATCTTGCAGCATAAGAAACGGTATAGAATTCTCCACAACACTGAACAGATGAGCATCTTCACTGATCTCCAACACAGACCAACACAACTTCTCAGATAAAGAGGAAAGTGGAATAAAAGGTTTCCCAATGTAATACCCAACTTTATAAACTATATTAAGGAGAGAATCCCCTTACGTATTTTTGCCTCTGTTCAACTAAATATGAGAACACCACATCGAAAAGCAAGCAAACAATTAATAATATTAAGAATAACCATGCATCATGTTGGTTTTGTTGTATGTGCATCTAGTAAAAATAATAGCCACAATAAGAAAATAAATTAATGTCACAAATTGAAGATTTAATATCTATTTGGAATATTTAAGAGTGGGAGAGTAACAAAGAAAAGAAGAGAAGAGAGGAAGAATTACTATAAGGTATAAAGTAAATTCTTAAATAAATAAATCATAACATAATGGCCTGATCAAAGATTACATTCAAATATGAGTAGAAGTTCACTACAATGAGCAAATTCAAATTTGCATTTTGAATAAAGAGAAAAGAAAAGAAAGAGGAAATACAAAAGGATAAAAAAAGAAAAGATATTGTACATGGATGGGCCAACGAACTTGATTTCGGCCCAAACCAGTGCTGAGCGCACGCCTGTCTCTCTGCTGTGTCACTGCCTGTGGACCCCCCCTTGCCGTTGGTCTCTTTCTTCCCCGTAGATCTCGCTCGCGCTGCCCTGAGCTCCACCATGGCCGCGCGCTCCAGCCTGCTGCACGGATCCAATGCCCGTGCCGCGAATCTCGCCAGCGTGCTATTAGCAGATCCTCAACCACCTCTCGCCGTCCTCGCTGGGAGGATAAAAACCCACCTGGTCAGCACATTCTTCTTCCCCTCGCGCGCCGCTCGGTGGAAGCAAGAAGAGAGAGAGAGAGCCGAGGGTCCCCGTGTCGGAGCCGAACGAGGTGACGAGGTGAGTCCTGCGGCCAGGGTGCCGCTGCTGTGGATTCCGCTCGCTCGCCGGGGTCGCGATATCCCATCCAGCTGAGACCATACTGCTAGGAGCTGTAGGCGCCATGTGAGGGAGTGCGGAGAGAGAAGATTGTCGTTGCCGTGCAGCAAAGAACCTCGCCGTGAAGGCCATCGATGTCCGGTGAATTGCTCATCGGAGATCCAAATTGTCGTCAAGTCGCTATTTGTCGTGGAAAGCTCTTCCTCCACCGATTTGCTCGCTGGTAAGACCTCTGAATAGTCTCAATTTGTTCCTAGGATTGTGTTGCATCGGTCTGGGGGAAGATCCATGCACCAGAACACCAGGATGGCTTGTTCCAGTGAGCGGACCACCGTGGGGGTTGTGCGCCATCGCGCCCTGGTGTGCGGCGGGGTGGAAGATGGCTGTTGGCTGTTGATGATAGGTTGGACGGTAGTGATTAGAGTTGGGTTTGGACATATATTGAACCATTGGATCTTGGTGAACGGGTGAGATTAGATGACCACGTGCCTTTTCGAGAAATAAAATCTGAGCCATAGATTGCGAATCCGATGCCCGGGTATGGTCATGGCCATGTGGTGCCATTGATCTATCATTGGATGGCTGGATTCGGGTCAAACAAATAGCCCTTCGATTAGTTAAATCTGTGGCGTTGGTGGTTGGACGGATGGCTCTGATCTGTTTCGCCTATTGCAACCGTGACATCGAGATCGAGCGACCAGCATAGCATACCCCTTCATTATTTAATCCGAACCGTTGGATGGAAATCTGGCGGCTGAAAATAATCAATACCCTTTCGCCGAGCCAGTTTCACAGATGGGCCCCTCGGTTTATTTGATATCAACCCTCCGTCCTATCCTAGTATAAAGTAATTACAATTGGGTCCTAGAATTTATAGAAATAACCCCGAGCTCTCTGGTATTCGCATCCGCAATCCATAAATCCTAGAAATTCATAAAATAAGTATTAAAAATACATAGAACCTTGTTTATTCCATAACTTATTCATTTTAACTCCGATTTGACCCATTCAAATTGCGTTAACTTCATAAAAATATTGTCTACCCAGCGACAACATTAATTGTACCATAGAACATATTTTTATAATTAGATATTTGTTTAGCCTATTATGCCCTTTTAACCAAAGTTAAACTAGACCATGATAGTGATTCAACTATAATATGATTCCTAATCAAGTTATAATCTAGATTAAAGTTTAGTTAATTACTTATAAAATATTCTCTCATAGGGTGTACACTAATCAATTTATACTATAATTTAATATTTAATCACATGAGAAATCATAACTCTATAACCATAACTCCGATCCTAGTAGTTCTCGATCCCGCGATCTCGTAGCAACGTGTAGGTCATTATTAAGTAGTATGTTCTTATGTTTGGTGTGATGTTAATTTTGTCTATACCATGTTTGTTTGTATTGCTACGACTAGCGCGAGGTTTCGAGGATATGAAGAATCACCCTGGTAACTGGAATCTCAAGTGCCAGGCAAGTTGTGCCCTTGATTCACTTTGGTTACCCAATAATGTTCTTTATAATCATTTACCATGCATAGGTATAATTTTGATGGGACCCAATAGGTCACCCTAGATTGTTTATCTCATTACCTTGTTTACCCCTGAATCACATGGGTAGTTTTGCTATTGCCTTTACATGGTTTTGGGATAATCATTTATTATATCCATGTTCCAGTTATTATGTTATTTTATTTATGTTCATGTCAAGATCATTATATTATTGTTAATTGGAACATGGAGCTTAACTTGAGAACCACGCGCCACCACAAGGGAGGAATGGGACCCCTTGGCTGACTAATTAGGAAAGCTAGTGGAAGACTACCTTACCCGAAAGGGGCAAGGGCAGTAGGGGAGTGGTCAGTGTAGGGAGGTCCTTGGTTGATTTTGCTGCGATGGCTGTCAGACAAGAACCCTGCATTGGAACTTCCTATAAACTGTAGCGGGTTTTCGGAAGCTGGTGGAACTTTGTAAAGGCCTCGTAGTGGATCCCTAGCCATTCACCTTGGTAGTGTCTAAGGGCCTAGCTAACCCTGGCGACATGGGAAACACGACTTGTGGGTAAAGGGTACAACCTCTGCAGAGTGTAAAACTGGTATACTAGCCGAGCTCACGGTCATGAGCGGCTCAGGACTCTCCGATGATTAAATTATGGAACTTAAACTCAATTTATCATTTGCATTTGCATGGGTTTATTATTAATTTTGTTCTATTACTTTATTATGGTTTGGTATTCACTTACACTTAGTAACTGCTAATAAAAGTTTGACCAACTATTTAAAAGCAATGCTCAGCTTCAACCATTCTCTTTGGTAAGCCTTACACTTCATGAGCTCCCACGTTTGGCGAGTTCATGCCACATTATTCCCCACAACTTGTTGAGCGATGAACATGTGTGAGCTCACCCTTGCTGTCTCACACCCCCCCCCCCCACAGGAGAAGGACAGGTGGTTCAGGAGGAGCCACAAGGCGAGGAGTTTGTTCTGATCTAGGTGGCGTTTCTCAGTTGACATTGGCGCCGACGATCCTTAGTTCATTTTATATTTATCATTTATTTTGTAAGACTTCCGCTATGTAATAAATACTCTGATTATTGTGACATTTATCTCTATGCACTCTGTTATTATATATGTTGTCGTCCTGGCGCATGTATGAGATGCACCCGACTTTGTCCTTTAAAACCGGGTGTGACAGAAGTGGTATCAGAGGAAATGTTGACTGTAGGACGAAACCTAGATAGAAATGGATAAAACCCTTCCCTACTTACCTTCTTATGATTCATTCTATACTTACCTTACTCTGATTCTTTCTATACTCATCTTATCTTGATCCTGTCTCACCTTTTGCTATTCTACTCTGATTATTCTTACCTTTACTACTCTAAGACAAGATGGATTTCACACCTTGGAATCCTACATTTATGAACTTTTTAAGAGATAGGAACCTAAGACGAAATTAAAATTATTTTCTCTATTAAAAAAATGTTGGTTGATTGTTCTGATGATCAATGCCTGATTTGCTTCTTTGATTGATTGAAATAGTATAGACATGCATCTTAGCATGTACCACCATAAGGAAATGTATTAGCTTTAGTGGATAACACACTAATCTACTTAGCTAATAAATCCCCGCAGTAACATTCCTCGTAATTACTCGCCTTGTCTACAATTCTTGCTTTCTTACCCTGTATTTCTAACCCAGATGGGCTACCCCTATAGTGTTAGAAGAGAACACTATGGATGTGATCCTTGGTATGTCATGGTTAATAGAGGCAAAGGCAGTATATACACTGTGCTAAGGGAACCGTAGAACTCACCAGTTCCAAAGGATAAAGATTTGAAGTTGAGTTCGCTATTGATCTCTTACCTGAGACTACTCCTACTCCCAAACGGCCATACAAGATGTCTGAAGAAGAGTTAAAAGAACTTAAGAAACAGTTAACAGAGTTACAAGAGGCTAGGTACATTCATTCGAATTCTTCACCTTGTGGAGCGCCGGTTCTATTTGTACAGAAGAAAGAAGGATCGCAAGGGATATGCGTGGATTATAGGACCCTTAATAATGTCACTGTGAAGAACAAGTATCTGTTACCCCGCATTAAGGATTTATTTGATCAGATGAGAGGTGCAAGGGTATTCTCGAAGGTTGATCTCCAATCGGGTTATCACCAAATGAAGATTAGGCCATCAGATATTCCCAAGACGGATTGCTCGACCCGATATGGATCATATGAGTTCACTATTGTGTCATTTGGACTAACTAATGCACCAGCCTATTTTATGGATCTGAATAATAAGGTGTTCATGATCTGGACAGATTCGTCGTGATTTTCATCGACGATATTTTTATTTATTCCAAGAGTGATAGTAATCATGAGGAAGATTTGAGATTGGTGCTACAGAAGCTACGAGATAATCAACTTTAAGCCAAGTATAGTAAATGCGAGTTTTGGATTAGCGAGGTGCCCTTCCTTGGACATATCATTTCTAATGGAGGGATATCAGTGGATCCTGCTAAAGTCAAGGAGATAGTGGTGTGGAGCGTACCCACTATAGTTACGGAGATTTGGAGTTTATTAGGGCTTGCAGGATATTATCGGAGATTTATTGAAGGATTTTCTAAGATTGCGAAGCCTATGACCTCACTTCTTGAGAAGGGAAGAGAATTTAAGTGGGGCGAGAGGTACCAAGATGGTTTTAACCAACTGAAGAAGAGATTGATGTCACCACCAGTGTTGGTTATGCCAGATCTACAGAAAGGATTTGACATTTATTGTGATGCATGTGGCCAAGGCTTAAGATGTGTGCTCATGCAAGAAGGACATGTGACCGACTACGCGTCTCGACAGTTGCGGAAACAAGAGTTGAACTACCCCACTCATGACTTGGAATGGGCAGCCATTGTGCATGCGCTTAAGATTTGGAGACATTATATTATGGGAACCAAGTGTCAAGTATACATGGATCATAAGAGTTTGAAGTATATATTCACTCAGAAGGATCTCAACCTTAGGCAACGTCGTTGGTTGGAGCTTATTAAGGATTATGATTTGGAGGTTCACTATCACCCGGGCAAGGCGAATTCGGTTACAGATGCCTTGAGTTAAAAGGGGCATGTTCATTCAGCTATTGTTGCCCAGTTACCCGATGAGATTGTTGAGGATTTCAGGAGACTTAACCTAGGGATAATTGCACACACTAAAGGAGTTACTATTGATGTGGAACCTACCTTGGAGCAAGAAAAATTCGCAAAGGACAAATTGGTGATGCTAAAATACAAGAGATTAAGGATCTGATTACTGAAGGTCGAGGCCCAGAGTTCACGGAGGATGAGCAAGGCACGATATGGTTCAAGAATCGGATCTGTGTTCCCGAAATTGATAGTCTTCGAAAACTATATTGAAGGAAGCACATGACTCAGTTTATTCTATCCACCCTGGGAGCACTAAGATGTATCAGGATTTGAAGCAAAAATATTAGTGGTATGGATTGAAGAGAGATGTGGCTGCACATGTGGCTATGTGCGATGTATGCCAAAGAATTAAGGCTGAACATCAGAGGCCAGCTGGACTACTGCATCCACTGAAGATACCCGAATGGAAGTGAGAAGGGATTGGTATGGATTTTATTACTGGATTGCCTCGCACCTCGAAAGGATATGATTCTAAATGGGTTATTGTGGATAGACTGACCAAAGTGGCTCATTTCATTCCTGTCAAGACTACTTCTAAAGGTTCTCAACTGGCAGAGTTATATATGGCTCGGATTGTGTGTTTGCATGGTGTACCGAAGAAGATCGTTTCAGATAGAGGATCATAGTCTACTTCTAGATTTTGGAAAAGTTTTCAAGAGAATGTGGATATGAAGTTGAATTCTAAGTTCGACTTACCATCCTCAGACTGATAAACAGACAAAAAGGACCAATCAAGTATTGGAAGACATGTTGAGAGCTTGTGCCCTTCAGCATGGAGGGAGTTGGGATAAAAGTCTACCTTATGCTGAGTTCTCATATACTAGTTAACAGGCTAGTCTGAAGATGTCCCCGTTCGAGGCTCTATGTGGCAGAAAATGCAGAACTCCTCTATCTTTGGACCAGACTGGAGGAAGACAGTTCTTTGGACCTGAACTTATTCAAGAGGCAGAAGAACAAGTCTATATAATCAGGGAGAACCTGAGGGTAGCTCGGACCAGGCAAAAGAGCCATGCTGATATAATAGAAGAAGACCACTGGAATTTGAGGAAGGTGATCATGTGTACCTCAAGGTGTCACCACTTCGTGGAATGAGGAGATTTAAATTTAAGGGCAAATTGTCCCCTCGTTTTATTGGACCATTCAGAGTTTTTAGGCGAGTTGGAGATATGGCCTATCAACTCGAGCTACCTGATAATCTATCTAATGTGCATAATGTATTCCATGTGTCTCAACTTAAGAAGTGTCTCCGTGTTCCTGAGGAACAGTTACCAATGGAAGAGCTCAGTGTTCAGGGTGATTTGACTTACACGGAGTATTCTATCAAGATTCTTGATACACTGACTCGTGTCACGAGGAACAAAGTTATAAAGATGTGCAAAGTGCAATGGAGTCACCATGGAGAGGATGAAGCAACATGGGAAAGAGAAAAAAAACTTCGCATAGATTTTCCCCCTCTTTTCCCTAGTCCTTCCTAAATCTCGAGGACGAGATTTTTGTTAAGGGGGGTAGGATTTGTAATACCCAACTTTATAAACTATATTAAGGAGAGAATCCCCTTACGTATTTTTGCCTCTGTTCAACTAAATATGAGAACACCACATCGAAAAGCAAGCAAACAATTAATAATATTGAGAATAACCATGCATCATGTTGGTTTTGTTGTATGTGCATCTAGTAAAAATAATAGCCACAATAAGAAAATAAATTAATGTCACAAATTGAAGATTTAATATCTATTTGGAATATTTAAGAGTGGGAGAGTAACAAAGAAAAGAAGAGAAGAGAGGAAGAATTACTATAAGGTATAAAGTAAATTCTTAAATAAATAAATCATAACATAATGGCCTGATCAAAGATTACATTCAAATATGAGTAGAAGTTCACTACAATGAGCAAATTCAAATTTGCATTTTGAATAAAGAGAAAAGAAAAGAAAGAGGAGATACAAAAGGATAAAAAAAAGAAAAGATATTGTACATGGATGGGCCAACGAACTTGATTTCGGCCCAAACCAGTGCTGAGCGCACGCCTGTCTCTCTGCTGTGTCACTGCCTGCGGACCCCCCTTGCCGTCGGTCTCTTTCTTCCCCGTGGATCTCGCTCACGCTGCCCTGAGCTCCACCATGGCCGCGCGCTCCAGCCTGCCGCACGGATCCAACGCCCGTGCCGCGAATCTCACCAGCGCGCTATTAGCGGATCCTCAACCACCTCTCGTCGTCCTCGCTGGGAGGATAAAAACCCACCTGGTCAGCACGTTCTTCTTCCCCTCGCGCGCCGCTCGGTGGAAGCAAGAAGAGAGAGAGAGAGCCGAGGGTCCCCGTGTCGAAGCCGAACGAGGTGACGAGGTGAGTCCTGCGACCGGGGTGCCGCTGCTGTGGATTCCGCTCGCTCGCCGGGGTCGCGATATCCCATCCAGCTGAGACCATACTGCTAGGAGCCGTAGGCGCCATGTGAGGGAGTGCGGAGAGAGAAGATTGCCGTTGTCGTGCAGCAAAGAACCTCGCCGCGAAGGCCATCGATGTCCGGTGAATTGCTCATCGGAGATCCAAATTGTCGTCAAGTCGCTATTTGCCGTGGAAAGCTCTTCCTCCACCGATTTGCTCGCTGGTAAGACCTCTGAATAGTCTCAATTTGTTCCTAGGATTGTGTTGCATCGGTCTGGGGGAAGATCCATGCACCAGAACACCAGGATGGCTTGTTCCGGTGAGCGGACCACCGTGGGGGTTGTGCGCCGTCGCGCCCTGGTGTGCGGCGGGGTGGAAGATGGCTGTTGGCCGTTGATGATAGGTTGGACGGTAGTGATTAGAGTTGGGTTTGGACATATATTGAACCATTGGATCTTGGTGAACGGGTGAGATTAGATGACCACGGGCCTTTTCGAGAAATAAAATCTGAGCCATAGATTGCGAATCCGATGGCCGGGTATGGTCATGGCCATGTGGTGCCATTGATCTATCATTGGATGGCTGGATTCAGGTCAAACAAATAGCCCTTCAATTAGTTAAATCTGTGGCGTTGGTGGTTGGACGGATGGCTCTGATCTGTTTCGCCTATTGCAACCGTGAGATCTAGATCGAGCGACCAGCATAGCATACCCCTTCATTATTTAATCCGAACAGTTGGATGGAAATCTGGCGGCTGAAAATAATCAATACCCTTTCGCCGAGCCAGTTTCACAGATGGGCCCCTCGGTTTATTTGATATCAACCCGCCGTCCTATCCTAGTATAAAGTAATTACGGTTGGGTCCTAGAATTTATAGAAATAACCCCGAGCTCTCTGGTATTCGCATCCGCAATCCATAAATCCCAGAAATTCATAAAATAAGTATTAAAAATACATAGAACCTTGTTTATTCCATAACTTATTCATTTTAACTCCGATTTGACCCATTCAAATTGCGTTAGCTTCATAAAAATATTGTCTACCCAGCGACAACATTAATTGTACCATAGAACATATTTTTATAATTAGATATTTGTTTAGCCTATTATGCCCTTTTAACCAAAGTTAAACTAGACCATGATAGTGATTCAACTATAATATGATTCCTAATCAAGTTATAATCTAGATTAAAGTTTAGTTAATTACTTATAAAATATTCTCTCATAGGGTGTACACTAATCAATTTATACTAAAATTTAATATTTAATCACATGAGAAATCATAACTCTATAACCATAACTCCGATCCTAGTAGTTCTCGATCCCGCAATCTCGTAGCAACGTGTAGGTCATTATTAAGTAGTATGTTCTTATGTTTGGTGTGATGTTAATTTTGTCTATATGATGTTTGTTTGTATTGCTACGACTAGCGCGAGGTTTCGAGGACAAGAAGAATCACCCTGGTAACTGGAATCTCAAGTGCCAGGCAAGTTGTGCCCTTGATTCACTTTGGTTACCCAATAATGTTCTTTATAATCATTTACCATGCATAGGTATAATTTTGATGGGACCCAATAGGTCACCCTAGATTGTTTATCTCATTACCTTGTTTACCCCTGAATCACATGGGTAGTTTTGCTATTGCCTTTACATGGTTTTGGGATAATCATTTATTATATCCATGTTCCAGTTATTATGTTATTTTATTTATGTTCATGTCAAGATCATTATATTATTGTTAATTGGAACATGGAGCTTAACTTGAGAACCACGCGCCACCACAAGGGAGGAATGGGACCCCTTGGCTGACTAATTAGGAAAGCTAGTGGAAGACTACCTTACCCGAAAGGGGCAAGGGCAGTAGGGGAGTGGTCAGTGTAGGGAGGTCCTTGGTTGATTTTGCTGCGATGGCGGTCAGACAAGAACCCTGCATTGGAATTTCCTATAAACTGTAGCAGGTTTTCGGAAGCTAGTGGAACTTTGTAAAGGCCTCGTAGTGGATCCCTAGCCATTCACATTGGTAGTGTCTAAGGGCCTAGCTAACCCTGGCGACATGGGAAACACGACTTGTGGGTAAAGGGTACAACCTCTGCAGAGTGTAAAACTGGTATACTAGCCGAGCTCACGGTCATGAGCGGCTCAGGACTCTCCGATGATTAAATTATGGAACGTAAACTCAATTTGTCATTTGCATTTGCATGGGTTTATTATTAATTTTGTTCTATTACTTTATTATGGTTTGGTATTCACTTACACTTAGTAACTGCTAATAAAAGTTTGACCAACTATTTAAAAGCAATGCTCAGCTTCAACCATTCTCTTAGGTAAGCCTTACACTTCATGAGCTCCCACCTTTGGCGAGTTCATGCCACATTATTCCCCACAACTTGTTGAGCGATGAACATGTGTGAGCTCACCCTTGCTGTCTCACACCCCCCCCACAGGAGAAGGACAGGTGGTTCAGGAGGAGCCACAAGGCGAGGAGTTTGTTCTGATCTAGGTGGCGTTTCTCAGTTGACATTGGCGCCGACGATCCTTAGTTTGTTTTATATTTATCATTTATTTTGTAAGACTTCCGCTATGTAATAAATACTCTGATTATTGTGACATTTATCTCTATGCACTCTGTTATTATATATGTTGTCGTCCTGGCGCATGTATGAGATGCACCCGGCTTTGTCCCTTAAAACCGGGTGTGACACCCAACTAGATAGCTAACCTCATTAACATATAACAGGTAAACCACAATGCAGGGGATGCCCACACTCTGGTGACAGTCATTACAAAGATCCAAATCCAACATGGTTCACCATGACAAACATAAATGCACAGGATAAGCAAACTACCCTGTCTAACTAAGACTAACTAAAAGCAAGACTAACGCTAAGACTCTAGCTTCTATGTATATATCTTCGTATTAATTACAACGTCCGACGCTGACGATCTATGGTTCTAAATTTATATTGGTCTTACAGTCGGGGTTGCCATAAGACTGGTGTCCACGCCGAGGTGAGCGGTACGGGTGCTGAGTCCCGACGGGAGCAGGGGAGCCATCTTCCAGGTGACGACGCTCCCCGCGCTCAGCCCGCTGCTGGGCGATCTCAGCACGAGCCCTACTCAGCTTGTCTAGTGCATGGTCCAGCTCCGTGTTTAGCACGGCGGCTAGGTTGACTGTGCTTATTGTCCTCACCAACAGGTGAGACAATCACGCCTCCTGTGCTGCCAGATAGACGATGGGGGTAATACTTCAGGTTGAGACCATCAGCTACCCCACCTAGCACTGAACAGTAGTGCGAAAGCACACGCCATGCGGCATCTTGCATGGCCGCCTCAGCTAAGTCCCGCTCAGAGATGGAATAGTGCTCTGAGCAGACCTCCGCACCTCAGAGACTGTTCTCCGGACGGCGCACCAAGCAGGTCGCCTCCTAGCGATCCGGGTAGACCCCACGACGGTGCTGGAAGACCACACAGCGATACTCGATAGACCAAGTATGTCGGTCGAGTGCCCGACACAGCAGGGTGTCGAGCGCATCGTGGAAGTGACACCCGCGAGCAGCGTCGCGAGTGATGGGTCGAGCAACTCATCCTTCCAACTCCTGGTCGGTGGAAAGGTCGGTGTCGGGGCTCGAGCTGCTGTCGCCACCTCCGTCGTCTGGGTCTCTCCAACAGCTACTCCAGGGGCTGGGGCGCTTAGTGGTGGTGCAGGGGGCGCCTCCAGCGGAAGCACAGGGGAGCAGCTCCTCACAGACTCTATCTCCTACTAGAGCAAGAAAGAAGAGCCCTGCTGCTCCTGCTCCTGTCGATGATGCTCCTGCTCCTCATGCAGGCGATGGTGCAGCCTCTCCAAATGGCTATAATGACCGGTCACTGGACGGCGAAGCAGACGCTCCGCGAGACGAGAGGGTGAGAAGGGGATGACAGACTTTCGTGTAGTGTGTCTAAGACGAGCCATCTACAAAAGACACCATAAGCATAAGAATGAGAACAAAACTAATATGACCAGCAAGTAATAAACCATAAATAAAATGAGGAATTAGAATAAGCAAAAGATTTTTAGCAAGGCATAATATATAGTAGAACATAGGTTTGGTCGATATGACCAACTTTTGAAGGGATACCAAAGTCAAGGCAAGAATAGGTGTCTATAATCCTTAGAACGAACATTCTACTCTAGGTTAGCGGTCCTACAGTCAACACGACTTTGATACCACCTATGTCACACCCGGTTTTAGAAGGCAAACCGAATACGAACCATGTACGTGCCAGGATCAGCAATTCACCTACACAGCAGTTACATAACTGGACATCATCACACAGTGCTCAAATAATAACATAAAAGGGGAATAATAGTCGATTACATCATATGTCTGAGACATCCACATAGTCTTTACAATAATCAAAGTGCGGAAAAGAAACGTAGATACATGCGGCCTTCACAGGCAGCCGACTGGGGGTTACCGCTAACCCACACCTAGAACTCGTCGTAATCTTGGAATTCCTGGAAGTCTCCTTCCATGGCTTCTTCTTCTCCTGAGCAGTGTTTGCAATGCGGACAACCTGGGGGGGTTTGGTGTGTAGAGCAAGGGTGAGTACACATCAACATACTCAGCAAGTGTCCTGTTTGGCTGTAGTGGACTAGCTTTATGTGGGGGTAAGTCAAGTAGTTGCTTTTAGTTGGTCAAATTGTTATTACTAGTAGAGAAAGCCAAGTTTTAGAATTAACCCACGTTATTAACCCAAACGTACTCTTTCCAAACGGAAAGAATACCACTTACCATTACCATAATCAATACCAAAAACCATCAATCTCATCGCCACCTGTAATCCAAACATCTCTGATTAAGTACCACTAATCACTGGAGCTCCCTTGGCCGCTCATAAGCACGAGCATAGCTAATATATCAGTTTTCATACACTCTACAGAGGTTGCGCACTTTACCCACAAGCCGTAATTTCCCTTTCTGCCCAGAGATCATGACTCTCCATTGATCACTACCAAGGTGACCCAGCAGGGTATCACTACGTAGCCTTTACAAAGATTCCCCAAGGTTGTAGCCGCCCATTAGGTTTCCTAAATGTACCGCACTCCTCCCTAAGGGACAAATCAATCTTGGCAGAGCAAGCCGCATACACCGAGCCCTATTGACGGCACGACGGCTAAGCGAACTACACCCCGGTTTCTCTAATTATCCAGCTAAGGGCGTCCCAC
Source organism: Zea luxurians (assembly GCA_029449295.1). NCBI lineage: Eukaryota > Viridiplantae > Streptophyta > Magnoliopsida > Poales > Poaceae > Zea > Zea luxurians. The sequence continues at coordinate 75,814,409 of JAOPSE010000015.1, read as the reverse complement.
TCCACCCTCATGGTTGCACTGTTTTCCCGGGCAGTCATCCAACGAACAGGTCCTTATGGAGAGGCACTCGAGAAACCGCTCGAGTCCCCTTAAATGCCACAAGTATATCATCATAAATAAGAGGGAAAACAGCGTATCATAGATAAATCTCATCATGTTCATTGATTAATGTGAAGCACTAGCATGTAGCTAAACCAAAATAATCCAACCCAAATAGGTAAACAAGGACATGGATAACAAAAGCTAGTCAATCCTTAGGTATAACTATGTAAATGCGGAGAGTGAATTATAGAATTGTATAATACATAGATAGGTCAAGGGACACTTGCCTCTACCAACCAGCTGCTGCTCATGGGCTTCTCCTATGAGTTCCTCGGGCTCTTCAACCAGGTCGTTCTCTATACGAGTTCAAACATACATTTCATACATTTAATACAAAAGAACAGTACACCATACAATAGAACGAAATAATCAAACAGACGTTAAATGCGGGACTCGCAATTACGGTTAAAAGAGAAAGAGGAGCTGGCAGTCGAGTCTATGGTCGAGAAGCGATCACGTTACATAATTATAAATTAAACCACTCGTTTAAACAGAATGGTATCAATTTGGACACTGCGTTTAGCATAAAGTAAAGTCATGTTCCATATTTAATCATTATAAATAAATAAAGATGATTGAAAGGGATTGGTCACATGGCGAGACGTACGACACAACATTTAAATTGAATTAAGAAGTAAACGACTCGCCGCGCAACAGAGCGTGCAACGAGATTCTTGCATTAATTATTGATAAACGTTAAGCGTTGCGCGACGAAACGCACGACGGTTTAAGTCAATAGAACTACATTTAAAAACGAATCGTCGTGCAGCGAAGCGCGCGACACAACACATTAATAAATATAAATTAAAAGAATCGTCGCGTGATGAAGCGCGTGACGCAACACATTAATAAATATAAATTTAAAAGGACCGTCGCGCGATGAAGCGCGCGACGCAGCACATTGATAAAGATGAAATTAGAATGAACCGTCGCGCGGCGAAGCGCGCGACGCAGCACATCGACTAAACAACAATTTAAAAAAGATTAAACGAGGGTTAAACAAAGCGCGACTACGGTCGCACGCGCGAGAGCACGCTGCGCGTGTCGAGGGCACGCGAACTGTGCAGGCGCGCGGGAACGTGAGTCGCCAGGGCACGAGCGCGGGTAGGGGCGGCCGAGGGGCGGCGGGGGCGCGGCTGAGGTCGCGCGGCCGAGGGCGCGACGCGGGGAGCGCGGGGCTGGGGAGGGGCTCGCCGGGGGCGGGCGCGGCCGGGGAGGGCTCGCTGGGGGCGCGAGCGCACGGGGCCGAGGGCGGCGCGCAGGGCACGGGGCCGAGGGCGGCGTGGGACGCGGCCGAGGGCGGCGCGCAGGGCGCGGGCAGGGAGGCCGCACGAGGAAGAAGAAGCGGAGGGGGAGGAGAGAGAGAGGGAGAGGGAAGGGGAGAGGAAAACTCACCTCGGGGATCCAAACTCCGGCGATCTCGACTCCAAACCCTAGGGCACCACGGGGGGAGAGAGAGAGGTGGAAGAGGGAGAGGGAGGTTACTGCGCGGGAGATATCGAATGAGACAAATGGATCAGGGGGAGGGAGGGGGCGCGCGCATGGGGAGGGCAGGGGCGCCAGGGGCGCGCGGGCCGGGCCAGGCTGGGCTGGGCCACATCGCGGATCGAAACCCACGACACGCACGACCACTAAACGAAATCCAATCGTGAACCGAAATCCGAAACGAGACGAGACGAGCACGCGACATCAGACAAAGAAATGTGCTTCGGCATGATGCAACACCCATGGCACTTAGGTTTTGTTTATACATAACACGGACACCCGTCACTATACTGGTTTGAAATTGGGAAGAAGGAGCGAAACGGGAAGAGAAAAGAGAGTAACGCCTGAATTTGGTGAGTAAAAAGAACAAAAAAATCTACCCCCCAAATTCAGGGCGTTACACATATGAAGGTATATTTGTAATTATTTATAACGAAGAAGCAATAAAGGAAACACAGTTGTAATTGTCTTCTATTATATACTTTCATTATATCTAAAGGTCTTTTACTCTCTTAATCTTATTTGTTTAATCTATCCCTTGGACAGATTAAAGGAACAAAGGCACTCCACCACTGATTATGTTGCCCTATTTTTGTCTCCCTTCAAGAATTAGAATAGGTGACCAACATTGGTGCCCAACTCCAGTGAATCCACGACAACAAGTACATCTTTGTCATGCCTCCAAAGAAGTTAGCACCTGTTGGATCTATTCTTACTCCCGTAGACTAGAACCAAATTGAAGAAGAGCTCCTCCTCCAAGCATGAAACTAGAAGAGGACGGTCATAGACCCCCACCACAAGATGATCTCAACCAAGAGATCCAAAATCTTGAAGCTATATATTCATCAACAAGTTGAGAAGCGCAGGAAGAAAATGCTTTGAGTCCCACAGCTGTAGAAGTAGATTGACGAAGCATCAGAACAATTAAGCCACATAACGCAACAAACTAAACAACCCAAAGAAACACATCACCAGAGAAACCTCCACCATGAAGAGCACAACTGTGATGATTACCTGTATGATGGTACTTCTCCCTTGGCATCAGAGTTGCAAGCCATGCCATGGCCACATTGTATAGGTCACCTGAACTACCAATGTATGATGGTTTATCAAACCCAACGCAGTTCCTGATGAGTTACGAAGCTACAGTATCATCATATGGTGGCAGTTGAGTGGTGATGACAAAGTATTTTGTCATGACAGTCAGAATGTAGCCCAAACTTGGTATTCTTCTCTTCGGCTAGGCACTGTCATATCTTGACAGAAGCTTAAAGATATGCTTCTTACCATTTTTCTAGGCTTTCAGGCGAAGCCCATTATGGCGTAAGTTCTGTTCCAAGTACAAAGGAGCATGATGAATATCTTTAGACTTATGTCCAAAGGTTTCTTTGACTCTTTTCATTGAAGCAATGATCAAGGGGCTTCGTCCAGGTCTAGCAGTAAATATTTTGCCAAGGAACCTCCTCATTCCTTGGAGAAATTGTTACAGAAGATGGATGAGTACATCAGGGCAGACAATGATTTTCGCCAATGAAGGGAAGTAGCACAAAGGTATGTAGTGACCGCTAAGGGCTTCAGACAAAGATTTCACCCTAGGCATGTCCGAAGCATCCAAAACCCAAGTCAAAACAAAGATAGATCTGGTCAATCTCAAGGGCAGCAAAACCATCAATAGGATTCATCTCAAGTTCTAGGAGCACAACGACAATCTTCGCATGGCAACTTTCGCTCACTAGCCCCAAGAGGAGGGAGAGGGGACCAAAGCTTCGGTGGAAGGTTTAATAACAATACTTAGCCGAGAAAGTTGTATTGTGTTTTTTGTGGAGAAAACAAAGGCCACATACCGAAGATTTGTCAGATAACCATACAAAAGCAGAAAGAGTTAGTCGTTGCACAAACAAGTTAAACGAAGGAAGTTTTTCACACCTCTTCATACTATCCCCCTTACATTCCACAACAAATTCAGCAACAAGACCCAAAGACACAACCTTCGGGTTCCATTTCTTAAACTAGTCCCTCACCTAGTCACTAGGCAATTTGTCACAACCAGATTTAAGGACAAATCTAGATGCACCTCATATGTGTGCCAGGATCAAGTTACATACATATGACGGCTTAGTGTATAGTAGGCAATGTCATAAACTTTATTACATAATGAAATGTCTTACAAAATAACTGGAATAAAATAAATTGAACTAAGATAACTTCTACATGCGCAGATGACTAGGAAAACGTCCTAGAACTCATCGAACTCATCATAATAGTCCTCGTGTGGTACCTGCTCTTGACATGGGTATTGATTATAGCAATGGAGAGCTCCCATACAGTCATAGCTCACCATGTATGAAATAAAAATTGTAGTGTAAGGATCACCAAGGATATGGTTGAGGCTATGCATATGCTTTTAATTAAGTTGATCAAAATTTTATTAGAAGTTACTAGGTTCAAGTAATACCAATCCAATAAAATAAGAGATCATAAAAGTGATTCACATAATGCAATGCATGTCCGATTAAGTAAAATTACATCATTTAATCATGTGAGAGGACCAAGCTAGTTTAACACCCTGAATTTTGGGGTATAAAAATTTATTTGCTCTATACTCAAATTTCATGTATGACCCTCTCTTTTCCTTGTAAAAAGTGGAGAATTATTTTATATGTGCGTTAAGCTTAGTAAAATAAAACCCTAGAAAAGATTTGATTGTTGCATTCATGCTGTCACATAGTGTTTATGTGTACAAAAAGTTTTTGAAACATGTCAAATTATCCTGAGGAGGTTCAGAGAATTTTTGGGAGCCTTTAGATTATTTCTCATGCATTAAATATAAATATCATCATTTTTATGGAATTAATTTTATCCCTAAAAATTAAATAATTGCAAAAAACTGAAATATTTCGAAAACTTGATAATATATATCCTCCTCGTGAACAACATTTCGCTCACATATGCTACTCCTCTATCTACCGGCGTCTACCCCTTGGCAGCTACCTTCGTCTACCCCCATCAACTCCAACTTGCCTCGTCTCATCATGCAACGTCCCAAGCACTGTGCATGCAACCATCTCACCACGCTCGAGCCACCACTATATAAAGCCTCAACCCCCACATAGTAATTCCCATCTCTCGCCTCACCTAGCTCGGCTGCTTGCAGCACCCATGTCGCTGCTTCGTAGCCCCCATTTGTCGTGTGTTGGTTGTAACTCCCTAGATGTTTGTCTTGCGTTTAATGATGGATGTGGACTTAAGCAAACATTGAAAACCAAGGCAACACAAGTTAGGAATGGAGACCTTTGTCCTGGGTTTAACACTTCTTTAAAGTGTTAATATGGATGACGAAGGGCTTCGAATAGGAATGTTAACATAAATGACATGTAATGAAATAAGACAATTTAATGATACATGAGAACTTATCTCTGTTGCCTTAGCATTTCCATTATGTCTTCCATTACACTAGATAGACTTACAAGCATACCTTTGGCTCCTTGACAAAGGGAGATACAAAGATTCTTCGAAGGCTAAGAGGTACAAAGCTATGGCCCTTTGAAAAGGTACTTGATACATGACACTGTTCATCTATTTATAGGGAAGATAAACCACCTTTGTACAGATTTACAACAATGCCCATCAAGGTTTTACATGAGCTGTTTACAAATGATACCAATACAATAACATATTTTCTCCATCTTCGGCTTCGAGGGTTTCAGCCTTCGCTGTTCGGTAACCTCTCCTCTGACTCATGCCCAAAGTTATTGCCTTCGGCTGCCATCGTTGCTACTTGCACATAGACGAAGCATCTTTGTATACTGCTTTGGTCGAAGGTTAGCTTCGTCTGCCGGTAGAAATGTCCCTGAAATACACTTATTCATGCCGAAGCAACATGTTAGTCAAGTGATCATTTCTTCGTAAACAAGTCATCTTCGGCATAAGAGGCCCCTAACAGTAGCCCCTTACAGGATGAGTTTGTTTCTTCGTAACAAACTTAGATCGCAAAAATTATAATTTGAAGGCCTTATGCTGAAGATTCAAAAAACACCTTCCCAAAGCTCGTTATGGAGAAGATGGATTCAATTTTAATGAAAACGAGTGACCTAGAAATTGAATCGTCGGAAGGAAAGCGAGGGGTGCTGCGTGGGAATATTTTCTGTGACCCGCACCGCTTCACGTGCATTTTCAGTATAAAAGCAGCCAAGGGGGTAAGCGTAGATCACATTTACTACCCTTTTCTACCTTCTGCCAAAATGACCTATGCCTCCACATATTTTAACTTAGAAGCACTTCGATAGCTAGCTTCTGCTGAGCCATTTTTTAGAAAAGCTCTTCGCCCTGTTTAGATGGCCAGAATCTGTACCACCGCACAACTGATTAGTCCTACCTCCTCAGAGGCACAACAAGATACCCTACCTATTTTTGAGGCAATGAGGACCTCATCATCATGAAGGGCTACTGCAAGATTGCCAAAGGATAGGACTTCAAAGCCGAGCTATATTGAGATTGGTCAATCCACTTTGAAGGAGAAAGATTTGTAGCCTATGTGGAGGCTCGGCTATTTCAGCAGCAAGGTGAATGTGTACCTTTCTATGGAAGAGACAACGCCGATGTCGGGAAAGGACAAAGTTGTTGTTTATAAGATTTTCTTCAAGGTGTGACTTTGGCTTCTCATGTATACAATGATTGTGAATGTTTTGCAGCGATACGAAGTGTTTATGCATCAACTGACTCCAAATGCCATGGTTCGGCCTAGTGTTCTCATCTAGGTCATGCAAAGCCAAGGGGGCCGCACCGACGCTGAAGCGTTTTACAAGGTTCACGATTTACATTACGAGACGAAGACAAGAGATGAAACATGCCTTCATAATAACTTTGGATGTTATAACTTTGCTTATCGCAAAGATACAAGTGGTCCAGTTCTGACCTATCGAACAAAGTTGCATGGCGACTAGACAAAAGAATGGTTCTATGCCGATGTTGACTCCGAACAACACGAAGATTTTAAGGGTATGTTGATGAGTCCTTTGGAAGTGAGCTTTGCTTTGAAGAGGCTGAAGTGTAAGATGAGTGAAGCTGTTGATGAATGGTTCAAAGCCTTCAGTACAGTCATCAAGAAGATTGGATCTTGGGATCTAGTTCAAGAGGCACTCGCTTATAACATATATCTAAATCGAACTGGATGGAAATTGTCAAAAGAGGTGAAATGTAACGATGAAGATCTTGTTACTTCAGATTTTGATTTCAAAGAATAGTCTACATATAAGGTTTGGTGGAACCGCCTAGATTATTCCAACTTAAGTGCTAAATCATTGCCCAGAAGGCAACTATACACTTAAATTGGAATAAATTGTTAGTCCGTCGGATCAAGTCCGATTAACCTCTTGACAAGGATCGAGTACCATTTTCTCACATGAAGGTGAGCTACGGAGATTAACAATAAAGCATGAAACCACAGATTAAAAGTACTTGAGTTATTACATCAATCAGAGTTGTGATAAAAAGGAAACATTGTTCTCAACTTTGCAACGAATAATAACTAGCATCGATAAATAGGGAGTAGGGCAAGGCCTGGCCCACTACTCCTCCTAGTCCTCTCCTACCAAGGCGGGATCCCACTTGACCGTCCAACCCGGTGGCAGGGTGGCTGACCAAGTCACACCATCAACAATGTCTTGCAATAAAACTATAAAAAATTATGCCACAAGCAACGCCGAGTATACTAATACTCAGCTAGACTTACCTGGTGTGAGGAGTCTACTCCTCTACCTTTAGATCATGAAGTTGTTTGGCTGAGGGGTTTGGTTTGCCAAAAGCATTAGCTGAGTCTAAGTCAAGTTTTAGCTTTTTCGATTCTATATTATTTCCTTAGCTAAGTTTGCTACTTCTAAGCATACATGGTAACACAAAATTATTTCAATCAACAACTTTAGCTCAAGAAACCTCGTTTCACTTCTTACTCCATGTAGTACAATGGGTACGGTCAAGCAGTCTCATTAGCTACGAGAAACAGACGATTCAAATCGAGTTTTAACCTAGCAAGGTAAACCTAAATATACGACATGTAGGGGCACTCTATCCCACACATGTCAACCGTCCCCATCGATTCCCCGTTCGCGGCTAGGGCTCACCACCTTGGCATGTAATGCCACACTAACCCTGGCTGCCGCCGTGCAGTGACTGCACTTGCACCCACCATAGCTAGCATGGGAGAACACGTCTCAGGACAAGTGAGGAGGAAAGTTCGCGCCCGGCTTCACTCAGGTACTAGGCTTACCAGTTACCATATTTCCCGACATGTGCTTAGTACGTTCATATGCTTGACTCAGGTAACCACACATTTCTCCTTAATTATATTCCTATCTCATAAACAAGGCATCCACCAGGGTCCATGTCCATAGACCAACAAAGTTCCCGTTATCAAGATGAATACAATCAATTCCTGACCTCGCGCGAGTGCTAGAAGATCACTCGACTTCTACCGAGATCCTTTAAATTAGCAAAGCCACTACACGACCTAGCATACTAGTATTCATCTCATAAAAGGAATCCCTACGTTCATGCAACTATGGTTTCAATCAATTCCTACAGTTAAGTACACAATACAATCCTACAAATAATAGTTACAGTTAAATAGTATAATAAAAGTTATGCATAAAACTGAGGACTTGCCTTCAGATGCTGGTGCAGCGAGGAGTTCTTCGATGATAGGTTCGGGAGCTAGCTCCTGGGCTTCTCCTTGCTCAGTCCCTTGCTCCTGAATCAACACGTACTATCCGTCTGCAAGGTTGCAATCTAATGAATGCAATGCATAAATATATTTGTGTAAATGCTATGATATTGTAATATCCCAAAAAAATGTTGACCAAAAGTTGATCTTCAGTGCGTGGATGAGGGAAAGGGTTGTGGGTTGTTGGATGCAAAGTCAGGAGACATCTAAGGCGTCGTTTCTTTCTCCCACAAAACCGTAGTGGTCGCCCCCCCCTTTTCCCTTTTCTTGGCCGCCAACCCCACTTTTCCCCACACTTGGCCGCCCCTCCCCCCTTCCCCTTTGTAGCCATCCTCCACTGCTTCCTCCACCCTCTAGATCTCCCCCCATGTAGCAAGGATCGAGAAGAGGAGCAAGATGGATTGAAGAGGAAGAGAGGATCAAGGAGATGTTCTACCCCCATCTCTTGCAGATTTTCTTGGGGAAACCCTAGGTAAGGATGGGATCCTTGTTCCTCCCTATAATTATGTGCTTTTGGAGGTTGTGGATCATGGGGATTGAAGGATTAGAGGTTGGATTAGATGTGGGGTTAGGTTTTGATCTCGAATTTAATTTCTGCAGAATGGCAGATTCGACAGTTTCTGTTCATGCCAGGTTTCCGTGATCTTAGTGGCCTCAAACAAATAAAACGTCTATATATGAGTCATAGATAATTTGTAGATCTTTCCATGGCCGTGAAGAACACCTCAATCGGACATCAGAACAGAAAGTTATTGCAGTATGATTATATCAGTTTTTCAGTCTCATAATTCTGTGCAGAATCTGTTCTCTTAAGAGTTAGGAAATTTTATCAACAGAATTAAACTGTGGGTTGGTCAAAGAAGTTGTATATAATTTCATAAGCTTTCCAGATTGTTAAAGAGTGCATTCATATGATTTGTGAAACTCCAGTTATGTTTGTTTTACTGTGGCTGTTCCTGTTTGCCTAACAAAAATGAGTGGGTTTGTTCACTGGTGGGTTTTGTCTAGTAAATTGCCGAATTGGCTCTTCCAACTATGGAGACTTTTGTAGAGGGATAAAAGTTCTTATAGCCAGCAGAATTTCATAATTTTTGGATCATTAGTTTGGGAGATATCGAATTTTGAAGTTTACTATGCTACTGTCTAAAACAGATTCACTCAGTTATCTTGTCAGATGTTTTAGAACTTATAGATAGCAGAATTTAATTATCCATTGAATACCGAAGTTATAGAGTATTTTGTGTAGATACTCCTAGAGTATTTGTTTGATATCACCACTGTTTTAATTTTAAAGATACAAAATTAACAAACAGCGCTGTTGTTGTATGGCATGTGGTTCAGGGTGGGAGTCTTTCCACTGGGTCTTGGTTTCAAGTGTAGGAGTGTTTTGTTGATTGTTGGCAAATGTTTGTGAAATATTTGTACTAAGTTTTATGCCCTCTAGCAGGTGGCTACACTCGAGATCATGCCTAGTACATTTTTCTTCTTCGATGAAGGCAAGTGAATGTAGCGGTGGTTGCTACCGTTTTGACCTCTTATTTCTATCACCTACACTCTAATATTCAGAATTATTGGATTCTTTCATAATTGAACTCTATGATGATGTTTTACTTGATTGTATTATATTGATGCTCTATCATATATTGATGATGATTATGGTTCAAGTATGACCCATGAGATTAATTCACACCCTGAAGGCAGATGAAGTCTTATTTGAGGTTTGCATTGTATCTAAAGGCAGACGAAGTATTATTTGAGGTTTGCATTGTATCTGAAGGCAGATAAAGTATTATTTGAGGTTTGTATTGTATCTAAAGAAAGTGAAATTTATTGATAAATGCAGCATGCCATATACATTGCATGACTCATTTGCATCTGAAGTTTTGTCGTGACCTATGGTCCGACCGTACCGGTACAATTTAGCATCGTACGTTGCCCGAGAGGGGTATGATGTGGCTTCATACCCTTAGAGGTATGAAGGCAGAGGACATATGCATTGCATTCATATGCATACAGTGAAGTGATATTTGCAGATGATGTGGTTCATACCCTTGGAGGTATGAAGATAGAGGACCTACACATTGCATTCCTATGCATACACTGAAGTGATATTTGCAGGTATTGTTGATGCAGGGAAATGTTATACAACCTATTGTGGTTGTTCGAGGAAATGAGATGGTATTGGTTATATTGGGACTACTGAGTTCTATATCTACAAGTATTTCTGATCTTGATTGTGATTCTTTTAAAATGTTGATTAATTCAATTTGTGGTTTAAATATCTCGTCAAAACAATTAGCTTGCTGAGATGTTTCATCTCAGTCTTGCATTACTCAATGCAGGTGCTTGTTACTCATCAAGGGGAGTGGGAAGTAGCAGCACATCCGCCTTCACACTCATAATAACGCTGCTCAGGCGCAGTCATGATTTAATTAGAAACTTCTTGTCAAAGGATGTTTGTTTTTTAACTAGTCGTGCGCACTGGTTAATTCAGTTCATGTCATTATGGTTGTCTTCCCATTGCTAGTAGATTATTAATGTCTATTATGATTTCTTATCATGATATCTATTTATACTTTGTTGTTTCCCCGTTTATGCAATTTTCAAAAGAGATGTTGTCGAAATTTTATATATGAATGTTAGATGTGTAGTTTAGTAGCATTCTGGGGTGTTTGTGGATCCCGGGGTGTTACAGTTGGTATCAAAGGATAGGCTTTAGATTCTTGGCAATTTGAAGATAAATTTGACACACTTGCACATATAGGAAGGGTATGGGTTCAAATATCTTTGATATATATTAGTGTCTTTGAAGTGCAGGTGACAATAATTTTACCCCTCCCTATTCCTTTACGGTGATGTGGTAAGTTGTTTATGACTTAATGCCTCATATAATTTATCTCTAAATCTTTATATTGTTTTATTAATGCGATTGATATCGCTGGTCTTTTGTGAGATTGAAGTTGTTATTATGCTTGTGATATACAAGTATGTCTATGTTGTTTTCACCATGTTTTTCATGGTTGAGTTTTATTACAATAATATTGTTATATATGCTTGATTGAGGATGTTTCTAAGAGGAGTGTGAATTGCGTGTTTTGGGTCACAAGGTAACCATCAATTTGAATTTAAGTTGTTGAGCGATTGGTGGATAGTTCCAACTATCTTTGCAAAGAATGATTGTTTATGTCGAGAAACCAGTTCTGATAGAAATGAATATTTGTACTTTTATATGAATTTTCGGGGAAGTCTTTACCTAGCTAGAATGGCTTACATGTCTCTCTTCTATTATGTGTTTTAGTAGCCACAAAGCCTAGATGTGGTTTAAAGTGGTTGCATGTTAGTCATGCTAGTTGTAGAATAGATCTTTGATTTTCTGGATCCATTGATTATGTATTAATACGTTGAGGATCAGATGGTTCTCTCCCCGATGCATGCTTGTGGAGCCATTGTTGGACCACCTATCTATTGGTTTGAATGAAGCCAGTGCCTAGCCTAGAGTTGGTTGTGTATGGTTAGTCACCTATTCCTAAATGATGTGGTTTTTACATCAGCTTGAGATGTTTGTCAAATGTGTGAAGGATTATGGGGTTATTATTGACCTTGTATGTCTGGTACTTTGAGTGCATCGTATGATAGAATGAAATGTAAGTTTATGAACTACAGTAGATGAAGACTTATACTATGTGTAGGTTAACCTTACTAGTTTGGATATTTTCTTAGTTGAGTTATTGGATGAAGTATAGTGACATTGGTTAACCAAGTATTGTGTTGTTGTGCTGTCAGTGCTCTTTGTGGAGCTTTTGGCATTTCGTCGATGAAATGTGCCATGCAGAATGTTATTGGTGTTGGGGCGAAGGCAAAGGCGCCACCCTTCGCTCGAAGCCTTCGCTGCAGCAGCTGAACTAACAGAAACAAAACAGGCAAGGACACCCTTCGCTTCTTCCGCACCAGACGAGGACTGGCGGCGAAGGGCATCCCACAGTGCGGCCTCGTCCAGCTCGGAGGCCCACGTGCAATCCGGCCCATTGTAACGGGCCCCGCTTGGCTGCCGTGCGTTACGGGCCTAATTCGTAAAAGCATTCCTGTAATTACGGTCTGTAACCCCGCTTTATGGGAATATTCTAGGGATAACCTAGGTAGCTGAGGGCACATGCGTCCTTAGCTCGAGGTGCTGCGCACTCAGGTACCAATAAATACCCCTGCACAGTGCCCGTGTGAGGCCAGATTAACAGAGCTTTTGCCATCTAACGCGAGTGCCCTGTTGACATCACTGTTCACCCTTGTTGGATCCCCTTGCAACTGAGAGCAAGTTCCAACATTTGGCGCCCACCGTTCGTGCTACGAGAAAACCACCCACGATGGCACCCAAGAGAGCTAACCCGAAGGCTGACGAGGCTGCGAAGGCAGCACTACTCGCCGCAAGAAAGGGCAAGGCCCTCGCCCTCACCCAATCCACCCACCAAGAGTCCACTGAAGACGATGTCCCTCGCGCATGCGAAGACGACACCCTCCGCACCTGCGACCCTGAGGGACAACCGCAGCCACCCTCAGGCTTCGCACCACCGGAGGGCGCGGACCTCGCCGAGGACGGTGAAATCCTCGGCGTCTCAGCAGAAGAACAGCTACAGCTGCGCGCCCTGCGCCTCAAGAACCGCAATCTCCAGAGGCAGAAGGAGATACTGGAGGCCAAGCGCCAGCGTGTGTCCGCACTAGCCAAAGTGCGGCAAATGATACGCGACGAAGAGCACAAGGCCCAGGAACTCGAGCGGGAGATTGCGCTGATGCAGCGCGAAGGCCACCTCGGCCTGCAGCACGAGTCACCCCTCCAGCAGCGCGCACAACTCGAAGACACGCGCGAAGGCCACCCCGGCCTGCACCATGGGCCACCCCTGCAACACCGCGCGCAACCAGAGGACCCGCGTTTCCCCCAACGCGACCACACCTTCCCGCACGCCGCGCCATTCCAAGGGGTCAACTATCTCGATGAGCGAAGTCCCCTGGTGCCACACCTGCAAGTGACGCCGTGGCCGGCTAACTTCCGGGCAGGGACCTATCCCAAGTACAACGGCAGCACCGACCCGGCTCAATACATAATGAGTTATCAGGTCGTCGTTGCATCGTCCGCGGGGGACGACGCCACAATGGCGAAGTCTTTCATCATCGCCCTCGAGGGCCCCGCACTCACCTGGTTCACCAGGTTGCCTCCACTGTCCATTGATTCCTGGAGAAGTCTCCGGGACAAGTTCCTGCTCAACTTCCAAGGGTACCGCCCAGATACCGACGCCCTGGCCGAACTTTCGCTCTGCAAGCAGCTAGAAAAGGAGACCCTGAGGGAGTATTACCGCAAATTTCTAACACTCAAGTCACAGCTGCCCTCAGTCGATGACCAGATTGCCATCCACTATGCTATCAGTGGCCTTCGCGCCGGCGTCCTTTACAGCCACTGCATCAGAGATCCGCCAAAGAACCTCCAAGAGTTATATCAGCTGTTTGAAAAGTACGCCAGATCCGAAGAGCTCCACCAGCGCAAGATTGAGTCCCAAAGGAAGCCAAAAGATGCTCCACAGTCCAGCCGCACGTGGACAAGGACTCCGCAGCCAGACTCCGGTCGAGACGGCCGCAATCAGCAGCAAGTGCACAACATCGCCAACCAGCATCCCGCTGCTGACCCCCCTCGTCGCCAGGAATATCCCCCCCAGGGCCGCGGAAACGGCACTCGTGGCAGGGGCCAAGGGCGTGCGCAGCCGCCGCGCTGATTCTACTGCCTCTTCCATGGCGAAGACTGCGCCCACCAAACCAAAGACTGCCCCGAAACGAAGGCTACCAGAGACAGAATGGCACGGGCGCAGCCAGCCGACAACCCCAGAATTGTCGCGCACAATTACCAGCAACCCCCTCCACCATATATCCACGCTCCCGCCCCGCATCCACCGCACCACGCTTACCAACACCATCAGGAAGTACAAATCGTACCTCCTCCACCCCCACCACCACACCAGCAACATCAAAACATCCCCCATGCCCCAAAGCAGGAAGACTTCGCCGATCAACCATATCGCGGAGTCATCCACATGATAACTGGGGGGTCCAGCACCGACTTCGACACCAAGCGGCAGAAGCGGGACCACTACCGCAGCATCAACCATGTCGCCGTCACGGGCCCAGTCGTGCAGACAAAGTGGTCCCACATACCGCTAACCTTCGACGCACGGGACATCGACTTGCGCAGCGCCCCCCACTGCGACGCCATGGTTATCAATTGCAGCGTGGCAGGCTGGGACCTGCACAAGGTCCTCGTTGACAACGGCAGCCAGGCGGACATCATCTTCCTCCACGCCTTCGATCGCATGGGCATAAGCCACAGCCTGCTTAAGCCTTCGGACAACCCGTTGTATGGCTTCGGCGGCAAAGGCACCTTCCCCGTCGGCAAAATAGAGCTGCCTCTCTCCTTCGGTGTAGCACCCAATGCCCGAAGCGAGCAAATAACCTTTGACATTGTGGACATGGTATATCCTTACAATGCCATCATGGGCCGGGGCTCCATCAATAAGTTCGAAGCAGCCATTCACGGACTGTACCTATGTATGAAGATACCAGGTCCATTAGGCGTCATCACAGTCTTCGGCAATCAACAGACTACGCGTAACATAGAGCGGGACTTCGTGCCCGGTCAAAGAAACGTGCACTGCCTCACGGCCCAACGCGAGGTCCTCGCGCCTGCCAGCCCAACCAATAAGCAACACGACAAGGCGCAGCTGCAGAGCCACGACGGGACCAAGACTGTCCCCCTCGACCAGGCCACGCCCAGGCAGACAGTCATTATCAGCGAAGACCTTACTTCGCATGAAGAAGAAAAGCTCCTCTGCTGCCTGTCCAAGAACAAAGATGTCTTCGCCTGGTCGGCCCTCGATCTGGTCGGGGTTAGCCGTTCAATAATTGAGCACAGTCTGGGAATCGACCCTTCGGTACGGCCGAAAAAGCAGCGGCTTCGCAAGATGTCCGACGAAAAGACGGAGGCCGCCAAGGCAGAGGTGCACCGCCTCCTGGAGGCCAAATTCATCGAGCCGGTGGCTTACCCCACATGGCTCTCCAATGTCGTGATGGTGCAGAAAAAGAGCGGGAAGTGGCGAATGTGCATCGACTTCACCAGTCTCAATAAAGCCTGCCCAAAGGACAATTTCCCGTTGCCGCGGATCGACAAAATAGTCGATAGCGCGGCCGGATGCGAGGTCATGTCCCTCCTCGATTGCTTCTCCGGTTACCACCAGATATACATGAAGGAAGAAGACAAGGCTAGCACCAGCTTTATAACACCCTTCGGCACATATTGCTTCATCAGAATGCCAGAGGGACTCAAGAACGCCGGATCCACCTTCTCCAGGCTTACCAAAACAGTGCTCGAAGGGCAGGTTGGCAGAAACATATTCACATATGTAGATGACATTGTCGTCGCCAGCAAGAGCAAGGAGGACCACCTCGCCGACCTCGCCGAAACATTCGCGAACATGCGAGACGCACAACTCCGCCTAAACCCGGAAAAGTGCGTCTTCGGCGTTCGCCAAGGCAAAATATTGGGCTACCTGGTATCACACCGCGGCATCGAGGCCAACCCAACCAAGATTCAGGCCATCTTGGACATGATGCCTCCACAGTCCGTCAGGGACGTCCAGCGCCTGACAGGCAGATTGGCCACTCTCAACAGATTCATCTCCAGGTCTGCCGAGCGAAGTCTCCCCTTCCTCAAGACATTTCGTGGTGCAAAAGACTTCGCCTGGGGACCAGAGCAGGCGGCGGCCTTCGCCTCATTAAAACAGTACCTAACAGAGTTGGTCGTACTTACCAGCCCCGACCCCTCGCTCCCCCTGCTGCTCTACGTCGCGGCTTCGCCACATGCGGTCAGCGCGGCACTAGTGCAAGAGCAGACTGTCGAGGGCGTGGTCCGGCAGTGCCCCGTGTATTATGTCTCTGAAGTGCTGACACCGTCCAAGTGCAACATGACAGAGCTGGAGAAGATTACCTACGCAGTCGTCATGTCGTCGTGCAAACTGCGCCATTACTTCGAAGCATTCAAGGTCCGAGTCACCTCAAACAGGGGGCTCGGCGAATTATTCAGAAACCCGGAGGTGTCGGTGAGGATTGCCAAGTGGGCGGCCGAACTCTCCGGCTACCACATCTGCTTCGAGCCCAGGACAGCTATCAAGTCTCAAGTCCTGGCAGACTTCGTCGTCGACTGGACTGGGCCAACAACATAGCCAGATCCGTCCACAGAGAAGACTTGGACGATCCATTGCGACGGCGCATGGTGCCATGCGGGGGCAGGCGTCGCTGCAGTCATCACCTCACCAGTCGGGGTCAAGCACAAATATGCAGCACGACTCAGCTTCAATCTGGAATCCGACAGATGCACAAATAATATAGCAGAATACGAAGCAGTCATCCTCGGCCTCCGCAAGCTAAGGGCCCTCGGAGTCAGCACCTGCATCATCAAAACAGACTCCAAGGTAGTTGCCGGCCAAGTCGAGAAAGACTATGCAGCCAAGGACCCCGCGCTCATGCAGTACCTCGCGGCCATCCGAAGTCTCGAGAGGCAGTTCAAGGGGTTCACCTTGCAGCATGTGGATCGGGCCAAGAATGAGGAGGCCGACGCATTGGCCAAGGCCGCCGCCAGGGGCGAAACTCTGCCCTCCGACGTGTTCTTTCATGTCATCGGCACGCCAGCAGTCCGGAGCCCTGAAGGGCTCCAAATAACCAATGACAGCGAGGGCCACCGCACAGTCAACCTCATCATGACCGAAGACTGGCGGGCACCCATAACCCTGTTCCTGCAGGGGTATTATCATCCAGCCGACGTCAGTGAGGCCAAGCGTCTCAGACATCGAAGCCGAGACTTCGCACTGATTGAAGGCCAACTCTACAAAAAACGAGTCAGTCAGCCAATGCTTAAGTGCGTCACCGAAGCCGGAGGCATGCAGATTCTACGTGAAGTCCACAGTGGCACGTGCGGCTCACACGCAGGGCCGAGGGCCCTAGCTGCTAAGGTGGTCCGCCAGGGCTTTTACTGGCCCGCAATGATCTGCGCCGCAAATCGGGTCACACGGTCCTGCGAAGCCTGCCAGAAGTTTTCTCCTCGGTCAGGCGGCCCCTCGCAGTATACAAAGCTGATCGCCCATACATGGCCTCTTCAGCGCTGGGGCCTCGACATTGTCGGACCCCTGCCCACCGCTCAGGGGAACCTTAAGTTCGCCTTCGTCACGGTCGAGTACTTCACCAAATGGATCGAGGCGCAGGCTGTTTCTACAATAACATCAAAGACTGCCCAAAAATTCTTCTGGCAGAACATCGTTTGCCGCTTCGGAGTACCGTCCGAACTAACAGTCGACAACGGCAAGCAGTTTGACAGCCAAGACTTCAAGGATTTTTGTTTCTCCATTGGCACCAAGCTTGCCTTCGCCTCAGTCTATCATCCGCAGTCCAACGGGGTCGTGGAGCGCGCCAACGGGAAAATCTTCATAGCTATCAAGAAAATGCTCCTTGATGAAAAAAAGGGCAGATGGACCGATTTGTTACCTGAGGCAGTCTGGGCACTAAACACGACTGAGTGCAGGGCGACCGGGTTTACTCCCTTCCGCCTTTTATACGGATCGGAGGCCATGACCTCGCAAGAAATAAAGCACGGGTCCCCGCGGACAGTTCCGTCAGCCGTCCCCGATGTGGACGAGCCAACTTCAAAGGATCTCATCGACGGAGACCGAGTCTTCGCCCTACAGGCCCTGAACAAATACCAAGCCCAGACCAAAGCATGGCGCGACCACTCAGTCATCCCGAGGGAGTTCAGCGAGGGGGACCTCGTACTCGTTCGAACAGCTCGGATGGAGTCCAAGGGCAAGCTGGAGCCCAGGTGGGAGGGCCCCTTCATAGTCAAGACAAAAGCTTCCCCCAACGCTTACAGGCTCACAACGCCAAACGGCGAGGACCTGGAGCACTCCTGGAACATCGACAACCTCCGCAAATTTTTTGTTTGATTCCTCAGGGCTGTCTTCGCCCTTGTAATTCGCAAAAACAATCTTGTACCGGCCCGCACTCTTTTCCTCCCGGGGGGTGAGGTTTTTAATGAGGCGGAGCCATGTAATATGTGTGAAAAATCCCCCGCAAAAACATGCGTCGAAAAAGACCGCGACGACGGTCTTCGACATTCGACCAACATGAGGTCACCGCGAGGCTAAGCGCTAGCCACCCTCGCGTGCGACAAATCCGCGCAGAAGTCGCCTAAGGGTGCAGCTGGATTAGCACAACAAGTGTGAAAAAATCGAAGTCTATCGCAAAGACTATCCGCGCAGAAGTCACCTAAGGGTGCAGCCGGATTAGCACAACAAGTGCGAAAAAATCGAAGTCTATCGCGAAGACTATCCGCGCAGAAGTCGCCTAAGGGTGCAGCCGGATTAGCACAACAAGTGCGAAAAAATCGAAGTCTATCGCGAAGACTATCCGTGCAGAAGTCGCCTAAGGGTGCAGCCGGATTAGCACAACAAGTGTGAAAAAATCGAAGTCTATCGCGAAGACTATCCACGCAGAAGTCGCCTAAGGGTGCAGCCGGATTAGCACAACAAGTGCGAAAAAATCGAAGTCTATCGCGAAGACTATCCGTGCAGAAGTCGCCTAAGGGTGCAACCGGATTAGCACAACAAGTGCAAAAAAAAATCGAAGTCTATCGCGAAGACTATCCGCGCAGAAGTCGCCGAAGGGTGCAGCCGGATTAGCACAACAAGTGCGAAAAAATCGAAGTCTATCGCGAAGACTATCCGCGCAGAAGACACCTAAGGGTGCAACCGGACTAGCACAACAAAGGCAGAAACGACAACATCAAACCGTCCACGCCAAGACCAACTTTAATCACACCAACACAGCACAACAAAACAAACCAAACAGAGTACACAACGCCTTCGCACACCTATGCAAGCGAGGGCACACAATTTCATCATACAAGCCTCTACATATACAAGCGAGGGCACCACACTCTACATCGGCTCAACCTTAGGAATAATTCCCATCTCCCTATAATTAAATAACATTATCCTAAGCTCCTCACCCGCAAAAAGACTTTGCAGTTCCCCTTCACCTGTATTCTCGGCGGCCGGCAAAGACAACAGTTCCTGCCGGCCAGCCCCACTCACACGAAGCCGAGCCCCCTCCGCCCCACTAACTCTACGTTTCGCAACTGCCCTTCGTCGCCGTCGCCCGGTGCTAGGACCTGGCACATCTCCTGCATCCGCGGCGTGCGGCGAAGCCTCCGCCGCAGCCACATCCAAGGCCGCGAAGTAGTCCAAGTCCTCCGACGACTCCTCAGTCCACTCAATCGAGCTCCCAGAGTCAGCACAATCAAAAAACTCAGATGCAGACCCACCACATTCATTACCATCTTCCGCGGTCGAAGCCGCCAAAAATTTAGTAGTAGCGGTTGTGTGCGCAGGCCCAAAATCTTGAACCTGCGCAGCAACCAAAATTCAGTAACATGTACAAATTTCCCCAACCCTCTACACCCACTACGCCACCTGCGACGGCCCTGACGTTGCGGGAGCCTCCGCCGTTGGCTCCGCCGTTGCTTCCGCTGTTATCTCCGCCGCTACCGCTGCGGGATCTTCAGCACTCGGCGCGGCAGCTGCGGAAGCATCAGGCGCGCCTTCGGCGACCTCTGGGGGCAGGTCTTCGCCGGCCGCAGCGGATGCGGGGGCACCCGATGTGTCCCCCGCAGTGTCCGGGGTCGGCTCCAGGGCGACCCCAGACACGGCCTCCGCCGGGGTCGACTCCGGGTCAGTCAGCATACTGTTCAGCACCCCGAAGTCGTCGACCCTCTCGCCACGCGCCGCCTAAGCCAAAACACACAAAAATTCATCAAATACACACACAGCCCACGTCCTACAAATACCAAACAAGCGAAAACGTTACCTGAGCCCTCGCCGTCTCGGCGCGCTCCCTGACCACCTCGCGACCGTGTGGACCCCACAGCCGGTCGAAGATAGCTCCGGCGGATTCCTTCACTACGGGGTCCGCAACCTTGAAGATATCTTGCTCAAAATCTTCTTCGACTTGGTCGAAGACCTCGAAGTGCCGGCACCCTTCGCGGGAGAGCGCGTTCATCGCCCCCTCGCAGGTGACCAGGGAGGCATACGCCATAAACCCCTCCACGACAGTGGGGAGCGCCTGCAACTCCTCCTGCACCCACTCCAGGCACCGAAGTCCGGGCTCTCGGTCCGGCACTTCGAATTCACCGGTCCCCGCGCCCAGGCCACGGTATGTATCTACAAGCAGTTGGCGCGTCCGCTCTGCCTCCGCTCGTGACGCGGCCTCGGCCCACTTCACGTGGCTCTCCAGGGCGGTGAGCCGCTCCTGCAGCTGCTCGGCGCGCTCCCTAGCAAGATTGCCCTCCGCCCGTGCCAGGTTGGCCTCCGCCTGCGCAGCCTGCGCCTTGACAAGGGCCTCGTTGGTCTCCCTCCTTTCCCCCGCCAGCTGGCGCCGGAGGGCGGCCTCCTCCTCCTCCAGTGTGGCCACCTTGTCCGCCAGCTTGCGACACTTGCTGTCGGCGGCCGATTTTTCACAGACGGCGTCAGCATGTTGTGTCCGAAGTCTTTCGACTTCGGCAGCCACAGCTGCCGTGAGGGCCCCCGACGCAGTGCGGCTGGCGAAGTCAGCCACCTGCAGAGCAATCGTAAGACCGCGGCCCCAGCAAGCAGAGAAAAAAAAGGGGACGAAGTCCAACTCAGCGGACCTGACGTAGCGCCTCCGTCACCTCCGTCAGCCGGCGGGACGCAGCGCCCGCCTCATCCATGACAACCGCGAGGGCCGACGCCTCGCCTCCGGCGCTAAGAGCCCCGCCCTTCGCCTTCGGCACTGCGGCAGCCGTCGTGGTCGCCGCGGCAGGCGCAACCATAGCAAGTTGGCCTTCGCCCAACCCTGCAACGTACCAATGAACCAATCAAAAAAAAAGAGAAAAAAAAGAGAAAGCCAACAACTTACCACCGAGATAGTCGTCCACACTAATATGGTGACGAAGTCGGCGACACGTTTGCCCGCCAACGGCAACGCTCGGGCCGCCTTCGCGACCTCCGCCACTCCGCTGGACGGCGGCACCGCCTTCGCCGATTTCGAGCGTCCGGTGCCTGCCGTTGCCTCCGGCGCCTTGCTAGATGCAGGGACGCCCGACTTCGCCGCCAGCCGCGGCCGGCCTCCACCGGGGGCCGCAGCCTTCGCAGCCCCCCGCTGCCTCTTCGGCCTGGCTTCAACGAGCCTGACAGCCGCCTGGCGCTTCTGTGCAGCTCCCTGGCGATCCTTGTCCATCACTGCTGACACAACAGCAGCAATATTCCGCCCGTAAGGAAATACCCTCCATTCACGAACCATGCGAGATGTAAAAAAGTCCTCGCCAGCCGCGCGGGGGACAAGAACATTCCTAGGCCAGCAACCCTCGGTAACCCTCAGCATCCGAGCCGAAGACTCCCGGAGCTCGGGCGAAGACATCCTTTCCCCCGGGGCCGCGCATGTCCTCATCAACTCGCTAGCAAAACGATCAGAAACCCCAAGTCCTCCCATAGCAGTACCTAATTTTCCCTTTTTAGAGGATGGGGCGGCCGCCGGTGCAGGGTCGTCTCCGGTCTCCACCGCCGGTTTCTTCCCACGGCGGTCCACATCGTCTTGACCAGGGTAGCCATCATATGGCAATTGATTTAATTCAAAAACCCTATTCAAGCGGTCATTCGACCCGAGGATATCCCAGCTGCGCTGGCCCTCTGTCCTCGGCACGTAGCGTCCAACAAGCCGCACCGCCCCATCCTCCGCCTCACGCACAACGGCGGCCGGATCGTGGTTATGAAGATTCAGGGCGAAGGCGGGACTCCGCACCACCCTTCCACCATGAAAAGGCATCTGGCGAGGGCATACTTCGCCCAACGCCCAGCCATGCGCCAATGGCCACACCCCGTACGCCACAAATTCTTCAACCAAGTCGCGCCCACTGCTCAGGCCGGTGGCGCACCGAAGAGCCCCTTCGTCCTCATCCCCCTCCGCCACTTCAAAGGGCGGGTACGCTGAGTAAAAATGAGAACACATCGCAGACACGGGGAGTCCCTCATGGCCTTCGACGGTACCCTCAGCGACGTAAAACCAAAATTCATTCCAGTTGCCCCACTTGTTGCGGGCGCAAGGAACCAACTCGACTACCTGCATCGTGGTTTTGCCGGTCTTCGGCGTGAATGTGCAGGATCCAAACTGAGCAACTTCGCCTCCAATCATCCTCTTCTGCCAATGCAAACAATAATACTTCGCAAAAACTTCCACCGATGGCTGTCCGCCGTACGAAGTCGTCGCCCAGACATATTTCGACAGAGCCACTACGGCATTCGGTGTCAGCTGATGTATTTGAACGTTGAACCTGCGCAGGACTTCGCCAACAAATCGGTGCGCAGGCAAGCGGAGTCCAGCGGCGAAGAACGCCTCGAAAACGACCAACTCGCCCTCTGGCTCGGGGACTTCCTCCGTCCCCGGGACTCGACCAACTCCACCGCCGAAGTAACCCAACCGCTGCATATCTTGCACACGGGCCGACGACATCCGCGATACGCCAAAGTCAACAGAATCGCCGGCGCGCAACTCCTCCGCCATTAAACTACTCAGCGTCTCCTCAGACGAGGCGGCGGCCGGCGGCGAGGGAACGGCCGGCAGTGTAGCGGCAGCGGAAGAAGACGAGGACGGCATCGCTACGTACCGTCGGCGGCGGCGGGCGGTCTGCTTCACTCGAGCCAGATCTCCGGCGAACAAGCGCATGGCGGGCAGACGAGCAGCAAGACGGCGGAAAGGGCGGCTAGGGTTTTCGCGGAGCGTGGAAGGTGAAGTTCAAAAAGCGCCGACCCCCGCCCCCTTTTATAGACAGGGCGCGGCTCTTCGGGAAACCCGCAATCCAACAGGGCGCGGCGCTTCGGGAAACCCGCAATCCAACAGTACGCCGTCAATCAACGGTCATATCAAAAACCCCCGCGGAACCACTTCGAGCGAGGGCAGCGTCTCCGCCATCTAACAACGTCTTCGGCACCAGGTGACTTTGTCGAACTGGTCCCTCGGAGGGCAAATGTTGGGGCGAAGGCAAAGGCGCCACCCTTCGCTCGAAGCCTTCGCTGCAGCAGCTGAACTAACAGAAACAAAACAGGCAGGGACACCCTTCGCTTCTTCCGCACCAGACGAGGACTGGCGGCGAAGGGCATCCCACGGTGCGGCCTCGTCCAGCTCGGAGGCCCACGTGCAATCCAGCCCATTGTAACGGGCCCCGCTTGGCTGCCGTGCGTTACGGGCCTAATTTGTAAAAGCATTCCTGTAATTACGGTCTGTAACCCCGCTTTATGGGAATATTCTAGGGATAACCTAGGTAGCTGAGGGCACATGCGTCCTTAGCTCGAGGTGCTGCGCACTCAGGTACCTATAAATACCCCTGCACAGTGCCCGTGTGAGGCCAGATTAACAGATCTTTTGCCATCTAACGCGAGTGCCCTGTTGACATCACTGTTCACCCTTGTTGGATCCCCTTGCAACTGAGAGCAAGTTCCAACAATTGGCTTCTTGTTGGCTTTATTGCTCCATTAGTTTTGTAGATTTTCTCCCTTTTGTGGGGTGCAAAGAATGTTAGATTACATGATTATCTTTTCATGATGGCAAGAATAAGGTTTAGAAAGATTAGGAGTTTTGTTTCAATAGAACTACTTGTTTCGTGGTGCTTTGAGGTGAGGTGTTTGATCTTCTTATAAATTCGTCGGGTGTGGATGTTTCACCATTTAATTAAAATTAATTGTTGAAGTTGGTAAGGGTTGTGCTTAGTGCATATTACCCCTTCATAAAAGAGTGTTGTCTTAAGACATTGATGTTGATGTATAGTTGCATCCAAATTCGATGGTGTGGAATTGTAGTGTTGATTGCATCTATGACTTGCTTTGAGCTTCATTGCATGTTGTTTCATGCTTGATGTCAGGTTGTGTAGTTTTCTTAGACAATTAGTTCAAGGTAGAAGTTCTTGTGTTAATTAAGACCAATAATGGACCCATGTTTCGAATGGTGGTGCTATATGGGGTACCTTGGGTGTTTTGCTTGGAGTGGTCGAATTCGAGGACGAATTCTTTTTAAGGGGGGTAGAGTGTAATATCCCAAAAAAAATGTTGACCAAAAGTTGATCTTCGGTGCGTGGATGAGGGAAAGGGTTGTGGGCCGTTGGATGCAAAGTCAGGAGACATCTAAGGCGTCGTTTCTTTCTCCCACAAAACCCTAGTGGTCGCCCCCCCCCCCCCCCCCTTTCCCTTTTCTTGGCCGCCAACCCCCCCTTTTCCCCATACTTGGCCACCCCTCCCCCCTTCCCCTTTGCAGCCACCCTCCATTGCTTCCTCCTCCCTCTAGATCCCCCCACGCAGCAAGGATCGAGAAGAGGAGGAGCAAGATGGATTGAAGAGGAAGAGAGGATCAAGGAGATGTTCTACCCCCATCTCTTGCAGATTTTCTTGGGGAAACCCTAGGTAAGGATGGGATCCTTGTTCCTTCCTATAATTATGTGCTTTTGGAGGTTGTGAATCATGGGGATTGAAGGATTAGAGGTTGGATTATATGTGGGGTTAGGTTTTGATCTCGAATTTAATTTCTGCAGAATGGCAGATTCAATAGTTTCTGTTAATGCTAGTTTTCTGTGGTCTTAATGGCCTCAAAAAAATACAAAGTCTATATATGAGTCGTAGATAATTTGTATATCTTTCTGTGGCCATGAAGAACACCTCAATCGGACATCAGAACAGAAAGTTATTGCAGTTTGATTATATCAGTTTTTCAGTCTCATAATTTTGTGTAGAATCTGTTCTCTTAAGAGTTAGGCAATTTTATCAACTGAGTTAAACTATGGGTTGGTAAAAGAAGTTGTATATAATTTCATAAGCTTTCCAGATTGTTAAAGAGTGCATTCATATGATTTGTGAAACTCCAGTTATGTTTGTTTTACTGTGGTTGTTCCTGTTTGCCTGACAAAAATGAGCGGGTCTGTTAACTGGTGTGTTTTATCTAGTAAATGGCCGAATTGGCTCTTCCAACTATGGAGACTTTTGTAGAGGGATAAAAGTTCTTACTGCCAGCACAGTTTCATAATTTTTGGTTCAGTAGTTTGGGAGATATTGAATTTTGAAGTTAACTATGCTGCTGTCTAAAACAGATTCAGTCAGTTATCTTGTCAGATGTTTTAGAATTTATAGATAGCAGAATTTAATTATCCATTGAATACCGAAGTTGTAGAGTATTTTGTGTATATACTCCTAGAGTATTTGTTTGATATCACTACTGTTTTAATTTTAAAGATACAAAATTAACAAACAGCGCTGCTACTGTATGGCATGTGGTTCAGGGTGGGAGTCTTTCCACTTGGTCTTGGTTTCAAGTGTAGGAGTGTTTTGTTGATTGTTGGTAAATGTTTATGAAATATTTGTACTAAGTTTTATGCCTGCTAGCAGGTGGCTAGACTCGAGATCATGCCTAGTACATTTTTCTTCTTCGATGAAGGCAAGTGAATGTAGCGGTGGTTGCTACCGTTTTGACCTGTTATTTCTATCACCTACACTCTAATATTCAGAATTATTGGATTCTTTCATAATTGAACTCTATGATGACGTTTTACTTGATTGTATTATATTGATGCTCTATCATATATTGATGATGATTATGGTTCAAGTATGACCCTTGAGATTAATTCACACCCCTGAAGGCAGATGAAGTCTTATTTGAGGTTTGCATTGTATCTAAAGGCAGACAAAGTATTATTTGAGGTTTGTATTGTATCTGAAGGCAGATAAAGTATTATTTGAGGTTTGTATTGTATCTAAAGGAAGTGAAATTTATTGATAAATGCAGCATGCCATATACATCGCATGACTCATTTTCATCTGAAGTTTTGTCGTGATCTATGGTCCGACCGTACCGGTACAACTTAGCATCGTACATTGCCCGAGGAGGGGTACGATGCGGCTTCATACCCTTAGAGGTATGAAGGCAGAGGACATATGCATTGCATTCATATGCATACATTGAAGTGATATTTCCAGATGATGTGGTTTATACCCTTAGAGGTATGAAGATAGAGGACCTACACATTGCATTCCTATGCATACATTGAAGTGATATTTGCAGGTATTGTTGATGCAGGGAAGTGTTATACAACCTATTGTGGTTCTTCGAGGAAATGAGATGGTATTGGTTATATTGGGACTACTGAGTTCTATATCTACAAGTATTTCTGATCTTAATTATGATTCTTTTAAAATGTTGATTGATTCAATTTGTGGTTTAAATATCTCGTCAAAACAATTAGCTTGTTGAGATGTTTCATCTCACTCTTGCATTACTCAATGCAGGTGCTTGTTGCTCATCAAGGGGAGTGGGAAGTAGCAGCACATCCACCTTCGCACTCATAATAACGCTGCCAAGGCGTAGTCATGATTTAATTAGAAACTTCTTGTCAAAGGATGTTTGTTTTTTAACTAGTCGTGCGCACTGGTTAATTCAGTTCATGTCGTTATGGTTGTCTTTCCATTGCTAGCAGATTATTAATGTCTATAATGTTTTCTTATCATGATATCTATTTATACTTTGTTGCTTCCCCGTTTATGTAATTTTCAAAGGAGATGTTGTCGAAATTTTATATATGAATGTTAGATGTGTAGTTTAGTAGCATTCTGGGGTGTTTGTGGATCCTGGGGTGTTATAGATATGCAACTTCTTATGAAGGTCGGTAACATTAAGTCTTTTCAGTTGGGGCTATGAATCCTTTCTTGTTAATTTGTAGGTAATGTCAATTAGATAGGGTGAAATTATAAATGGATGATTACCTTGGTTAATTACAGCAAGGTTTGGACATACTTTAGGTTCTCTGGTTATTTCTTTTAAGTTTAAGGATATCCCTTTATTTTCTCTCTTTTCCCCATTTTAAATAGACTTTTAAGTGCTGAGTTGAACTACACCTCTGTTCTAGAATTTTTCAACAATTCTACAAAAAAAATACAGTGGCTTCTTATTGACTTAATTAATTCGTCCTATGAATTTGGTGTTTAGAGGAAATGTGGTCTGCCCTAGACAAAAATGACAGGGACTAGGACAGAGAGGGCACTGTGAACTACACCTCTTATGTAGAAGTGGCTCCTTCCCTAAGGCTTATTTTTACTGATATTTATGTGCAACAACATGCCTCTGTGCCAAGTTTCTCCTAAGGATACTCAGTAGATATTTAATGGTTATTTTCTAAAGTTTTTTTGGCTAGAATGTCCTTATAACTAACTTTCTCTTTGAAAAATGTCAAACAACATATTTCCCAATTTTCCTAGATTTTTCTTTGCGCAAGAGCAATCATTCCTAAAGTTGGAAATTTTTCTCTATTAAAAAAGGTTTCTAAAAATTTCTAAAATTCTCTATTAAATTCTCATGGGGCAGAGGGAACCATAATCTACTGTGGAACTGTACTCTTTTTATATTTTTTCTTTGAAAGTGTGCTACTCAAGTGTACTAGGAAAAATAAATTTGCCTATTCTTTAATATCTTTAGTCCCTCTTTTAATTTTCTAAAGAAACATGCACATTATCAAATCTATTTTTATATCCTGCTAAACTTGCTGATCTAGGGTGCATAACATTTTTATAGTGGTCTACTGTTGGATAAGCATCTATCATAATTTTCTCAACCCTAGTGCAGATGCCCTTTTATTTTTACCATTCTTACCACATATTAACTTAAAATGTAATTTAATTAACATTTTCTAGAAACAGTATTGGACTAGAGTTTTCCTATTTTTATTCTAAAGCTTATCTCATACAGAGCCTAACAAAATCTATTTGGTCGAATTTGAACAAATATTTCTCAAGTTATGCCTTTTTCAAGTTCTCTACAGGATTTAATTTGAATTCCTAAATGAATTGGAAAATGTCCACTTAGCGTTGGGGTCCCTAGTTTTCTCCCCTTCCTTGTTTATAAGACCTTCCTCGGGGCACTATTCCCCTAAGTCATGGGCTTAACAGAAAACCCCCCAGTTTTCTAGAATCTAAACCCGAGGTCCGAGTTTTACTAGAACAGTGCCAGAGGCAAAGAATGGAGAGGCAGGGCTTCGCAGAGGTGGTAGAGCTCCGGCGAGGTGGTCGGTGAAGTCAGGGAGGCTTTGACGAACATGGCGGCGGTCGGATTGTGGCCAGTGGTGGTCGGAGTTAATCAGTCCCCCTACGCAGGCGGCGATGATAGGCGATGGCTCCAAATTCCAGTCAACGGCGATGGTAGGGTTCGGCTCCCCTGGCTAGGGAGCTTCACAGGCGGTCAATGTTGCTAATGGTGTAAGGAATCGGGCGGTCGTGCTCGGTTTGGCGCTGGCCACGTTCGTTGGTGCTCAGGTGAAGTTCGACGAGCGATGGCACATCGCTGGAGGGGAGTAGGGGGTTAATTGGCTGGCCGAGGAGCTTTACTATGATTGAGGTAAGCTTGTGGTGGCGCTCGCGCAGTTGTAGGGTGGTTGCGCTCATCGGACCACGGTGGCCAACGCTCGGGTGACAAGGGCGGGCGGTGGCATGCTCGGTTATGGTGAATCACGATGAGGAATGGCTTGGCAATGGTTGGGGAGGAAAAGGCCAAGGGCGGGCCGCTACTTATAGGCGCGGGCGCACGCAACGCTACGGTTCCCTACCATGACGTAGGGCATGAACTCAGCCACGGGTTGGCGTGCGCGTGGAGCAGCCAATAGCATGTTGTGCAGTTCAGGCCTACGACCGAACGGGTTGTTTATGGCATTTAGTCATATTCAAGCGCCCATAGGTCACGAATCTGGGTGAATTTGGGCAAAATCCCCTTATATGATCTCATCTTCTCCCTTTACTCTGTCACTTGGTGTAGAACCCCAAGGATTTTGTGACAGAGACACTGAGATATCCTTGGCTCAAGTTCAGTCTGTCGGAGGGGGTAGAACTGAGACAATTTCTTTATTTTGTCTTATCCAGACTTGGAGTCCCAATGCCATCTTCTGGGCATCTTAGGGTAGTTAATTTGGCATGGTTTTGTTAATTGGAGTCACTAGATTTAAGGTCTAGATCTTAATGATCATGGGGATGTTCTGATTATGGGCTAAAATTTTAGAATAAGGTGTTCTGAATTTTGCCTTTACTTGTTCCTCTTTTGTAGCTTGTTTGGGAAATTTAGCCAACATTTTTGTGGTATTTTTCTTACTAATCTTTGTAGAAAATTTAGTGTGCTACCTTTTATGTTACTGGCTCAAGTCCTAACAGTGTGGTTCAATTAATTTCCTCACTTGATTTCTCTTGCTTAAGGTAGGAACATTTTGGGTTTGGTCACTTCCTCTCCCTAAGGACCATGAGGTAATTAGGGTAATATTTCATGATAACTTGGTATTTACTTAGGTCCTTGATTCCTATGTATGACATTACTTGCTTCATTTTACCTACATGTGATAACAAGGTTGGTGAGGGTGCCTAGCAAAAACCCTAGTAACACCTGGGTGTTACATAAGGCTCCTTCGGCCGGGTGGTTGAAGTTTATTGAAGAGAAATGCAATGAAATGTGCAGTTACTACCTTGCTAGAGAGCACGAAGATATGTGATCTTCCTATGGAGGATGAGGGAAGCTTTAGCTTAATAGGGTTATGGATGCCTACGGTTCGATTACCCAGATTAAGAAGATCCTTTGGCCAATGTCGAGGCTGGGGAGAAATGGAAAAGGGCTGCAAAAAATGAGGCCAAAGAGCCATCTTCGGGTCATGTGAAGCAAAAAGCTAAAACATGTCACAACCCAATCAAATTATTGGGCCCACATACACCAACCCTTGCCGTCAAGGCCTCGGATGGATATGTAAGTGAATCAGATAACTTACCCGGGGTGCTGAGTTTCGATGAACACGTTCTTTTCCAAGGATCATTCACCCGTAATTGTGAACATTACAATAACCATACATGAATATAAACTTTAAACAAAGGAGTTGAGCATAAGACTTTACAATAAGATAATAGACATTAGCAAACTTTTAAGTTTACAAACCAAGTAGTTGTCACACTCGGATTTTAGGAGTCCAAAACCCGGGCGCGAAATTCACCAAGTGTGCTAGGATCAAGTCTCACACATATGATGACTCATGGTATATAAATGAATGTCACGTTTTTACTACATAGTAGGAGTTTTGTACAAAATAATTAAATAATTACATCATACAAAGACAATGATCCAACAACCGTAGTTGACTGGGAGACGACAACCTAGATCACTCACAAACTCATCACAGCATCCTTCATGCGCCTCATCCTGTGGTACATGTTCTTGACCTGGGAGGAATGTGAGTACATCAAGGGTGAGCTCACATATGTTCGTCGTTCAACAAGTTGTGGGGAATAATGTGCATGAACTCACCAAAAGTGGAAGCTCATGTGAAGGGTAAGGCTTACCAAAGGAGATGGTTAAAGCTGAGCATTGCTTTCAGAGTTGGTCAAAATTTTATTAGCAGTTACTAAGTAAAAGTAGATGCCAGCCCAAATAAATAAGAGATCACATTAATAACAACACTCACAATGCAATGCATATGACAAATTAAGTTTAGTTCCATAGATTACTCATGTGAGGGTCCGAGCTGCTCATGACCGTGAGCACGGCTGATATACCAGTTTTACACTCTATAGAGGTTGCACATCTTTACCCACAAGTCGTGTTACCCATTTGCAAAGGGATCGCGACTTTTCATTCATCTCTAGCGAGGAGATGAGGCAGGGTACCACTACAAGGCCTTTATAAAGTTCCACTAGCTTTAGAAAACCCGCTACGGTTTCTGAGAAGGGCAATATAGGAATCCGTCATCCGAAAAGCCATCGCAGCATGATCGACCCGAGAACCTCCCTATACGTAGCTCCACTACTGCCCTTTCCCCTTTTGGGTAAGGTAGTCTTCCACTAGCTTTCCTAATTAGTCAGCCAAGGGCGTCCCATACCACCCTTGTGGTAGCACTGTTTTCCCGGGTGGTCGCTCCATATTCCAATTAACACAATGATCTTGTCATGAACAATAATTAAAACAACAGCATACCTGGAACATGATCATAATGTAACATTTATTTCCCAAAACCAGGTATAGCAATAGCAAAACTACCCAATAGGGGATAAACAATGCTAGGGAAACCTATTGGGTCTCATCAAATTAACCTGAGCATGTCACAGTGATTAACAAGAACATTATAAGGTAAAGAAAAGTGATCAAGGGCACAACTTGCCTAAGACTTAAGATTTCCAGGTACTAACTTTCTCTTCAAGTGACTCGTAACCTCGCTGCTAATCGTAGCCATACAAACAAACATGGTATAGGCAAAATTAACATCACACCAAACATAAGAACAAACTGCATAATAATATTCTATGCATCGTAAATAGATCCTAGGTTCGAGAACCACTAAATTCAGAGTTACGGTTAAAGAGTTACGATTTTCAGAATGTTTAAATGTTGGATGTAAAAGAAACTAAATGCATAATTTTTAATCTAGGTTTCATAACAAACTAAGGTTACCAGATGATAAACAATATTATTATGAATTTAATGCAACTGGAATGGATCAATTTAGAGTTAAAATGAATTAAATAGGAATTAAACAAGTTTCTGGAATTGTTTTCATACTAAAATCCATTTTCTATATTAATAAACTTATTTTATTTATCTTCTAGGCTGCGACCACAATTCCTAAGAAGTTTAGGGTGAACTTTATAAAAAACAGGGGCCTACTTTCAATGTTCTTTAAAATGACCTAGATTGCGGGTTTGTTTATAAAAAAAGGTCTCTTTAGCAAAATGCGTTGGCCGAAGAGGTATCGCGTTATGAGAGTCGCCCGATCTAACACCAACGGTCAGATTAAAAGATCTATTGCATGAACCGGTATGCGCTATCATCCCTCATATCCCGATCTAACGGCCACAATACCATCGAGTTGAAGCGTTCCTCAAATTGATCTCCACCGCCGAACCGATGGCCCCAATCATTGGCCCAAAGCGATACACCAACGATTTAATTGTGACTGCCGCTGCTTGATCGGACAGACTGGAGCCATGCCCCCCCACTAGACACAGAGCAGGCAGCGCCGCCCGCCCCCCACGGCAGCGACCATCACCGGCGCAAGCTCAAATAGCCCCCCGGCGAACTCCACACGACCCCGAAGATGCCCACGCATGGTGGTGATTTATGTGAACCCATCGGAGGCGTTCTTACCTCGAATTGCGGAGACCGGAGCGCTGCCCACGGGTTCTCGCGCTTGACGGTGGAGAAACCAAACCAGCGAGAGATTATGGGTCCCACAATTCACAATCTCGCCACGAGAGACCAGACGCGCCCTCCCTGTACCTTGGTGAAGCACCTAGGCCTACTGGTTGAACTTCGAGCTATGACGAAGGCGAAATCCCTGGCGGTGGAACCTCCCCTCTCTGTTTTCTCTCACGGCGGTGGCTAGGCTCTCGGCGTTCGGATACAACTCAAATAAAGGAGCCAAAGACAGGTGGGAAAGATTTATATCCCCACGCCGGCATCGGCGATCCCCATCCCAACAGAGCCCGGGGCTGTCGCGCGGATCACGACAAGCAGCACGCAGCAACCTCGTGAGGACGACGGACTCGGTTGCACGAAGATGGGGGAAGGGACTGGCAAACGAGGGCCACCCACCAGTGACCGGCTCGAAGCACGCCCGATGCTTCGCGCGGAATCAACAGCTGCCGAGCGTGTCCCATGTTGCAATGGCACAAGATACGCGCACACGCGTGAGTCACTGGCTGACCAGGCCCACCGGTCAGCACCATATAGCACGAGTAACAGCTGGGCCGCGTGGGTGGAATAGGGAGGTGAATGGGCCGACCAGGGGAGAATAGGCCCAACAGTGGCTTTTGCCCCTTTCTTTTTCTTTTCTATTTCAAATTTCAAATATTCAAATCAAATTCAAACATGTTTCAACTTTCTGTTTTAAATTTCAGATTACCATTCTCAAACATAATCCTAATGTGAATATAGATTCTACTGTTTACAATATTATTATTTATTATTGTAGCTATTACTTTCCATTCTTTTAATTCTTTTATCATCTCTGTTTTGTTTTTCCACTTAAAGTCAAAATTTTGAATTCAAATTCACACTAGGGTTTCTCTTTTAGATTAAATGCATTACTCATAAATCCCAGCATGAGATGCACATTTCTTTATTTATTTATGGGTTAATTGACTAATTTTTACTCCATTAATTGATTATGAAAATGCAAGAGAATTAATAAATCTCCAAAGGTTTCAAAAATCCCTAAAACACTAACATAAATTTATTTATTTATTTTATTATTTTTCCCTTCTACTAATTTTGGGCTTTACAAATCCTACCCCCTTTAAAATAAATCTCGTCCTCGAGATTAGTAAGAAAAAAATGTATCCCAATCTTGTATTAAAACATATGCACAAGCAAGAATTTCGGCATGATGCATCAATTATTAGTAAAACATAAGGTCAGATAGACCTTGTTACTATTCTTAAAATAATAAAGTACTAGCTACTACCTAAGGTATTATTTAGGTCTTACAAATAGTACTCCATATATATATATATATATATATATATATATATATATATATATATACTCTAATCTTGTTGTTCATGACCTTCTTCACTAACTTCTTCACCCTTAACCTGCACAACTTCCGAGTTTTCGGGTTCTTCGGGTTCAGCTTCTGCTTCCACATGGTTGACCTGCCTGCGATTGACGGATAAGGGTAGACTCTTGCCTCCCGGGGTCTGACCTTGTTTCATTGGAGCCAGAGTAGTGTAAGCAGCCCTGTTGGGATAGTAGTTGGCATAATAACCGGCTTGTCCACACTTGAAGCATGACCTGTTTGTGGATGTATTAGGAGCAATAGGTCTAGCTAGGGTGCTTGCTTGAGGAGGAGCAGTTTGTGTCTTTTGAGTTTGTTGCCCAGAGCTGCCACAAGCTGGTGTGCCTTGAGGTGTAGCATAACGTGGACGATTACTACCCCCAGCCTGTCCCTAGTTAGTAGCCCTTCTCTTCTCTCCAAGCTCAACCCTCTTGTTTTCATGAGTAATAGCTTTGTCCAGTAGTCTCTGGAAGGATGAAAATGTGTGTGATATCAGCTGGTATTGTAGTGGCCCGATCAAACCTCTAGAAATAGCTCATGCTTTTTCTCATCATCATCAACTTAACCAGGAGCATATCGGGATAACTGGATGAACGTGTCCCTGTATTCGCTTACTGACATCCCTCCCTATTTGAGGGATAGGAACTCCCTTTTAATCTTCATTAGGCCAGCAGGAATATAGTAATTCCTGAAGTGAGTGGAGAATTCTGCCCATGTAATGGTGTTGGCAGCAACGTGAGCAGCGCAGTATGCATCCCACCAATCCGCAACGGGGCTAGTAAGGCGACCCGATGCATATAGTACTTTCTCCCTATCGGAGCACTGAGCTATGTAGAGCATCTTGTCCATGGACTTTAGCCAATCATTAGCTTATAATGGGTTAGAGGAATTAAAGAATATTGGTGGCTTATGGCTCATAAACTCCCTGTGCTTATCCCTGGGCGGAGCGGGTGGTGGTGGAGGTGGTAATTGTTATCGTTCCTGCCGTTCCTGACGCATTTCTTGGCGTTCTTGCTTCATTTCCTATCGTTCTTGATGGATCTATGCTTGCATTTTTGTCATTGTGTTGGCCATTTGCTGTAGTAGTCGTATTTGAGTAGCTGTCACGTCATCAACATGTGGAGGATTCAGAGGAGGATTCATTGTTGGTTCCGGATTAGCTATAGCTCTTCTTCAATGAATTCATGCGGATAGATCAACACCTCCTCCCCTCCTGGTATTAACCATCTAGGTTAGAGACATATGGTAAGATAGTTTTGCAAGAGGAATAATTTAGTAGACAGAACAGATAGCCTAGTAGTTGGTCGTAAACTAAAGGATTTTAGGCAGAGATTTGATTTGTTATTTTGTGTCTATGTCGAGACAACTATGCTTGTGAAATGAATCTCCAAAGATAAGATAGAATCTGCTGAGATAAGATAGATATATGATACTAAATACATTTTAATGGGAGATAATCTAGGTTGGCTAGCTATCTTATAAACACATTTTTATGCCTATGTGTATATGCAGATGCAATTGTGGACATTACTCCACAACTCATCACACTCAATAAAAGAACCAAATCAGACAAGTATCATAAGAACAAACATTCAAGCATATAGATACCTACAAAAAATAGTTTTGTTTTTTTGTTCCCAAGATTAGGTCTCCTATTCCTAAAGGTCACTTTAGGTACAGGATTTCAAAGTGTGAAATTTGCTTTTGTCTTTAGAATAGAAAAGATAAGAGTAATCAGAGTAATGCAGCAATAGATGAGAAAGATTAAGGAAAGTTTAGAAAGAATCAGAGTAGCAAAGGTAAGTAGGTAAGGGTTATCCAGTTCTATCTAGGTTTCGTCCTACAGTCAACATTCCTCTGATACCACTTCTGTCACACCCGGATTTTAGGAGTCCAAAACTAGGGCGCAAAATACCAAGTGTGCTAGGATCAAATCTCACACATATGATGACTCATGGTACAGAAACAAATGTTACATCTTTACTACATAGTAGGAGTTCTGTACAAAATAATTAAATAATTACATCATACGAAGACAACGATCCAGCAACAACAGTTGACTAGGAGATGATGGCCTAGACCACTCACGAAGTCATCACAACATCCTTCATGTGCCTCATCCTGTGGTACCTGTTCTTGACCTGGGTGGGGGGAATGTGAGTACAACAAGTGTGAGCTCACATACGTTCATCGCTCAACAAGTTGTGGGGAATAATGTGCATGAACTCACCAAAGGTGGGAGCTCATATGAAGGGTAAGGCTTACCAAATGAGATGGTTAAAGCTGAGCATTGCTTTTAGAGTTGGTCAAAATTTCATTAGCAGTTACTAAGTTAAAGTATATACCAGCCCAAATAAATAAGAGATCAAATTAATAACAACACCCACAATGCAATGCATATGACAAATTAAGTTTAGTTCCATAGATTACTCATGTGAGGGTCCGAGCTGCTCATGACCGTGAGCACGACTGATATACCAGTTTTACACTCTGCAGAGGTCGCACATCTTTACCCACAAGTCATGTTACCCATTTGCCAAGGGATCACGACTTCTCATTCATCTCTGCTGAAGAGACGAGGCAGGGTACCACTACGAGGCCTTTACAAAGTTCCACTAGCTTCAAAAAACTCGCTATGGTTTCTGAGAAGGGCAATATAGGAATCCCTCGTCCGAAAAGCCAGCACAGCATGATCGACCTGAGAACCTCCCTATACGCAGCTCCTCTACCGCCCTTGCCCCTTTTGGCTGCATGTTGATGGGGCATTGACAGGGGCAATGTTGAGAGCATCACTCGGTGAGACCTTAGCTTCATCAACAGGCGGCGGATTCCCAGCATCCAGGTCACTGGCCTCTAAGGTGACCGGACCGACGAGAGCAGTAGATAAATTCATCACCACGGGTTCCTCAGATGGAACCAGTGGCGACCAACGTGAACATCCATAGAGGCAGCCGAAGAGGAGCATGGCTCGGCATCATTAGGGGCTAGGTCGTCTTCAGCACCACCCTCGAGGGCTGGGTCGCCCTCAGCACCACCCTCGGGGGCTAGATCATCCTTAGCGGCACCCGCAGAAGCTGAAGCACCCTTGGTCATACCCAAAGGAGCCGGATGACTCTAACCAGCAACGTCAAAGGCCAGCATGTCCTCTTCAGCTAGACCGCCTTCCAAGGTCGACAAAGCGTGAGAAACTGTCCGGGTTACCTCTTGCCCGACAGGATCACCAGCCAAAGGGACATCATCCGGGACCTCTGAACGGACGATAGAACTTTCAACCTTAGGAGGCTCTGATAAAAGGTTTTCAGGGATAATTTCTTCTAATGCATGGTCAATGACAAACATTGTCAACCCCTGGAGGCTAACAAGTCCTGATAAAGCCTGCATCGGGATATCACTGCTCCTGCTGTTTCGGCTGTTCTTGCGAATCAAGGGAATTTCTTCTTCTTCCTCCTCTTCATCCTCATTACCACATGACCACCAACTCTGGCATCATCACAACCTCCAATATCGTCCTTGAAAGTCACCTAGAGGGGGGTGAATAGGCGGAAACTAAAATTTACAAACTTAAAGCACAACTACAAGCCGGGGTTAGCTTTAGAAATAAATCCGAGTCCAAAAGAGAGGATGAAAACAAATCACAAGAAAATGAAGTGGATGAGACGGTGATTTGTTTTATTGAGGTTCGGTTCTTAAGAACCTAGTCCCCATTGAGGTGGTCACAAAGACCGGATCTCTTTCAACCCTTTCCCTCTCTCAAACGGTCACCTAGACCGAGTGAGCTTTCTCCTTAATCAAACGGGTCACTTAGACCCCTACAAGGACCACCACAACTTGGTGTCTCTTGCTTTGATTACAAGTGGCTTGGGAACAAGAATAGAGGAAGAAGAAAGCAATCAAAGAACAAGAGCTCAAAGAACACGGGCAAAACTCTCTCTCTAGTCACTATTTGTTTGGAGTGAAGATGGGACTTGGAGAGGCTTTGATTCTCTTGAATTGTGTCTTGTATTGATTACACTAGCTCTTGTATTGAATGAGAAGTCTGAAAAACTTGGATGCTTGGAGTGGTGGTGGTTGGGGGGGTATTTATAGCCCCAACCACCAAACCAACCGTTGGGGAGGCTGTCTGTCGATGGGCGCACCGGACAGTCCGGTGCGCCAGCCACGTCACCCAACCGTTAGGGTTCTGACGGTTTCGACCAATGGAGCTCTGACTTCATGGGGCACCGGACAGTCCGGTGCCGCACCGGATAGGCACTGCTCACTGTCCTGTGCGCCTTTTGGTGCTCCTCTGACTCTGCGCGAACTGTCCGCACACTGTTCATGCGCACTGTTCACTTTTGCAGACGATCGTTGGCGCAGTAGCCGTTGCTCCGCTTGGCGCACCGGACAGTCCAGTGTACTGTCCGGTGCTAAACCGGACAGTCCGGTGAATTATAGCGGAGTGGCTTCCCAAAAACCCGAAGCTATGGAGTTCAGACTGTACGATCCCTGGTGCACCGGACACTGTCCGGTGGTGCACCGGACACTGTCCGGTGGGCCTTCTATTTCTTTTGCTCCTTTCTTTTGAACCCTAAACTTGATCTTTTTATTGGTTTGTGTTGAACCTTTAGCATCTGTAGAGCATATAATCTAGAGCAAACTAGTTAGTCCAATTATTTGTGTTGGGCAATTCAACCACCAAAATCACTTGGGAAAAGGTTTGACCCTATTTCCCTTTCAATCTCCCCCTTTTTGGTGATTGATGCCAACACAAACCAAAGCAAATATATAAGTGTAGAATTGAACTAGTTTGTATAAGGCAAGTGCAAAGGTTGCTTGGAATTAAACCAATTTATACTTTCACTAGATATGCATGGATTGCTTTCTTTCTTTTAATATTTTGGACCACATTTGCACCACTTGTTTTGTTTTTGCAAATTCTTTTGGAAAATCTTTTCAAAGTCTTTTTGCAAATAATCAAACGTACATGAATAAGATTTCGAGAAGCATTTTCAAGATTTGAAATTTTCTCCCCCTGTTTCAAATGCTTTTCCTTTGACTTAAATAAAACTCCCCCTAAATGAAATTCTCCTCTTAGCTTTCAAGAGGGTTTTATTAATATGAAAAAGATTTAGATATCAATTGAAAAATCTTTGAAACCATATATCAATTATAGATACAAATTGAGATATAATTTCCAGAGGAATACCAATTTGAAAGATACAAATTGAAAACTTAATTTCGAAAATTTTGAAATTAGTGGTGGTGCAGTCCTTTTGCTTTGGGCTAATATTCTCTCCCTCTTTGGCATTAATCACCAAAAACGGAGATATTGAGAGCCCTTTAAATTCTCTCCCCCTTTGGCAAACAATATATGAGTGAAAGATTAGACCAATGTGGAGAGATGACGGAATACCAGCAAAGAGTAAATGAAATCGATGGAGTTGAGTGGAAGCGTTGTCTTTGCCGAATACTCCATTTCCCTTTCAATCTATGACTTAGCATAAAAATACACTTGGAAACACATTAGTTGTAGCAAATGAAAGAGAGAAGATCAAAGGTATATAAATGAGCTATGTGTGCAAAGTGTCAATCAAAGTTCCGAGAATCAAGTATATTTAGCTCATTCCTAAGTTTGGTAAAGGTTTTCTCATCTAAAGGCTCGGTGAAGATATCGGCTAATTGATCTTTGGTGTTAATATAGGCTATCTCGATATCCCCCCCTTTGTTGGTGATCCCTCAAAAAGTGATACCGAATGGCTATGTGCTTAGTGCGACTGTGTTCAACGGGATTCTCCGCGGATAGCACTCTCATTATCACATAGGAGAGGGACTTTGCTCAATTTGTAGCCATAGTCCCTGAGGGTTTGCCTCATCCAAAGTAATTACGCACAACAATGGCCTGTGGCAATGTACTCGGCTTCGGCGGTAGAAAGAGCTACTGAATTTTGTTTCTTTGAAGCCCAAGACACCAGGGATCTCCCCAGAAACTGACAAGTCCCTGATGTGCTCTTCCTATCAATTTTACACCCTGCCCAATCAGCATCTGAATATCCTATTAAATCAAAAGTGGATCCCTTGGGGTACCAAAGCCCAAACTTAGGAGTATAAACTAAATATATCATGATTCTTTTCACGGCCATAAGGTGAACTTCCTTATGATCGGCTTGGAACCTTGCACACATGCATACAGAAAGCATAATATCCAGTCAAGATGCACATAAATAGAGTAAAGATCCTATCATCGATCGGTATACCTTTTGATCTATGGATTTACCTCCCGTGTCGAGGTCGAGATGCCCATTAGTTCCCATGGGTGTCTTGATGGGCTTGGCATCCTTCATTCCAAACTTGTTAAGAATATCTTGTGTATACTTTGTTTGGCTGATGAAGGTGCCTTCTTGGAGTTGCTTAACTTGAAATCCTAGGAAATACTTCAACTCCCCCATCATAGACATCTCGAATTTTTGAACCATGATCCTACTAAACTCTTCACAAGTAGATTTGTTAGTAGACCCAAAAATGATATCATCAACATAAATTTGGCATACAAACAAATCTTTTGCAATAGTCTTAGTAAAGAGTGTAGGATCGGCTTTTCCGACTTTGAAGCCATTAGTGATAAGAAAATCTCGAAGGCATTCATACCATGCTCTTGGGGCTTGCTTAAGCCCATAAAGCGCATTTGAGAGTTTATACACATGGTTAGGATACTCACTATCTTCAAAGCCGGGAGGTTGCTCAACATAGACCTCTTCCTTGATTGGTCCATTGAGGAAGGCACTTTTCACGTCCATTTGATAAAGCTTAAAGCCATGGTAAGTAGCATAGGCAAGTAATATGCGAATTGATTCAAGCCTAGCTACGGGTGCATAGGTTTCACCAAAATCCAAACCTTCGACTTGTGAGTAACCCTTGGCCACAAGTCGGGCTTTGTTCCTTGTCACCACACCATGCTCATCTTGCTTGTTATGGAATACCCACTTGGTACCTACAACATTTTGATTAGGACGTGGAACTAAATGTCATACCTCATTCCTCGTGAAGTTGTTGAGCTCCTCTTGCATTGCCAACACCCAATCTGAGTCTCTTAATGCATCCTCTACCCTGTATGGCTCAATAGAGGACACAAAAGAGTAATGCTCACAAAAATGTGCGACTCGAGATC
Source organism: Zea luxurians (assembly GCA_029449295.1). Classification (NCBI taxonomy): domain Eukaryota; kingdom Viridiplantae; phylum Streptophyta; class Magnoliopsida; order Poales; family Poaceae; genus Zea; species Zea luxurians. The sequence continues at coordinate 75,773,270 of JAOPSE010000015.1, read as the reverse complement.
GAGTAGTTACCCCCTTATGGATATCACCAAGAATGGAGTTCACAGGGTGATCTCTTTGAATCGCCTGGTGGACTCTTGGGTGTGGCGGTCTTTGATCCTGATCATCTTCCTTGTCTTGATTTTCTTCATCTCCCCCTTGATCATTGCCTTCTTCTTGAGGTGGTTCATCTTCTTGACCTTCTTCTTCATCACCTTGAGCCTGTTCCTCATCTTGAGTTGGTGGAGATGCTTGTATGAAAGATGATGGTTGATCTTGTGCTTGTGGAGGCTCTTCGGATTCCTTAGGACACACATTCCCAATGGACATGTTCCTTAGCGCGATGCACGGAGCCTCTTCATCATCTAGCTCATCAAGATCAACTTGCTCCACTTGGGAGCCATTAGTCTCATCAAACACAATGTCACAAGAAATCTCAACTAATCCAGTGGATTTGTTGAAGACTCTATATGCCCTTGTGTTTGAGTCATATCCTAGTAAAAAGCCTTCTACAGCCTTAGGAGCAAATTTAGATTTTCTACATCTTTTAACAAGAATAAAACATTTGCTACCAAAGACTCTAAAATATGAAATACTGGGCTTTTACCGGTAAGGAGTTCATATGATGTCTTCTTGAGGATTCGGTGAAGGTAAAGCCGGTTGATGGAGTAGCAGGCGGTGTTAATTGCCTCAGCCCAAAACTGGTCTGGTGTCTTGTACTCATCAAGCATGGTCCTTGTCATGTCTAGTAGAGTTCTATTCTTCCTCTCCACTACACCATTTTGTTGAGGTGTGTAGGGAGAAGAGAACTCATGCTTGATGCCTTCCTCCTCAAGAAAGCCTTCAATTTGAGAGTTCTTGAATTCCGTCCTATTGTCGCTTCTAATCTTTTTATCCTTAAGCCAAATTCATTTTGAGCTTGTCTCAAGAATCCCTTTAAGGTCTCTTGAGTTTATGATTTATCCTGCAAAAAGAATACCCAAGTGAAGCGAGAATAATCATCCACAATTACTAGACAGTACTTACTCCCGCCGATGCTTATGTAAGCTATCGGGCCGAATAGATCCATGTGGAGTAGTTCCAGTGGCCTGTCCGTTGTCATGATGTTTTTGTTTGGATGGTGGGTACCAACTTGCTTTCCTGCTTGACATGCGCTACAGACCATGTCTTTCTCAAAATAAACATTGGTTAGTCCCAAAATGTGCTCTCCCTTTAGAAGCTTGTGAAGATTCTTCATTCCAACATGGGCTAGTCGGCGATGCTAGAGCCAACCCATATTAGTCTTAGCAATTAAGCAAGTATCGAGTTCAGCTCTATTAAAATCAACTAAGTATAGCTAACTCTCTAATACTCCCTTAAATGCTATTGAATCATCACTTCTTCTAAAGAGAGTAACACCTATATCTGTAAAAAGACAGTTGTAACCCATTTTGCATAATTGAGATACAGAAAGCAAATTGTAATCTAAAGAATCTACAAGAAAAACATTGGAAATATAGTGGTTAGGAGATATAGCAATTTTACAAAGTCCTTTGACCAAACCTTGATTTCCATCCCCGAATGTGATAGCTCTTTGGGGATCTTGGTTTTTATCATAGGAGAACATTCTTTTCTCCCCTGTCATGTGGATTGTGCATCTGCTATCAATGATCCAACTTGAGCCCCCGGATGCATAAACCTGCAAAACAATTTAGGCCTTGTTCTTAGGTACCCAAATGGTCTTGGGTCCTTTCACATTGGAAACAAGCACCTTGGGTACCTGTCACACCCGGTTTTAGAAGGCAAACCGAATGCGAACCATGTACGTGCCAGGATCAGCAATTCACATACATAGCCGTTACATAACTGGACATCATCACACAGTGCTCAAATTATAATATAAAAGGGGAATAATAGTCGAATACATCATATGTCTGAGACATCCACATAGTCTTTATAATAATCAATGTGCGAAAAAGAAACGTAGATACACGCGGCCTTCACAGGCAGCCGACTGGTGGTTGCCGCTAACCCACGCCTAGAACTCGTCATAAACTTGGAACTCCTGGAAGTCTCCTTCAACGGCTTCATCTTCTCCTGAGCAGTGGTTGCAATGCTGACAACCTGGGGATGGGGGGTTTGGTGTGTAGAGCAAGGGCGAGTACACATCAACATACTCAGCAAGTGTCCTGTTTGGCTGTAGTGGACTAGCTTTATGTGGGGGTAAGTCAAGCGGTTGCTTTTAGTTGGTCAGATTATTATTACTAGTAGAGAAAGCCAAGTTTTAGAATTAACCCACGTTATTAACCCAAACGTACCCTTTCCAAACAGAAAGAGTACAACTTACCATCACTAGAATCAATACCAAAACCATCATTCTCATTGCCACCTGTAAACCGAACATCTCTGATCAAGTATCACTAATCAATGGAGCTCCCTTGGCCGCTCATAACCGCGAGCAGGGCTGATATATCAGTTTTCAAACACTCTGCAGAGGTTGCGCACTTTACCCACAAGCCGTGATTCCCTTTCTGCCCGGAGATCATGACTCTCCATTGATCACTACCAAGGTGACCCAGCAGGGTATCACTACGTAGCCTTTATAAAGACTCCCCAGGGCTGTAGCCGCCCGTTAGGTTTCCTAAATGCATCACACTCCTCCCCAAGAGGCGAACCAAACTTGGCAGAGCGAGCCGCATACACCGAGCCCCATTAACGGCACGACGGCTAAGCGAACTACACCCCAGTTCCTCTAATTATTTAGCTAAGGGCGTCCCACTCCACCCTCATGGTTGCACTGTTTTCCTGGGCGGTCATCCAATGAACAGGTCCTTACGGAGAGGTACTCGAGAAACCGCTTGAGCCCCCTTAAATGCCACAAGTATAATATCATGATAAAGAAGGGAAACAACATATCATTGATAAATCTCATCATGTTCATTGATTAATGTTAAGCACTAGCATAAAGCTAAACAATAATAATCCAACCCAAATAGGTAAACAAGGACATGGATAACAAAAGCTAGTCAATCCTTAGGTATAAACTGTGTAAATGAGGAAAGTGAATTATAGAATTGTATAGGACAGAGATAGGTCAAGGGACACTTGCCTCCACCAACCAGCTGCTTCTCAGGGGCTTCTCCTGTGAGTTCTTCTGGCTCTTCAACCAGACCGTTCTCTATGCGAGCACAAACATACATACATCCATCCATTCGAATCAGGAAATAAACAGTACACCATACAAAGGTAAACTGAATATGAATAAGATATGACATACGATATTGCATTCGCCCTGGCTAGAAAGAGAAGAAGGAAGGTCTCGCAGTGGTTAAAGCTATAATCGAAGCGTATTACGGGTAGATGCATAATTAGTCATTACGTGATCTAGTTCCACCTAGTTACACTAACAAGTGTTAATCACATGCACTGATAGAAATATCGTTATTTCCAATTGGTTGACATTAAACTAAGTTGATAATTAACTACATGAAATAACTAACGTAATCAATTTCTGAGTTGAGTTTCCATTTCATTGATATAAATAACGCGATCACTACACATGGAATACACAGGGGGTAGATGGGTGGCTAGGGGTAGACGGGCACGTCTAGGGGTAGACGAGTGTGCCAGGCCACGCCGAGGCAGGCCGGGGGCGAGCGCGCGCGTGGGGGGGGCGCACCGTGCCACTACGCCGTGGCCGCGCCGGGGGAACCGCGTCACGGGGACAGGGAGCGCGCAGGGGTGGGCGCTGCACGCCGGGACGGGGCCGCGCACCATGCTGCACCGACGAGCGCGCTGGGGCGAGGCGGGGACGCCGCGCCGCGGGGAGGGCGCTGCGCCGGGCGGGGCCGAGGCCGGGCCGCGCGCCACGGCCGGGGAAGGGGAGGGAGGGGAGAGGAGAGAGGAGGGGGGAGGGGCTTACCGCGCGGGGAGGGGGCTAGGGCGAGCGGCGGTTCGGCAGTAGGGCAGGGGAGACGAGGGCGAGCAGGCGCGGGGAGAGAGAGAGAGAATTTGTGGGAGGGGAGGGGATGATGGGTGGGGCCCATGGGGAGGGGTGGCAGCGGCGGCTAACTACCGCGCGCGCACGTGCGAGGGGAGCGGGGGGGGCGGCTGGGCCGCAAGGGGAGGAGGGGGAAGGGGAGAGAAAGAAAAGGTTTTTCCTTTTTTTTAATCTATTTTCTAGATGAATGATTTCACAAATTCACTCAATCAAAACAAATGCATGGTCCGACATGGTGCAACAAACAAAAGAAAGTATTTCTAGGGTTTACTCACTTAAGATATCGAGCTAGATCTCGCTAGAACTTCGAAAATTAACAAGGCATCGCGAGAAGAAACAGAAAGAGGAAAGGGTAACACCCGAATTTGGCGAGTGAAGAAAAAGAAAAATTTAACTCTCAAATTCGGGACGATACAAACCTATCCCCCTTAAAAGAATCTCGCCCTCGAGATTCAAGGTTGGCTAGCAAAGAGCTCGGGGTATTTAGCCATCAGATCATCTTCATGCTCCCACGTTGCTTCTTCTTCGGAGTGATGACCCCATCTGACTTTGCACATTCTGATAGTCTTCCTTCGGGTGACTCTGTCTGTAGTCTCAATGATTTGTGTTGGCTCTCAATATAGGTCAAGTCTTCTTGGACTTCAAGACCCTCCACTGGCAACTGCTCTTCTGGCATACATAGACACTTCTTTAACTGAGACACATGAAAGACATCATGCACGACAGACAAATTTTCTGGCAGGCTGAGCTGATAGGCCACTTCTCCACGCCTTGCGAGAATCTGATATGGACCAATATAGCAGGGTGCTAGCTTGCCTTTGACTCCAAATCTTCTAACTCCTCTGATAGGCGACACTTTCAAGTAGACAAAATCTCCAACTTCGAAACTCAGCTCTCTTCTTGTGTCTGCATAGCTTCGCTGCCTTGATTGCGCTATCTTTAGGTTCTCCCAAACCATTTTGATGTTCTCTTCAGCTTCAAGCAAAATGTCTGGCCCGAACACTTGCTTTTCTCCAGGCTAATCCCATTGCAACGAAGTTCTACAACTCCTTCCATAAAGCGCCTGAAATGGTGACATCTTCAAGCTAGCCTGGTAACTGTTATTATAAGATAACTCTGCATAAGGTAACCTCTTGTCCCATCCAGACTGATCTTGCAACGCGCAGGCTCTCAACATGTCTTCGAGGATTTGATTAGTTCTTTCGGTCTGACCATCTGTCTGTGGATGATAAGCTGAACTGAAATTCAGATGTGTATCCAAGGCTTCATGCAACTGCTGCCAGAAATGAGAGGTGAACTGCGTTCCACTGTTTGACACTATCTTCTTTGGTACACCATGAAGACAAATGATCCGGGACATGTACAACTCCGCCAATACTGCACTGCTGTAGTTGGTCTTGACAGGTATGAAGTGGGCTGACTTGGTTAAGCGGTCCACCACTACCCAAATGGAATCGTAGCCGGCTCGAGTGTGAGGCAATCCGACTATGAAGTCCATTCCGATTTCATCCCATTTCCACTGAGGAATTCGCAACGGTTGCAACAATCCAGCTGGCCTCTGATGCTCTGCCTTGATCCGTCGACAGCTATCACACATAGCCACATGCTCTGCGATTTCTCTCTTCATTCCGTACCACTAGAATTTCTTCTTCAGATCTTGATACATCTTCTCACTTCCAGGGTGTATAGAATAGGCTGTCTCATGAGCTTCCTTGAGGATCAATTCCCGAATAGACTAGACATTGGGAACACACAAATGGTCTTTGAACCATATCACACCCTTTGCATCTTCCCGAAAGTCTTTGCCTCTGCCGTCCAGAATCATTCGCCGGATTTCACTGATCTTCTCATCATTCTTCTGTGCTTCTTTGATCTCCCGCTCCAAGGTGGGTTCTAACTCAACTATTACTCCTCGCATATTATTCATAAATCCGAGGCTCAACCTGTCAAACTCTTTGGCCAACTCATAAGGCATCGGATGAGCGACCATCAGGTTGACTTGACTCTTCCTGCTCAAAGCATCTGCCACTACGTTTGCTTTGCCTGGGTGGTAATGAATCTCCAATTCATAGTCTTTGATCAACTCTAACCATCTTTGTTGCCTCATATTCAGCTCCGACTGAGTGAATATGTACTTCAGACTCTTGTGGTATGTGTAAACATCACATTTCTATCCATACAGATAGTGCCTCCATGTCTTCAGTGCGTGAACCACTGCTGCCAACTCTAGGTCATGGATTGGATAATTCTTCTCATGAACCTTCAGCTGTCAGGACAAGTAAGCCACAACTCTTCCCTCTTGCATCAACACGCATCCCAAACTAGTGTAACAAGCATCACAGTACTCCGAGAAGGGCTTGTGCACATCAGGCAAGACTAAGACAGGTGTTGTAGTCAACTTATCTTTCAGCGCTTCAAAGGCTTCTTGGCATTTCTGGGTCCACTTGAACTCAACCTTGTTGCCTAGCTAAGCTATCATTGGTTTTGCAATCTTCGAAAACCCTTCAATGAATCGCCGATAATACCCGGCCATTCCAATGAAGCTCTTGATTCCATGGGCATCTATTGGCGCTTTCCAGTTCAGAATGTATGCCACTTTCTTCGGATCCACAGCTAATCCTTCTTTGTTAATTATGTGACCCAAGAACAGGACTTCATCAATCTAGAACTCGCACTTGCTCAACTTTGCATATAGCTGGTGCTCTCGCAATCTCTGCAATACCATCCTCAAATGATCTGCATGCTCCTCCTCACTTTGGGAATATATAAGAATATCATCAATAAATACCACCACAAACTTGTCAAGATAATCCATGAATACACTGTTCATCAGATTCATGAAGAAGGCTGGTGCATTTGTTAGACCGAAAGACATCACAGTGAACTCGTACAACCCATACTTGGTAATGAATGCCGTCTTCGGAATATCTAAAGGTCGAATCCTGAGCTGGTGATAACCTGACCTCAGATCTATCTTTGAAAACACGCTGGCTCCTCTCAACTGGTCGAACAGATCTTCTATTTTGGTCAAGGGGTACTTGTTCTTGATTGTGACCTCATTCAGAGCTCGATAGTCGATACACATCCTTTTGGTGCCATCTTTCTTCTCCACGAATAGGACAGGGGCGGCCCAAGGCGAGGTGCTTGGCCGGATGTAACCTTTCTCTGACAGCTCATCAATCTGCTTCTTAAGCTCAACCAACTCTGGTCCAGATACTCTGTAAGCTCTCTTAAAGATGGGGGCAGTGCCAGGAAGAAGCTCTATGGCAAACTCAACTTTCCGCTCTGGTGGCGCACCTGGTAGGTCCTTTGGGAACACATCTGGGAATTCGGACACAACCTTGATGATCTCAAGTGGATCTGCTTCACTGCTAACAACAGCCATCTTATAACAACTTCCTTTCTTCGGCTCAGGCGGGACTAATTCGGTCACCACTTCCTCTCCTAGTGGGGACACCAGCTTGATTGTCCTCTTATCACAACTGATAACTGCCTGATACTTATCTAACCAATTCATCCCTAGGATGACATCTATTCCCTGAGTACCCATTACTATGAGATTATCGGGAAACGCTATCCCCCTGATTTCCACACTTACATTCAAGCAAATGCTATCGGCTCGAATTCTACCACACTACAAAACAACCACCCCTTTAACAATGCATATATGTGTTGCAAAAAGTTCATATATGTGTTGCTAAGGTCTATACCAACACATAATTATGTGTTGCCTATACTGCCGTTGCTAAGATCTATAACAACACTTATACATGCGTTGGTAAAACCAAGAGTTAAGCGTTGCCATGGTACAACAGATATCCGAGGACAATAGTAACACTTCCATGTGTAGCAAGAAATGAACCAGGCAATAAATATTATTATTACAACGGATATCCGAGGACAAATGTAATCGATGTAGCTGAAAATTTATATATTATACCAATCCCATACGAAAACTATAAATAAATATATCTATTATTTAGAAATAAATTATTGAATTACAATAGTATCCACATACAATGTTATTTTTCTTGTTCCATACAAAAATTGTAGGTGCAAAATTGTATCAAAGCCATATTGAAACCTACCACCTCTCCAACCTCCATCTCTAGTGCAAAGAACTCTTCACTGATTTGTGTTCATCCATTCTTAGTCAATAAATGAACTTGCTTCACATTACTGCATGGTGATAAGACACCAATGCACATGACGCATCCAGCTTCTTTGTCAATCATGGCAGTTTCAAGATGCAGAGTTTCTGTAAGATTGTCTGCCTTCTTTACTTCAATTCATCCATACATTGCTGGTTGTAGTGCTACTTGAGTTATTATATGTATCCATTCACATAGAGTAACAATTAGATTAAGTATAAATCAGATGTCTACCTAAGTCACCAAGTTTACGGTAATAGATTAATCTTTCAATAGCAAAATTACCTATTGTTAAGCAGACCACACTATCCGTCTACAAAAGAAGATATAATAAATACCAGGTGTCATGAATTGCTAACAACTCTTATGAACATTAGCATGCCCTAGTTCCTGAATGAAATTTGTTAAGATCGACAAACAACGGTATTTCTATATGAGTATGCTATCCTGCAAGTTAAGGTACTCATCAAAGATCTGGCCCATAGATCATAGGTTAGTACTTCACGCAATCTCCTCACTTGTAAAGAATAGACAAATCTTATGACATATATCAATCCTTAGTCGTCTTAAAGTGCCACTAATAACGTTTACATCAATGACAATCTACAATAGTAAAAAGATCAACGTCAACAGTAGTCAAAGCTGCTACGAAATTCTAGCTGTCCAAAATTTATTTTCAGGGGCTAGTGACCACTACTGTAAGCTTTAAGGAATCGAACCGAATAACAGTATAAATCTATTTTAAGCTAGCCAGGGCACTAGAATTAAACAAAGGTTACTACACAATTCAATAGCCATCTCATTGCACAAATTAAGAACAGACAGATCCCATGCACTCCATTCAAAGCCACAAAAATTTGGAGAAAGATGAACCATGACAACAGTTAAAGTTGAGATTTTTATCTTAACGAGTTGAAGCCCGCACTTACACAGAAACCAACTGACAATGAACTTTTATATCGTTGTGACAATCAGTGGTGACTAACTATGGTTTGTTGAACAACATTAAGATAAATAGTTGTAGAACATAGCAAAATCACTCACCCATTATCCCAGACAATGTGAGTGTGGTATGTGGAAAATTTCTCACAGTTCGCAGTTGCGTCCCCTTTTGGCGTTCACATATCTGCCATGCAACATAACATGGTCATATACTATGTAAACCAACCTATAAAACATGGTCATATATGCGTGGACATATACATGGTGTTCAATAAAACATGGGTGATGGCTTGTACCTTTTCATTTTTCCAGTTAGGGGACGCGGTGGAAAATATGAACCTGTGTATTTTTGTTGAGAATATGGAAAAGGCATGTTATATTTTGCTTACCGGAGAAAGCATACCTGTTCCAGATAGAAGTTATAGGTTGTGCAAATCAGCTTGTCAGTAAGTGACCATGCAAAAACAGTAAGAAACAAAATGAGATTTGTGGCATCTAGGCTGAGGGGTGCAAATAATAGAAAACTAAATGTTGTACTTAAACAAGTAATGTAAATAAGGCATGGACAGGTATGCTTACAATGGAGTGTATGTAGGGGTGGTAATGAATCGTGATCCAAATGTTTCTTCACAATTTCTTAGGTCCCTAAATAAAAATCTAGTTCAAAAATGAATAGAAAAGAGCCCGATCCTAATCCGATCAGATTCTTAAAATTATAGTGTAAAATTTAGAGCTCATTGTCACCCCTATGTGTATGTGAGAATGTAGGAGCAATTTGCGTAGCCCGATCCTATTGATTGGAGGTATATTTGGGTAGCACGATGATTACGATTGCAAAATCAATTGCACAACAGGTTAGCAATTGCAAAATAATGTACATAAACATTTTTTGGGGAAAGTTTATAACCTGATGACATGCCTAAGAAACCATATGTAATTGTTTTTTCCTATTTAAGATCCCTATGTATCATTTGGTACTTTAGTAACTAAAACAATATGTGATGCCTTAATTGTGGTCACATGTCATTATGTCAACATCTCACCATAATGTAATGAGAGTGAACATAGAACAAACTTAGCAAGTGAATCTACTAATTAAAGCTGGATCAAGCTATAGCGTAGTCACCAAAAAGATTTTTTTGGGAAAATAGATAGCATTTATAAACTAGACCATTTATAATGGAACAATGTCTTGAATATAACAGAATAAATAATAGTAATTCTAATTTATAATCAGGTTGCATGGGATACTTGGTTTTAATTTAAAAATTAACTACGAAACAAAGTAAACAATACGTGTTGCCTTAGTTGTGTTACCGGTCAACACCACCATAACGTAATTAGACAAACTTAGCAAGTGAATTTGCTAACCAAAGCGAGGTCAGCCTGTACCACAATCAGTCAAAAAGAACTTCATATAAATTAGACCATTTATAATGGAACAATGGCATGAATATAATAGAATAAATAAGAGTAATTCTAATATCTAATCAGGCTGCACAGGATATTTAGTTTTAAATAACAAAAAATTGACTATGGAACCAAGGATCAATAGTATTGTAGATAACCAAGTAATCAAGACTCTAGGACTCTGCAGCTTCGAATCCAGATCAAACAGGATTCAGCATCGAACACTACTAGCTTCGAAAATAGTAATCCAGCTTGGAACCCAATAATCAAGACTCTGCTACCCAACACTAAAATAGGAACCACAGGTTCCATAGATTCATCAGGACCTGCATTCCTGGCTTAGAATCTAGTAATACTCCTGCGCAACAAAACCAAGAACATATCCTCAATTCCGTAAAAGCAAGGGGGAGGACATGGAGCAGGCGACTGATCCACAACGTCTATGTGGATGCTATCTGCTCTGACGTGACTTAGGTTTTTTGATGAAGAGAAGATTCATAATATCATGGTTTGGCCTGTCCGTCCTACGGGTTGGGCAATACCTAAGCAAACTCTGCACTACAGGGGGAGCGAGCAATGGAAAAACGCGAGGAAGGCGATTGCTACTCGATGTGTAGTAATGGCATGGGAGCGCACATTGCGAGAGGCTGGAAGACAACCGTAACACTAAGGGGACGCAGATCTGTGAAGTTACGGTGAAAAGGAATGTTCATACCTATGGCAATCGGAGAGACAACGACAAAGCGAACGGGGGAGGTGTGGACACAGAGGAATGGCTGCCACCATGGTCGCTGTAGCCGACGTCAACGATGTCCCGGCTGAGCGAAGACGACGGTGCCTGCTCCCCTTTTCCCTTCCCCGTCATGTGGTATTCCTTTCCATCTGGAAGAATCCCACCGCGCGAGGACGATGCGAGGCCTTATCCAAAGGAACCACTGTGCGCGTTTGTGCTGCGTGCATTCGGTAATTGTAGGAACGAAATCGAACGGCTGAGAAGAATGAGGAAGGCGTGGACACCTCGGACGCAAAGTTTTGCTCCTGGCTCTAGCGTTTGGATCTAAACAAATGCCAACCGCCCAATAAAGATCCGACGTCTAACATTAAAAATGACGACCTGGCTCTCTGCTGAGGCGTATTTGTGCAGAACTTTACTATATAGAAAATGACGATCCAACGGAGGGTAAAAAAGCGTGACATGGCAAAAACAGGGTGCGAATTTTGTGCCATTGCTTAATATATAGAAAAATATATTGTGGGCTTACAAGCTCTTACTAGACTACAAAATAGTAGAGGGAAATCACATTGGGTACATAAAATGGTACAAAGAAAAGCAGAAATATAGGAAGTATTAGTAAATTTTTACTTAGTTGCGCTAGTTTTACTTTCGAATTACGGGAACCAATAAAATTACTCCCCCAATCTCAACTTATAGGTTGCTTGACTTTTCACACCAATTTTGACCAACTCGTCCTATTAAAAATTTACAAAAGTATTGGAAAAATTAAACCACCATACAAATAAATATTAATTATGATTTTTTAATAAGATAATTAAGTCTAACTTGGTGTCAAAAATCAAACGATGTATAAAATGGGACAGATGGAGTACTTTTGAGTATCAAACCAATATACTAATTTGCATAAATGTTGCATATAATGCTTGCAACGCATTATAAATGTTGCTAGGTAACACAAATACTATGGATCAGACTTGCAACACATGACAAATGTTGTTAGGTGACATAAATACTACGAATGACCCTTGCACGACAAACATTGCCAGGTAATTTGGATATTCTACGAATGACACTTGCAACGCATGGTAAACGTTGCCAATTGATTTTCTTGCAACATATAAATATGTGTGTTGCTAGCATCCGTTGCTACCTAATTTCTTGCAACACATAAACCATTTTGTTGCAATGTATGTATTGCTACAGGGGTATTTATGTTGTAGTGCCACCGGCTGAGTCAATTTGAATGGGGGTTGACATGGTAGTTAATGGAAGATTATGTGTTTCTACCCATGATGTAGTAATAAATGAATGCATTGCTCCAGTATCAAATAACACTTCTGCAATATGGGAGTCGACTGGAAACATACCTACTATCATGTCGGGGGTTTCCTGAACTGCTTCAGCCTCCAAGTGGTTCAGTCTCCCATGGTTATAGCGTGGCTGAGAGCGGTTGCCTGCTCTAGGCTGGGACACATTCTGCTTTGCTGGGGCGCTAGGGCCTGATTGCTGTTGGGCTCCCTTCTTTGGACATTGCATCACCCAATGGCCTTGCTCTCCACAGTGGAAACATGCTCTGTTTCTGCCTTGAGCTGGTGCTGCTTGACTGTTCTGCTGGTTTGCTGGGGCAGGAAGACGAGGTGCCTGCTGATTCTGCCTCTGAAACTGACCTCCTCCTAACTGATTGTTCTGGCGGTTCTAATGTTGGTGCTGAGGATACTGCCTTTGGAACTGCTACTGCTGAGGTGGACGCTGGTTCTGCCTGAACTGCTGAAGTGGATTGCCTGAGAAACGAGGGCGATTGCTACTCCCAGACTGAGATCCACTGATCTTACGCTTGCGATCCTCCATCTCTTTACGCTTCCTCTCTGCCATGATTGCTTTGTCAATCTGGTGCTGGAATGTCGGGAAGGTATGATTCATCAGCTGATACTGCAGAGGGTCGACCAAGCCTCTCAGGAAACGATACTGTTGCTTGGTGTCGGTGTTGACATCTTCAGGAGCATAGCGAGACAGCTACAGAAACTTATCTCGGTACTCACTGACGGACATAGGCCCTTGTTTGAGTGCCAGGAACTCCTTCTTCTTCACTGTCATCAGACCTGCAGGAACATGGTACTGACGGAAGCTATCTCTAAATTCTTCCCAGGTGATGGCGTCGGCTTTGGCATGGGTGGCGAGATAGGACTCCCACCAAGACTAAGCTGCTCCTCTCAACAAACGAGGACCATACAGAACTTTCTCCCTGTCATCACACTAAGCGGTATGCAATTCCCGCTCCACAGTACGCAGCCAGTCTTTAGCATCCATGGGGTTAGAAGAGTGAGTAAACACCGGGGGATGACCTCTCATGAATTTAGCACGCTTGTCCTGGGGCATCTGAGGCATCTGAGGCTGAGGTGGGGGCTGCTGCTGCTGCTGAATGGCGGCCAGAGTCTGACCGATGGCTTGAACCGCCTGAGTCTGCATAATGAACATCTGCTCGATCATCATTGGGGGCGGTGGTGGCAGCTGCTGTTGCTGGGGTGCCTCATCCTGCGGTGCTGCCTGCTCCTGCTGAGCACGCCTTCCTCCTCTGCGCCTATTTTTTGACATCTGCAAAATGCAATCAAACATCAGAACTAATCTTGCAAGCTTGCAGCATGAGAAAAGAGTATAGAATCCTTCAACAACACTAAACAGATGAACATCTTCACTGATCTCCAACACAGACCAATATAGCTTCTCAGATAAAGAGGAAAGTGGAGTAAAAGGCTTCCCAACTAGACAACTAACTTCATTAATATATAACAGGTAAACCAAAATGCAGGGGATACCCACACTCTGGTGACAGTCATTACAAAGATCCAACTCCAACATTGTTCATCATAACAAGCATAAAAGCACAGGATAAGCAAACTACCCTGTCTAACTAAGACTAACTAAGAGCAAGACTGAGACTAAGACTATGACTGAGACTAAGACTAAACTTCTATATTAAGCATTTATTACAGGACCCAACACTGATGACCTATGGTTCTAAATTTATCTTGGTCCTGCAGTCGGGGTTGCCATAAGACTGGTGTCCACGCCGAGGTGAGCGATACGGGTGCTGAGTCCCGACGGGAGTGGGGGAGCCATCCTCTAGGTGACGACGCTCCGCGCGCTTAGCCCGCAGCTGGGCGATCTCAGCACGAGCCCTACTCAGCTCGTCTAGCGCATGGTCCAGCTCTATGTTTAGCACGACGGCTAGGTTGACTGTGCTGCTCAATCTAGGATTGCCCTCGCCAACAGGTGAGACAATCACGCCTCCTGTGCTACCAGATGGGCGATGGGGGTAATACTTCAGTTTGAGACCGTCGACTACCCCGCCGAGCACTGAGCAGTAGTGCGAAAGCGCACGTCGTGCGGCATCTTGCATGGCCGCCTCAGCTGAGTCTCGCTCAGAGATGGAATAGTGCTCTAAGAAGATCTCCGCACCCCGGAGACCATTCTCCGGACGGCGCACCAAGCAGGTTGCCTCCCAGTAGTCTAGGTAGACCCCGCGACTGTGCTGGAAGACCACACAGCGATACTCGATGGACCAAGTATGCGGTCGAGTGCTCGACGTAGCAGGGTGTCGAGCATCGTGGAAGTGACACCGGCGAGTAGCGTCGCGAGTGATGGGTCGAGCAACCCATCCTTCCGGCTCCTGGTCAACAGAAAGGTCGGTGCTGAAGCTCGAGCTGTCTTCGCCACCTCCGTCGTCTGGGTCTCCTCCAATAGCTACTCCAGGGGCTGGGGTGCTCAGTGGTGGTGCAGGGGGCGCCTCCAGCGGGAGCACAGGGGAGCAGCTCCTCACAGACTCTATCTCCTGCTGGAGCGAGAAAGAAGAGCCCTGCTGCTCCTGCTCCTGTCGTCGATGCTCCTGCTCCTCGTGCAAGCGGTGGTGTAGCCTCTCCAAGTGGCTAGACTGACCAGTCACTAGACGGTAAAGCGGACGCTCCGCGAGACGAGAGGGTAAGAAGGGGATGACAGACTTCCGGGCAGTGTGTCTAAGACGAGCCATCTACAAAAGACACCGTAAGCATAAGAGTGAGAACAGAACTAGTATGACCAGCAAGTAATAAACCATAAATCAAATGAGGAATAGAGTAAACAAAAAGATTTTTAGCAAGGTATAATATATAGTAGAACATAGGTTTGGTCGATATGACCAACTTTTGAAGGGATACCAAAGTCAAGGTGATAATAGGGGTCTATAATCCTTAGAACGACCATTCTACTCTAGGTTAGCGGTCCTACAGTCAACATGGCCTTGATACCACCTATGTCAGTTTTAGAAATCAAACCGAATGCGAACCATGTACGTGCCAGGATCAGCAATTCACGTACACAGCCGTTACATAACTGGACATCATCACACAGTGCTCAAATTATAATATGAAAGGGGAATAATAGTCAATTACATCATATGTTTGAGACATCCACATAGTCTTTATAATAATCAAAGTGCGAAAAAGAAACGTAGATACATGCGGCCTTCACAGGCAGCCGACTGGGGGTTGCCGCTAACCCACGCCTAGAACTCATCGTAATCTTGGAACTCCTGGAAGTCTCCTTCCACGGCTTCATCTTCTCCTGAGCAGTGGTTGCAATGCTGACAACCTGGGGATAGGGGGGTTTGGTGTGTAGAGCAAGGGTGAGTACACATCAACATACTCAGCAAGTGTCCTGTTTGGCTGTAGTGGACTAGCTTTATGTGGGGGTAAGTCAAGAGGTTGCTTTTAGTTGGTCATATTATTATTACTAGTAGAGAAAGCCAAGTTTTAGAATTAACCCATGTTATTAACCCGAACGTACGCTTTCCAAACGGAAAGAGTACCACTTACCATCACCAGAGTCAATACAAAACCATCATTCTCATTGCCACCTATAAACCGAATATCTCAGATCAAGTATCACTAATCAATGGAGCTCCCTTGGCCGCTCATAACTGCGAGCACGGTTGATATATCAGTTTTCAAACACTCTGCAGAGATTGCGCACTTCACCCACAAGCCGTGATTCCCATTCTGCCCGGAGATCATGACTCTCCATTGAGCACTACCAAGATGACCCAGCAGGGTATCACTACGTAGCCTTTACAAAGACTCCCCGGGGCTATAGCCGCCCGTTAGGTTTCCTAAATGCACCGCACTCCTCCCCAAGAGGTGAACCAAACTTGGCAAAGCGAGTCGCATACACCGAGCCCCATTAACGGCACGACGGCTAAGCGAACTACACCCGGGATCCTCTAATTATTCAGCTAAGGGCGTCCCACTCCACCCTCATGATTGCACTATTTTCCCAGGCGGTCATCCAACGAACAGGTCCTTACGGAGAGGTACTCGAGAAACCGCTCGAGCCCCCTTAAATGCCACAAGTATAATATCATGATAAAGAAGGGAAACAGCGTATCATTGATAAATCTCATCATGTTCATTGATTAATGTTAAGCACTAGCATAAAGCTAAACAATAATAATCCAACCTAAATAGGTAAACAAGGACATGGATAACAAAAGCTAGTCAATCCTTAGGTATAAACTGTGTAAATGTGGAAAGTGAATTATAGAATTGTATAGGACAGAGATAGGTCAAGGGATACTTGCCTCCACCAACCAGCTGCTGCTCAGGGGCTTCTCCTGCGAGTTCTTCGGGCTTTTCAACCAGACCGTTCTCTATGCGAGCGCAAACATACATACATCCATCCATTCGAATTAGGAAATAAACAGTACACCATACAAAGGTAAATTGAATATGAATAAGATATGACATAGGATATTGCATTCGCCCTGGCTAGAAAGAGAAGAAGGAAGGTCTCGCAGTGGTTAAAGCTATAATTGAAGCGTATTACGGGTAGATGCATAATTAGTCATTACGTGATCTAGTTCCACCTAGTTACACTAACAAGTGTTAATCACATGCACTGATAGAAATATCGTTATTTCCAATTGGTTGACATTAAACTAAGTTGATAATTAACTACATAAAATAACTAACGTAATCAATTTCTGAGTTGAGTTTCCATTTCATTGATATAAATAACGCGATCACTACGCATGGAATACACGGGGGGGTAGACAGGTGGCTAGGGGTAGACGGGCACGTCTAGGGGTAGACGAGCGCGCCGAAGGCACGGCGAGCCGTGCCAAAGCACCGCGTGCACCACGCTAGCACGCGCGCACGCAAGGCCGCGCTGACGTGCCGCGAACGAGCCGCGCGCACGCCGGGGCCGAGCCGCGCACGCGCCGCGAGCAGGCAGCAAGGCCGCGTCGGGGCCGAATGCGTGGGGCCACGCGCTGGCCGAGCTCAAGGCCGCGCAGGGGTAGGGGCAGGGCACGCCGGGGCGGGCGCGTGCACGCCGGGCGCCGCGAGCAGGGGCGGGCGCGCCACGCCGCGCCGCCGCGGGCTGCGCAGGGAGGGGCCACGCGCCAGGCCGCACTGAGGCAGGCCGAGGGCGAGCGCGTGTGTGGGGGTGTTGTGCCGCACCACCACGCCGTGGCCACGCCGAGGGAGCCGCGCTGCGGGGATAGGGAGCGCACTGGGGCGGGGGCTGCGTGCCGGGACGGGGCCGCGCGCCGGGCTGCGCCGACGAGCGTGCCACGCCAGGGCAGAGGAGCGCGCCGGGGAGGGGCGGGGACGCCGCGCCGCGGGGATGGCTCCGCGCCGAGCGGGGCCGAGGCCGGCCACGCGCCACGGCCGGGGAAGGGGAGGGAGGGGATTGGAGAGAAGCGGGGGGAGGGGCTTACCGCGCGGGGAGGGGGCCAGGGCGAGCGGTGGTTCGGCAACGGGGCAGGGGAGACGAGGGCGAGCGGGCGCGGGGAGAGAGGGAGAGAATTTGGGGGAGGGGAGGGGATGACTGGTGGGGCCCACAGGGAGGGGTGGCGGCGGCGGCTAACTGTCGTGCGCACACCACACGCGAGGGGAGCGGGGAGCGGCTGGGCCACGCGCCTGGCTAGGCCGCGCGCCTGGCTAGGCCGCAAGGAGAGGAGGGGGGAAGGGGAGAGAAAGAAAAGGTTTTTCCTTTTTTTTAATCTATTTTCTAGATGAATGATTTCACAAATTCACTCAATCAAAACAAATGCATGGTCCGGCATGGTGCAACAAACAAAAGAAAGTATTTCTAGGGTTTACTCACACAAGATATCGAGCTAGATCTCGCTAGAACTTTGAAAATTAACAAGGCATCACGAGAAGAAACAGAAAGAGGAAAGGGTAATGCCCGAATTTGGCGAGTGAAGAAAAAGAAAATTTTAACTCTCAAATTCGGGACATTACAGTACCCAAACATAAGTCTTTGAGCCCTTGTGTTTGGCCTTAACATATTTGGCAACTACTTTACCTGATTTGTTAGTCAGCACATAAGAAGCATCAAAAGTCTTAAATGAAATAATTGGCTCATTTGATGCAGTAGAAGATTTCTTTTTAGGCAATTTAACATGGGTTGATTGCCTAGAACTAGATGCCTCATTTTTATACATAAAAGCATGATGAGAAACAGAATGAGACTTTCTAGCATGAATTCTCCTAATCTTATGTTCGGGATAACCAGTAGGATATAAAATATAGCCCTCGTTATCCTAAACCATGGGAGCCTTGCTCTTAACAAAATTAGACAATTTCTTAGGGGCGTTAAGCTTGACATTGCCTCCCTGTTGGAAGCCAATGCCATCCTTAATGCCAGGGCGTCTCCCATTATAGAGCATGCTTCTACCAAATTTAAATTTTTCATTTTTTATTTCATGCTCATTAATTTTTGCAGAAAGTTGAGCTATGTAATCATTTTGTTGTTTAATTAGAGCTAGGTGATCATGGATAGCATCAACATTATTATCTCTACATCTAGTGCAAATAGAAACATACTCAACAGTAGATGTAGAGGGTTTGCAAACATTTAATTCATCAATCTTAGCATGTAAAATAGCATTTTCATTTCTAAGATTGGAAATGACATCATTGCAAATATTCAAATCTTTAGCCTTTGAAATTAACCTATCATTTTCATTCTTAAGGCTAGAAAGAGATTCATTCAATTTATCAATCTTTGCAATTAAATTAGTATTTTCATTCCTAAGATTGATAATTGATTCATTGCAAACATTTGATTTTTCCACCTTAGCAATTAAACTAGCATTCTCATTTCTAAGGTTGGAAATGGTGTCATGACAAATGCTAAGCTCATTAGTCAATTTTTCACATTTTTCTATCTCCTGAGCATAAGCATTCTTAACCTTCACATGCTTTTTATTTTCCTTAATAAGGAATTCCTCTTGGCTATCCAAGAGTTCATCCTTCTCATGAATAGCACCTATCAATTTATTTAATTTTTCCTTTTGTTGCATGTTAAGGTTGGCAAAAAGACTAAGCAAGTTTTCTTCATCATCATTAGAACTACCCTCATCACTAGATGTAGTATACTTGGGGGTGGTTCTAGCTTGTACCTCCTTTTTCTTGCCATCCTTTGCCATGAAGAATTTGTGGCTGACGTTGGGGAAGAGGAGGCCTTTATTGACGGCGATGTTGGCGGCGTCCTCATCGGAGGTGGAGTCGGTGGAGCTCTCATCGGAGTCCCACTCCCGACACACGTGGGCATCGTCGCCCTTCTTCTTGTAGTATCTCTTCTTTTCCTTCCTCTTTCCCTTTTTGTCGTCGCCCCTGTCACTATCACTAGATAATGGACATTTAGCAATGAAATGACCGGGCTTACCACATTTGTAGCACACCCTTTTGGAACAGAGCTTGTAGTCCTTTCCCTTCCTTTGTTTGAGGATTTGATGGAAGCTCTTGATGATGAGCGCCATCTCCTCATTGTCAAGCTTAGAGGCGTCGATGGGGATCCTACTTGGTGTAGAATCCTTCTTTTCTTCTTCCGTCGCCTTGAATGCGATGGGTTGCACCTCGGGTGTGGAGGTGCCGCCTTGCTCCAAGTTGATGATTTGTTTGGAGCCTTTGATCATCAATTCAAAGCTCACAAACTTTCCTATAACTTCCTCGGGAGACATTAGCTTGCATCTAGGATCACCACGTATTAATTGAACTTATGTAGGATTGCGAAAAACGAGTGATCTTAGAATAACCTTGACCATTTCATGGTCATCCCATTTGGTGCTCCTAAGGTTGCGCACTTGGTTCATCAAGGTCTTGAGCCGGTTGTACATGGCTTGTGGCTCCTCTCCTAGGTTAAGGACGAACCGACCGAGCTCCCCCTCGATCGTCTCCCGCTTGGTGATCTTGGTCACCTCATCTCCCTCGTGCGCGGTCTTTAGTACGTCCCAAATCTCCTTAGCACTTTGCAACCCTTGCACCTTATTATACTCCTCTCGACATAGAGAGGCGAGGAGTATAGTAGTTGCTTGGGAATCAAAGTGCTTGATTTGGGCTACTTCGTCCGAGTCGTAGCCTGCGTCCCCCGGCGATGGTACCTGCGCTCTAAACTCAACAATGTCCCATATGCTAGCGTGGAGTGAGGTTAGGTGATGCCTCATTTTATCACTCCACATACAATAATCTTCACCATCAAAAACCGGTGGTTTGCCTAGTGGGACGGAAAGTAAAGGAGTGCGTCTAGAAATACGGGGATAACGAAGTGGCATCTTACTATACTTCTTGCGCTGATGGCGCTTAGAAGTGACGGACGGCGCGTCGGAGCCGGAGGTGGATGGCGACGAAGAATCGGTCTCGTAGTAGACCACCTTCTTCATCTTTTTTTTTTCTTGTCACCACTCCGATGCTACTTGTGAGGAGGTGTTCCCTCCTTTAGCTTGTCGCCGGACTCCCTTGATGGAGCCTTCCCATGGCTTATGGCCTTCTCACCGGTCACGATCTCCCTCTTGGCGTGATCTCTTGACATCACTTCAAGTGGTTAGACTCTAATGAAGTACCGGGCTCTGATACCAATTGAAAGTCGCCTAGAGGGGGGGGGGGGTGAATAGGCGGAAACTGAAATTTACAAACTTAAAGCACAACTACAAGCCGAGGTTAGCGTTAGAAATAAATCCAAGTCCGAAAGAGAGGGCGAAAACAAATCACAAGAAAATGAAGCGGATGACACGGTGATTTGTTTTACCGAGGTTCGGTTCTTAAGAACCTAGTCCCCGTTGAGGTGGTCACAAAGACCTGGTCTCTTTCAACCCTTTCCCTCTCTCAAACGGTCACCTAGACCGAGTGAGCTTTCTCCTTAATCAAACGGGTCACTTAGACCCCTACAAGGACCACCACAACTTGGTGTCTCTTGCTTTGATTACAAGTGGCTTGGGAACAAGAATAGAGGAAGAAGAAAGCGATCCAAGAACAAGAGCTCAAAGAACACGGGCAAAACTCTCTCTCTAGTCACTATTTGTTTGGAGTGGAGATGGGACTTGGAGAGGCTTGATTCTCTTGAATTGTGTCTTATATTGATTGCACTAGCTCTTGTATTGAATGAGAAGTCTGAAAAACTTGGATGCTTGGAGTGGTGGTGATTGGGGGGTATTTATAGCCCCAACCACCAAACCAACCATTGGGGAGGCTATTTGTCGAAGGGCGCACCGAACAATCCGGTGCGCCACCGGACACTATCAGGTGCGCCAGCCACATCACCCAACCGTTAGGGTTCTGACGGTTTCGACCGTTGGAGCTCTGACTTCTTGGGGCACCGAACAGTCTGGTGCCGCACCGGACAGGCACTGTTCACTGTCCGGTGCGCCTTCTAGCGTTGCTCTGACTCTACGCGAACTGTCCGCGCACTGTTCACGCGCACTGTTCACTTTTGCAGACGACCGTTGGTGCAGTAGCCGTTGCTCCGCTTGGCGCACTGGACAGTCCGATGCTACACCAGACAGTCCGGTGAATTATAGAGGTGTGGCTTTCCAGAAACCCGAAGCTGAGGAGTTTATACTGTACGGTCCCTGGTGCACCGGACACTGTCCGGTGGGCCTTCTGTTTCTTTTGCTCCTTTCTTTTGAACCCTAAACATGATCTTTTTATTGGTTTGTGTTGAACCTTTAGCACCTGTAGAGCATATAATCTAGAGCAAACTAGTTAGTCCAATTATTTGTGTTGGGCAATTCAACCACCAAAATCACTTGGGAAAAGGTTGGACCCTATTTCCCTTTCAGTCCTCGAGGGTGGTGCTCACCGGGCCACCACCGAGGAGTGATGTCGAGGGATTAGCATCTTGTTCCGAGCCTGATGACCGCCAAAGTCTTTTCTTTCTCTTCTTTCCCTCGACAGGCGCGGCTAGATGGCTCATCCGACGTGATCGCTTGCGATGAACACTTTCAGGACTCTGAACTCCTTCATCCTCACCAAGGTCCTGTCCAATTGCAACAGTCATCAAATCAGTACGGGCAGTGTCAGATGGTTCTCTGGCCAGCATACTGAGAACAGTGTTCACCTCAGCCTCATCAGCGCTAGTCGGCATCTGGTAATGGGTCTATCTCTCTGCTTCAGGAAGATTCTAGAATGGAGCAATGAAAACCTCGATGTCCTTTAAGGAGGGTCGCACTCTATGACCTAGACTGCCATCTTGAACAGGACGGATGGAAGTGAATTCAGAAAAGGGACTCTGTGGAGGTAGATTCTAGGCAGAATAAGATAAGGGAGCACCAACATTCAAAATCTTGCCCCTTAGCATCAAGTCAACTCGGCTCAACAGGTCCTCGTCAGGAATCCGTCTATTGGTAATTTGGGTAGGGTCATTGACCCCAGTGTACAGATAAGCCGGGTAAACTCTATATTTCAAAGGTTGGATGTTTTTAAGACAAAATCAGCAACAACAGCTTCGGCAATCAGGCCCCTGTCTTTTAGCGCACATATTTTGGCAAGCAACACTCTGGACTCAACTTGCTCTGAATCTGTGGGGGACTCTATCCAGCTGGGCGTTTGGACATCAGGTTGCCTCCCCGATCAAGGAGGGAGGGACTTGTTATGGTTCTCCATGGTAAACCACTCAAGACGCCATCCCTTAATACTATCCTTCAGAGGGAGATCAAGATATTCGACTTTCCTGCCTCGGCGAAGTTCTAGGCTAGCACCGCCAACAAGCTGATGTTGTCCTCCAGCCATCCAAGGCCGACAGTGGTAGAGGTACTTCCAAAGCTCGAAATGAGGAAGAATTACAAGGAAAACTTCGCAGAGGTGAACAAACACTGTAATTTGAAGAACAGAATTGGGGTTTAAGTGTGTAAGATTCAGAGCATAAAAGTCGAGAAGGCCGCGGAAAAAGGGAGAAGCTAGCAGGGCTAGTCCTTGGATGAGAAATGGCACAAAAATGACAGCTTTGTGGGTGTCCTCAGTCGGAACGGTAACCCCGCGCCAGATTCGCCAGGAACACAACTCTTTTGGTGGAAGAACACCAGTTTTGACGAGGTGCAGAAGGTCAGCCTCGGAGGCAACAGACATGTGGTTGTCAGAAAATGGAAGTTGGCTGTTAGGATCGATTGGCGAGATAATCGAAACAGCAACACTCTGTCTCTTCATTTTGGGGGCCATCATAATCTCTCAAGCAAAGCGAGTGGACTCAGGAGCTCAGGAAATAGGAAAGTGGTGGAAGAAAAAGTAAGAACTAGGGTTCAGAATTCAAGGCGATACGTCAGTAGAAGTATAGGCTAGCTCGATAAGTCGAGCGCAAAGCGCCAGACTGTAACTCGGAAAAGTGGAGATCACAAGCATCACTCGGGCATTACCTCTAAAATGCCAGTGAGCCACCAAATGCGCAAACAAAACATGCAATAATGGATTAGCAAAGAACTACACTTTCACTCATAGGGGAGATCATTACAAGCGTGAGACCGACTCATCCTGAGTCGGCCTCCTCACCCCTCGGTCATTACATTACACTGCATTACACTACTAGCTAACACTACTTTATTCTACTAATACTTACTACTACTACTGCTGCTACCTATACTAATATTTAAGCCTGGTTTGGCTTATTTTAAACGCTTTAGCTTCACCGCTAAAAGAGTCGACGCTTTTTAGAGAAAGGGGATAGATACCCATAGGCAACCACACTTCAACGACACTAACTTCCCATATTATAGTGCTAGAATGGCTTGTTACCTAGAGGCCGTTGATCTAGGTGTTTGGAGAGTCACTCGTGATGGGAGAAACCACCCAAGAATCCTGAGAAACCCACCACGAGTGAGGAAAAAGAAATTCATTTAAATGCTAGAGCCAAAAATTGCTTGTATGAATCTCTTAGCATGGATATTTTTAATCAAGTTTTTACTTTAAAAACTGCTAATGTGATTTGACTAAAATTGCATGAGCTCCATAACGGCACATCTAATGTTCGTGAGGAAAAACATTGCCTATCCTTAAATGTGTATAACTCTTTTGCTATGAAAGATAATGAGCTCGTTAGAGATATATGTATTCTCATTTGAATCGAATCATCAATAAGCTCAACTCTATTGGCATTAATAAGCTAGGTGATGCGGACATTGTGAGGAAGATTATCTCCCTACTACCACAACAAAGATACAGAAACATCATCACTATTCTTCACAATATGGAGGACTTGAGTACAATGACCCCGACCATTGTGATTGGGAAAATTGCGGCATTTGAGATGTCATGAAAATAGGTCGACAAGAGGAGCCAACTTCTTCAAGACCATATGCTTTTGCATATGATAAAAGAAAAGGCAAAAAGAAGGCTCCCTCTCCAAGTTCGTCAAGTGAAGAAGAGGAAGAATAAAGTGATGATGATGAAGATAATCAACCATCAACATCATCCTCTGAGGACGAAGAAATAATCCAACGCGTCAGAAAGGTAATGGGGATATTCTGCAAGATTAATCTAATGGGTGTGTCCTGTAGGTCGAGGATCTTCTCTTTAACATAGACAGGAAAAGGCAAAGAAAGAGAGGATGCTTCGCATACGGGGAGAAGGGCCACTTCAGGGACAGCTGTCCAAATATGGCCGAACCTACCAAAGGGAGGAGCAAAGGCAAGGCGCTTACAAGTGTCAAAACTTGGGATGATTCTTCAAGCGAAGATGAATCTCCAAGGACGCGCAGCCACCGATCCTCATCACGCTCATCACTGTCATCACACAAGTACCTTATGGCAAGAGGTAAAATGAGTATTCCATCCCCTAGTGATGATAGCAGTAGTGATGATGAAGGTGAGGGAAAGCCTTCCATAGATGAGCTTGCGGAAGCCGTTAAATTTTTTCAGGATGTATGCACTAAACAAAAGGCTCAACTTAAAACCATGAAAAATAAGTTGATTAGCTCTCAAAATGATTATAAAGGTTTGCTAGAAAATTTTGAAACATTTGCAAATTTAAATTGTGAGTTATCAACTAAAATTGAGCAATTAGAGTTTAGTGCTCCATCCACAGCTACCAATGATGGCCTTATTAAAAAAGAATGAAAAACTTAATGCTAAGTTAGCTAGCTCTCAAGAAGCCATTGAAAATTTGCTAGGAAAAATGAAAATTCTTAGCATACACAATGATGAGCTAACTACTAAGTTAGAAAACATTGGTAGCACCCCAAAAGTATCTTTGGTTGAAATACCTAAAATTATTAAGAAAGATGATTCTACTTCTTGTTTTGATTTAATTGATGATTCTAACCCCTGCAATCAAGTTCTTGTTAAGAATGTTTTTATAGAAGCATGTTCGGACGAGATTGCAATGGAGAATGAGCAATTAAAGTAAGCGGTGGCTCGCCTTGGCAAGGCCTTGTAAGACAAGAAAGGTAAAGCCAAACAAATCCAACCTCCATAGGATAACACCACTACTGGAGTGAACAAGCATGTAGAGGGAGAAACTGTGATTTGTAGGCTATGCTACAAGGAAGGCCATAAGTCTTTCCAATGCAAGGCGAAGACTAGGAATAAGCAAAAGCTCAAGCAAAAACCAACAAGTAAAATATCCAACACCTACATCAACAAGGTAGATAAAAAGGCTGTTACACCATACTTGATCAAAAGGAAAAAGAATAGAAAGGTGATAGCAATCAAGGCCAACAAGCAAGCCAACAAAGGAAAATGGGCCAAACGCATTTGAGTGCCAAAAGAAATTATTTCAACCATGAAAAACACCAAGAAGATTTGGATCCCAAGAGGGAAGTGATAAGTCCAAAGGACTACGGGGAATTTGGAGACTTGACATATTTGGGATGTATATCATGGGATGCATCATATTGGATCAAGTCTATTGCCAAGTGGGTTAATGCATACTTTGGACCCAAATTCCCCAACCATGACTAAGGTAACTAGATTTATTTTATTTCCTATTTTTAGATATGTGTATTTATTTTCTATATCTAGTTTTTACCTTTTATACCTAGTGCTAGAATTAGTATTTACTTTTGATTAAAAAAATATGTGCATACTAGGTTAATCATATGGTAGGATTGCTCACTTTCAATTCATACTCTTGAGCAAACCTACATGGTTTAAAATGTTTAGTTAAGCACGACACATAGCTCATTTAACATTCCTAAGAAAATGATACATCAATTGATATTTTCATATACTACAAGTGGTATAATACTTCAATTGTGTTTCTATTGGTATCATTTAACTTGTATGTGCCAAAGCTCAGATTATAGATAATTTGCCCCTCTTGATGTCAAATCAAGTGCATGTCTCCTACAAGTATTCAAAACTTGCATGCACACTTTCAGGGGGAGGTTACTCTATAATCTAAGTCTTTGAGACTAATACCTGTTTTCAAGTCTATTTCATGTAGTAGTCTCATTAATGGAAAATGAAGTCCCCAGAGAAAGACAATAAGCTTCCACTGCAAATCTACAAGTATTCTAATGTCTCACAAGTCTACCATTGGTCTATAATTTGTATCTTTGAGACTACATTTTGGTATCATTTACATGTCTTCTCCAATATTTGATTAGATCACATTTCATATCTTATACTTCCCATGTTGCTATACATGCATAAGTTGTCAACTCATATCTCTTACCTATGCATAAGGGAAGTCAGTCTAATCAATCATGTCTTGCACCTCTATTTTACTCACATGCTTTTTCCTAAGTAGAAGATCTCTGTCAGGGGGAGTATTTTCTTCATCTCTAAAGGGGGAGAAAATTCTTTCAAAAGAAGAACACTCGTCTAGGGGGAGTAATTTTTAGTGATTCAATTGATAAGTTCTTTAAGAGGGCAAGTTTTATTTGCTTCCTACATGCTTTTAATGTCTTCCTTTTCGGTGGTTGATGCCAAAGGGGAAGAAGTTTTAGGGACCAAAGCAGTAAAACTGATATCAAACACCAAACACCACCAAATTAAAATTTTGATCTTGCAAGTGATTTTGGTCTTTTGGTCTAAAATAGGAAGCAAGTGAATTATGGAGTTAGGGGGAGGCTTAAGTCCATAATCTCACATTATGGGGACAAACATGCATTGTAGCAAGTAGATTGCATATTTTCATTCAAATGTTTGTTATATTTGCTTGCTTTGGTTCTGTTGTCATCAATCACCAAAAAGGGAGAGATTGTAAGGAAAATGGACCACGGGCCATTTGGCTCAATAGGTTTTGGTGTTTGATGATCAACATAACCTGTGGACTAATATGTTTGCTATTGTTTATAATTGTAGTTCACAGGATGCTAAAGTGACTTGGACTAAGGCATTGAGGAAAGCAACACCTCAAAATAAGACATTATGAAGATCACAAGTGAAGATCAACAAGTATCAAGCAAAGTCCAAGAAATGATGAAAAGTGTTGCCACAGGCGGACTGTCCGGTCGAGGACACCGGACCGTCCGGTGCACCATGGAATAGTAGCACAACGGCTAGTTTCCGGTGGCACTAGTGGAGAGAAGCCACCAGACTGTCCGATGTGACACCCGGACTATCCGGTGTGAAAAGCTTGTAGCACCAACGGTCACCTGCGTGTCAGATCCAACGGTTGGCGCACCGAACTGTCCGGTGCCTCCACCAGACTGTCCAGTGTGCCGCAGAACAGCAGTTTTTCTCCAACGGCTAGAATTGAGTTGGGTCCTATAAATACATCACCCAACCGACCATTTCAAGGTGTGGGAACCCAAGCAACATACCAAGGCATAGTATAGACATTCCCACGTGCTCAGAGACCCAAGTGCTTTATAGAATCACTCGGTGATTAGCGTAGGTGCTTTGCGAAGAGCTTAGGTTAGTTAGACCGCTTTAGCGCTTGCTCTAGGTGAACCCTAGTTAGTTGAGTGAGTTTAGAAAAACTACACAACCCCTCTGCTCTTGTGTGAGTCATTGTAATTGTACCGAGTGGGGCAACAGTCATGCGAGACTGTGACAACCGCGTTTGTGTCACGGCCGCCACCATGTACCGGAGGGAACAAGGCCCGCGGAGTTTTGGCTGGAAGCTCGATAGTGGAGACGGAGGGGAGCGTCCGAGAGGAGCCGGAAGTGGAGCACACTTGTGTGTGGAGGAGGCCTACGGCTCACTACGGAGTTACTGGACCGTGGTGCTTGGCCCTCACGTGAGCTTCCCTTTGCGTAGGGGCACCAACGAGGATTAGTCGGGACCTTGTGTGGTTCCGGATATGTGGGGGACAGATATCCCCCGGGTCCACCAGAAGGATAAAAGACCTCACGAAAGGCCCAAGGGCCCCATAATTCGTAAGGTCATCCCCCTCGTGGGCCTGGGGAGGCACGATCAATGAAGCGAATCGACATAAGGCTGTATCGGCACGAGCCCAAGACGGCCCAACGAATTCGAAGCAGTAATCACAACAGAGGCCCGACCTTCCCGTGCAGGAGCCCCGTACAACGGAACCAAGCGAGAATGGGTCGGCAGGATTATAGGAGGATAAACTCAGTTGGTTCACTATTTCTTAGGTACACGTTGTTGCCATATCTACATGTACCACCCCACGGTCGAGTATATAAGGCCTAGGGGGCACCCCTTCAGATCAGATGCTCGCTACTTAGCCTCCCACCCAACTCTCACGTTTTCAGCGCTAGAGAATTCTCCTGTAACCCACCACATAAAGCACTCTCGACGGGACGTAGGGTGTTACGCATCTCAAAGTGGCCCGAACCTATAAACCGATGTCCACTGTTTCTCGTGCATTGTAACACCCGGCTTTAAGGAACAAAGCCAGGTGCATCTCATACATGCGCCAAGAAGACAACATATATAATAACAGAGTGTATAGAGATAAATGTCATAAAACATCAGAGTACTTATTACATAGCGGAAGTCTTATTACAAAATAAAATAATAAAGATAAAACAAACTAAGGATCGTCGGCGCCAATGTCGACTGAGAAACGCCACCTAGATCAGATCGAACTCCTCAGTATTAGGCGGCTCCTCTTCGACCACCTGTTCTTCTCCTGTGGGGGGGGTGTGAGACAGCAAGAGTGAGCTCACATACGTTCATAGCTCAACAAGTCGTGGGGAATAATGTGGCATGAACTCACCAAAGGTGGGAGTTCATGTAGTGTAAGGCTGATCAATGAAATAAAGGCTAAGGCTGAGCATTGCTTTTATAAGTTGGTCAAAATTTTATTAGCAATTACTAAGTGTAAGTAAATACCAAACCTTAATAATAATAAAGAACAGTAATAGTAAAATAATCCCAAATGCGATGCAAATGTCAAATTGAATTTAAGTTCCATAATTAATCATGTGAGGGTCCGAGCCGCTCATGACCGTGAGCACGGCTAGTATACTAGTTTTACACTCTGCAGAGGTTGCGCATCTTTACCCACAAGTCGTGTATCCCATGTCGCCAGGGTTTGCAAGGCCCTTAGACACTACCGAGGTGAATGGCTAGGGATCCACTACGAGGCCTTTACAAAGTTCCACTAGCTTCCGAAAACCCGCTACAGTTTATAGGAAGTTCCAATGCAGGGTTCCTGGCTGACCGCCATCGCAGCAAAATCAACCAGGGACCTCCCTACACTGACCACTCCCCTACTGCCCTTGCCCCTTTCGAGTAAGGTAGTCTTCCACTAGCTTTCCTAATTAGTCAGCCAAGGGCGTCCCATTAAACCCTTGTGGTAGCACTGTTTTCCCGGGTGGTCGCTCCATGTTCCCATTAATTTAATGATCTTAACATGAACAGCAATAATAACAAGATAATAACAGAATAATCATGAATAGTGTATCTCCATACCCAATCCACATAAAGCAATAGCAAGTACTACCCAAAAATATTTCAGGGGTGAACAAGGTATAGAGGTAATCAAAACTGGGGTAACATAAAGGCTCCCATCAAAATTAACCTATGCAGATCATTAAAATTAATAAGAACATGGCTGGGAAAAGTAAGTGATCAAGGGCACAACTTGCCTTCAATGAGCTCCTGCTCAGCTATCTCTACTTGTTGAACCTCAGATTCCACAGTGGCCCGCTCGTCTACTCGCATCAACACAATACATACATAGTATAGCCAAAATCAACATCACACCAAACAGATGAATAAAATATACAGTAAAAATCTAC
This sequence comes from Zea luxurians, assembly GCA_029449295.1. Classification (NCBI taxonomy): domain Eukaryota; kingdom Viridiplantae; phylum Streptophyta; class Magnoliopsida; order Poales; family Poaceae; genus Zea; species Zea luxurians. The sequence continues at coordinate 75,742,673 of JAOPSE010000015.1, read as the reverse complement.
ACATTAAAATGAAACCATAGGAACTGGAATCACTGAATTTGGAGTTATAGAATTCAAGTTATGAATTTCCTAAGATTTGAGGTGATTATAATAGGATTAGATGATAAATTAATTTTCTAACAGAGTTCATGTCAAAACAGTGATTCTAAATGATAGAGAATAATATTACAAAATTTTAGAAATTGGAATGGGTCAATTTGGAGTTAACATGAATTTTCTATGAATTATACAAATTCTGGCATTTAATTAATACTAAAAATTCATTTTTAGATGTATTTCTCTGGTTTTATTTGTCCTCTGGACTGGGCGTCATTTTCTGGAAAATGCAGGGGCCTCTGCGAAATTAATCCAAGACACAGTCTACACTCCCTATGGGACGGCGGGTTGATTTTCACTTTAACCAGGGTCTCTTTAGCAATTTTGATACGGCGAAGGGGTATTATGGCATGAGAGCCGTCTGATCAAACATAGACGGATAGGATTAGAGCGAAGCTGTTATGAATCGGTATGAAACCAGGATCACTGGATCCCGATCCAATGGTCTAGGACCGAGGGTGGCGCGATGAAATCGTGGCCGCCCGCAGATAGATCGATGGCAGAGATTACATGCCGCGAGAGGGTACACCTCATTCTAATCCAACCGTCCTAAGAAGAACCAACGACCAGATTCCATTACAACCCAGATCTAATCTGAGCCGCTACCTACGAGATCGACGGCTACCGTATCGTCTTCCTCTCTACGCACGCGACACGGCGGAGTCAGCAGGCTCGCATGGCGGCGCTTTCCCGGTGAGCACGCACGCCGAGGACCCCCGTGCGGACCCAGCCATCGACCGGACTCGAAACAGAGGTCTGTTCGCCGTGAATTTAATGGCCGATTTAACAGCCAGGGATGTGTCTTCTTCTCTCGCGCTACCGAGCGACTGCGCCCAAGCCGTGGCGGCGAACACACAACGGCGAGCAATTCCTGCTATCCGACGCGTTGAGCTTCTACGCCCCCCCGATGCTACGCGACGCAAATAGGGTAGGGATTGACAGGAGGGAAGTGTTACCGTTGTGATGTCGTGGAGATCTCTCACTTCTACGCGCTTCTCGTTCCCGCAGACGCTCGAGGTGTGCCAACGGTGGTGGTCGCGAGAGGTAGAGAGGGGAAGGCAGCAAGGGGGTTTTGGCCGTGGCTTCCTAAATAGGCGGGTAGTGGGATTAGTTGGGTATCCGCTAGATCCGCGCTCGGCAGCTGGAGGACTCCATGCACGCGCCGGAGTCGCCAACAGATCGAAGGAGACGGGCCTGACGAGACGGGTCCACACGCCATGTTCCCAGCGTCGCGCATCGTGTGGGTTGGAGAGCGCCGACTACCCGGCCCCACCAGTCAGTGGAAGCGGCGCGCGATTGGTCTTGGGCCGCGCGGTGTCTTTCCCCCAGGTGGGCTGAACTCAGATACGGCAGCCCAGGTAAGCCTTTCCCCTTTCTTTTTATTTTATTTTCTGCATTATGTTCAATTTGAATTTGAACTCAAATTTAAATTCCAGCTTCTACGGCTCATCACCCCAAATTATATTTATGAGACTAAATATACCAATCTTTGAGAATTTAATTTATTATCTATATTTTTATATCATTTCTCTTCTCCTCTTTTCCAAAATCCAATTTTCAATCTAGGGTTTAATTCAACTTCTAGTAATTATTATTCTATTATTTTATCCTTTCTATTTTATTTAATGCACAGACATATAGAACTCCAACATGATGCATTTTTTTTAATCATTTGTTTGCATTAAACTCTAAATTCTGTGTATGCTCTTTTTATGATGCAAATGAGGCACAGGAAAATTGAGGAGCTCTTTTCTCTCTCTCTCCATTATTCTTTGTATACAGCTTTGAGTATTACAAATCCTACCCCCCTTAAAAATAATCTCGTCCTCGAGATTTAAGAAGATCTAGGGAAAAGGTGGGGGAAATCTATACGAAGCTCTTCTTCTCTTTCCCAAGTTGCTTCATCTTCACCGTGGTGACTCCATTGAACTTTGCACATCTTTATAACCTTATTCCTTGTAACTCGAGTCAAAGTATCAAGAATCTTGATGGGGTACTCAGCATAAGTCAAGTCCTCTTGAACACTAAGGTCTTCCATTGGTAACTGTTCTTCAGGCACCCTGAGACACTTCTTCAGCTGAGATACATGAAAGACATCATGAACATCCGCAAGATGATCCGGTAACTTTAATTGATATGCAACCTCACCCACTCGCTTTAAGATTAAGAAGGGTCCAATAAAGCGAGGGGACAACTTTCCTTTGACTTTGAATCTTCTCATACCCCGGAGTGGTGACACCTTCAAATAGACATAATCTCCCTCCTTAAACTCAAGTAGTCTTCTCCGGATATCAGCATAGCTTTTCTGCCTGGATTGTGCAGTTCTCAAACTCTCCCTTATTTGCTGAACTTGTTCCTCTGCTTCCTGTATAATCTCAGGCCCAAACAACTGCCTTTCACCAGTTTGATCCCAATACAGTGGAGTCCTGCACTTTCTGCCATATAAAGCCTCAAACGGTGACATCTTCAAACTGGTCTGAAAGCTATTATTATAAGAGAACTCCGCATACGGCAAACTCTTATCCCAACTTCCACCATGTTTAAGAGCACAAGCTCTTAACATATCCTCTAGCACTTGGTTGGTCCTCTCAGTCTGCCCATCAGTCTGTGGATGGTAAGCCGAACTAAAATTCAATCTTGTATCCAATGACTCGTGCAACTTCTTCCAATATCGAGAGGTAAACTGTGATCCTCGATCTGACACAATCTTCTTTGGCACACCATGCAGGCATACAATCCGTGCCATGTACAACTCTGCCAACTTAGCTCCTGAATAAGTGGTCTTCACTGGAATAAAGTGGGCTATTTTAGTTAGCCTGTCCACAATCACCCATATAGAATCATATCCAGCAGACGTGCGGGGTAATCCAACAATGAAGTCCATGCCAATCTCTTCCCATTTCCACTCAGGTATCTTCAGTGGGTGCAATAGTCCGGCTGGCCTCTGGTGTTCAGCTTTAACTCTTTGGCATACATCGCACATAGCCACATGTGCAGCCACATCTCTCTTTAAACCATACCACCAATACTTTTGCTTCAAATCCTGATACATCTTAGTGCTCCCAGGGTGGATATAATAAACTGAATCATGTGCCTCCTTCAATATGGTTTCCCGAAGACTATCAATATCGGGAACACAGATCCGATTCTTGAACCATATCGTGCCTTGCTCATCCTCCGTGAACTCTGGGCCTCTACCCTCTGTTATCAGATCCTTGATCTCCTGGATTTTAGCATCACCAACCTGGCCTTTACAAATTTCTTGCTCCAAGGTAGGTTCCAATTCAATAGTAACTCCTTCCGTATGTGTAACAATTCCCAGGTTGAGTCTCTCAAAATCTTTTGCTAATTCATCAGGTAGCTGGACAACAAAAGCGGAGTGAACATGCTCCTTCCGACTCAAGGCATCTGCAACCAAATTCGCCTTGCCTGGGTGATAGTGAATCTCCAAGTCATAATCCTTAATGAGCTCCAACCAACGGCGTTGCCTCAGGTTGAGATCCTTCTGAGTGAATATGTACTTCAAACTCTTATGATCCGTGTATACTTGGCACTTAGTTCCCATAATGTAGTGTCTCCAAATCTTAAGTGCATGCACAACGGCAGCCAGCTCTAAGTCATGGGTGGGGTAGTTCAATTCATGCTTCCTCAACTGACGAGATGCATAGGCAATCACATGACCATCTTGCATAAGCACACATCCAAGTCCTTGGCCACATGCATCACAATAAATGTCAAATCCCTTCTGTAGGTCTGGCATAATCAATACTGGTGGCGACATTAGTCTCTCCTTCAATTGATCAAAGCTTTCTTGGCACTTCTCATCCCACTTGAATTCTCTTCCTTTCTCCAAAAGCGATGTCATGGGCTTAGCAATCTTAGAATATCCTTCAATAAATCTACGATAATATCCTGCGAGTCCCAAGAAACTCCGAATCTCGGTAACTGTAGTGGGCACTCTCCACCCCATTATCTCCTTCACTTTAGCAGGATCCACTGCTATTCCTCCATTAGAAATAATATGTCCAAGGAATGGCACCTTGTCAATCCAAAACTCGCACTTGCTGAACTTAGCGTAGAGTTCATTATCTCGTAACTTCTGTAGCACCAACCTTAGATGTTGTTCATGATCACTTTCATTCTTAGAATAGATAAGAATATCGTCGATAAACACCACGACGAATCTGTCCAAATACTCCATAAACACCTTATTCATCAAATTCATGAAGTAGGCTGGTGCATTGGTTAGTCCAAATGACATAACAGTAAACTCATATAACCCATATCGAGTCGAGAAAGCTGTCTTGGGAATATCCGATGGTCTAATCCTCATCTGATGGTAACCGGATCGGAGGTCAATCTTCGAGAATACTCTAGCACCTCGCATCTGATCAAACAAATCCTCAATACAGGGCAACGGGTACTTGTTCTTCACCGTAACATCATTAAGAGATCTATAATCCACACACATCCGTTGCGATCCATCCTTCTTCTGCACAAATAACACCGGTGCTCCCCAAGGTGAGGAACTTGGACGAATGTAACCAGCCTCTTGTAACTCCGTCAACTGCTTCTTAAGTTCCTTCAACTCTTCTACAGACATTCTATATGGCCGTTTAGAAATAGGGGCGGTTCCAGGTAAGAGATCAATAACAAACTCAACTTCTCTATCAGGTGGCATCCCTGGTAACTCCTCTGGAAATACATCCGGAAAATCTCTAACCACCCGGATGTTGTCACCAACAAACTCCTCAGGCATAAAGAACATTGCACGCATGGATGAGGAGGTTACTGCAATATTAACTTGAAATCTTTCTCCTTTAGTGGTAGTGAGCTCTATGGTACCTCTACCACATGCTATAATGGCCTTTGCCTTTCTTAGCCATGACATACCAAGTATTAGATCTATACTGCTTGACTCTAATATTATAGCAGTAGCTCCAAATTCTCTACCCATAATGGTCAAGGTCAATCTACGTGTCATTTGATTCGCCTCAACAGGCCCTTTAGGTGTAATTACTATCATGGGTTTTCTCATATTTAGCAGTGGTATTTCATTTTATTGGCATATCTAGCAGACATGAATGAATGTGTAGCACCAAAATCAAATAATATGGTTGCAGGAATTGCATTAACATAAAACATACCAATTACGAGGTCCCCACCATCAGGAGTATCATCAACGCTGACTTGATTCACCCTGGCTATAGAATATCCCTTGCCAGGGGTCTGTTGCTTGTTCTGAGCTGGAGTAGTAGCAATCCTCTGTGGGCAGACATTTGCATAATGACCAGTCTTCCCACACTTGAAACACGTAGTGCCTGGACTTTGTCCTGCAAACTTCGTCGGGGTGCCAGTGGGAGTAGCCTGTCGAGGAGGTGGAGTCCTCAGTGGTGATTGCTGAACTGGGCGTGGTCCTCCTGGTCGGGTCGGTGTACCCTGTGGTGAACTGTATCGAGGACGTACACTGCTGCTACCCTGTCCCTGTGAGATAGCCTTCCTCTTCAAATCGCCCAGTTGAACACGCTTGTGTTCAATAGCAAGAGCCTTATCTATGTAATACTCAAAGTTGTATACCAAGAGTAATAGAGAGAGCTCCTCATTTTGTGTGTTTCATTTGCATCATAAAAAGAGCACCTATGTAATTGAGAGTGACTAAATAAAACAATTATTCTAAAATAAAGAAAAAGTGCATTTGTTGGAGTTTTATGTGTTGTGCATTAAATAAAACCATGAGGATAAAAATAATAAGGTAATAATTATTTGAAGCTTGATTAAACCCTAAATTTGAAATTAGGGTTTTGAAAATAAGGAAAAGAAAAGAGATATGAAAATATAAATAAAATGTATAAATAAATATCTTCAGGCTTAGTATTTTTAATTGCAAAAATAGAGTTTATAAATGAAGATCCACAAAAGTTTGAACTAATTCAAATTGGGTTTGAAAATGAAGAAAATTGAAAGGAAAAATAAAAAGAAAAAGACTAAAACCTTACCTGGGCTCGCTGCATCAATTTCGGCCCACCAGAGGGGGGAACCACCGTGCAGCCCACCTTCTATACGCGCGCGTGGCCCCTTTCCTCTCGCTGCGGAATGGGTCCCACACGTCAGCTTCTTATCGAGCGCGCGCCGACACATGGGCCCGCTCGGCCAGTGCATCACCCGCGTGCGTCCGTCGCGTGAGTCGCTGGACCGCGGGACCCGCTGTCAGGTTCATCCTCAACACCGGAGGCTTCGGAACAACTCGCGCGCGCGGAAATCCTGGTGTCGACCGAGTCGTCCGCGTTGGGGTGATAAAACCTTCCCCTAGGTTCTCCACGATCCCTCAAGCGCGGAATCGGGAACCCTATGACCCTCCCTGCCACCTTCTCGCGTGATTATCGCCCCCAGAAACCCTGTTGTCTTCGCGTTCATCGCCGCCGCCGTGGGCATCGGTTGACCGCTCGAATTGGACCCTAATCGGAGCACCGAGAGATCGTGCGGGTCTCGGTGAAGCCGTTCGTGGGCGCAATCGGCCGGTGGTGACCGAAGACCGTGGGAATCGCTCGCCGGACTTCCCTACCGTCGCAAAGCCGCTGCGCGTCGGGGACCGACTACAACTCTCGCTCGTGGCCGGTAATTACTCTTCTCTGTCGTTTGTATCGACCCGCACTACGCATAGCATGTCTTGGTTTGGCTTGTGGGGCAGTGGGTGGTCCACAGGGGCTCACCGGAGTCTATGCGCCGCCGCGTATCCGCCCTACTCCGTGGCCAGGGCGGTAGCGTTAGTCAAACATCAAATTGGGGGCTCTATCGGGTTCGCCCTACCTTTGGCTTAGTGTGGCTCGGTTGGATTGGAAACTCGGGCGGGTTTGCGGCTGATTGCATGGCGCTCCGGCGAGCGGGACGCCGTGGAAGCAGGCGCCGTCGCGCTCGGCCACCAGGGGAGAAGAAGGCTTACGCGCCGTTGATCTTTGGTTGAACGGCTGCGATTAGAAGTAGCGTACCCCTTCGCCGCGTTGGATCGTGACCATCGGATGGTAGATCGATGACCAGCGGTGGTTCGAGATCTCATTAAATCGGGAGCATCGATCTCGGATCGGTCGGTGCAAGTTGCATACCGGTTCAGTGTAATGTTGCTCTAATCTGGGCCGTAGATCGTCGATCGGGCGGCCAGATTTCCCCCGTACCCCCTTCGCGGGGCATTTTTCTAAAGAGACCCCCTGTTTTCGCAGAATTAACCCGCCGTCCATGTGTTTCTATTCTCTGTGTCTAGGATAACTTACGCCAGACCCCCTGTGTTTTCTGGAATTTGACGCCCAGTCCAGAGCACGTTTAAAACATATAAATGAATTAGTAAAGGTATTTTTAATACAAAAATAATTCCTAGAACTTAGTTAATTCATAGAAAATTCATTTTAGCTCCAAATTGGTCCATTCCAGTTCCTAAATTTTTGTAATAATATTGTCTACGCATTAGTGCCTCTGTTTTGGCATGAAAGGCTCATTTAAATTTATCTAATACTTAATCTTGTATTAAATACATAAAAGCTACAGAAATTCATAACTTGAAATATATAACTCCAAATTTAGTGATTCCAGTTCCTATGGTTTCATTTTAATGTGTAGATTTTTATTGTATATTTCATTCATCTGTTTGGTGTGATGTTGATTTTAGCTATACTATGTATGTATTGTGTTGATGCGAGTAGACGAGCAAGCCACTGTGGAAACTGAGGTTCAGCAAGTAGAGATAGCTGAGCAGGAGCTCATTACAGGCAAGTTGTGCCCTTGATCACTTACTTTTCCCAGCCATGTTCTTATTAATTTTAATGATCTGCATAGGTAAATTTTGATGGGAGCCTTTATGTTACCCCAGTTTTGATTACCTCTATACCTTGTTCACCCCTGGAATATTTTTGGGTAGTACTTGCTATTGCTTTATGTGGATTGGGTATGGAGATTCATTATTCATGATTATTCTGTTATTATCTTGTTATTATTATTGTTCATGTTAAGATCATTAAATTAATGGGAACATGGAGCGACCACCCGGGAAAACAGTGCTACCACAAGGGTTTAATGGGACGCCCTTGGCTGACTAATTAGGAAAGCTAGTGGAAGACTACCTTACCCGAAAGGGGCAAGGGCAGTAGGGGAGTGGTCAGTGTAGGGAGGTCCCTGGTTGATTTTGCTGCGATGGCGGTCAGCCAGGAACCCTGCATTGGAACTTCCTATAAACTGTAGCGGGTTTTCGGAAGCTAGTGGAACTTTGTAAAGGCCTCGTAGTGGATCCCTAGCCATTCACCTCGGTAGTGTCTAAGGGCCTTGCAAACCCTGGCGACATGGGATGCACGACTTGTGGGTAAAGATGCGCAACCTCTGCAGAGTGTAAAACTAATATACTAGCCGTGCTCACGGTCATGAGCGGCTCGGACCCTCACATGATTAACTATGGAACTTAAGTTTAATTTGACATCTGCATCGCATTTGGGATTATTTTACTATTACTGTTCTTTATTATTATTAAGGTTTGGTATTTACTTGCACTTAGTAATTGCTAATAAAATTTTGACCAACTTATAAAAGCAATGCTCAGCCTTAGCCTTTATTTCATTGATCAGCCTTACACTACATGAACTCCCACCTTTGGTGAGTTCATGCCACATTATTCCCCACGACTTGTTGAGCTATGAACGTATGTGAGCTCACTCTTGCTGTCTCACACCCCCCCCCCCCACAGGAGAAGAACAGGTGGTTGAAGAGGAGCCGCCTAACACTGAGGAGTTCGATCTGATCTAGGTGGCGTTTCTCTGTCGACATTGGCGCCGACGATCCTTAGTTCGTTTTATCTTTATTATTTTATTTTGTAATAAGACTTCCGCTATGTAATAAGTACTCTGATGTTTTATGACATTTATCTCTATACACTCTGTTATTATATATGTTGTCTTCTTGGCGCATGTATGAGATGCACCCGGCTTTGTTCCTTAAAATCGGGTGTTACAGAAGTGGTATCAGAGCAAATGTTGACTGTAGGACGAAACCTAGATAGACTGGACAAACCCTTACCTACTTATCTCATTTTGATTCATTCTACACTCACCTTACTCTGATTCTTTCTACACTTATCTTAATCCTGTCTCACCTTCTACTGTTCTACTCTGATCATTCTTACCTTTTCTACTCTGAGACAAGATGGATTTCAAACCTTGGAATCCCTACCCCTATGACATTTTTAAGAGATAGGAAGCCTAAGACAAAATTAAAACTATTTTCTCTATTAAAAATATTGGTTGATTGTTCTGATGATCAATGCCTGATTTGCTTCTTTGATTGATTGGAATAGTATAGATGGACATCTTAGCATGTACCAACATAAGGTATTGAATTAGCTATAGTAGGTGAAATATTAATCTGCTTAGCTAATAAATCCCCCAAAGTAACATGATTGTAATTACTGCCTTGTCTACTGCTCTTTCTTACCATATGTATCTAACTCAGATGGTCAATACCAGGAGGGGTGGTGGAATTGATTTGCCTTCTAACCAACACACTCGAAGGATATCTAGACAACCTCAGCCACAGCCTGCAGTGATGAATCCTCCTAATCCTCCACCAGGCGGAGTTGACCCACTGGTTGCTGCTCAGATGGCGGTGATGCAGCAAATGGCAGACACTATGGCTGATATGCGTGCCCAGATGCAGCAAGAACGCCAAGAGATGCGTCAGGAAAGAGAAGACATACGCCAGGAGTTGCGCCAGGAGAGAGATGAGATACGCCAAGAAAGGAGGGCGCAACAACAGCAGCTGCAGCAACAACTTCAACAACAGCAGCAACAGCAACAAGTGCCATTGCCTCCACCACCACCACCAGTTCCACCTCGTGATAAGCACCGGGAGTTTATGAGTCACAAGCCACCAACCTTCGCTAGCTCACCTGATCCACTGGACGCGGATGATTGGCTGAAGTCAATTGAGAAGATGCTGAATATTGCACAATGCACCGACCGGGAGAAGGTTTTATATGCTTCTGGACGTCTGACTGGTCCTGCTGCTGACTGGTGGGATTCTTATACTGCTGCCCATGATGCTGCGGATACTATTACTTGGGAGGAGTTCAGTACACAGTTCAGGAACTACCATATTCCAGCTGGGATGATAAAGATCAAGAAGAAGGAGTTTCTGTCGCTGAAGCAGGGAAGTATGTCAGTCAGCGAGTACCGCGACAAGTTTATTCAGCTATCCAGATATGCCCCTGAAGAAGTTGCTGAAGACGAGAGGAAGCAGGAGCATTTCATTGAAGGACTTAATGGACCACTGCAGTATGCTCTAGTGGCACACACATTTCCATCATTTCAGAGACTGTTGGATAAGGCCCTGGCTATTGAACACAAGCGTGTTCAACTGGGCGATTTGAAGAGGAAGGCTATCTCACAGGGACAGGGTAGCAGCAGTGTTCGTCCTCGATACAGTTCACCACAGGGTACACCGACCCGACCAGGAGGACCACGCCCAGCTCAGCAATCACCACTGAGGACTCCACCTCCTCGACAGGCTACTCCTACTGGCACCCCGACGAAGTTTGCAGGACAGAGTCCGGGCACTCAATGTTTCAAGTGTGGGAAGATTGGTCATTATGCAAATGTCTGCCCACAGAGGATTGCTACTACTCCAGTTCAGAACAAGCAACAGACCCCTGGCAAGGGATATTCTATAGCCAGGGTGAATCAAGTCAGCGTTGATGATACTCCGGATGGAGGGGACCTCGTAATTGGTATGTTTTATGTTAATGCAATTCCTGCAACAATATTATTTGATTCTGGTGCTACACATTCATTCATGTCTGCTAGATATGCCAACACAAATGAAATACCACTGCTAAATATGAGAAAACCCCTGATAGTAATTACACCTAAAGGGCCTGTTGAGGCGAATCAAATGACACGTAGATTGACATTAACCATTATGGGTAGAGAATTTGGAGCTACTGCTATAATATTAGAGTCAAGCAGTATAGATATGATCCTTGGTATGTCATGGCTAAGAAAGGCAAAGGCCGTTATAGCATGTGGTAGAGGTACCATAGAACTCACTACCACTAAAGGAGAAAGATTTCAAGTTAATATTGCAGTAACCTCCTCATCCATGCGTGCAATGTTCTTTATGCCTGAGGAGTTTGTTGGTGACAACATCCGGGTGGTTAGAGATTTTCCGGATGTCTTTCCAGAGGAGTTACCATGGATGCCACCTGACAGAGAAGTCGAGTTTGTTATTGATCTCTTACCTGGAACCGCCCCTATTTCTAAACGGCCATATAGAATGTCCGTAGAAGAGTTGAAGGAACTGAAGAAGCAGTTGACGGAGTTACAAGAGGCGGGGTATATTCGTCCAAGTTCCTCACCTTGGGGAGCACCGATGTTATTTGTGCAGAAGAAGGATGGATCGCAACGGATGTGTGTGGATTATAGATCTCTTAATGATGTTACGGTGAAGAACAAGTATCCGTTGCCCCGTATTGAAGATTTATTTGATCAGATGCGAGGTGCTAGAGTATTCTCGAAGATTGATCTCCGATCCGGTTACCATCAGATGAGGATTAGACCATCGGATATTCCCAAGACGGCTTTCTCGACTCGATATGGATTATATGAGTTTACTGTTATGTCATTTGGACTAACCAATGCACCAGCTTACTTCATGAATTTGATGAATAAGGTGTTTATGGAGTATTTGGACAGATTCGTCGTGGTATTCATCGACGATATTCTTATCTATTCTAAGAATGAGAGTGACCATGAAGAACATCTAAGATTGGTGCTACAGAAGTTACGAGATAATCAACTCTATGCTAAGTTCAGCAAGTGCGAGTTTTGGATTGACAAGGTGCCATTCCTTGGTCATATTATTTCTAATGGAGGAATAGCCGTGGATCCTGCTAAAGTGAAGGAGATTATGGAGTGGAGAGTGCCCACTACAGTTACGGAGATTCGGAGTTTCTTGGGACTCGCAGGATATTATCGGAGATTTATTGAAGGATTTTCTAAGATTGCTAAGCCCATGACCTCGCTTTTGGAGAAAGGAAGAGAATTCAAGTGGGATGAGAAGTGTCAAGAAAGCTTTGATCAGTTGAAGGAGAGACTAATGTCGCCACCGGTATTGGTTATGCCAGACCTACAGAAAGGGTTTGATATCTATTGTGATGCATGTGGCCAAGGACTTGGATGTGTGCTTATGCAAGATGGTCATGTGATTGCCTATGCATCTCGTCAGTTGAGGAAGCATGAATTGAACTACCCCACTCATGATTTGGAATTGGCTGCAGTTGTGCATGCACTTAAGATTTGGAGACACTACGTTATGGGAACTAAGTGCCAAGTATACACGGATCATAAGAGTTTGAAGTATATATTCACTCAGAAGGATCTCAACCTGAGGCAACGCCGTTGGTTGGAGCTCATTAAGGATTATGACTTGGAGATTCACTATCACCCAGGCAAGGCAAATTTGGTTGCAGATGCCTTGAGTCGGAAGGAGCATGTTCACTCCGCTTTCGTTGTCCAGCTACTTGATGAATTAGCAAAAGACTTTGAGAGGCTCAACCTGGGAATTGTTACACATACGGAAGGAGTGACTATTGAATTGGAACCTACCTTGGAGCAAGAAATTCGTAAAGGTCAGATTGGTGATGCTAAGATTCAAGAGATCAAGGATCTTATTACTGAAGGTAGAGGCCCAGAGTTCACGGAGGATGAGCAAGGCACGATATGGTTCAAGAATCGGATCTGTGTTCCCGATATTGATAGTCTTCGGGAAACCATATTGAAGGAAGCACATGATTCAGTTTATTCTATCCACCCTGGGAGCACTAAGATGTATCAGGATTTGAAGCAAAAGTATTGGTGGTATGGTCTAAAGAGAGATGTGGCTGCACATGTGGCTATGTGCGATGTGTGTCAAAGAGTTAAAGCTGAACACCAGAGGCCAGCCGGACTACTGCATCCACTGAAGATACCTGAGTGGAAATGGGAAGAGATTGGCATGGACTTCATTGTTGGATTACCCCGCACGTCTGCTGGATATGATTCTATATGGGTGATTGTGGACAGGCTAACCAAGGTAGCCCACTTTATTCCAGTGAAGACCACTTATTCAGGAGCCAAGTTGGCAGAGTTGTACATGGCACGGATTGTATGCCTGCATGGTGTGCCAAAGAAGATTGTGTCAGATCGAGGATCACAGTTTACCTCTCGATATTGGAAGAAGTTGCACGAGTCATTGGATACGAGATTGAATTTTAGTTCGGCTTACCATCCCCAGACTGATGGGCAGACTGAGAGGACTAACCAAGTACTGGAAGATATGTTAAGAGCTTGTGCTCTTAAGCATGGTGGAAGTTGGGATAAGAGCCTACCGTATGCGGAGTTCTCATATAATAATAGCTATCAGGCCAGCTTGAAGATGTCACCGTTTGAGGCTTTGTATGGCAGAAAGTGCAGGACTCCCTTGTATTGGAATCAAACTGGTGAAAGGCAGTTGTTTGGACCTGAGATTATACAGGAAGCAGAGGAACAAGTCCAACAGATTAGGGAGAATTTGAGAACTGCACAGTCCAGGCAGAAAAGTTATGCTGATACCCGGAGAAGACTGCTTGAGTTTAAAGAGGGAGATTATGTCTATTTGAAGGTGTCACCACTCCGGGGCATGAGAAGGTTCAAAGTCAAAGGAAAGTTGTCCCCTCGCTTTATTGGACCCTTTTTAATCTTAAAGCGAGTGGGAGAGGTTGCATATCAATTGGAGTTACCGGGTCATCTCGCGGATGTTCATGATGTATTCCATGTATCTCAGCTGAAGAAATGTCTCAGGGTGCCTGAAGAACAGTTACCAATGGAGGACCTTAGTGTTCAAGAGGATTTGACTTATGCTGAGTATCCCATCAAGATTCTGGATACTTTGACTCGAGTTACGAGGAATAAGGTTATAAAGATGTGCAAAGTTCAATGGAGCCACCACGGTGAAGATGAAGCAACTTGGGAAAGAGAAGAAGAGCTTCGTATAGATTTTCCCCACCTTTTCTCTAGATCTTCTTAAATCTCGAGGACGAGATTATTTTTAAGGGGGGTAGGATTTGTAATACTCAAAGTTATATACCAAGAGTAATAGAGAGAGCTCCTCATTTTGTGTGTTTCATTTGCATCATAAAAAGAGCACCTATGTAATTGAGAGTGACTAAATAAAACAATTATTCTAAAATAAAGAAAAGTGCATTTGTTGGAGTTTTATGTGTTGTGCATTAAATAAAACCATGAGGATAAAAATAATAAGGTAATAATTATTTGAAGCTTGATTAAACCCTAAATTTGAAATTAGGGTTTTGAAAATAAGGAAAAGAAAAGAGATATGAAAATATAAATAAAATGTATAAATAAATATCTTCAGGCTTAGTATTTTTAATTGCAAAAATAGAGTTTATAAATGAAGATCCACAAAAGTTTGAACTAATTCAAATTGGGTTTGAAAATGAAGAAAATAGAAAGGAAAAATAAAAAGAAAAAGACTAAAACCTTACCTGGGCTCGCTGCATCAATTTCGGCCCACCAGAGGGGGGAACCACCGTGCAGCCCACCTTCTATACGCGCGTGCGGCCCCTTTCCTCTCGCTGCGGAATGGGTCCCACACGTCAGCTTCTTATCGAGCGCGCGCCGACACATGGGCCCGCTCGGCCAGTGCATCACCCGCGTGCGTCCGTCGCGTGAGTCACTGGACCGCGGGACCCGCTGTCAGGTTCATCCTCAACACCGGAGGCTTCGGAACAACTCGCACGTGCGGAAATCCTGGCGTCGACCGAGTCGTCCGCGTTGGGGTGATAAAACCTTCCCCTGGGTTCTCCACGATCCCTCAAGCGCGGAATCGGGAACCCTGTGACCCTCCCTGCCACCTTCTCGCGTGATTATCGCCCCCAGAAACCCTGTTGTCTTCGCGTTCATCGCCGCCGCCGTGGGCATCGGTTGACCGCTCGAATTGGACCCTAATCGGAGCACCGAGAGATCGTGCGGGTCTCGGTGAAGCCGTTCGTGGGCGCAATCGGCCGGTGGTGACCGAAGACCGTGGGAATCGCTCGCCGGACTTCCCTACCGTCGCAAAGCCGCTGCGCGTCGGGGACCGACTACAACTCTCGCTCGTGGCCGGTAATTACTCTTCTCTGTCGTTTGTATCGACCCGCACTACGCATAGCATGTCTCGGTTTGGCTTGTGGGGCAGTGGGTGGTCCACGGGGGCTCACCGGAGTCTATGCGCCGCCGCGTATCCGCCCTACTCCGTGGCCAGGGCGGTAGCGTTAGTCAAACATCAAATTGGGGGCTCTATCGGGTTCGCCCTACCTTTGGCTTAGTGTGGCTCGGTTGGATTGGAAACTCGGGCGGGTTTGCGGCCGATTGCATGGCGCTCCGGCGAGCGGGACGCCGTGGAAGCAGGCGCCGTCGCGCTCGGCCACCAGGGGAGAAGAAGGCTTACGCGCCGTTGATCTTTGGTTGAACGGCTGCGATTAGAAGTAGCGTACCCCTTCGCCGCGTTGGATCGTGACCGTCGGATGGTAGATCGATGACCAGCGGTGGTTCGGGATCTCATTAAATCGGGAGCGTCGATCTCGGATCGGTCGGTGCAAGTTGCATACCGGTTCAGTGTAATGTTGCTCTAATCTGGGCCGTAGATCGTCGATCGGGCGGCCAGATTTCCCCCGTACCCCCTTCGCGGGGCATTTTTCTAAAGAGACCCCCTGTTTTCGCAGAATCAACCCGCCGTCCATGTGTTACTATTCTCTGTGTCTAGGATAACTTACGCCAGACCCCCTGTGTTTTCTGGAATTTGACGCCCAGTCCAGAGCACGTTTAAAACATATAAATGAATTAGTAAAGGTATTTTTAATACAAAAATAATTCCTAGAACTTAGTTAATTCATAGAAAATTCATTTTAGCTCCAAATTGGTCCATTCCAGTTCCTAAATTTTTGTAATAATATTGTCTACGCATTAGTGCCTCTGTTTTGGCATGAAAGGCTCATTTAAATTTATCTAATACTTAATCTTGTATTAAATACATAAAAGCTACAGAAATTCATAACTTGAAATATATAACTCCAAATTTAGTGATTCCAGTTCCTATGGTTTCATTTTAATGTGTAGATTTTTATTGTATATTTCATTCATCTGTTTGGTGTGATGTTGATTTTAGCTATACTATGTATGTATTGTGTTGATGCGAGTAGACGAGCAAGCCACTGTGGAAACTGAGGTTCAGCAAGTAGAGATAGCTGAGCAGGAGCTCATTACAGGCAAGTTGTGCCCTTGATCACTTACTTTTCCCAGCCATGTTCTTATTAATTTTAATGATCTGCATAGGTAAATTTTGATGGGAGCCTTTATGTTACCCCAGTTTTGATTACCTCTATACCTTGTTCACCCCTGGAATATTTTTGGGTAGTACTTGCTATTGCTTTATGTGGATTGGGTATGGAGATTCATTATTCATGATTATTCTGTTATTATCTTGTTATTATTATTGTTCATGTTAAGATCATTAAATTAATGGGAACATGGAGCGACCACCCGGGAAAACAGTGCTACCACAAGGGTTTAATGGGACGCCCTTGGCTGACTAATTAGGAAAGCTAGTGGAAGACTACCTTACCCGAAAGGGGCAAGGGCAGTAGGGGAGTGGTCAGTGTAGGGATGTTGGGGACTTGTTCTCAAATGCTTCGGATTAAGAACAAGGCAACATAAAAAGTGTTAAATGTTAAGGCCCTTCGTCCTACCAAACATTATTCCCCTTCGGGAATAATGAGTTCCGGACGAAGGTCACAAGAGACATACCTTCGTAAATATAACAAGTAATAACGAAGGATTCATACAAAACATGAAATGTAAATCATAGAATCATTTCTATTTTATTAACACAGAGAAATAGAAATGATTACAAATTACAAATGTACCTTCGGTCTTGAGAGAAGGTAAAAAGTACAAGCGTGACGCAAATGCCAATGCCAAGTCAGCGTGAACAGTACGGGAGTACTGTTCATCTATTTATAGACGCGGGACGCAGCCCACGTAAAATTACATCCATGTCCATTACATTTATTAATGACTTATGGAAATCTGTCAAGGCCCACGTAGTCTTTTCATCTTTAAGTCGGTTCCCCTTTCCGCTATCGCGACGAAGCTTCCCTGCGCACAGCTTCGGCTGTGCACCATCCTTCGTAGAGCCTGGTAATCAGCTCGTCCCTCGTCTGGTTCAGGCTTCGTCCTGACCGTGCTTTATGTTCATAATCCTGAGTCCGAAGATACCTGTTCACATAATCCACTTGGAAAACAGTCAAATCATGTTTTTGAGGACCTTCGGAGGACGAAGGCCCCCAACAGTAGCCCCTCGCAATATTAATTTGTTAATAATAAATTCAGATTGCGATATGGACGAAGGCCTTGAGCCGAAGGTCCGAAAAAACACCTTCCCTTTGCTAGAATAGCAACATTCACTGACAAGCGGGGTCTTTCAATTTTCAACGCCCTGGGCGTATAAATAAGATCACATCGCGAACTCATTTGGTACGCATACTTGCCATCTGCTTCGGTCCACTAAATTTTTAGCTCTTGTGCTTTAGGATTTGCTGGTCTTTTTGATTTTGAAGCTTCGGCCTCGAGAGCAGTTTTTTAGCGTTTCCGAAGATGTCTGAAGGTAAGAAGATTCCTACTGATACGAAGCTGAGTCTCGAGGAAGAGAAGAATCTGGGGTTCCTTATTGCGATGGCGGAGACCAATACAGAGAAAATCACCAAAGAGATTCTCGAAGGTTTGTCCGAAGATACTGATGACAGCGACAGCTATGATGTAGAAAGTGGTGGAGAAGAGGCCGAAGATCGACCATGGCGGCCAAGTCACACGGTTTTCGGGAAAACCACTATCAAGCAGAGTCATATTGATAATATGAGGGGGCGGTATTTTCGAGATATATCTATTGTGAGGGCTGACGCTGGAGAAAAGACTTCTCCCACCCCGGAAGAAGATGAAGTTGTAGTCTTCCGAAGCTTTCTCAAGGCTGGGCTTCGATTCCCCCTGAGCAACTTCGTTGTTGAGGTACTGAAAACATTTCAAGTCTACCTTCATCAACTTACTCCTGAAGCTATCATAAGAATGGGGATGTTTGTCTGGGCTGCAAGAAGCCAATGTTTAGAACCAAATGCTAAAAGTTTTTGCAACATTCATGAACTGTTATATGAGATGAAGCCGTGGGGAAAAGAACAATATCACAATAACTTTGGGTGCTACAGCTTCGGTGCCCGCTCCGGGTCAAGCCGCCCTGTGCCAACCTTTCGGAAGAGATGGCCCGGAGCCTGGATGACTGAATGGTTTTATGTAAAAAATGACTTAACAGCGCAAGAAAATGTCAAGAGTATCATTATGCGCCCCATCTGGCAACGCTTCGGACTTCGAAGGCCGAAGGTTGAAATGGACGAAGCAGCCGAGGAATGCCAAAGAGCCTTCGGCATAGTCTGCTCTTTCATTGGGACAAGGGACTTGGTCCAAGAGCACATTGCCTTCAGGGTATGGCCACTTGCAGAAAAGTGGGAAATGCCGAAGGAGACCATTAAAGAGTCCGACGAAGGCGGACTGGTCAGACTGAAATACACATTCAAATATGCAGATAAATTTGTTGAACCTGATGATGACTGGCTGAAAAGCATTGAAACGTTAAGTGATGAACTACTTGGGGCATATTCGAAGGCCGAAAATACTGCGCTATCAGCAGCCTTCGGAGGCCGAAAGAAGAAAAGGCTCAACCGTGTGTTTGACGCAGTCGGGTTTATGTACCCTGACTATCACTATCCGGTATTGAGTCGCAAAAGGAAAAATACTTCTCCTGCGACAGAAGCTACCACGAGTGCCCCTAGTGAGCCAGCGCCTCAAAGAAAAAAGATGAAGGTGCTCACCCATCGGACACGCTTTATTGAGCCGGCCACAGTGCCAGAATTCATTGGTGAAGTTTCTTTGGCCTCTGAAGCTACAGAACCAGCTCCAGTGCCGAAGATGGAAGAGAAGACTGAAGCGCCTTCAGCAGTAGAAAAACCGAAGATTGAAGGGCCAAAAACATCAGAAATTTTAAGTCCTTCAACAAATGTTGACACAACAAAAAATCAAAAGGGCCCATCGGTGACTCCAAGAAGAAAAAGAATGGTGAACGTATTGGATGTTTTGGAGACAATTAAGACTTCAAGCACAACCGCAAAGGAGTCTGTTGAACTCGCTGAAGCATCTACAGAAGCTTCGAAACAACCAGCTGAAGCTGAAGCCGAAGCTGGGCCTTCAAAGCCCGCCAAGGAACAATCCGAGAAAATATCAGAACCAGCTTTAGTCGAAGAAATTGACACTGCCGCCCCCGAAGCTCCCTCCAGCATACGCGATTACATCGTGCGACATGCTTCGGGGAAGAAACTTTCTGAAGAAGAAATCTATGAAGCGAATCACTATGCTAGAGAGTTAAAGTATCCGAAGGGGGCAGTAGTATTTAATGGGACAAACGAAGATGATTTCCTGTACTGTCTCCCAGACAATAAAGAATTATCCGTGTGCCGGGAAATGGCTAGAAGCATGGGGTTCCCAAAACTCGAAGCTGGATTATGCGCCATGACAAAAGAGGATCTCGCAGACAGTCTTGCATATAATAGCCTAAAGGTATGGGAATTAGTCGTTTGAAAAAATTTTACAATACATAATTCATTCCTTTATCCTGATATGGACTCTTTCTTTTATAGGGTTTAATTCTGAGCAACGCATTGAGAGCACAAAAGAGCGCCGAAGATGAAAGCTATGACATTGCGTTTAACAATTTACGCTCCGAAGTTATCAAACTGAGAAACGAAGCTCTGGAAAAGGATAAAATTCTGCTTACACTGGTAGATAAAGTGAAGAAGGACGAAGCTGCTTCAAAGGCCCAGGCCGAAGCTCAAAACATGAAATTAAAGATCTTCAGAAACAGCTAACTAGAGCCAAAGAGGAACGTGTGGTTGAGGAAACGAAACGAGAACTTAGTGATTATATGGTCAGCAAATTGGAGTTAAGTGTTAAAGAGCTTCGTGCTTCTCAGAGGAACTGTTATGTTAAATCTGTAGAATGCGTGAATAAAATTAAAACCAGCTTCGCCAGCATGGGCGCCTTTTCCAGCGAAGAGAATTTCTCTCGAGGCAATCCCGAAGGTCCACTGGAATGGATTAGTCACGAAGCAGAGGCCTTCGAGGAGATCCTGAGCAGTCGTGGCGACATCTGCGCTTTTTCGGGCGCCAGAGGAATTGCTTCTGTCTTAGAGAAGAAAGGTTGCGGGCATGTAAAATTTTTAGCTCAGTCCGAAGCTGCCTTATCTTCCGAAGACATCAAGGACCCCTCGGCCGAAGCAAGCGTGGTTGGTGGCAAATTTTTTACTGATATCTGGAACGACGGCGGCCGAGGAATGGCGCAAGAAATCATCCAAAGGAGCGAAAAAGGCATCCATGATGCCAGGAAAGTGGCAGAAGCTGCCGAAAGAAGTACAGAGCCCGAAAGGCAATTAGGTACCAATTAGTCGCTCTTATTGTGTTGTAATTTTTATTTCAAACTTTGCTCAAGGTTTATAATAGTAATGAAGAAATGTTCTCTTCCCTCAGAAGCTGCTGGATTGACTGCCGACCCCCACACAAAAGGGGATGATGAAATTAAACAAATGGCCGAAACTATCATGGACAAAGTTGTTGATCAACTTCTAAATGAAGCCGCCGAAGCAGTATTAAGAGAAGACTAGATGCTATGTAGAAAAAACATTTAAAGTGTGATCTATGTAACATTTTGTACATTCGAATGTAATATACAAGTCTCTTTTCATTATTCAATTCTTTACGATGCATGAAACTCTACATACATACCATTTTTGAGCCTTCGGCGAAAAAACACCTTCCCTTCTTTTCATGCTTCGTGAAGAAGACATTCTCCGTTAAAATTATTCTGATGAAGCACATTCATACTTCATGAAAACATTCTCCGAAGCTATACAATTTCGATATTGCTCTGATGAAGCTCGTCCATGCTTCGTAAAAATATTCTCCGAAGCTGTATTCCGAAGATTATCATTATATTCCCTCGTGACTTTACACAATTTTCACTATCTCAAAGCGTCCTTTCGAAGGTTGATACTGTGTCCCCTTCTTTTGCCAAATGCAATATGATGCATGATGCTTATGTTATGCAAAATGATGTGATGATGTTATGTTATGCAAATGACATTTGTTCCGAAGATACACACAAAATATATTCGTAAGCTCTGCATTCCCTTAGGAACGTCTTTGGAGCTTCTTCGCCTTTCACTTAGACGGTATAAGCTCTGCATTCCCTTAGGAACGTCTTTGGAGCTTCTTCGCCTTTCACTTAGACGGTATAAGCTCTGCATTCCCTTAGGAACGTCTTTGGAGCTTCTTCGCCTTTTACTTAGGCGGTATCAGCGTTGACTTTTCGCTGTATGCTCTGCATTCCCTTAGGAACGTCTTTGGAGCAAAAAACTTACACTGCGCTCCCTTTGGAACGGCTTTTTGTAACTTCGGCAACTTACTCTGCGCTCCTTAGAGCGACTTTTTGTTGCTTCGAAGGATTTTTAATAATCCGAAGGTCCTCCTTGTTACCGCAAATTTTTAAGCTTCAGCAACTTAAGCCTGTAGAGAAGATAGGTTTTTCTGATAACCAACCACGAAACTATTATATGAAAACTGAAATGTTCTTTATTACACCGAAAACAGAACTTAAACGGAAAAGACTGCTATCAAAGTAGGATATTTTGTCAATAAATGTGCTTCGACTCCGGCACAGTACTGTTGACTGTACGGGCTTCAGATTGCTCTCTGAGGTCCCTTTGGTGCGCAACATATTGGCTCCCTTCTGGCTGCTGGCCTTGTTGCAGCGGAGGTGGAGGCGGGGGCTGTTGCCATGAAGCTTGAGGTTGACTTGCCGAAGCTACGGAGACTGCAGGGTGGTTGCCCACGTACTCCGGGATGTAAGGCTGATGATACGAAGCAGTATGCATGACCTGCTTCGGCTGTCCCTGTTGCGCTGCAGCTTCTGCTAGCTCCTTTTGTTTCTGGATGGTAACATGGCACATCCTGGTGGTATGGCCCTTGTTCTCACCGCAGAATAAGCAAAATGTCCTCCTTGGTTGATCTCCAAATCTCCCGCCGAAGCCCCTGGCGCCTCTGCCTCTTGGAGCTGGTGGCCGAAAGAAAGTTTGCTGCTGCCCCGAAGCCTGTGAGGAGCACTGCGGCCTGTTCTGCTGACTCCCCTTGTCATCATTTTGAGTGGAGTTGTGAATGGACCTGACATGCCTCGGATAGAATCTTCCCCCGAAGCCCCTGGTCATCTCAGAAAATCTGAAGGCCTCCTCCCTTCTTTGGCGAAAGTCATTATCAGCACGAATGTACTCATCCATCTTTTGGAGCAGCTTCTCCAAAGTCTGAGGAGGCTTCCTAGCAAAGTATTGAGCTGCAGGTCCAGGACGAAGCCCCTTGATCATGGCTTCGATGACAATTTCATTGGGCACCGTTGGAGCCTGCGCCCTCAAACGCAAGAACCTTCTGACATACGCCTGAAGGTATTCTTCATGGTCCTGAGTGCACTGGAACAAGGCTTGAGCAGTGACCGGCTTCGTCTGAAATCCTTGAAAGCTGGTTAACAACATATCCTTCAGCTTCTGCCATGAGGTGATCGTTCCTGGTCGAAGGGAGGAGTACCAGGTCTGAGCAACATTCCTGACGGCCATGACGAAAGACTTCGCCATGACTGCAGCATTGCCCCCATACGAAGACACTGTTGCTTCGTAGCTCATCAAGAACTGCTTCGGGTCTGAGTGGCCGTCGAACATGGGAAGCTGGGGTGGCTTATAGGATGGAGGCCAAGGTGTAGCCTGCAGCTCAGCGGACAAAGGAGAAGCATCATCGAAAACAAAATTTCCCTGATGGAAATTGTCATACCAGTCATCTTCGTTGACGAAGCCCTCCTGATGAAGGTCTTTCTGCTGAGGCCTTCTGTTTTGCTCATCTTGAGTAAGATGGCGAACTTCCTCAGAGGCTTCGTCTATCTGCCGTTGCAACTCAGCTAGCCGGGCCATCTTCTCCTTCTTCCTCTGCACCTGTTGATGTAGCATCTCCATATCCCTGATTTCTTGGTCTAGCTCTTCCTCCTGAAGCGTCGGGCTGACGGCCTTTCTCTTCTGGCTTCGAGCCTCCCGAAGAGAGAAGGTCTCTTGGTTGTGGTCCAGCGGTTGCAGTGCTGCAGCCCCAGCCGCTGAAGCTTTCTTCGGTGCCATAGCGAAGGTCTACAGCTTCCGAAGGTGTTCAAAAAACTCGAAGTGGAAGTGAGTTCACCGGAGGTGGGCGCCAATGTTGGGGACTTGTTCTCAAATGCTTCGGATTAAGAACAAGGCAACATAAAAAGTGTTAAATGTTAAGGCCCTTCGTCCTACCAAACATTATTCCCCTTCGGGAATAATGAGTTCCGGACGAAGGTCACAAGAGACATACCTTCGTAAATATAACAAGTAATAACGAAGGATTCATACAAAACATGAAATGTAAATCATAGAATCATTTCTATTTTATTAACACAGAGAAATAGAAATGATTACAAATTACAAATGTACCTTCGGTCTTGAGAGAAGGTAAAAAGTACAAGCGTGACGCAAATGCCAATGCCAAGTCAGCGTGAACAGTACGGGAGTACTGTTCATCTATTTATAGACGCGGGACGCAGCCCACGTAAAATTACATCCATGTCCATTACATTTGTTAATGACTTATGGAAATCTGTCAAGGCCCACGTAGTCTTTTCATCTTTAAGTCGGTTCCCCTTTCCGCTATCGCGACGAAGCTTCCCTGCGCACAGCTTCGGCTGTGCACCATCCTTCGTAGAGCCTGGTAATCAGCTCGTCCCTCGTCTGGTTCAGGCTTCGTCCTGACCGTGCTTTATGTTCATAATCCTGAGTCCGAAGATACCTGTTCACATAATCCACTTGGAAAACAGTCAAATCATGTTTTTGAGGACCTTCGGAGGACGAAGGCCCCCAACAAGGTCCCTGGTTGATTTTGCTGCGATGGCGGTCAGCTAGGAACCCTGCATTGGAACTTCCTATAAACTGTAGCGGGTTTTCGGAAGCTAGTGGAACTTTGTAAAGGCCTCGTAGTGGATCCCTAGCCATTCACCTCGGTAGTGTCTAAGGGCCTTGCAAACCCTGGCGACATGGGATGCACGACTTGTGGGTAAAGATGCGCAACCTCTGCAGAGTGTAAAACTAGTATACTAGCCGTGCTCACGGTCATGAGCGGCTCGGACCCTCACATGATTAACTATGGAACTTAAGTTTAATTTGACATCTGCATCGCATTTGGGATTATTTTACTATTACTGTTCTTTATTATTATTAAGGTTTGGTATTTACTTGCACTTAGTAATTGCTAATAAAATTTTGACCAACTTATAAAAGCAATGCTCAGCCTTAGCCTTTATTTCATTGATCAGCCTTACACTACATGAACTCCCACCTTTGGTGAGTTCATGTCACATTATTCCCCACGACTTGTTGAGCTATGAACGTATGTGAGCTCACTCTTGCTGTCTCACACCCCCCCCCCACAGGAGAAGAATAGGTGGTTGAAGAGGAGCCGCCTAACACTGAGGAGTTCGATCTGATCTAGGTGGCGTTTCTCTGTCGACATTGGCGCCGACGATCCTTAGTTCGTTTTATCTTTATTATTTTATTTTGTAATAAGACTTCCGCTATGTAATAAGTACTCTGATGTTTTATGACATTTATCTCTATACACTCTGTTATTATATATGTTGTCTTCTTGGCGCATGTATGAGATGCACCCGGCTTTGTTCCTTAAAACCGGGTGTTACAATCTAGTAGCCTCTGAAACGATGGAAAGGTGTGTGCAACCAGTGCATACTGCAAGGGTCCATTAAGTCCTTCAACAAAGTGCTCCTGCTTCCTTTCATCCTCAGCAACTTCCTCCGGAGCATATCTCGACAGCTGAATAAATTTGTCTCTGTACTCGCTGATCGACATGTTGCCTTGCTTCAATGCCAGGAACTCCTTCTTCTTGATCTTTATCATCCCAGCTGGAATATGGTAGTTCCTGAACTGCGTACTAAACTCTGCCCAGGTAATAGTATCAGCAGCATCATGGGCAGCAGTATAAGAATCCCACCAGTCAGCAGCAGGACCCGTCAGACGTCCAGAAGCATATAAAACCTTCTCCCGGTCAGTGCATTGTGCAATGTTGAGCATCTTCTCAATTGCTTTCAGCCAATCATCTGCATCAAGTGGAGCTGGCGAACTTGCAAATGTAGGTGGCTTATGACTCATGAACTCTCGGTGCTTATCACGAGGTGGAACTGGTGGTGGTGGTGGAGGCAATGGCACTTGTTGCTGTTGTTGCTGTTGTTGAAGCTGTTGTTGTAGCTGTTGTTGTTGCGCCCTCCTTTCTTGGCGTATCTCATCTCGCTCCTGGCGCAACTCCTGGCGTATGTCTTCTCTTTCCTGACGCATCTCTTGGCGTTCTTGCTGCATCTGGGCACGCATATCAGCCATAGTGTCCGCCATTTGCTGCATCACCGCCATCTGAGCAGCAACCAGTGGGTCAACACCGCCTGGTGGAGGATTAGGAGGATTCATCTCTGCAGGCTGTGGCTGAGGTTGTCTATAAATTCTTCGAGTGTGTCGGTAAGGAGGCAAATCAATTCCACCACCCCTCCTGGTATTGACCATCTGAGTTAGATACATATGGTAAGAAAGAGCAGTAGACAAGGCAGTAATTACAATCATGTTACTTTGGGGGATTTATTAGCTAAGCAGATTAATATTTCACCTACTATAGCTAATTCAATACCTTATGTTGGTACATGCTAAGATGTCCATCTATAATAATTCAATCAATCAAAGAAGCAAATCAGACATTTAGCATCAGCACAATCAACCAACATTTTTTTTAAGAAAATAGTTTTAACTTTTGTTTTGGGTTCCCTAACTCTTAAGAATGTCATAGGGGTAGGGATTCCAAGGTTTGAAATCCATCTTGTCTCAGAGTAGAAAAGGTAAGAATGATCAGAGTAGAACAATAGAAGGTGAGACAGGATCAAGATAAGGTAAGTATGGAATGAATCAGAGTAAGATAAGTAGATAAGGGTTTTGTCCATTTCTATCTAGGTTTCGTCCTGCAGTCAACATTTCCTCTGATACCACTTCTGTAACACCCGGCTTTAAGGAACAAAGCCAGGTGCATCTCATACATGCGCCAAGAAGACAACATATATAATAACAGAGTGTATAGAGATAAATGTCATAAAACATCAGAGTACTTATTACATAGCGGAAGTCTTATTACAAAATAAAATAATAAAGATAAAACGAACTAAGGATCGTCGGCGCCAATGTCGACTGAGAAACGCCACCTAGATCAGATCGAACTCCTCAGTATTAGGCGGCTCCTCTTCGACCACCTGTTCTTCTCCTGTGGGGGGGTGTGAGACAGCAAGAGTGAGCTCACATACGTTCATAGCTCAACAAGTCGTGGGGAATAATGTGGCATGAACTCACCAAAGGTGGGAGTTCATGTAGTGTAAGGCTGATCAATGAAATAAAGGCTAAGGCTGAGCATTGCTTTTATAAGTTGGTCAAAATTTTATTAGCAATTACTAAGTGTAAGTAAATACCAAACCTTAATAATAATAAAGAACAGTAATAGTAAAATAATCCCAAATGCGATGCAAATGTCAAATTGAATTTAAGTTCCATAATTAATCATGTGAGGGTCCGAGCCGCTCATGACCGTGAGCACGGCTAGTATACTAGTTTTACACTCTGCAGAGGTTGCGCATCTTTACCCACAAGTCGTGTATCCCATGTCGCCAGGGTTTGCAAGGCCCTTAGACACTACCGAGGTGAATGGCTAGGGATCCACTACGAGGCCTTTACAAAGTTCCACTAGCTTCCGAAAACCCGCTACAGTTTATAGGAAGTTCCAATGCAGGGTTCCTGGCTGACCGCCATCGCAGCAAAATCAACCAGGGACCTCCCTACACTGACCACTCCCCTACTGCCCTTGCCCCTTTCGGGTAAGGTAGTCTTCCACTAGCTTTCCTAATTAGTCAGCCAAGGGCGTCCCATTAAACCCTTGTGGTAGCACTGTTTTCCCGGGTGGTCGCTCCATGTTCCCATTAATTTAATGATCTTAACATGAACAGCAATAATAACAAGATAATAACAGAATAATCATGAATAGTGTATCTCCATACCCAATCCACATAAAGCAATAGCAAGTACTACCCAAAAATATTTCAGGGGTGAACAAGGTATAGAGGTAATCAAAACTGGGGTAACATAAAGGCTCCCATCAAAATTAACCTATGCAGATCATTAAAATTAATAAGAACATGGCTGGGAAAAGTAAGTGATCAAGGGCACAACTTGCCTTCAATGAGCTCCTGCTCAGCTATCTCTACTTGTTGAACCTCAGATTCCACAGTGGCCCGCTCGTCTACTCGCATCAACACAATACATACATAGTATAGCCAAAATCAACATCACACCAAACAGATGAATAAAATATACAGTAAAAATCTACACATTAAAATGAAACCATAGGAACTGGAATCACTGAATTTGGAGTTATAGAATTCAAGTTATGAATTTCCTAAGATTTGAGGTGATTATAATAGGATTAGATGATAAATTAATTTTCTAACAGAGTTCATGTCAAAACAGTGATTCTAAATGATAGAGAATAATATTACAAAATTTTAGAAATTGGAATGGGTCAATTTGGAGTTAACATGAATTTTCTATGAATTATACAAATTCTGGCATTTAATTAATACTAAAAATTCATTTTTAGATGTATTTCTCTGGTTTTATTTGTCCTCTGGACTGGGCGTCATTTTATGGAAAATGCAGGGGCCTCTGCGAAATTAATCCAAGACACAGTCTACACTCCCTATGGGACGGCGGGTTGATTTTCACTTTAACCAGGGTCTCTTTAGCAATTTTGATACGGCGAAGGGGTATTATGGCATGAGAGCCGTCTGATCAAACATAGACGGATAGGATTAGAGCGAAGCTGTTATGAATCGGTATGAAACCAGGATCACTGGATCCTGATCCAATGGTCTAGGACCGAGGGTGGCGCGATGAAATCGTGGCCGCCCGCAGATAGATCGATGGCAGAGATTACATGCCGCGAGAGGGTACACCTCATTCTAATCCAACCGTCCTAAGAAGAACCAACGACCAGATTCCATTACAACCCAGATCTAATCTGAGCCGCTACCTACGAGATCGACGGCTACCGTATCGTCTTCCTCTCTACGCACGCGACACGGCGGAGTCAGCAGGCTCGCATGGCGGCGCTTTCCCGGTGAGCACGCACGCCGAGGACCCCCGTGCGGACCCAGCCATCGACCGGACTCGAAACAGAGGTCTGTTCGCCGTGAATTTAATGGCCGATTTAACAGCCAGGGATGCGTCTTCTTCTCTCGCGCTAACGAGCGACTGCGCCCAAGCCGTGGCGGCGAACACACAACGGCGAGCAATTCCTGCTATCCGACGCGTTGAGCTTCTACGCCCCCCCGATGCTACGCGACGCAAATAGGGTAGGGATTGACAGGAGGGAAGTGTTACCGTTGTGATGTCGTGGAGATCTCTCACTTCTACGCGCTTCTCGTTCCCGCAGACACTCGAGGTGTGCCAACGGTGGTGGTCGCGAGAGGTAGAGAGGGGAAGGCAGCAAGGGGGTTTTGGCCGTGGCTTCCTAAATAGGCGGGTAGTGGGATTAGTTGGGTATCCGCTAGATCCGCGCTCGGCAGCTGGAGGACTCCATGCACGCGCCGGAGTCGCCAACAGATCGAAGGAGACGGGCCTGACGAGATGGGTCCACACGCCATGTTCCCAGCGTCGCGCACCGTGTGGGTTGGAGAGCGCCGACTACCCGGCCCCACCAGTCAGTGGAAGCGGCGCGCGGTTGGTCTTGGGCCGCGCGGTGTCTTTCCCCCAGGTGGGCCGAACTCGGATACGGCAGCCCAGGTAAGCCTTTCCCCTTTCTTTTTATTTTATTTTCTGCATTATGTTCAATTTGAATTTGAACTCAAATTTAAATTCCAGCTTCTACGGCTCATCACCCCAAATTATATTTATGAGACTAAATATACCAATCTTTGAGAATTTAATTTATTATCTATATTTTTATATCATTTC
The DNA here is from genome assembly GCA_029449295.1 of Zea luxurians. Lineage (NCBI taxonomy): Eukaryota > Viridiplantae > Streptophyta > Magnoliopsida > Poales > Poaceae > Zea > Zea luxurians. Next base: position 75,713,294 of record JAOPSE010000015.1, on the reverse strand, counting down.
TCTTCTCCTCTTTTCCAAAATCCAATTTTCAATCTAGGGTTTAATTCAACTTCTAGTAATTATTATTCTATTATTTTATCCTTTCTATTTTATTTAATGCACAGACATATAGAACTCCAACATGATGCATTTTTTTTAATCATTTGTTTGCATTAAACTCTAAATTCTGTGTATGCTCTTTTTATGATGCAAATGAGGCACAGGAAAATTGAGGAGCTCTTTTCTCTCTCTCTCCATTATTCTTTGTATACAGCTTTGAGTATTACATGCATCCAGCATGAACCATCAAGCTACAGTTGATAACACCATCCTACTCCTGAAAGCACCTTGAGGGGTAACCCCAGGTGCGCGATCGGACCCAAAACACCGACAGCTGGCGCGCCAGGTAGGGGGTGTGTCGTCGATCTAAGCTAGCTCAATGGCCGTCACCTTCCAGCACAAGATCATCCTCCGTCCCGGGTCCACATTCTGCTTTGGAACTATCTCATCTATAGCAGATGAGGAAGGAACTCTGCATCGCATCGCGGATCCGCCGGAGAGAAAATCTTCCTCAGAAATCTCCGGGAAAATCGGGGCAAAGCAGGAAAAAGCGCAACCTCCATTGCCTCGAAAAAAGATCACCTTCAGAAAACTAGGAACCCAGGGCTCGCCAACCCGAAGAACTCTGTTGTCCACCTATCCGACGGGAGAATGGACACGGATCACGACGAAGAAAGAAACAAATGAGATCGAAAGGCGGCAAGCTGTTCTTTCTGTACCTTCGTCCTCAAAGGAGGGCAGAAAGAAGGTCGCCACGACAACTGTTCCATTCTACCCCGACGTCCTCTTCATTGGAAGGGCAGAGTCGCCCCCCATCTCCGACGACAAACCGACCGTACCTGGAGAAGAACTTCCTCAGCGGGAGTCCCGCCGACGAAGGAACCGACGCCGAAATATCCGACGACATCACAAGGCCAGAGAACTGGACCCGGCGCAACCTGTATCGTGAGACAAGGTCTCGGAGATAGGAGAAACTCCGGAAGAACGTGTCTTCAGGGAAAGAAGGAATTCCCGACGACGTGATCGTCGACGGGCGCAAGAACAGGCCGAGCAGGAAACAAGACAACGCCGGGAAAATCCACTCTTCGGACGCAACCTGCATCCCGATTTCGCCCGAGCCATGAACACACTGAGTGAAGTCGGTGGAGTATTGGCTCGGATAGCGGATGGTCTCCCGCGGACTCCCGATGCCGAGGGCTATCGACGGCTGTTCACTCAAGCAGCCAATCATCTCCTACCCCTCGCTCACCCGCCGAACGATCTACGACACGCCATCAATAGTCGGCAGGACGCACGGAGCTCCATCAACGCTTCGCGCGAACGACGACACGAGAACAAAATTCGTCGCCGGGAAGAATACGACCGGGATCACGGCGTCCCGGCGCGAAGTTAGGCTACCAGGACCGAGTCGGCCACGGCTTCAACTGGTGGCACCACCCGGGGACGGTCAAGGCACCACGACAACCACTCTCCTCCCCAGGACCGACACCATCATCAACGACAGGAGGACACGTGCGGAGTATCGGCACTCACTCCACGCCTCAGGGCCATTCAATGGCCCCCTAACTTCAAGGTCTCCAACGTCGACAAGTACAAACCTAAGCAGGATCCGGGAGGCTGGCTGGCCGTCTACACCACTGCAGCCCGAGCAGCTAGGGCAACCGAGGACGTGATGACCGCGTACTTGCCTATCGTCCTCGAGCAAGACACGCTGCAATGGCTGCGACACCTACCCCAACACTGCATCGACGACTAGAGCGATTTCAGTCGGCGCTTCACCGCCAACTTTCAGTCTCTCTCCGACAAACCGGCGCAACCATGGGACCTCAAATCCATCAAGCACCGAGAGGACGAAACTCTTCGGTCGTACCTAAAAAGATTCCAGACCATGAGAAATCGTATCCCCAAGGTCGCGGAGGCAGCAGTGATCGAGGACTTCTACAGGGGATCCAATGACTCGGCGTTCGTCCGAACCATATTACAGAAGGCGCCGACTACCTCCGAGCAACTGTTCCGGGAGGCCGACCTCTACATCACCGCGGACGAACGAGCTCAGGACCTCATCGGAGGAGTGAAGCCTGCACCAGCGGCACCACGACACGACATGAACTAGCAACCCAACAAGCGCTGGGAGAAGAGGCCTCGTGAGGAGGTCCACGCCGCCAGACCACCCGCCTCTCGTGCCCGAGGAGGACCTCATGGAGGCGAACACACGCTGGACGACATCCTCGACACCCAGTGCCCATACCACAAGGACATGCGCCACACCCTCCGGAACTGCAGGGACTTCAAACACTCCGTCGGGCACGGTCGTCCTTTTCAACCTCTACCTCCTCCCCCGCCGCGAGGAGGACCGGGAGAACCGCAACAACCCCAGCAGCAGGAGGAGGAAAGAGGAGGAGCCTTCCCGCCCGTCGACAGAGAAGTCAACGTCATCTTCGGTGGACACGGGTCACAAGAAAGCAAGAGACAACAAAAGCTCAACGATCGTCTGATACTGGTGGCGGCCACCGGTCCTCCCGCCTCGTACCGATGGTCTGAGCACCCGATCACCTTCACCCGGGCAGACCAATGGCTTAACTTCGACCACCCAGGCAAATACCCGCTTCTCGTCGATTCGGTGATCCGAGAGAGCAGGGTAAAGAAGGTACTAGTGGACGGGGGAAGCAGCATCAACGTCACCTTCCCCCGGACGCTCCAAGGCTTGGGAGTTCCCCTCAAAGAGCTCCACGAGTCGAACACACCCTTCTTCGGCATCGTGCCGACTGAAGGAGAGTACCCGCTGGGCCACATCTACATGCCAGTCACCTTCGGAACTCTGAAAAACTACAGAACCGAGTTCTTGAGGTTCGAGGTGGCAAACTTCGACTGCGGATACAACGCCATCATCGGGAGGCCCGGATTAGCGAAGTTCATGGCTATTCCACATTATACATACATGATATTGAAGATGTCTGGACCACAAGGGATCATAACTATGCGCGCCGACTTCCAAGGCGCCGCAGAATGTTTCCGAGTGGCCATTCAGGCGGCCCTCACCACCAAACCATCGGCGATTTCCTCTGCACGGGCAAACTCAAAGCCTGAGGAAGACCTCGCGGTCCCCACGAATGAAGCTCAAGTCGTGACCTCTATGCGGCCGACTGAAGAAACCAAAAGGATCAACCTCGGGTTCGCTGACGAGTGCAAAACCGCCATCATCAGCTCCAGCTGGATGACAAATAGGAAAGCGTGCTCGTCCAGTTTCTGCAAGATAACCGAGACGTATTCGCATGGCAACCTGCGGATATGTCGGGAGTCCCAAGAGAGCTGGCCGAGCACAAATTGAAGGTCTACCCCCAGGCGAGGCCAATACGACAAAAATTACGTCGCTTTACGCCCGACAAGAGAGAAGCCATCTGTGCTGAGCTGGCTCGCTTGGTCGCGGCTGGATTCATTAGAGAGGTGTTACATCCTGAATGGTTAGCCAACCCTGTTCTTGTACTCAAAAAGAATAAAGTGGATTGGCGCATGTGCGTTGACTATACGGATCTCAAAAAATACTGTCCGAAGGATCCCTTCGGGCTTCCTAGAATCGACCAGGTGGTGGACTCAACCGCCGGATGCTCTATGCTGTCTTTCTTGGATTGCTACTCTAGGTATCATCAGATTAGTTTAGCAAAGGAAGACGAGGAAAAACGGCATTTATCACCCCGTTTGGAGCCTTCTGCTATACCTCCATGCCGTTCGGCCTCAAAAATGCTGGAGCAACTTATTAGAGGGCTATTCATACATGCTTAGCCGATCACTGGGGCAAGCGTGTGGAAGCCTACGTGGATGACATGATGATCAAGACAGTGGATTCAAAAAATTTCATCGAAGATTTACAGCTGGTCTTCAATAGTTTACGCCGATACAGATGGAAGCTTAATCCCAAAAAGTGTGTTTTCGGAGTGCCGGCAGGAAAGTTGCTAGGGTTTATTGTTAGCCACCGGGGAATTGAAGCCAATCCAGAAAAGATCGAAGCTATCATGAGGATGGAAGCACCATGATCACAAAAGAAAGTTCAAATACTCACCGGGTGTATGGCAGCCCTAAGCAGGTTCATATCAAGGCTGGAGAAAAAGGCTTACCATTCTATAAGTTACTCAAGAACGTGGACAAATTTCAATGGACTTCAGAAGCACAAGAAGCTCTAGATGCGCTGAAAAAATTCTTGACAACACCACCAGTGCTGAAACCGCCACACCGAGCCACGCCGACTCAACCAGCAGAAGATCTGCTATTATACATCTCTTGCACGACTCACGTGGTGAGCACCGCGTTAGTAGTCGAGCGAGCGGAAGAAGGATATGCATATCCAGTACAGCACCCTGTCTATTTCATCAGTGAAGTTCTAAACTCTTCAAAGAAGAAATATCCTCAGGTTCAAAAGCTATTGTATGCAGTACTTCTAACTGCGCGCAAACTTTGGCACTACTTCGACGACCACAAAGTCATAGTAGTCACTGGATTTCCAATAGGGGATATTCTCCATAACAAAGAAGCCATCAGAAGAGTAGCCAAGTGGGCCTATGAATTGGGATCTCATGACATCGAATTTTGACCTCGCACTGCTATCAAGACTCAAGCACTGGTTGACTTCGTATCAGAATGGACCGAGCAACAGGTACCGGATAACCCGGAAACCGCAGAAGTCTAGCGAATGTATTTTAACGGCTCATTGAAGCTGCAGGGAGCAGGTGCAGGGATCCTCTTTATTGCACCTGGAGGTGAGCAACTCAAGTACGCTCTTCAATTGTTATTCCTGGCATCTAACAACGCGGCCGAGTACGAAGCTCTGATTCACGGGCTGAACATTGCCATATCACTGGGCGTCAAGAGACTGATGGTATATGGAGATTCTCTGGTGGTCATAAGTCAGATAAACAAAGAATGGGATTGCTCGAATGATTCCATGGGAAAATATTGCACTGCTGTCCGGAAACTAGAAGATAAATTTGAAGGTTTGGAATTTCATCATGTGGAGAGAGACCGCAACACGGTGGCTGACGCATTATCTAAGCTGGGGTCCAGTTGGACTCAGGTCCTGCCTGGAATTTTTATCCAAGAAGTGTCGCGCCCGAGCATTTCAGTGGATCGGGTAGAAGAATGCAATACTCTGAGCCAACCAGAGTCAAATCCTGATGACTAGAGGGAGCCGATCATCAAATATATAAGGAATGAAGAGGAACCAGATGACAAAAATACCGCCGAGCGCATTGCAAGACAGTCAGCTCACTATACGCTCATTGGGGAAACGCTATATAGAAGGGGCGCGTCAGGAGTCCTCATGAAATGTATCCTCTCAGATACTGGAAAGCAACTTCTGGATGAGGTCCATGCTGGGCAATGTAAAGTGCACGCAGCATCTAGGACCCTGGTCGGGAAAGTCTTCAGGTCGGGTTTCTACTGGCCAACAGCAAAAAGTGATGCAGCCAAGTTAGTTCAGAGGTGCGAAGCCTGCCAGTACTTATCAAAACTGTAGCATCTACCGGCACAGCAACTACAAACCATACCTATAACTTGGTCGTTCGCATGTTGGGGATTGGATATGATTGGACCTTTCAAAAAAGCTCAAGGAGGATACACTCATGTACTGGTTGCCATCGACAAATTCACTAAGTAGATAGAATTCAAACCCATTGCTTCCCTAACTTCAGCTAAGGCAGTGGAATTCATACAAGACATAATATTCAGGTTTGGAATACCAAACAACATCATAACTGACCTAGGATCCAACTTCACAAGCTCAGAGTTCTTCGATTTCTGCGAGCAAAAGAGCATTCAGATCAAATATGCCTCGGTGGCACACCCAAGAGCCAACGGGCAGGTAGAAAGAGCCAACGGGATGATATTGGAGGCGCTCAGAAAGAAAGTTTTCGACAAAAATGAAAAGTTCGCAGGAAAGTGGATCAGAGAATTGTCGTACGTCGTTTGGAGCCTGAGAACTCAACCTAGTCGAGCCCTGCATGGAAACACTCCTTTCTTTATGGTCTATGGTTCGGAGGCAGTGCTACCTGCTGATCTCAAGTTTAGGGCACCAAGGTTGATCTTTGAAAACATGGCAGAAGCTGAGGCTACTAGGCTGGAGGATGTTGATGTGCTCGAAGAAGAACGACTGAACGCGGTAATTCAATCAGCACGGTATCAGCAAACTCTGAGGCGCTATCACGATAAGGCCATATGACCTCGATACTTCGCAGTGGGAGATCTCGTCCTCCGCCGAATTCTAACGGGGGAGGGACGGCACAAATTGTCACCTCTATGGGAAGGACCATTCGTAGTAGCTGAAGTCACTCGGCCTGGATCATATCGTCTCACACAGATGGATGGCACAGAAGTTGGGAACTCATGGAACATAGAACATCTCAGGAAGTTTTATCCTTAGCTATACTTCAAAAGCTATTGGAGCAACAATGTATTCTGTAAACCCGGAGATACATCATCAATAAAAAGACTTCAAGAATTGTTCATTGTCAATCTGCATTCTTGCTCAACTTGGGGTGACCACTATGCCCTACTAACGGAGAAATTGGCTTAAGTCGGCGATGACTTAAGACAGTGCGACATGCTCACGCTTACTTAACTCGGGGTGACCACTATACCCTACTAACGGAGCAATCGGCTTAAGTCGGCGATGACTTAAGACGGTGTGATATGCTCACGCTTACTTAACTCGGGGTGACCACTATACTCTACTAACGGAGCAATCGGCTTAAGTCGGTGACGAATTAAGACGGTGCGACATGCTCGCGCTTACTTAACTTGGGGTGACCACTATACCCTACTAACGGAGCAATCGGCTTAAGTCGGTGATGACTTAAGACGGTGCGACATGCTCGCGCTTACTTAACTCGGGGTGACCACTATACCCTACTAACGGGGCAATCGGCTTAAGTCGGCGATGACTTAAGACGGTGCGACATGCCCACGCTTACTCGACTCGGGGTGATCACTATACCCCTGATAACGGAACAATCTATTTAAGTTGGCAACGACTTAAATTGGCACGGCACATTCAGCACGTTCGTGACTATTCACCCTAGGGCGACCTCTATGCCCCACGGAAAAATTCAAAACCATCATAATGCACTTACTTTCACGACTGTAGATACCGTTGAATTCTAGCAACGGGAAAACAATAACAGTATTCGGTACCGAAAAGTGTTTTCTAACGAAATATCCAAGCACACTAACCATATACTCAAGGCATTCAGTGTTTTCTATCTGGAAATGTTTTTCTCAGGAGCAACCGACGAGGAAGGATGACTCGAAGAATCAGGAGCGGCATTCACATCTGCCACTATATCATCGGGAACAACCACGCCGGGTCTCCTCATCAGAATTTGCCCCGCGCGAACGGCTTTGTCCATGGCTTTATCGCGCTGGACCTTCAGAGTAGCAGAAGTATCTTCAGCGGCCTTGACAGCCAACCGAGCGGCTTCTAGCTCCCGGATTACCGACTTTTTGGAAGCACGCAGATCCTTGATGACAGTATCCTTGTTCGACACCAATTGCCTGAGGCGAACCTTATCATCTAGAGACTCTTGCAGCTTGTAGCGATGGTTATCCAAGTCCTCCATGGTAAAACGATGACTCCTCTCCAAGATAGTCAACGAGTTGCTGGCATCACGGTATAACTTTTCTAGATTGTCGCGAGAAGTAGCAAGAGCACGTTTCTCCTCCTGCAGACAAGAACCGGTTTCTCCAACGTCAAGCAAGCACTAAAAACATAACAGACAAGGGCAAGTGAAAGTTCAATTCAGCGGCCACCTTTTCAGAATCAAGTTGAGCACGGAGAATGGAGTTAGCATCATTCAGAGAGGCAGAAACCTGGGCCAATGCGGCCTGACTTTGAGAATACCTTTCTTCAAGGTCAGAATATCGGCGGGCCATATCTGTCAGGAAACAGTCATGCAAGGGTGTTCAGCTATAAAGCAGATTACTCAAATAGCCAATGAAGGAACGAAGGACACTAACCAGCATTTGCCATTTCCAAGTCAGATACTCGCCGCTGAAGCAACACTGGATTCCAATGCGTTAGAGACAAAGCCTCTTCCGGGACAGAGGTCCCCTTTGATTTCAACCGACCAGCCATTTCGTCCACCAATGCCTGACATCAAGAACAGATGAGCATAATAACAGCAGTCTACCTGAAGTAAAAGTCAGAACAGAAGAAACCAAGTTACCTGGAGGTTGGAGAAGAATGAGGGAACCCTCAAGTCGTGGGAAATCAACTGACGGCCTGCTGAAGGGTCACCAGCTGGAACAACCCCCAATGCATCGTTGGGAACCAAGTCAATGTCACCAGTAGAAGTCAGAACTCTGTCATCAGGGACGCTGGCCTCTAAAGTGACCTCTTGACATGAAACCCGTGCTGCTGCCATACAATCAGAGTGCGGAGGAGAAGATCCCACGTGAACATCCATGGAAGTGTTAGAGGGAGAACCAACTCGAACACCCTCGGGGGCTGGGTCATCGCTCACGCTACCCATCCGAGCCGGATCATCCCAGGTAACACCCTCGGGGGCTGGGTAAGCACCAGCGCTATCTTTGAGGGTCGAGCCCTCCGAGGCAGCCACCTCTAAGGCCGAAGGACCCTCGACCACTTCCATAGGACACAGTGCAATCCAGGCCGGCCTCCTAACCCTTAAGACTGTGCTCCAAGGTCGACGAGGTGCGGGACACCGCCCGAGACAATTCCAGCCCAGCATCAGGCACATCAGGGCAAACATCCATCGTGCCACCATCTGCTGGCTTGGACAACAGGTCTTCTAGGACCATATCCTCAAGAGTCTGGTCAAAGTTGGCCAGCAACAATTCTTGTAGACCAACAAGAGCAGACAGGGCCGGAGAAGGAACACCACTGCTTTCGCCACTGGCAATATAGCGTCAGCTGTTCTTCCGAGTTAGAGGGATTTCATCCTCCTCCTCCTCACCCTCATCAACAACGCGGACAGTACACCCATTGGGGTCAGCATCATCCAGGTCACACCCATTGGGGTCAGCATCATCCAGGTCACACCCATTGGGGTCAGCGTCATCCAGTTCACACCCATTGGGGTTAATAGCAGGCAGGCTACACCCATTAGGATCAGTTTCAGCAAATGCAGGCACTGGCACTTCCTCAGCAGCAGGAACATAAGGACCAGCATCCTGATCCAAACTAGACACTCGACGAAGACATCTCTTCTTCTGTTTCTTCCCTTCAGCAGGAGAAGCAGGCTGATTGGCTCGGCGAGAATGCTTCGGACGAACATTGTCAGACTTCTGAATATCTAAAGCTTCGCTAACCTCTGGGATGGGCGCTACTGCTAGTGTTTCAGCAGGGACTGCATCAGAAGAATCTTCAGCTAACATATCCAGCATGGCACTTATCTCTGCATCACTTGGATTTAAAGGCACCTCAAAATGAACCTGCCTCTCGTCGTCAGGAATTTCTTCAAGTGAGGCAACCAAAGCACTAACCTCTTCGAGAGAGGGTCGCACTCTAAGGCCCAAACTGCTATCACCAGCAGGAGGATTTGACACAAAACTGGTAAAGGCCTTGGAAGGAGGCACATTCCAAGCCGAGTATGCAACAGGAGCGCCGACGTTTGACACCTTGCCTCTGAGTATCATCTCAAGCCGGCCCACCAAGTCCATGGTAGGGATTCTTCTGTTGGTTACCCGAGTTGAATCAGCAAAACCTCGATACAGATAGGCTGGATGTGCTCTGTCTTTCAGCGGTTGAATGTTCTTAAAAACAAAGTCAACGACCACAGCTTCTGCAGTCAAACCCCTTTCTTTCAGCAATCCAACTTCAGCTAGCAAAGCCCCTGCTTCAGTTACTTCCTGGTCTGTGGGGGATTCGGTCCAGCTTGGAGTGCGAACATCCGGCTGTCTTCCCGACCGTGAGGGGAGAGAATTCCCATGATTCTCCACGATGAACCATTCCAAACGCCATCCCTTGATGCTATCCTTGAGTGGGATGTCGAGGTAATCAGCCTTACTCCCACGACGCATCTCCAAGCTCGTGCCCCCCACCTGCTGGTGCTGCCCTCCGGCCATCCCAGGGCGACAGTGGTACAAATACTTCCATAGGCCAAAGTGTGGCAGAACTTCGAGAAAAGCTTCGCATAAATGAACAAAGATAGAGACTTGCAGAACAGAATTGGGATTCAGATGGGTCAGATTCAAGCGATAGAAATCAAGGAGACCACGGAAAAAAGGAGAAATGGGAAAAGCAAGGCCGCGGAGGAGAAAAGGAACGAAGATGACGGACTCGTGAGTGTCCTCTATTGGAACAGTAACCCCACGGCAAATCCGCCAGGAACAGAGCTCCTTTGGAGGAAGAACCCCGATAGATACAAGATGGAGAAGGTCTAATTCAGAGACAACAGACATATGGTTACCTGCGAAAGGCAACTGACTGTTGGGGTCGATGGGGGGGATGACTGCGACGGATGAACTCGAAGCTTTCCGCTTGGGCGCCATTTCAACCTCGCCAGCGAACGGAGCGGAAGCAGCGTTGCAAGAGAGTGGAGAAGGCCTAGGTGCAGAAAAGCAAGAACTAGGGCACTGAATGCGGAGGCGCGCGACAGTACAGTGCATATGGGGTTTTCTGAAGCCAGATGTCGAATCTAAAAAGCGCTCAGTCATCACCCAGCTGTTATCTCTAAAACGCTGGCGTGCCACATCATCGCCCGGCCGTTATTTCTAAAGCACGGGCATGCCACGTCATCACTCGGCCGTTATTTCCAAAACGGCCGACGCGGTCCATTCTAACTCAGCGATTATTTCTAAGAACGCTGACGTTACCAGACTCCACTCGGCCACTATCTCCAAAGCGGCCGGCGTGGCCCGTTATCATTCGGCTGTTACCTCTAAAACGTCGATGTTGCCATCGATCACTCGGCTGTTACCTCTAAAACGCCGACGTTGCCATCGATCACTCGGCTGTTACCTCCAAAACACCGACGTCGTCATTAGCCGTCCGGTTGTTATTCCTAAAGCAATGACGCAGTTCCAAGGGATTCGGGTGTTACCTCTAAAACACTGACATCACTAGTAACCGCTCGGTCGTTATCTCTAAAACACCTACGCGGCCGCTATCGCTCAACCATTACTTCAGAAAAGTGCCAACATCGTCAGTAATAACTCGACCGTCACTCCTAAAGCAACAACATGATTTCAGATGACTCGGCTGCTATCACCAAAGTGTTGACATCACGAAGAAAACAGTCAGAAGCATGATTCGTTGGTTCCAAACATCCCTCAGGCATTAATGAGATCGGCGAATGACAAGAAAGCAAAACAAAAGTGCACAAAAGTGAAGGCGAAACCACTCTTCATTATAAGGGAAGCATTACCGAACTTACAAATCAACTCATTATGAGTTGATGACCTCCCTACTACTACACTATACTTCACTACTCTATACTACTAACTACTACTACATTATTTCATTATACTACTACTAATCTATACTAATAATTAAAACCAGTGACATCTAGCCACTGGCCTTGTTGCTGCCCTTGTTGCTGCCCTTGCTGCTGCCCCTGCTGCCGCCCTTGCTGCCGTCGCCACCGTCGTCGCTGCCACCCTTGCCGTCGTCGTCGCCATCGCCTTCGCCGCCGTCACCGCTGCCGTCGTTGCCGCCTCCGTCGCCGTCACCGCCATCGCCACCGCCACCGCCCTCCTCGGACGAGTCCGAGGAGTTCTCCTCGTCCGAGGAGTACTCCAACTCATCCGAACTCGCAAGCCCGGCGCGCTCGACAGACCAGATGTAGGTCCAGACCTCCGCGGCAATCCCCTGGGAGTCGTCTGAATCATCAGACGACGCCGGGGGAGAGGCAGGAGCCGGAGAACCCTCGGACTCCGAGTCGCCAAAGTCCTCCGAAGGAGGAGTTGGCTCACGCTTGCGTTTGTCACCAGAGCGATGCGAAGGACTACCACCTTTCTTACTTTTGCCCATGTTGGAAATGGAAGGAAGAAGAGGAGGGTAAACAGCAAGCAGCAGTAAGAGATGTGAAAATGCCGGAGAAGCAAGAGCACTATTTATAGAAGAAGGCAACCGCTCACCTCCTACCACAGCCACTGAACAGTCGCAAAAATTCAATATGCAATTCAAACCGTCTGAAGACACGTCAGGCGGCTGACGCCGTTTCACGTAACACGACACCCATTGGGACTCCAGTCAACTGCGCGGGCGATATGATTACGCCCGCGGTCACATCAAGTTACTACTCAGAAGCAGTTTGCTAAACGCTCAGCGTACCAAGCCGTCCCTTGCCTACACCCATTGGGGGGACGCCCAGGAATTGTCAGTATATTTTCAACACTGTCACATCCGAACAGTGTATGCAATGAATACTTCAAGACAGAAGAAAGATATCAGCAGGGGTCAAAGGAAAGCCAAATATAGCCGATGAGGTACAAGTCTAATCGACAGAAGCATCAAAGCACGAAGTGACATGAAGACTAGCCAAGGGCCATCTATCGAACGTCCAATCAGTCGCAGATCAAATAAATGGCAAGACCTAGCAAGATATGGGCAGATCGCGTACTCGGCCTCAAAGACAAAAATGTACGCTGACCTCTAAAGCGTAGTATCAATGATGTAATGCTGGTCTCCAAGGCATTCGGCAAAGGAGAAGGATGATTCCCGGAAAAAGACACGAAATGAAGACCTTCGAGTGGATTATTTTCAAAAATCCACTCGAAGCTCGGGGGTACACCCATTGGGTGCACCTTCAGTGCACCCAATGGATCATCATCCCCGAAGAAGTAAAGTGCTGACTTCTAGAGCATAAGGCAAGATCAAGACAAGGCTGACCTCTGAAAAAGCGCAAGTGGAAGACAAAAGTGATCTCTGATAATATTTGAAGTGAAGACCTTTGAGTGGATTATCTGCAAAAATCCACTCGAAGCTCGGGGGCTACACCCATTGGGTGCACCTTCGGTGCACCCAATGAAATTTGAAGTCCTACGGTACAAAAATGCTGGCTTCCAAAGCATAAGTCTGAGACAGAACACCAAATTTCGAGTAATAAAGGCAGAAAAAGACAGTGAAGAATTGTTTCTACCGGATCATTCAGAACTCAGAAGCAGTGGCTCGGCAGGCTTATCTCCAAGGCATCCCTTGTTAAAGTCAAAGACTGCAAGCTAGACCTTGGGCTGTTTATTTCAGAACTGACTGCAAGTTGGACCTAGGATCCTTGGGCCGTTTATTTCAAAATCGACCCAAAGATCAGGGGCTTGTGGGGGACAGATATCCCCCGGGTCCACTAGAAGGATAAAAGACCTCACTAAAGGCCCAAGGGCCCCATAATTCATAAGGTCATCCCCCTCGTGGGTCTGGGGAGGCACGATCAATGAAGCGAATCGACACAAGGCTGTATCGACATGAGCCCAAGACGGCCCAACGAATTCGAAGCAGTAATCACAACAGAGGCCCGACCTTCCCGTGCAGGAGCCCCGTACAACGGAACCAAGCGAGAATGGGTCGGCAGGATTATAGGAGGATAAACTCCGTTGGTTCACTATTTCTTAGGTACACGTTGTTGTCATATCTACATGTACCGCCCCACGGTCGAGTATATAAGGCCTAGGGGGCACCCCTTCAGATCAGACGCTCGCTACTTAGCCTCCCACCCAACTCTCTACGTTTTCAGCGCTAGAGAATTCTCCTGTAACCCACCACATAAAGCACTCTCGACAGGACGTAGGGTGTTACGCATCTCAAAGCGGCCCAAACCTGTAAACCGTTGTCCACTGTTTCTCGTGCATCCAGCACGAACCATCGAGCTACAGCCGATAACACCGTCCTACTCCTGAAAGCACCTTGAGGGGTAACCCCAGGTGCGCGGTCGGACCCAAAACATCGACAGGATACCTCGGTAAAAATACCGGCGTCATCCACAAGAGTTTGTGTCTCTACCTTGCTCTTTACCATCCGCATTTATATCAAGCATTTAAGTTTCAATCTTGTCTTTCTAGTTATGAAAGTTAGCCTTTGCGGTAGAGATAGCAACACTTAGACAAAACCTAGTTTACACATTCTAGCTTCATTATTTGCATAGGTTTTTCTCTAGGGTTTTATTTGTGGCCTAGTTTAGAGAAAGTTTTAGAAGTCCTAATTCACGCCCCCCTCTTAGGCGTCACATGATTCCTTCATAGTGTTTGATAGTCCCTAAGTAAGTCAATTCGCATCTTAAGAATATGCGACAATCTTAGGTCTAAGGATACAATATACATGTTGCAAAAAGAGAACTCTATTACAATATCTCACGTTGGGTCGGTCCAGCCTCATGTCATACATGCGTCCACATTATTAGTTTACCATCTCCATGTCCATGACTTGTGAAATGTAGTCATCAACTAATACATGTGCTAATCATCGACTCTGACTAGGGACATCGTTTAGAATAACCATACAAGTAAAGAATCTCACAAACAATTCACATAATTGCTAATCAATACAAAGTGCCTTTCATAGATATTCAATTAAGCAATTATATATTTATATCATGGATACAAAGAAATATGCTCATCTCTATGATTATCTCTAGGGCATATTTCTAACACCTTGGGCTCCCACACCTTCAAATGGCCGGTTGGAGGGGTATAAATAGTCTCCCCTCAATTATAGTCTTTGGACAGAAAGCAGGTTGTTTTTGTCGTCGGGCGCACCGGGCAGTAAGGTGCTCACCAGACATGTCCAATGCCCTGGCCATGTCAGCCGACCGTTGAGGGCTGCAGCAGTCGACCGTTGATAAGGTTGTAGATGACCGTTGGCCAGACTATTCAGTGCACACCAGACAGTCTGGTGCTACAGCTCCCGAGAGTCTGTTGGTGGGGCTCTCCGAGTAGACAATTCGGTGCACACCAGACATGTTCGGTGTGCCACCAGAGTGCTGGCTGACTGCTCACTTCTTGGATTTCTTCACTATTTTCTTGGGCTTCTTTTGGTCTTGAGTCTTGGGTTCACATGTCCGGTGTTTGATATTTATTGATCTTCTAAGCATCTTTTAGGTCTTCTTTTGAGGTGTTGCATCCTCAGAGCTTCAATCCAATCCTCTTCGCATCCTGTGAACTATAAATGCAAACACTAGCAAACATGTTAGTTCACAAGTTATGTTGATCATCAAACACCAAAATCATTTAGTCAAATGGGTCGGGATCCATTTTCCTTACAGTGTGATCTGATTAACCAAACCAAAGCCACACTGAGGGTCACGGGGTTCACATGCGCAGAGAATCTAATAGATGGGATATATTTATGGCTTTCTTCTTTCTTGGTCTTCTTCAACCATAAGCCAAGTAAGAAATAGCAAAGAAAAGAATGGTGGTGAAGAGGCCATCGACCATCGCGCGCAGACAAAGCTGCTGCAGCAGTCGACAACGAGCATTGGCCGCCGAGGGAGCGCATGGCTGCCTAGCAGGGGGGCTAGGGGGACCATGTGGGGATGAGGCATGGGTGCCCACAGCCTACACCATCGCCACGCACAAGGCTACTGGTGCAGCGTCCTAGGGGAGGGAAACGAGAGGGGAGAGGGGAAGGAGAGAGGAGAGAGGGGGTTGCGGTTTAGGGGTAGTGGAGATGAAGGGGTGCATTTAATATGTGAAAAACGAAGAACAAGGAAAATAGTAATGGTGGTGCTCACAGGAGAAGACGAACCTCGCCGGAGCTCTAGATTTTTTGTAGATTGGAACGATCTGGAGGTGTTTTTGTATATTGGAATGGTCTGGAGGTCCAATGAACGAACCAAAAGCGCGCGGATGGAGCTCTCGTAGGGACGAACACAGCGACACCCTTAGATGTCGCTTGAGATCAACGGATTAAAAGTAATTGCTTGGTGGAGTTGTAATCGGACAAATTTCGACGACGAATTGACAACGATGGGAGTTTCAACTCGCGAAACAAACATCGGATCAGAGATGGTTCCAATCATATATATTGTAGGGTTTTGGAGATATTTTATTTTTCACAATAAATCAATTTTAGAGATTAAAATAATTTTAGAAAATGATGAAACTGTATTTAATGCTCGAAAAATATTCGGAATGCTAAAAAACTCTAGAAAAATTCCTAGACACGTTTTGGCACTAAATGAACTCAAAGCTTTTAAAAATAATATTAAACAACTCAAATAAATAATTTTTTGCTTTTTGGGAAAAGAAAAATATTCGAAAAAATACAAAAATTACCGAAGACTTATATGTGGTATATTAACATGTCAAACATGTTTTGCACTTAGAAATAATATGCAACAACATTAAATACAACAATTAAAGCTTCTCCAGGGTTTTATTTGACTAAGCTTAACACCTATATATACAAAATAACTCTCCACCATTTAGAAAAAATAGAAACGAAAAGAAAAGAGAGGGTAACATTTGAAGTTTGAGTATAGAACAAAAAAAATTATACCTAAAATTCAAGGTGTAACATTAATCCTCATAAAAGACATCCAATAATCCCCTTAAACACTATCACAATTGAATACGCCACCTTATTCATGTTCGGCTATTCCCGTACCATGAGGTTTAAAGGGGATTAAGAAAGATTTTAGCTCGCAATGGATTTAAACTCACTTAATTCACTGCAATTCATATGGATAGTCTGGCATAGTTAGGCTTGATAAATGACGATGGAATTGGTTCAAACTTGCTGGGAAATGAAATGCTTAACGACAACGCTAACAAATTTGCAGATAAAAATACTCCAATTCCCAGCACCACATGTACAATGAAGCAACTAACTTAGCATATAATACACGCAATAATGTTTTGAAGTCGTACGACTTGCTAGTCGTTCTAGCTAACCGATTTGTACGATTAATCACCATTAGTCAGATGACTTGGACGATTAATCACGATTGATCCAAACAACGATTAATCATGATTATCACGATTAATAAGACAATTTGAAAACAGTGACAATATCGAGCAGTTAGTTTGACAAACCATGCTATCATGTTTCACTTGCACTCAGCATTGGCTACTTACTAATTATCTACTTACTCAAATAATACTACAAATGCATCTAGCACAAAAAAATGCTACATTTAAATACATTTCCATTTGTTCCAAACATAGGTGCAGCACATGCAACTGAAACCCAGCAGCGTCAATGCATCCTTATCACGAGGTGGGGTTATAGCGAAGGTGTTGCTCATAGTAATCAATAAGCTGCAAACCAGAATAATAATTGTTGTGGCGTCATTCCATTTTTACTTCATTATGTGAAATGAGAAAACAATGAGGTCATACCACCAGGGGCTCCTTAGCTTTCAACTGCTTATCGTCCACGAATACCATTTCCCCGTCAGACCTGTTAACCATGTTGGTCAATAGCAATGTTCAGCAAAGATTATATGAAAGACACATGTGCTATATCAATGACAACATAATGGCAAACCAGTGAAAGGGTGTTAGGTTCGTAAGACATGTAAACCAATTCATGAAATCAGAAATTAGAGATACAAACCAGACACACTCAACAGCAATATCACTGCAGGATAACAAATCAGACATAGGATGGCTGCTCCTTATGATGAGTTATTATAACATCAGTTAGTCCAGTTCAACATAATGCCTTCAAAGATTCAGCATTTCAATGCTGGACTGATATGCTATCTCCAAAGCATATCCCCATAAAAAACACTCATTTGACTAAAGGCCATAGACCACTTTTCTTTAATTCAACAAATAGAATATCCCCATATAGGTTTGAGGGTGGAAGAGCTTGAGTGTTTTTTTCTTGTAGAACAGAATGCTCATTCTTTAGTGCAAAACAATTTTGAAAGAGCATTTGACCTTATACTATAATAATTCACAATACAGTTAGTGACTTTAATAATACAGCAATCTAAGAGACAAGAATATTTTACCCATACTAGATAAAAACCCACCACATACTTTGTTGCATGCTTCGGAACATACCATTTCTCAAATTTGATGCATACCAACTGCTTCTATACTGGACATATAGTAAGGTTTCATACCAATATGTATTTTAGCAGGTAGCATGTTCATTCCAAAAACTGAGAATGTAGTCCCCTAAGTTGAGGAACACTGGAAACTTTAAATGCATATTTTAAGCTCCCAAATTGCCTAAACTAGCATTATAGTATCAACTGGACAAAGCTCTAATATCAAGTAATGTCAAACCATTACCTTGGAGGCTAGCTCCAAAAAAAGGATGAAGAAACAATTCATTACGACTATATAATGCAATAGTAACCAATTGTTACTACCTAAAGCTGCTACAAACATGACTACAAATTATCAATTTATCATCTTTGAAGATGGAGACTAAAAAAACTCGACCTATGGGGGTAAGACAGCCATTGGGCATTGCATTAAAAAGATCTCATGCATGTCGGAAAATCTCTCGAACCCCTACCCCATTTATACACAACAACATCGTAACCTATGTGAGAACCACAATGACAAGGGCCAAGTCTTAGACCTATGTTTTGGCGTGAGCCACACGAGGGGATTATTTAATCCAAGCCTGAAATTTGATCCCACGAAGAATCAAAATCAGGGTCTAAGGAGTGCTACTCAAGTCATCTAACCAACTCAGTTAGAGGCTCTTCCGCTTGCAGTTGGAGACTAATCAAATTACTTTAGAAAAAATGAATCATGTACAAAAGTATGCAATCCCAAAAACACAATACAACGGAATCAACAAATGCACATTTCAAGTTTTTAAATGATGACGTCCCAAATTATCTTTGTAAAATTAGCCTACTTATACTATCCATTCAAAACTCAATCAAACAAATAAATTTGAAGACAATTCTACCATAGCCCAAGATTATAGGTATAAGTGATTTCAAAATTCAGTGCACAATAAAAATATAAAAGAAAATAAAGCCACAAAAACATATATTAAAAATGTAAACTAGTGCGGAGATAAATAAGGGGGTGTTTGGTTCCCCTATTGCGAAAGGCATCTAGCTGTTGGTTAGGTGACCTAAGTAGTCGTGGAAGCGAATTTCAAGCTGTGGTTAAAAAAATCCCTTTGTATGTCCCACACCAAAGCACGAGTTTAAGGCCCGGTCACGATCGTTTCTCACATGGGCTACGGTGCCGATGTGTATGGGTGGGGCAAGGGTTCGGCGGTTTTCTCAACACGCATGAGAAGGTCCTCTTCATATAATGCACGGGGGCTGTCTTACTCCCCGCGGGTCAAGTTTTTTTGTTCCCCTATTAAAGTTTAGTATGTGTCACATCTAGTGTTTGAATGCCAATTTCGAGTATTAAATATAGTCTAATTACAAAACTAATTATACAAATGATGACTAAACAACGAGACGAATTTATTAAGCCTAATTAATCCATGATTAGCAAATGTGTACTGTAGCATTACATGAACAAATATGGACTAATTATGTTTAATAGGTTCGTCTTGCCATTTAGTCCTTATTTTGTAATTAGTTTGTAACTAAACTCTATTTAGTACTCGTAATTGCATTCAAACATCTAATATGACAGACTATACTTTAGTCAGGGGAACCAAACACCCCCTAAATCTATATTATTTAAATTAGGCAACTTATTGCACCATCACCTTAGTGCCTTCGTATAAGACAATAAGCAGGCAATAATACCAAAACCCAGATTGGATGCAAATTTCTCTTTACAGTTACTCTTCAATTCAGAATTAGGTAGCTCCAGAGAAGAAAAGGGAACCAAGCACTCTACTCTGTGAAAATGTGGTTTTATCACTTTATTTTGCATAAAGTACTTTTCCTTACGATCATATTGCTCTAATTTGAAAGAGAGCAATGCTAAAATACCATGCACTATCAGCATATGAAACTGAAACTTTTTTAGAGATTCAGAAAATAAGACCCGTGAACTAAGAAAGAAGCTATGACCTGAGAGCCTTGAATGTTATTGCAACTTGCTGCACACCATCCATAACTGTGGCAAAATAGCGCACTGGCTTGATGATCTTAATGATCTTAGGCATATGAATTTGGTTACCAGAGTCCTCCCCTTTGTTCTTATCACCAGGATCTCCTTCTGTGGAATCAACAGTCTCGTTGCCTGGCTTGTCACTTGTTCGATCACGGATATCTCCTTGCTCCTGTGTTACTTCATCCTGCTTGAACCTTCTTACACATCCAGACTTGCGCTTCTTAGCACCTGTCACCTGTCCACCCTGAGGTGTGATTGCTCGTATTTCATTGTCCATCTTCAATGAATCATTAGCAGGGAGCTGCGCATCTT
Source organism: Zea luxurians (assembly GCA_029449295.1). Lineage (NCBI taxonomy): Eukaryota > Viridiplantae > Streptophyta > Magnoliopsida > Poales > Poaceae > Zea > Zea luxurians. The sequence continues at coordinate 75,693,005 of JAOPSE010000015.1, read as the reverse complement.
GTTGATCAGTCAAGCTAACAGATAAGGGAGCCTCTTGAGATGGAAACCCAACTGAGACCACACCAGAACTACCCTCCTGTACTATTCTTTGCCCAAGCAAGTTCACTGCTGCGCCAAGGCCCCCAGGTGAGGTCTTGTTACTATTATTATTTGCTCTCCTACTACTTGTCCTGCAGGGCAGTTTCTTCACTTCTGAGGCATGTATGCTATGCATGCTCCGGGCCTCCGACCGAGGTGGTCGACCACGTTTGCCACGAGAAGGGTTAGGATCGGATGTTGGAGTTGTTGGAGTCTTGCGCTTTCGCTTTCCACAGGATCTGGGCGACCTTGACCTGTGTCTCATGAAACCACCAGCAAACAATGTTATCAGCTGCACATGTAAATCTAATGCTGAACAGAAGCAATACACATTCATACCGCTTATTGAAAGCATCAACAATGTCAGAACAGGCCTTCAGGTTTTCAAGGGGTTCCCATGTGTTAGCACTCTCTGGCCACCCACGCCTTATAAATCACATCAAATTGATAGGAATACAGTATCAGCAGTAACATAAATGCAGTAAACAAGCTATAAACAACATTCAGCTTTCAAACCCATAGTTCTCCATCAAAGAAAAAAAAAGAGCAACCACAAATTATACAATGAATCTATTTAATGAAACAAACATAAAGTAAGACGAATACATGACTCAATGCCTACCAAAGTTGGCCACCAAATTGCAAATGCTGCAACACGCACTCTATTTAACAAGAGAATGGAATAGTTGTGTTCAAAATCATAGTGCGAATAGAAATTACTTCAGTACAGCACTGCAGCTTTGCCAAAAAACACATTCTTGAATGTGGATTGTGGAGTTCATGACATAGCATCTACATCATACTAGAAACGTCCACGAGTCATTCTGATATTTTAATAAAAACATCCAGCAGCAAATCAAAGAATAGACAAGGAAAACGCATTCCACGAACCACGAATAAACCTACTTGTGCAGAGTCACCAGCCCATCCAACTACAAGCAAATGTGGTGTACTAACCAAACCACGCCCAAACGGTACTAACTGCAAAAGAATCTGGACTACTGTCCAAGCAAGAATCAAGGAGGAAGAAGCGCTAGCCTACCGGAAAATTACAAAAACGAAAAAATATTGGGATTTAGGAGAGCGAGGACCGTCACCGACCACTTGACAAGGTACTGGAGCTGGCCCTTGCGGAGGCGGCGGCGGCGGATGGCCTCGATCTCGAAGTAGCCCTCAGCCAGCTTCGGCGGCTCCACAGCTTCCTGCGCCGGCGTCTCCGCTTCAACTTCATCCTCCTCACCACATCCCTCCTCCGTCTGTTCCTCCTCTTCCTCGTCGCCCTCCTCAGTCAGTTCCTCCGCCTCATCCTCCTCCCCTTGAGCCGCCGTCGGATAGCCGGAATCCTTCCTGTTCCGCCGCATGGCGAATCTTGTTTCACTCGACGGCCCACCACACGTTCGCTCGTGTTATCCAAATCAAGGGCGGATCTTGTACAGATTTTGCTGAGGAGATCTGGTTTTTGGAGCCGCCTTTTCTCGGAGGGATTCGGAAGGAACAAGGCTCGTTCAGTTCAGGGGCGCAGTAGGCTAGCAGCACCGAATTCCTTGTTTTTATTCATTTTCTAACAAAAACACAGGTAATATGAATGATTTTTGAAGGATTCATATAGAAAAGTTTCCTACATGAGTCCGTCAAACACGGGATTGAATCCCATCAATTCTTTTTAAATTCCTATTGATTGACTTTCTACCTACAAGTTTTAGAGAAAAATAATAAGAGGTCTAACCTCTTGTAAAATTTGCTATGACTCTTGTGTTAGAAAATTATTAGGGTCTAAGATTAATTTGATAATACAGTATAAATCGAAAAAACCAGATCTATTAGTAAATAATAACCACGACATTAGAACAGATCTGAACTAACTCAATAAAATTAACGCATAAAATAAGAATCAACAACGGATCTAACCATAAGACCGTCATTGCAACAAACTAAAACTGCAGATTTACTCACAGTGATTTTCACGAGTTTTGTAGAGGAACCCGAGCGGACGTGCGCAAAGCACTTCCCAGAAACCTGATTCGCCGACACCCGTGCAGATCGTCAAAACGCCGACGGTGGTTCGGTGATACCGCTCTCCCTTGATCTGCTGCACGGCAGATGAAGGAATGGTAGGGCAGAGAAGCGACGACGCAGAGAATTAAGAAAAAGAGGACGAGTCGGTTTGCTATTGGCCTATCTCCTCCGATTGTAGGACGTCTGCCCTTTATAGACTGGCCGTCGCAACCCCTTAATTCGATCTGCTAAATTTCAGGAACCGCCCCTGGAATATCTCTACGTGCAACCGCTTGGAGATCTCGCACGTAACGTGCGTGCACGTTACTCCTGGTTGACGTGGCAGTCTAGGTGTGATATTTGATAACCAAATAAACAAAAAGGCAAAAAAATAAACTATCGTTTAGAACACATCACGACGCGATCGCGCATCATCGCAAGTCACAAGTCACGCGATAAATAACGCGAAAAAAAAACGGGAAACGCAAGCGAGCGCACGCGTGTGGCAGCCTCCATAGCCCTTTATTTGTCTCATGTGAAGAGTAGGGAACACTCCCATATATAATCGGGTTCTCTCCTATCTAGATGCATGTAACACCCTGAATTTGTGGGTATAAATTTTTTTTCTAATGATCACCCAAATTCATGTGTTACTCTTCTCTCTCTCACCCTAGGTTCTCTCTCTCTAGATCCTCTCTTCCTTTTTCCCTTTTAGGTAGAATTAGCTTAAAGTTAGGGGATTTAATTATTTATTTTTGCCAAAACATTATGGGTCATGACATGTTGCATCATGCTGAGCTTAAAATATTCTTTGAAGTGTTGCATATGTTTGAATTTATTTGAATTTGAAACCTAATTTGAATTTGGAATTGAAAACCCTATAGAAAAAATAGAAAAGGAATTAGAAAATCCAGAGAAAAAGAAAAAAGGAAAAGCAGCCCAATAGCCCAGCTCGGCCCAGCCAGGCCGCGCGCCTGCGCCGCCTGTCAGCGGCTGCTTCCTCTCCCACGCGCTCTCTCTCTCGCCCTCTGCCTACTGGGGCCGACCTGTCGGCGCCAGTTGCTTCGCCCCCGCGCGTCCCTCTTCTCTCTCTGTCTCGCGGGCCCGCGCTGCCAGGCGCTGAGCCGTTGCTCGCGCGCCCCCTTTTCTCTCTCTGCGGCGTGGACCCTCCCTATCAATTCCGCCCTCCCCGCACTCGCCGTGGACCGGCGCGTGCGCACTCGCGCACGTCGCCGGAATTCTCAGCCACGATACCCACCCACGTGCCCTCAGCTCTCTCTTAGAGCCCCGCCAGAGCCTGCACTCACTCCTCCGCCTCATTTCGCACAGCTCCGCCCTCTCTCGCGCTCTACCCACGCCGCCAGACGCCGCCGGAGACCCGCGCCTGCTTCCCCGGCCATCCAGCTCGCCGGAGACCGCGCCAAGCCACCTCAAGCTCCGCCCCGAGATGAGACACCTTTGCCCGTGCCTAATTTCCCTGATTTCGCTCTGTGCTCGGCCAATTTTGGCATCGCCGGTGCTCGGCCGTGGCGGTCCGCCGCGCCCGCGCGGTGGCCGGCCAATTTAGCCCGGTCCAGTGCCCCGGTGTGAGTCCCTAAGGTACCCCTCCCTTTGCTGAAGCCTTCCCAAGACTTAGCGCGCCTCAAGCCCCCTCCCCGTGGCCAGAATCCCCCACCGGAGTTCCTCCGGTCCGCCCGAGGCTTTCTCCCTGCCGTTCTTCCCCCTCTGTCCGCGGATTCATGGCCTTTTCCCCGCCACTGAGTTCGCCGTGGCATTCTCTCCCTCTCTGCCCAACTCCGGTGACCCTGGAACCATCCTAGCACGCGCTTGCCTCAACTCCGGCGACCTCACCGCCGTGGAGAGGAGCAGCGCTGCCCGCAGCCGTTCGTCCCTCCCTAGTCTGATCCCCTCCGTCCGATCTTGATCGCACAGCCCAGATCGCGGATACCGCTTCGCGCACGCGCGCCCTGCCCCCTCTGGCCCGCCTGTCAGCGCCCATGTTCCCTAGCGTTAGGCCCGCTCGGTCAGTGCGCTCTCCCCCTCGGTCGCTGACGCCCCTGGCCCGCCTGTCAGAGCTCGCCTGCCCGCGCGCGCGCCCTCGGCCGTAGATCTAATCTCGACCGTCGGTTTCTGATCTAATGCTTAGAATCACCCGGTACCCCTTCGTGCGGTAGTTTTATTAAAGAGACCCTCGGTTTGTTTAGAATCAACCTGTCGTCCCTGGTTTTCACGCGCAGGCCCCTGTAAACTTGCAGATTAAACCCTGGACTTTTAAATATTCACAGAATTAGACCTAATTTCATATTTTGAATTCCCAAACTTGTTTATTTCATATCTTTTGCATATGAACTCCAAATTTAGTGATTCAAATTGCAAAATGTTCATAGTATTATTCTCTGTTCAAATAAATTGGTTCCATTTACACCTTATGCTTCCTAATTTTATGGATAACTATTAACTAGTATATGTATAGATTTGGTGTATTTAATAAAATAAAAAGTGAAAACCCTAGAGATTAAAACATGCCTAATCTTGTGAGATTAATAATGTGTATTACATGAGTTCATACAACAACAACAACAACAAAGTCTTTTGTCCCAAGCACGTTGGGGTAGGCTAGAGATGAAACCCTATATGAAAACATCAGAGCTCAAACCCCCAAAGAAAAGAAAAGGAGACAAAGGCAAAGGAGAACCGAAAAACGATGAAACGGGGAAACACATAAAAAGAGATAAAACCCACAAGAACCAGCAAGATCTAAACGGGCACAAGAAAAGGTCAAACCATTAAGGAGGAAAAGAGAAACTACAAATCAGGGTTCTAGCATGTGAATTGCACACTTCCACCCCTTCCTATCCACGGCGAGCTCTTTATCAATATTCCACTCCTTCAGGTCCCTCTTCACAGCCTCTGTCCACGTCAAGGTTGGTCGACCTCTACCTCTCTTCACATTCTCGAGACGCCTAATTATTCTGATATGCACTGGTGCCTCTTTAGGTCTTCATTGGATATGTCCAAACCATCTCAAACGATGTTGCATAAGCTTCTCCTCATTTAGCGCCACTCCTACTCTCTCTCGTATATCATCATTCCGGACTCGATCTCTCCTTGTGTGGCCACATATCCAGCGCAACATACGCATCTCTGCCACACTTAGTTGTTGGACATGTCGTCTTTTAGTGGGCCAACATTCTGCTACATACAACATAGCTGGCCGGATTGCTGTCCTATAGAATTTGCCTTTTAGTTTGTGTGGCACCCGGGGGTCGCATAAGACACCCGCAACTTGCCGCCACTTCAACCATCCAGCTTTAATTCTATGACTGACATCCTCATCGATGTCTCCCTCCTTCTGAAGCATTGATCCTAAGTAACGAAAAGTATTTGTCTTGGGTACCACTTGCCCATCGAGACTAACATCACCATCCTCATACCCCATGGCACTGAAATCACACTTCATATACTCTGTTTTAGACCTAATAAGCCTAAAACCTTTTGCTTCCAGCGTCTGCCTCCACAATTCCAACTTTTGCGAAACACCACTCCTACTCTCCTCAATAAGTACCACATCATCGGCAAAAAGCATACACCACGGAATATCTCCTTGTATGTCCCTTGTGACCTCATCTATCACCAAAGCGAAAAGATAAGGGCTCAAAGCCGACCCTTGATGTAGTCCTATGTTAATTGGAAAGTCATCGGTGTCTCCATCACTTGTTCGAACACTTGTCACAACATTAGTGTACATATCTTTAATAAGATTAATATACTTTGTTGATACTTTTTGTTTTTCCAAGGCCCACCACATTACACTCCTAGGTACTTTGTCATAAGCCTTCTCCAAGTCTATGAAGACCATATGCAGGTCTTTCTTTTGTTCTCTGAATCTCTCCATAAGTTGTCTTAGTAAGAAAATGGCCTCCATAGTTGATCTCCCAGGCATGAAACCAAACTGATTTTGGGTCACGCTCGTCATCTTCCGCAGGCGGTGTTCAATGATTCTCTCCCATAGCTTCATTGTATGGCTCATGAGCTTAATTCCACGGTAATTAGTACAACTTTGAACATCTCCTTTGTTCTTAAAGATTGGTACTAACGTACTCCGCCGCCACTCATCGGGCATTCTGTTTGTCTGAAAGATGGTGTTGAAAAGCTTAGTCAGCCATACTATCGATATGTCTCCAAGGCATCTCCATACCTCAATAGGGATACCATCAGGGCCCATCGCCTTTCCTACCTTCATCCTTTTTAGCGCCTCCTTAACTTCATATTATTGTATCCTTCGTACAAAACCCCTGTTGTTGTCATCGAATGGTTCATCCAATTCTATTGTAGAACTCTCATTCCCTCCATTGAACAATTTGTTGAAGTACACCTTCCATCTGTTCTTGATCTCTTCATTCTTCACTAATAGTTGGTTTGCTTCATCCTTGATGCATTTGACTTGGTTGACATCCCTTGTCTTCCTTTCATGAATCTTGGCCATCCTATAGATATCCTTTTCTCCCTGCTTTGTGTCTAACCGTTTATAAAGGTCGTCATAGGCTTGACCCCGGGCTCTACTAACCGCTCGCTTTGCAAACTTCTTCGCTATCATGTACTTCTCTATGTTGTCTGCACACTTGTCATGATGTAAGCGTTTGTAGCAATCTTTCTTCTCCTTGATAGCCTTTTGGACATCTTCGTTCCACCACCAAGTGTCTTTAACTTCCCTTCTGTTTCCTTGACTCAACCCAAACTCTTCTGAAGCTATCTTTTCGATGCATGTCGCCATCTTCCTCCACATGATGTTTGTGTCTCCCTCTTCTGCCCAAGGGCCCTCCTTGATAACTCTCTCCTTGAAAGTTTGGGCCACATCCCCTTTAAGCTTCCACCACTTTGTTCTAATGACCTTGTTATGCTTATTCCGTTGTAAATGAATCTTAAAATTGAAGTCAGCTACGACAAGCTTATGTTGGGTTACCACACACTCTCCAGGTATAACCTTGCAATCTAAGCAGGCATGCTTGTCCTCTTTTCTCAAGAGGACGAAATCAATCTGGCTAGTGTGTTGGCCACTACTGAAGGTCACTAGGTGGGATTTCCTCTTCCTAAAGAAAGTGTTTGCTATAAACATGTCATAGGCTAGGGCAAAGTTCATGATTTCCTCTACTTCTTGATTCCTAGTCCCAAAGCCGAAGCCTCCATGCACACCCTCGAAACTGGTGCTAGATGTACCCACATGGCCATTGAGATCTCCTCCTATGAAGAGCTTCTCGCCAACTAGCACACTACTAACCATGTCCTCCAAGCCTTCCCAGAACTCCCTCTTTGAGTTCTCATTAAGGCCTACTTGAGGAGCATACGCGCTGATAACATTGAGAACCAAGTCCCCATTGACCAGTTTGACTAGGATGATTCTATCTCCTAGCCTCTTAACATCTACTACCCCATCTTTAAGGCTCTTGTCGATCAAGACGCCTACTCCATTCTTGTTTGCTGCAGTCCCCGTGTACCACAACTTGAAGCCTGTACCTTCCACTTCCTTCGCCTTCTGTCCTTTCCACTTGGACTCTTGAACGCATAAAATATTTACCCGTCTCCTCACCGCAACGTCAACTATTTCTCGTAACTTACCTGTTAAGGAACCTACATTCCAACTACCTACACGGACCCTAGTTGGCTCGACTAGCTTCCTTACCCTTCGCACCCGCCGAGGAAGATGCAAAGACCCTTGCTCATTTTCCACTACACCCGGGCGCCGATGTAGCGCGCCACTAAGGATGCGATGACCCAATCCTTGCTCACTTATCACCGGCTCCAGATCAAGAGACGGCGCGTCACTTAAGGGGTGACGGCCCGACCCTTGCTCATTTAACACCATACCCGGGTTCCGATATGGCGCGTCGCTAAGAGGGTTACGCCCCAACGATTTTCTTTGTGGTTTCATCTCTATAAGATTTGGCTGGTTTTTACGTTGGTTTGCCAGACCTAACACAACCCTCCTCCTTTACCGGGCTTGGGACTGGCTATGTTGAAACGACTCAAGGAAGTCTTCCAATCAACATAGGCGGAGTTTATTACATGAGTTCATCTCTGTTCTAATTTTTTTAGGTCACAATAAAATAAATTGGACTATGTTAAGTATTGGTGAGTAACACTTAGAGAAATAATAATCTATTTCCAAATGAAGTTAGTTTATGATTACAATTTATGTTATACTTTGGTCTCATTATTCCCTATTATGTTTTTAAGATGTATTCCTATGTTTGTACATGTTTGATGTGCTGTTCATTTGTACTTTCCAAATGTATTGAGTGCATGTTTGCTTTATTTAGACAACGAGCAGTCCGAGGTTCCTGATTGTGTTGTTGGAGACCTTCCTGAGCAACAACCTGGTGAAGGCAAGTGTCCTCTGACCTATTATGTCCTACATACTTTATGATTCATTGTCCCGCATTACATTATCTAAACCTAAGGATTGACTAGTTTGTATGTACCTTATCCTTGTTTACCTTTTGGGTTATCATGGTTAGCATTCTGCTATTGCCTTAACTTTAATCAATGAACATGATGTGAACATTTATGGTACGATACTGTTATCCTGATTATGTTAATGATCTTGTGATACTCTAGGGGGCTCAAGCCTTTTTCCTGAGTACCTCTCCATAAGGACCTATTCGTGGAGTGACCACCTGGGATAACAGTGCAACCATGAGGGTGGAATGGGACGCCCTTAACTAATTAATTAGATGAACCTGGGGGTGTAGTTGGCTTTGCCGGAGGGGCGTTAATGGGGGCCAAGGCGTAGTGCTCGCTCTGCCAAGGGGGTGCAGAGGTTCATTCAATTTGATTTTGTTAGTCACCCACCTTGGGGAGGTGTACTGCATTTGTACGACTGGCGAAACCTAATGAGCAGCTATGCACCTGGGGAGTCTTTGTAAAGGTTATGTAGTGTATCCCTGGCCATTCACCTCGGTAGTGAAGATCGGGTTTGTACAACCCAGGCTGGAAAGGGATCACGACTTGTGGGTAAAGTGTACAACCTCTGCAGAGTGTTAGAAATTGGTATATCAACCGAGCTCACGGTTAAGAGCAGCCTTAGGATCCTCTTTGATTAGAAGAACTTTGGATACTTTTATGATGATGGTTAACAATGGTGTTACAAATCTGATCTCTGGTATTCCCTCTTTTGAGGGAGTACTTTTGGGTAATAACTGGGTTTATTACTAAAACTTGGCTCTACTACTAATAATAAATACTTGACCAACTAAAAGCAACTACTTAACTTCAACCCCACATACAACTAGTCCACTTTAGCCAAACGGGACAATTGCTGAGTACGCTGATGTGTACTCACCCTTGCTTTACACACCACCCCACCCCAGGTTGTCCCCACTGTACTCAGTGCTCAGGAGGTGATGCTGGCAACATGGAGGACTTCGAGGAGTTCTAGGATTACGATGAGTTTTAGTTTATCTTAGTGGCAAACCCCTAGTCAGCTGCCTGTGTAGGCTTATCATCTACGTTTCATTTCTCCGCACTTTGATATTTATGTTAAAGACAATGGTTATGTAATAGACTCTATGGATGTCTTGGACATCTTGATGTAATTAAGTACCTTTCCGCTATTTATTTCGAGCATTGTGTGATGATGTCCAATTATGTAATCGCTATGTACGTGAGTTTCTGATCCTGGCACGTACATGGTTCGCATTCGGCTTACCTTCTAAAACCGGGTGTGACAATGGACTATATGGGACTAAAGTCCCGTGCCATCTCTACACACCACGTTGACTTCCTTATTGAATTGGGCCACATACTATTGGGCCTAATTCCAACAATCCCCACCAAAGCCAAGGTCTCTAATTGACTCAATCCCTGCGCTTTCATATACCAGCTTTACAGTGCAGACCCGATATGGGTTGAGCTACACCTTGCAGTACAGGATTCACCTCCTCGTGACTTTGCAATGGACAAAGGTTGAATTGCTAATCTTGTGTAAGATGGTTTCACCTATAGGCATCACTGATACAAGGTCGCCTAAAGCCATGCCATTGATTGGAGCATTACGGTCATGCTCCTGTGTCTTTTAGTGAATTTATTTTGAGATTACCCACATCTCATAGACTGCGACCTCACAGTCAAACCCACATAGGTGTATTTTACAAGTGTACCCTGCAGGGCAGTACCTTGCCTGTTAGAGGCCTCAGAATACATTAAGACAAAAGTCAACCTCCCTTGCAGTACTAAGAGTACGCATCTTCTAGCGGGAAATGAGTAAAATAATGTACTCTCTTGTTATACAAAACAGTTTGTACTTTCCAATTACTAATTCATGGGATCTCTAATCACATAGATTAGGTTACCACTGTATGATAACATCACGTGGGCTCCAATCCTATCTCCCTTGATGCTCCATCAATCATAGCACGTGCTAATCCCTTTGTAAAAGGGTCCGCCAAGTTTCGAGCAGTATTAATATACTCTATGGCGATCTCCCTAGTATTTCTCAAATGCCTTACTGATTTGATATGTCGTTTCACATGTCTTGAGAATTTTGCATTTTTCTTTGCATTGCCTATAATTGTGATCACGCTTTGATTATCACAATGCAATAGAATGGTTGGTACCAGTTTATCAACCATTGGCAAGTCCATCAAGAGCTCTTTCAACCACTCTACCTCAGTAGTTGCTGACTCAAGTGCTATAAGTTCTGCCTTCATAGTAGACTTCGTTAAGATAGTCTGTGTATGAGACCTCCAAGAAACTGCAGCCCCACCATTTGTGAATATGTATCCACTTGTTGTCCTGATCTCAGCTGCATCTGAGATCCAGTTGGAATCACTATACCCTTCAAGTACAACAGGGTACCCAGTATATTGAAGTCCATACACAGAAGTACCTCTCAAGTATCTCATTACATGTTCTAGTGCACACCAGTGATCGCTTCCTGGATTAGAGGTGAATCTGCTCAATTTGCTCACAGCAAACGAGATAACAGGTCTAGTTGCACCAGCAAGGTACATGAGGGAACCAATAATTTGGGAGTATCTCAACTGATTAACTCCTTGTCCTTTGTTCTTGCGAAGCTTTAGACTAGGATCAAAAGGTGTTGGAGAATCTTTGGAGTCAGAATACCCAAAGCGGTTTAGAATGTTCTCCACATAATGAGATTGTTTCAGAATAATCCCATTCTCACCCTTAATCAGTTTTATGTTTAATATAACATCTGCCTCTCCCAAATCCTTCATATCAAAATTTTGAGATAAAAATGATTTCACATCATTTATCACATCAATACTAGTCTCAAAGATTAGTATGTCATCCACATACAAGCACAATATTACTCTCTTACCACCAACAAACCGATAGTACACACAAGTGTCAGCTTCGTTTACCATAAAGCCTGCTGATGTTAGAGTTCTATCAAACTTCTCATGACATTGCTTTGGCGCCTGCTTGAGGCCATATAAGGATTTCCTTAGTCTACACACCATGTTCTCCTATCCATGCGTCACAAATCCCTTTGGCTGCTTTATATAGATCTCCTCGTCAAGCTCACCATTAAGGAAAGTTGTCTTCACATCCATTTGATGGATGAGTAGATCATGACTCGTAGCAAGTGCTATTAGCACACGAATTGTGATTAATCTGGCAACTGGTGAATAGGTATCAAAATAATCCTCACCTTTCTTTTGGGTAAATCCCTTGGCCACAAGCCTAGCCTTGTATTTATCGACAGTAACATCTGGTTTCAGTTTTTTCTTAAATATCCATTTACATCCCACAGGTTTACACCCAACTGGCAGGTCACATATTTCCCAAGTCCCATTTGTTAGAATGGACTCCATTTCATTGTGGACTACCTCCTTCCAGCGCTCTGCATCTGGTGATGCATATGCCTCTGCAAGGGTTTTTGGTATATCATCCATAAGATAAACAATAAAGTCATCACTAAAGGATTTTTACTCCTTTGTCTCTTGCTCCTACGAGGAGCTACCATACCGTTAGTTATCCTCAATGTGTTGTTCAGAATAAGCAGGAGGTAAAGAAACTGGATTAGGTTCAGGAGTATAACTAGTAGATGCCTCGCTATGTGCTGCAACTCTATCCTTCATAGGGAATATATCTTCGAAAAAGGAGGCATCACGAAATTTAGTCACGGTGTTAACATGCACATCTGGAAAATCAGATTTAATCACCAGAAACCTATAGGCTACACTATTATGTGCATATCTTAGAAAGACACAATCAACGGTTTTTTGTCCCAATTTACGTTTCTTGCACGCAGGCACATTAACTTTGGCTAAACAGCCCATGCACGCAGAAATTCAAGAGCATGCTTTCTACCTTTCCATCCTTCATAGGGTGTTTTATAACCCTTAGCTGATGGAACTCGGTTTAGAACAAAGCATGCGGCCAAAATAGCTTCGCCCCACCATGACTTAGGTAAACCATAACTATCCAACATGGCATTAACCAAGTCTGTTGAAGTTTGGTTTTTCCGTTCAGCCACCCCATTTGATTAAGGCGAGTAGAGAGCTGTTGTCTCATGGATGATTCCATGTCCTGCACAGTATTCACCGAATTCATTAGAAAGATACTCCCCTCCTATATCAGACCTAACCTGTTTAATTTTCTTTTCTAGTTGGTTTTCTACCTCTGCCTTATAGATCTTAAAACAATTAAATGCCTCATCTTTTGTCTTAACAAGATAGAGCTAGAAATATCTAGTAGCATCATCAATAATTGTGATAAAATATTTCTTAGCTGCTCTCGTCAAAATTCCATTCATTTCACATAGATCTAAGTGAATGAGATCTAAAGGTGCCAGATTTTTATCTTCCACGCTCTTAAAAGGTTTACGTGGTTGCTTAGCTTGCGCACAAGCATGACACTTAGATCTCCTAACAACAGGAATTTTCGGAATCAAATTAAGCCTGGACAATTGGATAATGCGATCAAAACTAATATGACAAAGTCGCGGGTGCCAAACAGCAGCCTCACCTACATTCAATTCAAAATATGAAACTGAGTTTGCCACATTATTACAATCATCAGCCACTGAAAGGCGGAACAAACCACCACTGTCATAACCTTTGCCAATAAACAAACCAAATTTCAAGGCAATAAACTTGTTCGACTCAAACACTAACTTAAAGCCATCACGACATAAAAGAGAACCACTAATAAGGTTCCTATTTATTCCAGGAACGTGCTGCACATTCTTCAAAGAGAGAGAGTCTTTCCAAAGGTCAACTTCAGATCAACTCTTCCTATTCCATGTACAGCAGCCCTTGACCCATTGCCCATCAAGATGGCGCTACTGTCAGTAGCCTGATAAGAAGAAAATAAGTTTAGATCCGAACAAACATGTACATTGGCTCCAGTGTCTAGCCACCAATAGGTGGATTGACATGCTAAAAGAATTTGAGGGACATACCTATAATTCCCAACATCAGCAATAGCCACATTTATAGTTTTCTGGCCATCACCTTTCTTGCCCTTCCTATTATGACATTTTCTGCTATGTGACCAGATTCACCGCACACAAAGCAAGTCAGGTCTGCAAGGTTTTTCTTCTTCTTCTTAAAATCAATGTTCTGCTTGGCCTTTGGTTTCCAGTTCGTCTTGTTTTTGTTTTTCCCACCAGATTTGCCTTCAACCACGTTGCCATTAGAGGTACCACTATTCATTAGACTAGAACGGGGCACATCCTTAGATCTCTCCTTCTCCTCAACATCAAGAGTAGCAATTAGACTTTCAATAGTCATTGCCTCTTTCTTGTGTTTGAGAGCCGTGGCAAAATTCCTCCAAGTAGGAGGTAATTTGGCAATGATGCCACCAACCACGGACTTGTTAGGCAAGACATAGTCAAAGTGTGCAAGTTCCCCCACCAGAAGCTGGATTTCATGAGACTGTTCCACGACAGAATGATCATTGACCGTCCTATATTCATGGTACTGCTCATTAACATAAAGTTCACGTCCAGCATCTGATTCAGTATACATCTGGTCCAGGGTCTCCCATAAATCACGAGCCACTTCGTTTAGTTGTTCTGACAACAGTGTCAAGATACAACCAACACATGTTTCGTTATCTGACTCGAAGTTACAATCCTGCTCCTCATTGAGAGGAAGAACAGGGGAAATCACCCACCAGATCCTCAACGACATGAGCCAGAATTTAACCCTAGTCTGCCATCTCTTAAAGTTTAGACCACCGACAAACCGGTCAGGTTTCAGTGCATCCGAAGGTCCAGCCATGTTAATTTTATTAGGTTTCTGGATTGTTAGAAAATTAATAGGGTCTAAGATTAATTTGATAATGCAACATAAAACAAAAAACCCAGATCTACTGGTAGATAATATCCATGACATTAGAACAGAATAGATCTGAAGTAACTCAACAAGATTAACGCATAAAATAAGAATCGACAACGGATCTAACCATAAGACTGTCATTGCAACAAACTGAAAATGCAAATTTACTCACAGTGATTTCCATGAGTTTTGTAGAGGAAACCCAAGCGGACGTGTGTGAAGCACTTCCCAGAAACCTGATTCGTCGGCACCCGTGCAGGTCGTCAAAACGTCGACGGTGGTTCGGTGACACCGCTCTCCCTTGATCTGGTCCACGACAGATGAAGGGACGGCAGGGCAGAGAAGCGACGGCGCAGAGAATTGAGAAAAAAGAGGACGAGTCGGTTGCTATTGGCCTATCTCTTCCGATTAAAGGACGCCTACCCTTTATAGACAGGCCGCCGCAACCCTTTGATTCGATCTGCTAAATTACAGGAACCACCCCCTGGAATATCTCTACGTGCAACCGCCCAGAGATCTCGCATGTAACGTGTGTGTCCGTTACTCCTGGTTGACGTGGCAGTCTAGGTGTGACATTTGATAACCAAATAAACAAAAGGAAAAAATTAAACTACCGTTTAGAACATGTCACGACACGATCGCGCATCATTGCAAGTCACAAGTCACGCGATAAATAACGTGAAAAAACGTGAAATGCGAGGAGCGTGCGCGTGTGGCAGCCTCCATAGCCCTTTATTTGTCTCATGTGAAGAGTAGGGAACACTCCCACATATAAGCTGTGTTGGGGGTCTTTTTCTCCGCCAAAGGTCCTCAAGACAAAAACACCTTCGGCTAAGTAATACCGAAGTCTTCTCTCCTTCTGCCGAAGGTTCTTAAGACAAAGACCTCGCTTAGAAGCAACGACGCCAAGTGCCGAAGGTACCATCAGCTTTGGTTCGAATCGAGAAAAGGATGAAAAGACTAGATAGACCCTAGTAATCTAAATTATGCCAATAAGCAGATGTTGAGGGTCATGAATGTAATTTTACCCGGGCTGCGTCCCATGCCTATAAATAGATGAACAGTAGCACCGTACTATTCACTCTGGATTGTAATCGCTCTCTCGCGTCAGCACCTTCGAACAAGCCGAAGGTATCGATGTAATATTAACTCTGTTAATATTTATGTGTATATTATAAAATATAAATGCAAATGAACCAATGAATTATATTTGTTATCTTATGCATTCTTATTTATCTATGAAATGATGAAGGCATGTCCTTCATGACCTTCGTCCGAAGATCATTATATCTGAGAGGAGATAATGTTTCGGAGGATGAAGATCATTAATGTTTAACAATTGTGTTGCCTTGTTATTGATTTACAACATTTGAGAACAAGTGATCAACAAGCTGGTTCTCTCCTATCTAGATGGGTGATATGAGACTAAATTCCCGTGCCATCTCTACACACCACCTTGGCTTCCTTATTGAATTGGGCCACACACTAGTGGGCCTAATTCCAACATCTTATCACTCCATTCAAATTCTTTTCTATGAATCTGTAATTCATAGTGACGAAGACATCCTCCACTATTATTCGTTGGCAAAGACGCAATTAGTCTAGTTGGCCCAATTGTAATCGAACGACGACCATGTGAGCCTCAGAATTATTCCAACTCGCTTAACTTGGGAGGAACAAGCCACCTTAAAAGGGAGAGACACTCTTCCCCCATTATATTAGTCTTTTGGGGCAATTGACATTTATTTTAGTTGGATGTGCTTAATAAACTGTTTGGCTCCGGGCAACCCTAATTTGTTGGGCCTCGGCCAACCCCACCTGAGCTGGATGTATCATCTGGTATCATAGTTGGGGCTCATTTTAAGAAGGTAGGAATGATGAGGACACCATCCACTATTACTCATTATTGGCAACGACGCAATTGGCCTAGTTGGCCCAATTGTAGCCGGACGTCGATCGTGTGAGCCTCAAAATAATCACACCTCGCTTAACTTAGGAAAAGGAAGTTACCTTAAATGGGAGAGCCACACTTCCCCGGTTAGACTAGTCTTTTGGGGTGATTGGGACTTCCCTTAGTTAGATGTGCTTAATTAACTGTTGGGCTCCAGGCAACCCTAATTTGTTGGGTCTCGGCCAATCCCACATGGGCTGGATGTATCATATAAGCCAACTCTAATCTTGTATTTTTCCTATTACTATGTTTTTATATTTCTATGTTCCAAAGGGGCCTAAAAGGTGCAAATGCATGGCTGTGACTGCTCACCACTAGACTTGTTTGGAGCAAAGATGTCAAAGGGGATTTGTAACACCCTGGAATGTACAATGTCCCGGAATGCTACTAAAACTACACAAAAACACTGAAGGAAAAGAAAATCGGGCAGCATTTCCTCTGTAAATAGGGTCATCACGAACCAACTATATATATTTCAAACAAAAGATATCACACTACCATTCATATAATTCCAAAAAAGAGCAACAAGATTAAATTGATCCTGATATTGACATCGCAGATTGAACATATCCTCATTGCAATCAATTAACCAAAATGAACTAAAACTATAAAGAAGGATTATTCATGAATGAAGTGTGAAATTGATGCTACTTTCCCCACCCACAAAGCAAGCATCCAACACCGAAGAAGAATAAAGCAAGGGTGAGATGGAACATTTCAGCAAGTGAACTATTTTTACAACTATTTAAACTACATAAGTAATTAATAACGATTAAATACGAACATACAGAATAAAGTAGATAAACTTTATTTCAACTTTGTTATAAGTCAAGGCTTTATAATACCAAAGATACTTCAACTCAATTATAAGACAAAGCTTCATAATATCAAACATAAACCACAAATACTTCATGAGTGCATAATGAATACGATGCAAGTACCTTCTGCCTGCATACTCAATAAGGTATGGAGCTGCACCCAAGGATGTTGTAACGATATGACTCGAACCGTAGATCACAACAACTTGACTGCAAATGTATGATGCAATGTATATGATATGCTGCAATAATCAATGTACTTCCAACTTCAAAGTTCGATAGAATAACATGATTCTACTTATCTATGAAGGTGATTAAAATAATAGGTCAAAACATAGCAAACCACCGCTACAAATCCACTTGCCATCGCCAACAAAGCGGAAGTGCACTATGCTCGATCCGGAGCACTACCATCTGTTAGAGAATAACATTCAGTACAAATACTTCATATATCAATCACAAATGATACACAATTTGTTCCTACGATCTAACGCCACAACCAGCGAATATCTCTAAAGGGACCCTCATAAAAAACCATAGGAACACTCATATTTTTGTATATTTAGTTTGTTAATAGCAAAGATAGCAAATAGATACACTATAAGCATCTACAAACAATATGCAACAACTTTGGTATTCAAATAAAGTCCAAATTTCATCATCCTCTAAGGTTATTTTTAGTATAAAGTGACAGACTAATTCTGCAAATAGCAACAATTATGTTGTTTTAAGAAAACCATAACATCTAGACCACTTATCCAAATTGGGTGATTAAGCTGTCTGTGGAAAGACCAAGTACCCTGTCATGGCCGAGCATTACGACCGCACATACACTAGGCGTCGTCGAGATATGTGACGCGCACAGCAGGCGCACAAGATAAGGAAGGTCCAGAAGAGGAAGGTCCGGCAGGGGGCTAAGATAAGGGAATAGCCTTCCATGAATAAATCCTTCCTATTATTGAGATAGCTTTCTATAAAATAAAACCTTCTGTCGGTGTTTAGGGTCCGACCTTACACCCGGGGTTGCCCCTCAAGGTGTTTTAGGAGTAGGAAGGTGTCAACAACTGTAGCAGAATGGTTCGTGCCGATCGCACGAGGGACGGTGGACAAGATTTACAGGTTCGGGCCGCTTAGTGATGCGTAACACCCTACGTCCTGATGAGTATGCTTGGTGGGTATGATTACAAGAGAACTCTCCGGATTGAGAATACAGAGAGTTGATGTGGGTGGTTAAGTAATGGGTCGATCATTCTGAAGGGGTGCCCCCTAGGCCTTATATACTCGACCGTGGGGCAGTACACATGGATAAGATAACAACAAGTGGCTAAAAGATAGTGAACCTCTTGAAATTATCCTTTACGTAACCCTCGCCGACTTATCCTCACGTGGCTTCGTTGCATGGAGGCTCCAGCGCGGGAAAGTCGGATCTCCGTTGCGGTCACTTGCTCGACGCTGTGGGCCGTCCGGGTTTGCACCAATCCGGCCTCATGTCGTTCTGCGTTGCTGGTTGTTTTTCCCCAGGCCCACGAAAGAATAACCTTACGATTTATTGGGTCCTTGGGCCTTTCGTGAGGTCCTTTACTCTTTTAGTGGACCCGGGGGATATCTATCCCCCACAAGCCCCCGATCTTTGGGTTAATTTAGAGGTAATCAACCCGAAGATCTCAGGTCCAGCTTGTAGGTGATTTGAAGAAAGATGGCTTCCTGTTGTTCTCTCCTGCTTCGATCACTTGTTGACCAAAACCTAGCTTCGTGCCTGTGCCTTAGAGATCGGCATTCCTGTTTGTAGGATTCTGAACTTCATTGGGTGCACCGGAGGTGCACCCAATGGGTGTAGCCCCCGAGCTTCGAGTAGATTTTAGAAAATAATCTACTCGAAGGTCTTCAGCAGAGATTATTTCCATTTGTGTTCCTTCATTTCAGTTGAGGATTGGCTTTTTAATCTTGTCCCATGCTCTTAGAAATTGGTACTATCTTGGCTTAGAATGACAATCCATGGGGTGCACCGAAGGTGCACCCAATGGGTGTAGCCCCCGACCTTCAAGTGGATTTTTTGAGGATAATTCGCTTGAAGGTCTTCTTTTTGTGTCCTTTTACTGAAGATTACTCTTTCTGCTTATAAAAAAGTTGGCATGATGTCATCCGTGCTATGTCATCAATATTATGCTTCAGAGGTCAGCATGTGTTTTGTCTTTTGCAGCCGAGCTTGCAATCCTTCCATATCTTGCCAGGTAGCGTAGTTTATTTGCTCCGCAACTGATTGGACGTTCGATGGACGTTCTCTGTCTAGTCTTCAAGTCATGTCTGTCGACCATATTTTGCACTCTGCTGGCTATACTTGGCTTCCCTCTAACTCTTGTTGATATCTTATTTTTGTCTTGAGGCATTCACTGCATGCTCTGTACAGATGTGACCATTTTGAAAAATATACTGACAATTCCTGGGCGTCCCCCCCCAATGGGTGTGGGCAAGGGACGGCTTGGTACGCTAAGTGTTTTAACCGGTTGCTTCTGAGTTGTAATGTGATGGGACGGCGAGTGTAATCATATCCTTTGCGCTGTTGACTGGAGTCCCAATGGGTGTAGTGCTGCATGAAACGGCGTCAGCCGCCTGACGTGTCTTCGGACGGGTGGAAGTGCATATTGAATGCTTTGCGACTGTTCAGTGACCGCGGTTGGAGGTGAGCAGTTGCCTTTCTCTTCTATAAATAACGCTGTTGCCCCTCTGGTATCTTCACATCTCTTCGCTATTCCTTACTGCTTCCTTCTCTCCTTTCCCGCTTGCTTCCACCATGGGAAAAAAACAACAAGCGCAAGCGCGAGCCGACTCCTCCATCGGAGGACTTCGGCGACTCGGAGTACTCGGAGGAGGAGTTCTCCTCCGAGTCCGAAGGGTCTCCGGCTCCCGTCTCTCCCCCGGCGTCGTCCGATGACTCGGACGACTCCCAGGGGATAGCCGCGGAGGTCTGGACGTACATCCGGGCCGTCGAGCGCTCCGGGCTCGAGGGCTCGGATGAGTCTGAGTACTCCTCGGATGAGGAGGACTCGGACGGCGGCGGCGAGGGCGAGGACGACGACGACGACGACGACGACGACGGCAGCGGCAGTGGCGGGGGCGGCGGCAAGGGCAGCAGCAAGGGCAGCACCAAGGGCGGCAGCAGCAGGGGCGGCACCAAGGGCGGCGGCAGCAGGGGCGGCACCAAGAGCGGCGGCGGCGGCAGGGGCAGGGCCAGTGGCTAGATGCCACTGGTCTTTTTAGATATTAGTATAGATTAGAAATAGTATAGTTAAATAATGTAGTAGTATTAGTAATGTAGAGTAGTATAGTATAGTGTAGCGTAGTAGTAGTAGTAGCAGTAGGGGAATATCAACTCATAATGGGTTGATTTGTAAGTATTGCCACTTCCCTTAAATGAAGAATGAATTTGGTTTCCTCTTGATGACTCGTTTTGTTTGACTATAAATCTGATTCTTTTGAGACCATAGACGAACAGCTTGATCATTATACTGACGCTTCCGAGCAATATTGCAGTCTATATCAATGTTTTTAGAAGTAATGCCGAGCGATTGAAGGTCAACGTTGGCATTTTGGAAGTAATGCCGAACGATTGAACTCGAGATCAACGTTTTAGAGGCAACGCCGAGTGACTGAGTAGTGACACCGGCATTTTAGAGGCAACACCGAGTTATTGAACTCGAGATCAGCGTTTTAGAGGCAACGCCGAGTTATTGAACTCGAGATCAGCGTTTTAGAGGCACGCCGAGTGATTAAAGGTCGTTGTCGGCATTTTAGAAGTAATGCCGAGCGATTGAGCTCAAGATCGACGTTTTAGAGGTAACCCCGAGTGACTGAGTAGTGACGTCGGCATTTTAGAGGCAACGCCGAGTTATTTTGAGGATTAACACCCGAGTGAAGAGATGGCCCACCAGTTTTTGGAAATAACTGCCGAATGACCAGGTGGCATGCTGGGATTTCGGAAATAACTGCCGGGTGATGACTGGGCACTTTTTGAAACGGTATCTGGTCCGAGAATATCCCATAAGAGCTGCACTTTTAGCCGCCTTTGCTTTCCGCGCCCTAGTTCTTGCATTCCTGCTTCCAAATCCTCTCTGCGCTCGCCTCCAATCTGCTCACTGGTGAAATCGAGATGGCTCCCAAGAGGAAAATCGCGAGCTCTTCCGCTGTGGTGATTCCTCCAATTGATCCCAACAGCCAGTTGCCTTTTGCAGGTAACCACATGTCCATCATCTCTGAAGCCGAACTCCTCCACCTCGTGTCCATCGGGGTTCTTCCTCCACGGGAACTCTGTTCTTGGCGGATTTGCCACGGGACTACAGTCCCGACGGAGGATACCCATGAGTCCGTGGTTTACGCTCCTTTTCTTCTCCGCGGCCTTGGCCTTCCTATTTCTCCCTTTTTCCGTGGTCTTCTTGATTTCTACCACATCAACCTAACCCATCTGAACCCTAACTCAATACTGCAAATTTCTATCTTCGTCCACTTATGTGAAGCCTTTCTTGGCGTGCTGCCGCATTTTGGCTTGTGGAAATACCTGTATCACTGTCGCCCTGGGATGGCCGGCGGACAACATCAATTGGTCGGAGGTGCCAGTTTGGAGATGCGCCGGGGACGGAAGACTGAATATCTTGAGATTCCCCTTAAAGACAGCATTAAGGGATGGCGCCTGGAGTGGTTTATAGTTGATAACTATGGAAATTCTCTCCCCCCCCGGTCGGGAAGACAGCCAGATGTTCGCACCCCAAGCTGGACCGAGTCGCCCACAGACGAGGAGGTAGCCGAAGCCAGTGTGCTGCTAGCTGAAGTTGGACTATTGAAAGAGAGAGGTTTAACTGCTGAAGCTGTAGTTGCTGACTTCGTTTTCAAAAACATTCAACCACTGAAAGATAGGGTCCACCCGGCTTATCTGTATCAAGGGTTGGCCGACTCAACTCGAGTTATCAACAAGAGAATCCCTTCTGCAGATTTGGTGAGCCGACTGGAGATGATTCTCAGGGGCAAAGTATCCAATGTTGGTGCTCCGGTGGCGTACTCGGCCTGGAATCTGCCTCCTGCCAAGGCCTTCACTCTTTTCGTGTCAAATCCACCTGCGACTGATGGCAATTTGGGCCTTAGAACGCGGCCCTCTGATGAGGAAGTTAATGCTTTGGTTGCCTCACTTGGGAAAATTCCTGATGATGAACGACAAGTCCGTTTCGAGGTGCCTTTGGATCCTAATGACGCGGAAATGAATGCCATGCTTGATATGTTGGCTGAAGATTCTTCTGACGCTACTCCTGCTGAGACATTGGCAGTGGCACCTCTCCCAGAGGTCGGTATAACCTTGGATGTTCAGAGACCTGTCCGTGCTCGATCGAGGCGTCCCTGCCGAACCAATCAAACTGATCTATCTGTTGATGAGCAGAAAAAGAAAAAGAGACGTATTCGGCGAGTGTCTAGTTTGGATCAGGGTGCTGGTCCCTCGGTTCCTGCCGACGAGGAGGTTCCTGTGCCTGAATTTACTGATGCTGATCCCAATGGGTGTACTCCATCCGTCGTTGATCCCAATGGGGGTGTTGCCAGTGTTGCTGATGAAGACGACGAAGAGGAAGAGAATGAGGTCCCTCTGACTCGGAAGAACAGTCGGCAATTCCTCGCCAGTGGGGAAAGTAGTGGAGTTCCTTCTCCTGCTTTATCTGCCCTTGTTGGTCTGCAAAACATATCCCTGGCCGACTTTGATCAAACTCTCGAGGATATGGTCCCAGAGGACTTGTTATCAGGGCCAGTGGATGATGATGTAACGGAAGCTTGTGGTGCCGTGCCGGACGCTGGGTTGAGGTCATCCCGTGCCTCATCAACCTTAGAGCGCGATCTCGAGGGTCGGGATGCTAACTTGGATTGTCCTGATTCCATGGAAGTAGCCGAGGGCCCATCAACCTTAGAGGTGGTTACTGCTGAAAGTTTGGACCTCAAGAATGGTGTTGACACATGTCCAGCCCCCGAGGGTGTCGTCGGGGATGACTTAGCTCGGGCGAAGAGTGCGAGCTACTGCCCAGCCCCCGAGGGTGCTGCCGGGGATAATCCAGCTCAAGTGGGCAGTGCCAACTATGGCCCAGTCCCCGAGGGTGCCCAAACAGGGTCTCCTTCCGGCACTTCCATGGACGTTCACGCAGGGTCATCTCCACACTCTGGCTGCATGGTGGTGGCCCAAACTTTGGACCGGGGCGTCGCTTTGGAGGGCAGCGTCCCCGCTGATCGGGTATCCGGCTCTGTTGAAGGCGCTGAACTGATTCCCACTGTTCCGTTGCAAGCTGCTTCGGGTGATGACCTTGCACCTGGTTATCATCTGATTTCTCCTGATTTGGGGATCCCTTCGTTCTTCTCCAACCTCCAGGTACTGTGCTGTTTCTTAGCTTGATTTTTACGTTGCATGAACTTTTGCCATTATGCTCATCTATTCTTCTCATCAGGTTTTGGTGGATGGGATGACCAGCCAGCTGAAATTGCATGGTGCTCCTGTCCCAGAAGTGGCTTCGTCTTTTTCGTGTTGGAATCCAGTGTCACTTCATCGTCGTGTATCCGAGTTGGAGGCGACTAACGCTGGTTAGTGCCTTTTTTTCTTTTCTTCGCGCTTGTTCTGGACTGTTTTACCTTCTGACCTCGTTTTGTTTGGTTATCCTTTGCTAGGAATGACTCGACAGATTGCGCTTCTTGAGGAAAAACATTCTCAAGATCGGGCTGAACTGTCTCAGCGATGCACTGATCTTGAGGAAAAGTACTCTCAAGGTCAGATTGAGCTGAGTCAGGTCTCTGCCGCCTTAGATGATGCCAATGCGTTAAGTTCTTCCCTGCATGCTCAGCTCGACTGTGAAAAGGTGATATACGAAACTGCGCTTTCGTCTTGCTGTGCTCCTATTATTTGCCTGGTTTTCTGAAGGAACTGATTTGTGCTTGCAGGAAGAAAAACGTATCCTTGTCGCTTCTCGTGACAATCTTGATAGGTTGTATCGAGATTCTAGCAATTCGCTGACTATTCTGGAGAGGAGTCATCGCTTTTCCATGGAGGAGTTAGACAATCTTCGCTATAAGCTGCAGGAGTCCTTGGATGATGTGATTCGCCTTAGGGAGTTGATATCGGCTAAAGACGTTGTCATCAAGAATCTGCGCGCTTCCAAGAAATCTGTTACCCAGGAGCTAGAGGCTGCCCAGTTGGCTGTCAAGGTTGCTGAAGAGACTTCCAGTACTCTGAGAGCCCAGCGCGATAGGGCCATGGATAAGGCCATTCGAGCGGGACGAATCCTGATGAGGAGACCTGGCGTAGTCGTTCCTGAAGATATAAGGGCTGACGTAAACGCTGCCCCTGATTCCTCGAGTCGTCCTTCTTCGTCAATTGCTCCTGGAAAAGACATTGCAAAATAGAGAAAACATTTCGCGTGCTCCAAGCGCGCAGCTTGAATATTTGTTAGAGGACACCGGTTTATTTGAATAACATAGTTACTCTCTCATTGTATCAGAATTTTTTAGTTAATGAGTTTGGTAGTTATGACGCATGATGACTATGAATTTTGTCTGTGGGATATGGAAATCATCCCCTGAATTATACAGGCGCGAGCATGTTGCATTGGTCTTAAGTAGCCGCCAACTTAAGTTGATTGCTCCGTTAGCAGGGCATAGTGGTCACCCCGAGTTAAGTAATCGTGAGCATGTTGCACCGCCTTAAGTCGTTGCCGACTTAAGTCGATTGCTCCGTTAGCAGGGCATAGTGGTCACCCCGAGTTAAGTAAGCGTGAGCATGTTGCACCGCCTTAAGTCGTTGCCGACTTAAGTCGATTGCTCCGTTAGCAGGGCATAGTGGTCACCCCGAGTTAAGTAAGCGTGAGCATGTTGCACCGCCTTAAGTCGTTGCCGACTTAAGTCGATTGCTCCGTTAGCAGGGCATAGTGGTCACCCCGAGTTAAGTAAGCGTGAGCATGTCGCACCGCCTTAAGTCGTTGCCGACTTAAGTCGATTGCTCCGTTAGCGGGGCATAGTGGTCACCCCGAGTTAAGTAAGAAGGCAAGTCAATCGTAAATAAATTGAGTATCCTTGAAACCTTTTCTTTATTGATGACATATTTCCACTTTACAGAGTACATCATCGTTATCCCAGTAGTTTTGAGGTACGACTAAGGATAAAACTTTCTCAGGTGTTCTATGTTCCAGGAGTTCCCAACTTCCGTGCCATCCATCTGAGTGAGGCGATATGATCCGGGCCAAGTGACTTCTGCTACTATGAAGGGTCCTTCCCATAAGGGTGATAACTTGTGTCGTCCTTCTCCCATTAGAATTCGGCGAAGGACGAGCTCCCCTACTGAGAAGAATCGTTGCCGCACAGCCTTGTCGTGATAGCGCCTTAGAGTCTGCTGGTATCTTGCTGATTGGATTACTGCGCTTAACCGTTCTTCCTCGAGTACGTCTATGTCCTCCAGCCTGGTGGTCTCAGCTTCTGCTATACTTTCAAAGATCAGCCTTGGCGCCCCAAACTTGAGATCAGCAGGTAGCACTGCCTCCGACCCATAGACCATGAAGAAAGGAGTGTTTCCATGCAAAGCTCGGCTAGGTTGGGTTCTTAGGCTCCAAACAACATAAGGTAATTCCCTTATCCACTTTCCTGCGAATTTTTCGTTCTTATCGAAAATCTTTTTCCTGAGTGCATCCAATATCATCCCGTTGGCTCGCTCAACTTGCCCGTTGGCTCTTGGATGGGCTACAGATGCATACTTGATCTGAATGCTCTTTTGCTCGCAGAAGTCAAAGAATTCTGAACTCGTGAAGTTGGATCCTAAATCAGTTATGATGCTGTTTGGTATCCCGAATCTGAATATTATGTCTTGTATGAATTCCACGGCCTTAGCAGAAGTTAAGGAGGCAATGGGCTTGAATTCTATCCATTTAGTGAACTTGTCAATCGCTACCAATACATGAGTGTATCCCCCTTGAGCTTTCTTGAAAGGTCCAATCATATCCAGCCCCCAGCATGCAAAAGGCCAAGTTACTGGTATGGTCTGCAGCTGCTGTGCTGGCAGGTGTTGTTGCTTTGACAAGTATTGGCAGGCTTCGCACCTCTGAACTAACTCGGCTGCATCATTCTTTGCTGTTGGCCAATAGAATCCTGACCTGAAGACCTTCCCGACTAGTGTTCTGGAGGCTGCATGTATTCCACACTGCCCAGCATGGACTTCCTCCAGAAGTTGCTTTCCAGTGGATGGGAGAATGCACTTCATGAAGACGCCTGATGCACCCCTTCTGTATAATGTCTCCCCAATAAGTGTATAGTGAGCTGACTGTCTTGCAACGCGCTCTGCCGAGTTCTTATCGTCTGGTTCTTCTTCATTCCTTATGTACTTAATGATTGGCTTTCTCCGGTCATCGGGATCTGACTCGGGTTGATCTATGATGTTGCACTCTTCCATTTGATCCATTGAGATACTTGGCTGCAGAATTTCTTGCACCAAAACCCCAGGTGGGACCTGAGATCGACTGGACCCTAGCTTGGACAGTACATCAGCTGCCGTGTTCCGATCTCTTTCTACATGATGAAATTCTAGGCCCTCGAATTTATCCTCCAGCTTTCGGACAGCAGTGCAGTATCTTCCCATCGAATCGTTTGAGCAATCCCACTCCTTATTTATCTGGCTGATGACTACCAGAGAATCCCCGTATACCATTAATCTTTTGACGCCCAATGATATGGCAATGTTCAATCCATGGATCAAAGCTTCATATTCGGCTGCATTGTTGGAGGCCGGGAATAGCAACTGGAGGGCGTACTTGAGGTGTTCGCCTCCAGGTGCAGTGAAGAGAATCCCCGCTCCTGCTCCCTGCAGTTTTAGTGAGCCATCAAAATACATTCGCCATACTTCTGCAGTCTCCGGGTTGTCTGGTACTTGTTGTTCAGTCCACTCCGATACGAAATCAACCAGTGCTTGAGTTTTGATGGCGGTGTGAGGTCGGAACTCGATGTCATGAGATCCTAGCTCGCAGGCCCACTTGGCTATTCGACCGATGGCTTCCTTGTTGTGAAGAATATCCCCTATTGGAAAACTTGTGACTACTATGACTTTGTGGTCGTCAAAGTAGTGACGCAGCTTGCGGGCAGTTAGAAGTACTGCATACAATAGTTTCTGAACTTGAGGATACTTTTTCTTTGAGGGGCCGAGGACTTCACTAATGAAGTAGACAGGATGTTGTATTGGGTAGGCATGCCCTTCTTCCACTCGCTCGACTACCAACGCAGTGCTTACCACGTGAGTCGTGCAAGAGATGTACAATAGCAAATCTTCAGCTGGTTGGGTTGACGTAGCTCGCCGAGGTGGTTTCAGTACTGGTGGTGTTGTCAAGAATTTTTTCAGAGCATCTAGAGCTTCTTGTGCTTCTGAAGTCCACTGGAATTTATCCACCTTCTTGAGTAACTTATAAAATGGCAGACCTTTTTCTCCCAGCCGGGATATAAATCTGCTTAAAGCTGCCATGCATCCCGTAAGTCGCTGAACCTTCTTCTGCGATCGAGGTGCTTCCATCTTCATGATAGCTTCAATCTTATCCGGATTAGCCTCAATTCCCCGGTGGCTGACAATAAATCCGAGCAACTTTCCGGCTGGTACCCCAAAAACACATTTTTCGGGATTAAGCTTCCATCTATACCGCCTCAGGCTGTTGAAAACCAGTTGCAAATCTTCGATGAAGTCTTTTGAGTCCTGTGTTTTGATCACCACATCATCCACATAAGCCTCCACACGCTTGCCCCAGTGATCGGCTAAGCATGTTTGAATAGCTCTCTGGTAAGTCGCTCCAGCGTTTTTGAGGCCAAACGGCATGGAGGTATAACAGAAAGCGCCAAATGGAGTAATGAATGCCGTTTTTTCTTCATCTTCCTTCGCCAGACTAATCTGATGATATCCAGAATAACAATCCAGGAAAGACAGCATAGAACATCCAGCGGTGGAGTCCACCACCTGATCTATCCTCGGGAGCCCGAAAGGATCCTTCGGACAGTGTTTGTTGAGATCAGTATAATCAACACACATGCGCCAGTCCACTTTATTCTTTTTGAGTACAAGAACAGGATTGGCCAACCACTCGGGATGTAATACTTCTCTAATGAATCCAGCCGCGACCAAGCGAGCTAACTCGGCGCGAATGGCTTCCCTCTTATCAGGCGTGAAACGACGTAATTTCTGTCGAATCGGCCTCGCTTGGGGAAAAACCTTCAGTTTGTGCTCGGCCAGTTCTCTCGGGACTCCCGGCATATCCGCAGGTTGCCATGCGAATACATCTCGGTTATCTTGCAGAAACCGGACGAGCGCGCTTTCCTATTTGTCATCCAAACTGGAGCTGATGATGGCCGTCTTGCGCTCATCAGCGAATCCCAGGTTGATTCTCTTGGTTTCTTCAGTCGGCCGCATAGAGGTCGCGGTCTGAGCTTCATTCGCCGGTATTGCGAGGTCCTCCTCAGGCTTAGAGTTCGCCATTGCGGAGGGAGCTGTTGATGGCTTGGCGGTGAGGGCTGCTTGAATAGCCACTCGGAAACATTCTGCGGCGCCTTGGAAGTCGGCGCGCACAGTTATGATTCCTTGCGGCCCTGGCATCTTTAGTATCATGTATGTGTAATGCGGAATGGCCATGAACTTGGCCAATCCAGGCCTCCCGATGATGGCGTTATACCCGCAGTCGAAGTTCGCCACTTCAAACCTCAGGAACTCGGTTCTGTAGTTCTCCGGAGTTCCGAAGGTGACTGGCATGTAGATGTGGCCCAGCGGGTATTCCCCTTCCGTCGGCACGATGCCGAAGAAAGGAGTGTCCGACTCGTGGAGCTCTTTGAGGTGAACTCCTAAGCCTTGGAGTGTCCGGGGGAAGGTGACGTTGATGCTGCTCCCCCCGTCCACTAGCACCTTCTTCACCCGGCTTTCTCGGATCACCGGATCGACGAGAAGCGGGTACTTGCCCGGGTGGTCGAAGTTGAGCCATTGATCTGCCCGAGTGAAGGTGATCGGGTGCTCCGACCACCGGTATGGAGCAGGAGGGCCGGTAGTCGCCACCAGTACTTGGCGATCGTTGAGCTTTTGCTGTCTTCTGCTCTCCTGCGATCCGTGTCCGCCGAAGATGACGTTGACCTCCCTGTCAATGCGTGGAAAAGCTCCTCCTCCTCCTCCCTCCTCCTGCCGATGGGGTTGTCGTGGTTCATCTGGTCCTCCCCTCGGCGGAGGAGGAGGTAGAGGTTGGAAGGGTCGGCCGTGTCCGACGGAGTGCTTGAAGTCTCGGCAGTTACGAAGAGTGTGGCGCATGTCCTTGTGGTACGGGCACTGGGCGTCGAGGATGTCGTCCAGCGTACGTTCGCCTCCACGAGGTCCTCCTCGAGCGCGAGAAGCAGGTGGTCCGGCAGCGTGCACTTCTTCGCGTGGCCTCTTCTCCCACCGCTTGTCAGGTTGCTGGTTCGTGTCGCGTCGTGGTGCAGCCGGTGCGGGCTTCGCTCCTCCGATGAGGTCCTGGGCTCGCTCGTCGGCGGTGATGTAGAGGTCGGCTTCCCGGAACAGCTCCTCCGAGGTGGTCGGCGCCTTTTGTAGTATGGCTCGGACGAAAACCGAATCATTAGATCCTCGGTAGAAGTCCTCGATCACGGCCGCCTCCGTGACATCGGGGATACGATTCCTCATGGTTTGAAACCTTTTGAGGTACGACCGGAGAGTTTCGTCCCCCCGGCACTTGATAGATTTAAGGTCCCACGGCTGCGTCGGCTTGTCGGAGAGGGACTGGAAGTTGGCGGTGAAGCGTCGACTGAAGTCTCCCCAGACGTCGATGCAGTGTCGGGGTAGATGCCGTAGCCATTGCAGCGCGTCTTGCCCAAGGACAATGGGTAAGTATGCGGTCATCACGTCTTCGGATGCTCCGGCAGCTCGAGCAGCGGTGGTGTAGACGGCTAGCCAACCCATGGATCCTGCTTAGGTTCATATTTGTCAACATTGGATACCTTGAAGTTGGGAGGCCATTGGATGGCCCTAAGGCGCGGAGTAAGGGCGGACACTCCGCACGTGTCCTCCTGTCGTCGGGGTCGATGTCTGTCCCAGGGAGGGGAGTTGTGATTGTGATTCCTCGACCGTCCCCGGGTGGTTCCGCCAGTTGAAGCCGTTGCCGACTCAGTCCTGGTAGCTTGGCTCTGAGTCGGGGCGCCATGATCCCTGTCGTACTCCTCTCGACGACGAATTTCGTTCTCATGCCGCCGTTCCCGCGAAGCATTGATGGAGCTCCGCGCGTCTCGGCGACTGTTGATGGCGTGTCGTAGATCGTTCGACGGGTGAGCAAGCGGTAGAAGATGGTTGGCCGCCTGGGTGAACAGTCGTCGGTAGCCGTCGGCGTCAGGAGTCCGAGGAAGTCCTTCCGCTATCCGAGCCAGCACCCCTCTGACTTCGCTCGGCGTGTTCATGGCTCGGGCGAAGTCGGGGTTCAGGTTGCGCCCGAAGAGCGGATTCTCTCGACGTTGCCTTGCATCCTGCTCAGCCTATCCCTGAGCTCGTCGGCGATCACGTCGTCGGGAGTTCCTTCGCTCTCTGAAGACGCGTTCTTCCGGGGTTTCTCCTACCTCCGAGACCTCGTCTCGCGAGACAGGTTGTTCCGGATTCCGCTCTCCGGCTGCGTGATGTCGTCGAACGTTCCTGCGCCGGTTCCTCCGTCGACGGGACTCTCGCTGAGGCGGTTCCTCCCCGGGTACAGTCGGCTCGTCGTCGGAGATGGCGGGCGATTCTGCCCTTCCGATGAAGAGGACGTCGGGGTAGAACGGTGCTGCCGTCGTAGTGATCTTCTTTCGGGGAGCCGGAGGTTGCACTTCTCCGGTATTTCCGGAGTTTGTTGAGGAAGATTCCTTTTCCGGCGGATCCGCGATACGGTGCAGAATTCCTTCTTCGTCCGCTACGAATGAGATTGTTCCGAAGCAGAACATAGATCCGGGGCGTAGGGCGATCTTGCTGTAGAAGAAGATGGCCATTGAGCTAGCTTAGATTGTCGACACACCCCCTACCTGGCGCGCCAGCTGTCGGTGTTTAGGGTCCGACCGCACACCCGGGGTTGCCCCTCAAGGTGTTTTAGGAGTAGGAAGGTGTCAACAACTGTAGCAGAATGGTTCGTGCCGATCGCACGAGGGACGGTGGACAAGATTTACAGGTTTGGGCCGCTTAGTGATGCGTAACACCCTACGTCCTGATGAGTATGCTTGGTGGGTATGATTACAAGAGAACTCTCCGGATTGAGAATACAGAGAGTTGATGTGGGTGGTTAAGTAATGGGTCGATCGTTCTGAAGGGGTGCCCCCTAGGCCTTATATACTCGACCGTGGGGCAGTACACATGGATAAGATAACAACAAGTGGCTAAAAGATAGTGAACCTCTTGAAATTATCCTTTACGTAACCCTCGCCGACTTATCCTCACGTGGCTTCGTTGCATGGAGGCTCCAGCGCGGGAAAGTCGGATCTCCGTTGCGGTCACTTGCTCGACGCTGTGGGCCGTCCGGGTTTGCACCAATCCGGCCTCATGTCGTTCTGCGTTGCTGGTTGTTTTTCCCCAGGCCCACGAAAGAATAACCTTACGATTTATTGGGTCCTTGGGCCTTTCGTGAGGTCCTTTACTCTTTTAGTGGACCCGGGGGATATCTATCCCCCACACCTTCCTAGTATTAGTAGTTCTTTCCTGTTATGAGATCCTAAATTAGTGGGCTGATGGCCTATATATATATGCTGTAACCGCACTTGGAATAAGGAAGTAAGAAATACCACTTTCTATTCTCCTCTCTTCTCTCAAGCCTGCAGTTGGGGAGTTCTCGCCCCACCGGAGAAGACAGACGGCTACAAGCTGCGTAGCCGAGGTCCAGCCAGTTAGGGGTTCAACGCCCTTGACAACTTGTATCGCGATCCCGGCGATCCTCGCCTACTCGTCCCACGACATCATCACCAAGCTCCGCCACCTCCTGCATCGCACCTGCCATGGAGGATGACCTCAAGACCACCATGGAGCAACTCGTCAGGGCTGTCCAACTCCTCCAAGCCACCGCTGAGGCCAACGCCAAGGCAATCCACGCGCTGTCCTCCGATCCTTCGCCGTTCGCAGGCCACCGCCACCCAACTGGCGAGCACCACAATGATCGGCCGCCCCGATTCCAAAAGATGGACTTCCCACGCTTCGATGGCAAGTCTGATCCGCTCATCTTCATCAACTGATGTGAGTCCTATTTCCATCAACAGTGCACCATGGCGGAGGAGAAGATTTGGATGGCCTCCTACAACCTTGAAGACATGGCCCAGCTATGGTACATCCAGCTGGAGGAGGATGAGGGCACACCACGTTGGGCCATTTCAAGGACCTCCTCAACTTGCGGTTTGGGCCGCCCCTCCGCTTGGCGCCGTTGTTTGAGCTTGTCGAGTGCCGGCGCTCGAGGACCGTGGAGGAATATTCGAATCGTTTCTAGGCCCTCCTTCCTCGCACAGGTCGCCTTAACGAGGCCCAGCGCGTCCAGCTGTACACAGGCGGTCTGCTTGAGCCACGCGGTCTGCATCCACAACCCGGAGACGCTTGCGATGGCCATGAGCTTGGCGCGCCAGGTCGAGTTGATGGAGACCGATAGGCAGACACTGGCTCCAACTCACCCTGGCCCATGCAGTCTTCTTCTGAACCCGGCGCCATGCCCAGCATTGGCCGCACCTCCTCCACCGCTCGTGCTTCCGGCACCACCGGTGGGTTTCTCCATGGGCCACGGCGCGGGCAACCAGTGGCGGCTGACCCCGGAGGAACAGGCTGAGCATCATCGCCTGGGGCTCTGTTTCAATTGTGATGAAAAATATTCCCATGGCCACAACAGATTCTGCAGGCGCATCTTCTTCGTTGACAGGGTGGAGCTCGACGACTCCGATGATGCTGCGGCAGGGGCTAACAGTGAGGCACCTTGCTTCTCCTTACAGGCCCTGGCCGGGGTGGCCATGGCAGACACCATGCAAATCATGGTGGTACTTGGGGCCACATCACTCATCGCACTCCTCGATTCCAGCAGCATGCACAACTTCATCTTCAAAGAGGCGGCACGGCGCTTCGGCTTGCCGCTACGCCAGCGGGCCCATCTCACGGCCATGGTCGCCAATGGCGAGCGGATCACCTGCGAGGGCGTAATCCACGACGCGCCCCTCCTCATCGACGTCGTCCTTGGTACCAAGTGGCTCGACACGCAGGGACCCATTGTCTGGGACCTCGCTCGCCGGTGCATGTCGTTCTAGCACGAGGGCCACACAATCTACTGGCAAGGCGTGCCATCGTCAACTGCTCTATGGATCTAGGCAACCATGGCCGTGGCCACGGATGCCCTCCTTGATGGGCTGCTGGGCACCTTCGACGACATCTTCGCTGAGCCAACTGGTCTATCTCCAGCCTGGGGTCGCGACCACCGCATCATCCTCAAGCCCGATGCTGCCCTAGTGACGGTGCGGCCGTACAGGTACCCGGTCACCCACAAGAATGAGCTCAAGCGGCAGTGTGCCGCCATGATTGAGCAGGGCATCGTCCGCCGCAGCGACCCACCATTCTCTTTGCCGGTCCTCCTTGTCAAGAAACCGAACGGGTCATGGCGCTTTTGCGTGGATTACCGTGCCCTGAATGTGCTCACCGTCAAGGACGCCTTCCCCATTCCGGTGGTCAACGAGCTCCATGGCACGTGCTTCTTCACTAAGCTTGACTTATGGTCGGGTTACCATCAAGTGCACATGCGGGTTGAGGATGTGCACAAGATCGTGTTCCGTACTCATGATGGCCTGTACAAGTTCCTGGTGATGGCGTTCGGCCTCTGCAATGCCCCGGCCACATTCCAAGCGCACATGAACGATGTTCTCTGGCCGTTCCTCCGCCGATTCGTCCTCGTCTTCTTTGATGACATTCTAATTTATAGCAAGACATGGGCCGACCACCTGCGCTACCTCCATGCCGCCTTCTCTGAGCTTCGGCACCACCAACTCTTCGTCAAACGCACCAAGTGCGCTTTCGGCACCACCTCGGTCGCGTACCTTGGCCATGTCATCTCCGAGGTGGGTGTCGGCATGGATCCGGCCAAGGTGCAGGCCATCCAAGAGTGGCCAGTTCCACGTTCGGCTCGAGCAGTCCGCGGCTTCCTCGGCTTAGCAGGATACTATCACAAATTCGTCCACAATTTTGGGACCATCGCCATGCCCCTAACTGCCCTTCTTAGGAAGGACGGTTTCGAGTGGTCTGAAGCGGCAGCAGTGGCTTTCGACGCCCTCAAGATGGCAATCTCCTCCGCCCTGATCCTCGCCATGCTGGACTTCGCCAAGCCATTCATCGTCGAATGTGACGCCTCGTCACAACGCTTCGACGCGGTCCTTGTCCAGGAGGGCCACTCAGTGGCGTTCTTCAACAGGCCGGTAGCGCCACGCCACTGCGCCCTCGCCGCCTACGAACGCGAGCTCATTGGCCTGGTCCAAGCCGTTCGCAATTGGCGGTCGTACCTCTAGCGGCATCACTTCCTCATCAAAATCGATCACTATAGCTTGAAGTTCCTGCTCGATCAGTGCCTCGTGATGATTCCTCAGCATCATTGGGTGGGCAAACTTCTAGGCTTCGACTTCACCATCGAATACAAGTCCAGGGCGGCGAACATGGTGCCCAACGTGCTCTCTCACCGCGACACACCGGAGGAAGGGACCATCTTGGTCCTGTCGGGACCACGTTTCGACTTCATCACGTGTCTTCGGCAAGCATAGCTCACCGACCCGGCCCTCGTTGCCATCCGCGATGAAGTGCACGTGGGCTCCCGTGGGGCCCCATGGGTGGTGGTCGGTGGCATGGTGCCGTACGCCGGCCGCCTCTACATCGCGCCTGCGTCTCCCCTCCTACATGAGCTCCTGAGGGCTGTGCACGAAGAGGGCCATGAAGGGGTACAACGCACTCTCCACCAACTCCGACGTGATTTCCATTCTCCTAACATGAAGCAGGTGGTACAAGACTTTGTTCACAAATGTGTCACATGCCAGCGCTACAAGTCGGAGCACCTGCAGCCGGCCGGCCTCCTTCTCCCTCTGCCCGTACCGCAGGGTGTGTGGTCAGACATCGCCATCGACTTCATCGAGGCTCTTCCACACGTGAGGGGCAAGTCGGTCATCCTCACCATGGTAGACCGGTTCAGCAAATATGCCCACTTCATTCCGCTCACACACTCGTACTTCGCCGAGTCTGTCGCCCAAGCTTTCTTCGCCGACATCGTCCGTCTTCATGGAGTGCCGCAGTCCATTGTGTTAGATCGCGACCCGATCTTCACGTTGACATTCTGGCGCGAGCTCATGTGCTTAGTGGGCACCAAGTTACACATGACGACGGCTTTCCACCCATAGTCGGATGGGCAGTCTGAGGTGGCCAATAGAGTCATCATCATGTACCTTCGCTGCCTCACAGGCGATCATCCGCGTCACTGGATGCAGTGGCTCCCATGGGCAGAGTTTGTCTTCAATACGGCGTACCAAAGTTCACTTTGGGATACCCCGTTCCATGTCGTCTATGGGCACGACCCACCAACCATCTGGTCCTATGAGCCAGGCGACACACGGGTGGCGGCTGTTGCCAATAACATGGAGGAACACCAGGAATTTCTTGCCGATATCCACGCTCGCCTCGAGCAAGCTCAGGCGGTTCAGAAACAACACTACGACAAGGCTCATCGTAAGGTTTCCTACAAGGTTGATGATTGGGTGCTGCTCCAACTTCACCAGCGACCGGTTGCGTCGCTGCCCCACGCCACCACCGGCAAGCTCAAGCAGCGCTACTTCAGGCCCTGCCGCATCACTGAGCTAATCAACGAGGTGGTTGTCCGCCTTGCTCTTCCACCTCAGGCTCGCCTGCACGACATGTTTCATGTAGGTCTCCTGAAGAAGTTCCATGGCGCGCCAACAGAGGCTCCACCGCCCCTTCCACTAGGCCACCACGACGCCATTATTCCAGAGCTAGAACACGCTGTTCGTCAGCGCGTCGCTCGTGGCGTCCAGCAGATCCTAGTACAGTGGAAGGGACAATCCCCTGCATCGGCCACCTAGGAAGATATAGAGCCATTCCGCGCCAAGTACCAGCACTTCAGCTCGAGGACGAGCTGCCTCTCGAGGAGGGGAGAGATGTCATGGCCGGGCGTTACGGCCGCACATACACTAGGCGTCGCCGAGATATGCAACGCGCAGCGGAACGCGCGGCGCGCGCAGCAGGCGCGCGAGATAAGGAAGGTCCGGAAGAGGAAGGTCTGGCAGGGGGCTAAGATAAGGGAATAGCCTTCCATGAATAAATCCTTCATATTATTGAGATAGCTTTCTATAAAATAAAACCTTTCTAGTATTAGTAGTTCTTTCATGTTATGAGATTCTAAATTACTGGGCTGACGGCCTATATATATGCTGTAACCGCACTTGGAATAAGGAAGTAAGAAATACCACTTCCTATTCTCCTCTCTTCTCTTAAGCCTGCGGTTGGGGAGTTCTCACCCCACCGGAGAAGACAGACGGCTACGAGCAGCGTAGCCGAGGTCCGGCCAGTCAGGGGTTCAACGCCCTTAACATACCCCACTACAAAAGAGTCCATAAGAATTGGGATCTAATCTGCCTCTAACCAATTTTAATTTGCATCGCAAAACTAGAAGTGGTACTACTATATAGACAAACTGAAACCTGATAGCTTGAGACACCTAACTTCTGAAGCTTATATCTTCCATAATTCTCAATGAAAAGCTGCAACTAGGTACTCTTTGGAAATATAAAGAAATTATCTACAATTTCTTCTGTTATGAGTGTGACAGAACCTTCCAAGTCATTAGGCCCACCTACAGTTGTCCTTGTTCGACAGACCTTGGACAACCCTGTAGATGCACATAATCACTTGACAAGTTCGGTATCTGTGTCCTTTTCCTCGTCCAAGAGCGTTTCACCCGTCACACAGATATTACAACACATTGGAGGAACGAATAAGCGGAAGCGAATTACAATAACTTAATTTACATTAATTAAAATATAGAAAGGGTGTTATTATTACAGATCAGAGGTATATGAGTGCATAAGTATTATTATTACAAACTTGGGAGGCAAAACCCCTCCCGCATAAAAGCATATTGTTTTTCAAAAAGGGAGGCCAACATCCTCCCAAGGCTTCACTATTGAGGTTCTTCTTTTGGCACCACCTTGGAACAAAAACAGTAGAAGTCTGCTGTTTCCTCACCGACAACAACATGGGTTCGAAAACCCTGAGTACGGAGTGTACTTTCGCAAGTCTTACCCGTGAAAAGAAAAGACTCTCAAGGATATGCTGGCTTTAAGGGAGTCAAGGATAGGCTGATCAATTATCAAAGACTCTGTTTGCATAAATGCTTACTAGAAGTGGATCCTTAAAAATCCAATTTTATTAACAAGTTAAGTCATTACCTGAATCTAGAGTTCTTTCTACCCTAGTTCAAGCACTTGGCCTATACTAGCCATTCTTTTAGCAACCTTTCTTGTTTACTGGAATGCTACATGTAGGGCAATGACCAAGTCTTCATGTCCGAGAAGTAACGGTGATCCGAATCGATTAATACCCAGCTGGGGATCTCCAATCACTCGCCACCGGGTTTCTTAAGACCAGATCGGGTTCATGCCAACCGAGAGCACAGATACACCACCGTCCAGCCTCTTGCCACGGAGGGTACACGCTACTCTCACCATCTCTCCACTCCCATTGCGTGTTGTCCTTTTCTGGTATTAGTCTGCCCGAGGCAAAGCTTACCCATGACGAGGCATGTGACCAGTTAAAAGGTCCTCGATCAGTAAGCCTACATCGACACGGTCCTTAATCGACTCAGACGAAGACACTACACCGACTCTCTTCTCGTGCAAGTCACCCGCCAGGTCTCAGCTTTATCATTTTAAACCCAAAGTTTGGTACCTGACAGAGGTACATATTTTCTGATGCTGAACCCATCATGGCCATGATGGATCCACCATCAAGTTTTATTTTTGAAAACATCCCACCCACTGTGAAGCATCACCTTTTGTTTTAAAATGAAACATTTGTTTTTCTAAAGTAGGACTAAGCATCAGAAAACCTTTTAAGAAAACAGGTAATCAAGGAATGGTAAACAGTTCCAAGGAAGGAAATGCAGCAATTGGTTTAACACCCAACTCCTATCACCTAATGCATCATTCAAGTGATAAAGAGTTTAAAAATAGCAAGGAGGTGGTAAATGCACCGGGGCTTGCCTTGTTTTGTAGGAGAGTCGGGCTCTGTTCCACAGATGTCAAAATAGAAACAGTTCCCAGCAGGTGGATTTTCTGTTGATGGAGTAGGCTCTTCCTCTTCAACAGTCACTTCTTCCTCGTTTTCTATATATAACCATATATAACCATGAATGCTCATGTAATGCTTATAAAAATGCAATAATAGAAAAGGTTCATCAAGTTGTACCTTGAATACAATTTTCCTTCACGGTGCACCAGGGAAACTGGGGTCTTCTGGGTCAACACCCTAATAGGGTTAGACAATTTTACCTAAGGAGCTAGGGTTTTTGGGTTTAGAAGTCAAACAATGTCCAAAATAAGTCAAACTTCACTCATAGGATCTAAATATCATATTAGGCTTATCTAAAAATTTTGGTGATTTTTAGAGTCACCAAGTATTTTCTAAAATTCCAAAGGCATAGGTTTAAGCTCTTTTAAATACTACATAATTTCTTGTTTGGACTAAAAATCCTAGAACTATTTTTATTAAATACTATAGAAATCTAGGAGTCCAACAAAATTGGTCTCGTATTTTTAGCATTTTCTAGAATTTTTTTATGATTTCTCTAGTCCTGGCAGAAAAAGAAAAAGGAAAAGCATCAATAGTACTGGGCTGAAACTGGTCCAAGTTGGCCCACGACAGGCAGAATGCGCCTGCGCGCGCCCGTGTTGCCCGATATGCACAGGGAACCCTGGCGATTTAAAAAACCCATAAAGAGTCCTACGCACTATTTGCATGTGTCACTGACATTTACACCGAGACCCTTCCCTTTCTATTTCTTTACAATGCCGGGTCCATGACGGTGGAAGGCGACAAAACGAGCTCCGGTGAGCCTGTAACGGCCAAGATACGCAATGGCCGGTGCTCTAGCTTGGCGGACACCTAATTCTATCCTCGACAACCATTTCCCCTCACTCAATTGCAAGGTTCGGGCTCACAATCACTCTATCCATGGTGATGGCACAACCGAGGACAATCCGAAGTGTTCCGAGTAATTTAGCGCAATCTAGTTCAATTGGCCAGGCTGCTAAGCATCTACAGCACACAGATATGTTGAACGAGAGCGAGAAAGACATGAACGGACCTGTAACGAGCTAACCACGGTGAGCTCACTCACGGCGGAGTTTTGACTGATTTGGGGGAAATCCCAAATTGGAGCTCTCTAATGAACAATCCGAGACACGAGTGAGTGCGCTGGATGCTTGAATACCTAGAGAAGCTGATGTCAGGCTCAATTTATAGGATCCGAGGGCGGTGGCTTGTGAATTTGGATTGGCGCTTTGGCGGCCGGAGAGAGAGGGAAGAGCACTGGTGCAGTGATTCGTGGCGATTGCAGGGCAATAAGCCACGACGGTCACTGGGTAATGATCATGACTCACAACAACGTGGTAAGATAGCCAATTGCGTGGCACTACCGACGAAAATGACGGTGGTCACGGCAATGGCCGTGCGGCCACGTCGCCGGCAAGTGAATGGATGACAGAGCGGCTACAGGGTTCTGAGTTCATCCGAGGTGAAGATTTTCCCTAGTCGATCGTAATCCATGCCATAGAGGGCACGAATCGCGGCGCCGACGCGAATCCGGGCGCGCGGGTCACCGGCGGCGAGGGGGGCTGAATTAGTGATCTTTGTCAGGTACTGTACCATTGGGTGCCTGTTCAGAGAGCCTGACACACTGATTTGCAGGGTGACTAGCTTCAAAATTCATGTAGCGACTTGACCATCTCTCTACATCAAAGTTGCAGCTCAATAATCCAGCTACAAATCGACTATAGTAACCATCCTCAATCGATCACTAGATCCCATTCCAATTCGACTTCAAAGTCCTGCCAATCTCACTGGTGACCACGATTCAGTTATCAGTGTGACTGACAACTCAACTTTGTGCTCATTTTACTCCAAATTTTGTATGTGATCAAGGCTTAGTTACTTAAGCAAAGTTGCACCCCTATGACAGCTCTACAAGTTTGATGTGTTGACTCTAGGCAAATTCCTAATGAATTAAGAGATATAAGGTTCCAAAGATGCTTCAAGCTCACTGAATTCCAGACTTAACCCTAGGATGCTTATAGAGTACTTTTTGCAAATAAGTCCAATTCCCACAATTTTGACTTGCAAATCCTTAAATGGGAGAAACACATAGTTTGTGGTGTTGTATTACTTTGGTATTTCCACTTGGGTCCAAAAGTGCACAAAATTTGCACTTAGCCCCCTAGGGTTCCAACTTAGGGTTTTCCAGGGGTCTTTTCAGGGTTTTTAGCACTTTAGGGTTTTGGGGTCACTAAAGTTTGTCTAAGATGATATTTTATGATCATTTCTCATGTCTTTTGAGGTTTTAGCTTATTTGGCCTTTACTTATATCCATAAGCCATGATCTAGGGTTAAACACCCTACCCTAGGGTTAATCATATCCCAAGTCACATCAATACAACTTGTTTGAGATTTTTGTCTAGTGAATGACTCTAGGTATAACAAACACATGATATGCCAATGCTTATGATGTTATGCTCAAGTTTTAGTGA
Organism: Zea luxurians; assembly: GCA_029449295.1. Classification (NCBI taxonomy): domain Eukaryota; kingdom Viridiplantae; phylum Streptophyta; class Magnoliopsida; order Poales; family Poaceae; genus Zea; species Zea luxurians. The sequence continues at coordinate 75,652,035 of JAOPSE010000015.1, read as the reverse complement.
CAGTAACACCTGGGGTGTTACATCCTTCCCCCATGAAAGAATCTCGTCCCGAGATTTAAGGTCCTAGGGTAAGTAATGGAAAAGGAAACGTGTCATATCTTTATTTCCTTAATTGTCTTACAAGGCAGGGGTGGCATGGGGTCTATTCCATCTTTACAAGCAATTGTACATATTTCACAAATTACAGGAAGCTAAAAGCCAGGGAAATTCTTTTCTAAGAAGTCTTGGGTTTCCCACGTAGCTTCATCTTCCGTATGTTGGTTCCATTGTATCTTATAGAATTATAGAACTCTTCTTCGGGTGACCCTGTCCTTTTGATCTAGGACTCGAATGGGATGTTCTGAATATGTTAAGTCTGGTTTCAAGGTAACATCCATCACATCAATGGTTTGATCTGGGACCTGGAGACACTTCTTCAATTAGGATACATGGAACACATTGTGCACTGCAGACAATGTTTCGGGTAGTTGGAGTCGATATGCCACTGGTCCACATTGTTCAAGAATAAGAAACAGACCAATGTATCATGGTGCAAGCTTTCCTTTTACACCGAAATGAGTCACACCCTTCATTGGTGACACTTTCAGGTACACATAATCTTGGACTTGAAAGTACAAGGGTTGGCGGCGTTTGTCTGCATAACTCTTTTGTCGAGCTTATGCCTCTTTTAAGTTAGGTATGATTCGTTGAACCTTTTCTTCCGTCTCTTTTACCATATCAGACCTGACAAACCACCTTTCTCCTGGTTCAGACCAATTCAAGGGGGTACGACACCATCATCCATATAATGCTTCAAAGGGTGCCATCTTGATACTTTCTTGATAACTGTTGTTATATGAAAACTCTGTCAATGGTAAACATTCATCCCATTTCTACGAAAATTCTAGAACACATGCCCGCAACATGTCTTCGAGTATTTGATTCACTCTCTTAGTTTGCCCACTTGTTTGAGGATGATAGGCCGAACTATGATACAACTTAGTATCCAGGGACTTATGTAGTTCTTCCCAAAACTTGGATACAAATTGTGGTCCTCGATCCGACACTATTGTCTTTGGAACTCCATGCAAACTGAGAATATGAGCAATGTAAAGTTCCGCATATGTGGCCACTGTATACTTTACCTTGATTGGAAAAAAGTGAGCGATCTTCGTAAGTCGATCAATTATAACCCAGATAGAATCAAATCCTTTTGCTGCTCTGGGTAATCCTACAATGAAGTCCATGCTAATGTCCTCCCATTTCCATGTTGGGATGAGCAAAGATTGCAGTAGACCAGCAGTCTTCAGGTGTATGGCTTTGACACGTCTACAGGTGTCACATCTCGCCACATAGCGTGCAATTTCGATCTTCATTTTTGTCCACCAATAATGTTGCTTTAAATCTTGATACATCTTAGTGCTTCTGGGATGAATGGAATATCGACTAAGATGAGCTTCATCCAATATTTGCTGGCGGATTTCATCATCCTTAGGCACCACTATGCGGTTATTAAACCATACTATACCTTGATTATATTTTCTAAAACAATCTGCTTTGCCAGCTTCTATTTTCTTATGAATATGTTTCAGACCCTTATCATTTCTTTGAGCATCAATAATCTTTTGCACAAGAATGGACTCGAGCCTCAATTAGTTAAAGGTTCCATGTTGAATCATTCCTAGGTTTAACTTCTCCATTTCTTGACATAATGTGATGTCAGAGGTTTTTACTGTAAGACAATGGCAGGAAGCCTTGTGACTAGGTGCATCTGCCACTACGTTGGCTTTTCCTGGGTGATAGTGGATTTCCAAATCATAATCCTTAATCAGCTCAAGCCACCTTCTCTGCCTCATGTTTAGTTCTGACTGGGTGAAAATATACTTCAAACTTTTATGATCTGTATATATACGGCAGATATTTCCCAGCAGATAATGATGCCATATTTTAAGGGCATGGACCATAGCAGCTAATTCTAAGTCATGAGTTGGATAATGTTCCTCATGCCGGTGCAACTGTCTTGAAGCATATGCTATAACTCGGCCCTCCTGCATTAAGACACATCTGAGACCACTGCCTGATGTGTCACAGTATACATCAAAAGGCTTTTCAATGTCCGGTTGAGCCAATACCGGAGCAGTGGTCAATAATACCTTCAATTGCTCGAAGGCTTCGTTGCATATCAAGGACCAGTTAAATTTTGTATCATTCTTCAATAGACTTGTGATTGGCTTCACAATCTTGGAGAAATCCGGAATAAATCTGCGGTAATAACCAGCCAGCCCAAGGAAACTTCGAACTTGATGTACAGTGGTTGATGGTTTCCACTCTAGAATATCCTTGACTTTGCTGGGATCAACCGCAATCATGTCCCAAAAATTGGTTTTCCTCCAGCCAAAACGCGCATTTGCTGAATTTAGCATATAATTGGTGTTCCCTCAAGCGCGTTAATACGATCCATAAATGTGTAGCATGCTCCTCTTCATTCTTGGAATATATCAAGATATCATCAATGAAGACCACCACAAATTTGTCCAACTCGGGCATAAACACCGAGTTCATTAGATATGTGAAGTGGGTAGGAGCATTTGTTAATCCGAAGGACATAACCAAATATTCGAATAATCCATACCACGTAGTAAATGCGGTCTTTGGTATATCTTCGGGTCGAATACAGATCTGATGATAGCCTGACCTGAGGTCAATCTTGGAAAATACCCGGGCTCCAGTAAGTTGGTCGAATAAGATATCGATCCAGGGCAGAGGGTACTTGTTCTTGATCGTGACCTCATTAAGGGGTCTGTAGTCCATGCACATTCAAAGCATTTGATCCTTCTTCTTGACAAAGATTGCAGGACATCCCCAAGGTGATGAACTGGGCCAAATGAATCCCTTCTCAAGCAAGTCTTGTAATTGAGTCTTGAGCTCCGCCAATTCATTTGGTGGCATTCGGTACGATCTTCTAGAAATAGGAGCCGTACCGGGCTTCAGTTCTTTCACAAACTCTACATCCCTTTCTAGGGGCAATCCAGGCAAATCTTCAGGAAAGACATCCAGGAATTCACATACTACCTGAATATCCTGGAGTTCTAGGACAATAGCTTCATAGACCGCCCAATTGATTTGGCTGGGGTAGTTACAGGGATGGACAAGAGAACCTCTTTATGGCCGTGGCTCAACTTGATAGTCCTTAAGTCAGTATTGAGAATAGCTTTATGCTGGGCTAACCAATTTATGCCCAGAATTACGTCTATGTCTTGGCCTTTTAAAACAATCATACTGGTGGGAAAATCCCATTCAACCAATGTTACTGGCACATGGAAGGCTACTTCCTTAGTAAATATTTGCCCCCCAAGTGAATGAATGATAAACCCTTCCCTTGATTCAGTGCTAGGAATGCAATATTTTTCAACGAATTTCTTGCTTATGAATGTATGTGAAGCACCAGAATCAAAGAGAATAACTGCTGGGTGATTGGCCACAAGGAACGTACCCATCATTACCAGCTCTCCTTCCGGTGTAGTGGCCACTTGAGTATAATAAACTCGTCCTGTCTTCTTGATATTTTTGCCTGATGAAGTATTAGCCATGTTCCCCTTTCCTTGACTAGAGCTCCCAGAGTTCTGCTGATTGTTGGACTTATTCTGCCTCGGATATGGACAGTCTTTGATAAAATGACCAGACTTTCCACAGTTGAAGCAGCCAGTTGAAGAACTAGGGAGGGCGGGGAAACGAGCACCAGGGGCACTCGACTGATTTGTAGAAGTAGGGGCAGTGGTAGGACGGATGAAAACATGCTGTTTGAATGGATAGGAGGATGGACGAGGCGAAGAACGATTCTAATTAAATGGTTGGATTACCAACCTGGTTCGCTTCTCAGGTCCCTGATTGGACCTGTCACCTCCAAATCCCTTGGATTTTCCTTGGCCTGTGTTCTTGGCTTCTACTGCCAACGCTGTGCTGACAGCTCTGCTGTACATAAGATCCAAGCAGGTGGCCATTTTCCTTTGCAGCCTGTCGTTGAGACCTCGCATGAAGCAATTCTTTTTATTTAGGTCAGTGTTCACTTGGTCAATCGCATATTAGGATAAATGATTAAACTTGTTGAGATACTGCATGACAGTATCCCCCCTTGCTTTAGTCGCATAAACTCCTCTTGTTTCATGTGTAGCACTCCCTCTGGAATATAGTGTTCACAGAATGCTAACTTAAATTCATCCCAAGTGACCTGATGTACGGCTGGTTGAATTGCCACAAAATTTCCCCACCAGGTACTGGCAGGGCCTCTCAGTTGCTAGGCAGCGAACAACGGCTTCTGTGTTTTGGTGCAATGGATTAATCCGAACTTCTACTCTATTACCCTGATCCACTCATCAGCTTTAAGAGGGTCTTCAGCTTTAACAAGAAGTGGGGGACGTGTTTCAGTGGAGTCCAGATATGAGGCTTCATGTGGTCCCTGTGGGGGAGCCCTTCCGCCTTGCTACTAGAATTGATTACCCACCATTTCACGTAAAAAGCGGGTATTATCGGCAGTAGCATTAACCAAGGCAGTGATAGCCTCGGCCAGTGTTGGTGGTACAGGTGGTGGATTGGGTGTGTCTTCTCAGCCACGGGAAGTACCAGCACTATCATGCGCATGAGTCCTTGATGGCATATGAGGCAAAGAAACATTTGGGAAAAATATAACATGCCAATACACACCATCATTTTTACATTACCAAAACGTAATGATACAGACCCAAGTGTACAACATGACATTATTACTTATTTTACATAGGTATAGTATTTAAACTATACTACTCTAGTCTTCATCGTCTTGCGTTGCTTCACTGTCTGCTGCAGGAGACCGCTCGTCAGCCAGGTTCATAGTAGGAGGAGGCTTAAAAAGGTCCAACTCCCCCTCAGGTCCTACGTTTGCTATTCCCGAGGGTCCAGCTTCCATTGCAGCAGCATCAGTAGGCACATCCGGGTGCAGTCGAGCATACAACACATGAACTTCTTCATGTAATGTATTGCAGTATGCTTGCAGGTTATCAAGGGCTACGCCAAGCTCATCCACTCGAGCTTGGGCTTTGGCTTCATGGTGCCAAGCAATCGAATGTGAGTTAATGGCCCAGTCGATGGCCGAATCCCATTCCGAGATCTCAAACCTCAAGCGGCTGACCTTAGCTGATAGTTCGACTATCCGCTGACTGTCCTGCTTCTGTGCCCTGTTCCGATGGCGTAGCTCTGCACGAAGTTGCTCCACTTTCGCTTCTAGATCTCCAATGGGTTCGTTGGAGCCACTACTGCTCCCTTCATGTCTAGGGAATAACTGGTGACGAGGCACGCTAAATGGTCCCGTGGACTTGCGCGCGGTTTTCCTCGTACGTGCCATATCTCCATAAGGGGGAAAATTTATTAATATAGTTTTTGAACATGATGCATACATAACCCAATGATTACGGAACCAACCTTTATTGATCCCACTTTCTATATATTGCACTCTATTACCTGGTCTTATAAGATGAGCACTTCCAGAAAGTGGCAGGGTAAGGATGAAAGAAATTTTCTCAGATAAGTATTTGAAAATTCTTTTTAAAATGCTTTATAATATCTGAAGAGATGGGCTTCGCTCCGATACCAGCTGTGATGGAACCTTCCAAGTCATTAGGCCCACCTACAGTTGTCCTTGTTCGACGGACCTTGGACAACCCTGTAGATGCACATAATCAATTGACAAGTTCGGTATCTGTGTCCTTTTCCTCGCCCAAGAGTGTTTCACCCGTCACGCAGATATTACAACACATTGGAGAAACGAATAAGCGGAAGCGAATTACAATAACTTAATTTATATTAATTAAAATATAGAAAGGGTGTTATTATTACATACCAGAGGTATATGAGTGCATAAGTATTATTATTACAAACTTGGGAGGCAAAAACCCCTCCCGCATAAAAGCATATTGTTTTTCAAAAAGGGAGGCCAACATCCTCCCAAGGCTTCACTGTTGAGGTTCTTCTTTTGGCACCACCTTGGAACAAAAATAGCAGAAGTCTGCTGTTTCCTCACCTACAGCAACATGGGTTCAAAAATTCTGAGTACGGAGTGTACTTTCGCAAGTCTTACCCGTTAAAAGAAAAGACTCTCAAGGATATACTGGCTTTAAGGGAGTCAAGGTAAGGCTGATCAACTATCAAAGACTATGTTTGCAGAAATGCTTACTAGAAGTGGATCCTTAAAAATCCAATTTTAGTAACAGGTTAAGTCATTACTTGAATCTAGAGTTCTTTCTACCCTAGTTCAAGCACTTGGCCTATACTAGCCATTTGTAACACCCCTGGTGTTACTGTCACTAAAATTTGAACATAACATCATGAGCATTGTCATATCATGTGTTTGTTACACCTAGAGTGCATTTACTAGGTAAAAATTTCAAATAAGTTGTACTAATATGACTTAATCTGTGGTGAACCCTAGAGTAAAGTGCTTAACCCTAGATCAGGACTTATGGATATCAGGGAAGCCCAAACATGAGAAAACTTCAAAAGATATGAGAAATGATCCTAAGATATCCTTTTGGAAGGACTTGAGTGGCATCAAAACCCTAAAGTGCTAAAAACCCTGAAAAGACCCCTAGAAAACCCTAAACTAGAACCCTAGGGGGCTAGGTGTAAAATTGGTGCACTTTTGGACCCAAGTGTAAACAAACAAAGTATTAGAGCACCCTAAATCATATGTTTCACACATTTGAGGATTTGCAAATCAAAATATGGAATGTGGACCCATTTGCAAAAAGCACCCTATGAATCATATGTGGCTAAGTCTGAAGTTTAGTGTAATGGGTTCAACTTTAGAACTCTATATCTCTAAATCCATTGGGATTTTGCCCTAAGTCAATATAGCAAACTTGTAAAGCTAAGATAGGAGTACAATTTTGCTTAAGGAATGAAGCCTTGGTGTTGTACAAAAATAGGAGATAAATGGGTTTGAAGTCTGGCTGTCAGACCACCCTAAAACTGAATCAGGACTGACAGTGAGATTTGCTCAACTTTGGATTCAATTCAAGCTCAAAGGATTGGGTAAATGAGTTAGGTCTCGATAGTCAATTTGTAGCTGGTTTGTTGAGCTCCAACTTTGATGCAGGGAATTGGTCAGGTCACTACATGAAATTTGGAGCAAATCGCCCCCAAATGAGCTCTGTCAGACCGACTGAATGGCATTACGATGGTACAGTGCACTGAACGAGATCAGGTGCAGTGCACCTCGCCGCTGGCGACCACACGCTCAGATTCATGCCAGGCACTGCGATTCGTGCTGAACGGATTACTGATAGTTGCTCGGGGTAGAAAATATCGCCTTAAGGATGAACTTAATCCACTATTCAACCCTGGCCACCGTGTCTGCCTAACTCACGGCTAGTTCTGATAAGATCGCCGGAGTCGGCCGCCTATCGACCGCGCGCCACATGCCTAGGTACCTTACCACATCGCAGTAACTCGTATTTCGCATGTCCGTTGATCGCCAGTGAGCTCGCCACAGTGAAAGCCACCAATTCTTTGCGACAGTACTCTCCCCTCTCTCCGGCCACCACCGTGCCATCACAAATTCATGGGCCACCGCCCCCGGATCCTATAAATTGAGTGTGCCATTGGCTCTGCCATGTAGTCAAGCACCCAGCGCACCCACTCGAGTCTCGAATCATCCACCAGAGAGCTCCAATTTGGGATTTCCCCCAAATCAATCAAGAACACCGTGCGGTGTGAGCTCACGTGGCTAGCTCGTTACAGGTCCGTTCATGGCTTCCTTGCTCCCATTTTAGTGTCTCTGTGTGCTGTAGATGCTTAGCAACCCGGCCAATTGAGCTAGATTAGGCTAGGTCACCGGGAACACAACGGATTGTCCTCGGTTTGCGCCATCACTGTGGGCAGTGTGATTAAGAGCTCGAACCGTGCAATTGATCAAGGGGAAACGATTGTTAGGTATGGAATTAGGTGTCAAGCAAGTTAGGGATCCGATCTTGGCGTATTTTGGCCAGTACAGGCTCGACGGAGTTCCTGCTCCGCCGTCCACGGTCGTGGACTTCACCTTGTGAAGAAATAGAAAAGGGGAGGGTTTATTTGCAACTGCCAGTAACTCAGGAAATAGTGTTTCAGACTCTTTTCAAGTTATTTGATTAACCAGGGGCCTTTTTGTAAGACCGACAACGCGGGCGCAGACGCGCGCGTATTTCCCCGTTCGTGGACCGTCTCGGGCCAGTTCCAGCCCACCACTGTTCACCCTTTCTCTTTTTCTTTTTCTGCCAGACTTCAGAAATCCATAGAAAATTCTAGAAAACTACCAAAAACATGAGACTAATTTTGTTGGACTCCTAAATTTCTATAGTATTTAATAAAAATAGTTTTAGGATTTTTAGTCCAAACAAGGAATTATATAGTATTTAAAAGGTCTCAAACCTATACCTCTGGAATTTTAGAAATTATTTAATAACTCCAAAAATCACTAAACTTTTTGGATAAGCCTAAAATGATAGTTAGAAACCTTGGGTGAAGTTTGACTTGATTTGGACAATGTTTGATTCCTAAACCCCCAAAACCCTAATCTTCTAAGTAGTGTCTGCCCTATGAAATAAAATATTGACTCCAAAAACCCTAGTTTCCTGGAGTACCGTGAAGGAAAATTGTATTCAAGATACAACTTGATAAACCTTTAACATTACTGCATTTTCATAAGCATTACATAAGAATTCATGGTAATATATGATTATATATAGAGAACGAAGAAGAAATAGTGGTTGAAGAAGGAGTTGCAGCACCACCACCTGAAGACCCACCTGCCGAGAACTGCTTTTATTTCGATATTTGTGGAGCAGAGCCTGACTCTCCTATAACACAAGGCAAGCCCCGGTGCATTTGTCACCTCCTTGCTATTTTAAAATCTTACTCACTTGCTTGATGCATTAGGTGATAGGAGTTGTGTGCTAAACAATTGCTGCATTTCCTTCCTTGGAAGATTGATTACCTTTCTTTGATCATGTAACACCCTTGGTGTTACTGCAACTAAAACTTGAGCATGGCATCATAAACATTGGCATTGCATATGTTTGACACACCTAGAGTGCATTCACTAGGTAAAAATTTCAAACAAGTTGTATTGTTATAGCATTTTGCAAATAGACCCCTGGATAGGGAACTTAACCCTAAATAGGGATTAAAGGGGTAAAACATAACCCAAATTGAGAAAACCTAAAAACCTTAGAGGAATAGTCATAAAAAGTTCCTAAGAATGAGCTTGAATCACTTTTATACCCCTGGGATACCAAAAACCCTAATTGGAACCCTCGAAAAACCCTAAATCCAAACCCTAGGGGCCTATATGCAAAAACAGTGCATATTTGGACTAAAGTGTAAAAAACTGCAATGTTAAGGCATGTTAAGTCCTTTGGTTCACAAATATGTGAATTTGCAAGTTAAACCCTAAGTTTTGGGCTTATTTGCAAAAATCACCTCTTAAGTCCTAAATAGCCTAAGTCTGAATTTTAGAGTTTTGGCTCAACTTTGGGGCTTTGTATCTTTCAAATTCTAGGGTTTTTGCCCTAGGTCACCACATCAAAATTGAAGATCAATCATAGGAGAACAACTTTTCTTAAGGATGTGAGCTTAGTTGTTAAGAGTAAATTGAAGATAATTAAGCCTAAAGTTTGGCTGTCAGGCTGGTTTCACTTTGAAATTCAGATGTTCAGTGTAATAGAGGCAGCTTTGGGCGTGAATTCAAGCTTGATTTATTAAGAATTGAACCATGGTTGCTATGACAAACTTGTAGCTAGTTTATAGCTCTACAATGTTGCTACAGAAAGTTTAATGAGTTGTCATTGGAAATTGAGAGTAAATCATGCTCCAAGATGTTCTATCAATCGACTGAATGGCGATTGCCATGGTACAGTAAAGGATGAACTGAAGAAGATCCCACCCCCCTGATCGTCGTCGGTGGCTCGTCGCCGTTGATTGTTGCTCGCCGTGATTCATGCGGACCGAGTGGATAACACTTGGGATCAAGCAAGGGTCCCCGCCGTGGATAAACTCCGGCCGATAAAATATTCCGGCCACCGTACATGCGTTCACCGCGGCGGAAATGGATAAGAACGCCGGTGATCGCCGTCGCTCGGCCTTACGCCACGTATCCGAGCACCTCTGTCGCGTCACCGTGACTCTTTACAGCCATTAGATCATCGCGGGTGAGCTTGCCACGACGATGGACACGGATTCACGTGCGCCAGTGCCCTTCCTCTCCTCCGACCGCCGCGTGTCCTTCTTCAAATTCCCGGTCACTGTCGATGCCCTCTATAAATTGATGGCCGGGGTAGCTGCGCTATGTCATCGTGAAGCCTAAGCACCCACTCCCACCCATAATCGTTCACCCAAGCTCTGGAATTTCAAACTTCCCCCAAATCAAGTCTCCGCCACCGCGAAGAACACCTCGCCGCGGCCAGCCCTTTTCCGGTCAGTCCATGTCCCCTGCTTCCTCGTTTGAGCACTCTCATAGCTCTGTAATGCTTACCGTGTCACCAATTCGAACTGAGAGACCACCAATCATCGGGAACGCACTCATCTGTCCGCCACCCATTCGGTTCACGCGAACAGAGCTTGATAGCTCACCAACTGTGCAATTAACTTAGGGGAAATGTCCAGGGTAGGTCCGATTTGGTGTCCGCCGCTCGGGAGCGTCGGTCATGGCCCCGTTTGGTCGGTCTGCTAGCTCGCCGGAGCTCGGCTATGCGTGAGCGCCGTCGAGGACCTCCCTCTGCGAAGGAATAGAAGTTGAAGGACTTTTCTGCCAAGCGTTAGTGAGTCAAGAAAATAGTAACCGAACTCGTTTTCAGTTAGCCAGGAACCCGAGGCTTTTTCGCAAAGCTATCATCGCGCGCGTGGGCGCGGGCGCAATTCTGCGTGGACCTGGGCCGCCTGGGCTAGAAACGGCCCATCACTGTTTTAATCTTTTTCTTTTTTTTCAGTAGAGCTTTGGAAATTTGTTAAAAATTGTAGAAAAATCCTAAAATTATGAAACCAATTTTCTTAGACTTCTTATTTTCTGTAGTATTTAATAAAAATAGTTTCAAGATTTTTAGGTTAACTAAGGAATTTTAAGGTATTTAAAGTAGTTTTAAGTATTAGTTCTTGATTTTTAAAAACCATATGGTAATCCCAAAAATGTCCAAATTTTTTATATGAGCCCTATATATTATTTAGAAGCCCTGGGTAGAGTTTGGGTTGATTTGGACCTTGTTTGATAACTAGAACCCAAAACCCCCACCCCTGCTCTATGAACTCCTTTACTGACTCCGGAAACCCTAAGTTCTCGGAGTTCAGTGAAGGAAAATTGTATTCAAGACCTTAGATAATAAGTTTTTATTATCTTTGCACTCTCATGAGCATTACATGGCATTCATTCTTATATACATATATGTGGTTATGTTTAGAAAACGAAGAAGAAGTTGAAGTGATTGAAGAAAAGGCACCACCACCTTCGGACTCTCAGGCAGGATCTTATCTTTACTTTGACATCTGCGGGACTGAGCCTGACTCACCTACTAACGAAGGCAAGCCCCGGTGCATTTGCCACCTTCCTTGATGCTTTTAAAATCTTTCTCACTTGCTTGCTGCATTAGGTGATAGGAGTTGATTGTTTATACAATTCCTGCATTACCTTCCTTGAACTTGATTACCCCCCCTTGAAACCCTGTTTTTACAAAAGGTTTTACTATGCTTAGTATTGCTTTAGCAAAAACAAAAGGTTTTGTTTTACAAAAGATGATTGGCAAAGTGGTAGGGATGTTTTTGAAAATAAAATTTGATGGTGGATCCATCAAGGCCTTGATGGGTTCAACATCGGAAAAGATGTACCTCTGCCAGGTACCAAGTTTTTGGGTTTAAATGATTAAGCTGAGACCGGGCGGGTGACTTGCACGAGAAGAGAGTCTCGGTGTAGTGTCTCCGTCTGAGTCGATTAAGGACCGTCTCGATGTAGGCTTGATGACCGAGGACCCTTTAACTGGTCACATGCCTCGTCATGTGTAAGCCTTGCCTCGGGCACACTAAGGCCAGAATAAGATAACACGGAATGGGCATGGAGCGGTGGCGAGACTAGCGTGTACCCTCCATAGCAAGAGGCTAGACAGTGGTGTATTTGTGCTCTCGGTTCGCGTGAACCTGATCTGGTCTTAAGAACCTCGGTGGCGGGTTGACATATGCAAGGGTTAAGTGCTACATATGTCGTGTGATCGGAGATCCTCAGCTGAGTATAATCGATTCGGATCGCCGTACCTTCGCGGTTATGAAGACTTGGTCACTGCCCTATACGTAGAACTCCAGTAAAGATGAATGATGGATTAAGAACTTGGCTAGTTCAGGATAAGTGTTTGAACTAGGTTAGAAAGAACTCTAGATGTAGGTAAGTTTACCTAACTTGACAATAAAACAGGATTTTTAAGGATCCACTTTTAGTAAGCATTTATGCAACAACGGAGTCATTGATCTTGAAATACCTTACCTTGACTCCCTTATAACCAGCATACCCTTGAGAGTCTTTTCTTTAGTCGAGTAAGACTTGCTGAGTAATTCCATACTCAGGGTTTATTCCCTCGTTGTTTTTAGGTGAGGAAGCAGCAGATTTCTGTTGCTTCTGTACCAAGGTGGTTCCTCATGAGGAAAAACAAGAGTGAAGATGCGGGAGGACATGGTCCTCCATAAGAAACTTTTATGTAAAGACTTTTCGGGAGGAGTTTCGCCTCCCTTGGCTATGTAATAATACTACTCAGCACTCGTTTATAACCCTGGTCTGTAATAAGCAACTTGATCTTACTTTTTAAATAAATGTAAGTGTATGTAATCACTTCCGCTTTTCGATATCTCCGATGTTCTGTAATATCTGCAAGACGGGTGAAACGTTCCTGGAAAGGTAAGAAAAGATACCGAACTTGTCAAGTGATTCAGGAACATCTATAGGGTTGTCTGATGTCTGTTAGACAAGAACAACTGTAGGTGGGCCTAATGACTTGGAAGGTTCCGTCACAGCTGGTATCGGAGCGTAGCCCTTCTTCGCAGATATTATGAGGCATTTTCAAAAGGATTTTCTAAAAACTCACCTAGAAAGATTTCTTCTATTCTTATCCCCCATATCTGAAGAATCTATATGAAAGACTAGATAGGAAGAGTGCTATGTATAGAAGGTATGAATCAACTAAGGTTGATTCTGTAATTACACATGCATCATGCTAAGAATTATACTAATAAAATTTTTCCCCTAGAGAAATGCCACCGCGCACGAGGAAGACCGCATGTAAGTCAACAGGCCCAATTGGAGTACCTCGTCATCAACTTGCCCCGCAGGATGAGGATAGTAGTAGCGGAAGCAACGATCCAATTGGGGATCTCGAAGCCCACGTGAATCAGCTTCAAACGGAACTGCAACGCAGGACCAGTATGTGGGTCGCGGATGGCGACATGATAAACGAATTAAGGAGTTACATCCGCCGTCTGCAGGATCAGCTTGCTGATCGGGATTTAGCGCTTGACTGGGCGGTACAGTCTCGTTCAGTGGCTTGGGCTAAGGCAGCAAAGGCTCGAGCCCGAGTCGAGGAACTTAGTTCTGCCATTGACAACCTGCAGGCGTATTTCAATACCCTACATGAGGAAGTCCATGTACTGTATTCGCAACTACATCCCAGTGCCTCTATGGATCCTGTCGGGTCGGAAGCCAGACCCTCGCACGTTGCGGGAGAAGCGCTTGGTGGTGAGCTAGACCTTTTTAAGCCCCCTCCTTCTATGAGGCTGGTCGATGAATGGTCTCCCACACCCGACGACGAGGCTGCCAGGAACAACCAGAAGCAGGAATAGTGGTATAGTTGTAGAAATAGAAGTAGTGTATTGTAGGTTGTATCATTATATAATAGGTAATGCTATTGTATACTGGGTAATGTATCCTGTTGTAAAATCGAGTCTGTACATTACTCTTTTTGGTAATGTAAATTGGATGGTTTTGTCTTTGGCATATTATATTTGTGTTCAAATGTTTGTTGCCACAGATGCCGTCCAAGACCCGATCCCTGGATGCAGCTGGAACTTCCAGTGGAAGGGAATCTACTCCAAATCCACCTCCTGTTCCTCCCACACTGGCTGAGGCGATTGCCGCCTTAGTGAATGCGACCACTGATAATACCCGCTTTCTGAGAGAGATGGCGGGCCAACAGTTCCAGCAGCAAGGTGGGCGGGGTTATCAACAGGGCCCCCACGAAACTTCTTACCTGGACTTCTCAGAGACACGTCCACCCCTATTTGTTAAAGCTGAAGACCCGTTAGAAGCTGATGAATGGCTTCGGGTTATTGAGCAAATTCGGACTTCTGCGTTGTTCGGAGACCCAGAAGCCTTTATTTGCAGCTCAGCAACTGCGCGGCCCTGCCAGCACTTGGTGGGGAAATTTCGTGGCCGTTCAACCGACCAATCATCAAATAACCTGGGAAGAATTCAAGATGGCCTTCCGCGAGCATTATATACCCGAAGGTGTTCTACACATGAAGCAAGAAGAATTCATGAAGCTAAAGCAAGGAGGGGATACTGTTAATCAGTATCTCAATAAGTTCAATCATCTGTCGCAATATGCAATTGATCAAGTGAACACTGATCTGAAAAAGAAGAATTGTTTTATGAGAGGTCTAAATGATCGACTGCAGAGAAAAATGGCAACCTGCATAGATCTTACGTATGGAAGAGCTGTCAGTACAACATTGGCTGTGGAAGCGAAGTATGCAGGTGTCGGAAAATCTAAGGGATTTGGAGGTGATAGGCCTAGTCAAGGCCCGGTAAAAAGGCAACGGTTTGTTCTCCGGCCTTCTAACCAGAATTGTTCACGTGCACCCTCCTTCCCTTTCAAGCAGCCAATCATTATTCGTCCCAATAATGGCCCCACTGCCCCAAGTCAGCCGGGTGCCCCAGGCACTCGTTTCCTTGCTTTGCCCAGCTCCTAAACCGGATGTTTCAATTGTGGCAAGTCTGGGCATTTCATCAAAGATTGCCCCTATCCCAAGCAGAACCAGTCAAATAATCAGCAAGGATCAGGGAATTCATCTCAAGTCAAGGGAAATACTAAGGGCAAAAATATCAAGAAGACGGGACGCGTATATTATACACAAGTGGCCACTACACCGGACGAGGAGCCGATAATGATGGGTATGTTCCTCGTGGCCAATCATCCTGCAGTCATTCTCTTTGATTCTGGTGCTTCACATACGTTCATTAGCAAGAAATTTGTGGAGCAACATCACATTTCATGCCATGAATCAAAAGAGGGGTTTTAAATTCACTCACCTGGGGGACAAATCTTTACTAGAGAAGTGGCCTATCAAGTGTCCGTATCATTGGTCGGACGGGACTTTCTTACCAATATGATCGTTCTGAAAGGCCAAGACATAGATGTCATTTTGGGTATGAATTGGTTGGCCAAGCATAAAGCAACACTCAACACTGATCAAAGAACCATCAGGTTGAGTCATAATCAAGAAGAAATTCTCTTGCCCATCCCCATTCCAAACAAAACTACTGGCAGAGTTTATGAAGTCATGGTACCGAAAATCAAGGATATTCCGGTAGTATGCGAGTTTCCCGATGTCTTTCCCGAGGATTTGCCGGGATTGCCACCTGAAAGGGATGTAGAGTTTGTAATTGAGTTGAAGCCCGGTACGGCTCCCATTTCTCGAAGATCGTACCGTATGCCTCCGAATGAGTTGGCAGAATTGAATATTCAATTACAAGATCTCCTAGAGAAAGGATTCATCCGGCCAAGCTCGTCACCTTGGGGTTGTCCAGCCATATTCGTCAAGAAGAAGGATCAAACCTTATGGATGTGTGTGGATTATCGACCCCTGAATGAGGTCACTATCAAGAACAAGTACCCTCTTCCGAGGATTGACATTCTGTTTGATCAACTGATCGGGGCGAGGGTATTCTCCAAAATTGATCTCAGGTCGGGCTATCATCAGATCCGTATTCGGCCCGAGGATATACCAAAAACCGCATTCACTACACGGTATGGGTTGTTTGAATATCTGGTAATGTCTTTCGGGTTAACAAATGCTCCGGCCCACTTCACATATTTGATGAACTCGGTGTTCATGCCCGATCTAGACAAGTTTGTGGTGGTCTTCATTAACGATATTCTAATATATTCAAAGAATGAGGAGGAGCATGCTCAACATTTACGGATCGTGTTAATGCGCTTGAGGGAACATCAGTTATATGCCAAATTCAGCAAATGCGCTTTTTGGCTGGAGGAAATTCAGTTTCTGGGACATGTTTTATCTGCCAGAGGGATTGCGGTAGATTCCAGCAAAGTCAAGGACATTTTGGAGTGGAAACCCCCGACCACTGTTCATCAAGTCCGAAGTTTCCTTGGACTGGCTGGATATTACCGCAGATTCATACCAGATTTTTCTAAGCTTGTGAAGCCAATCACAAGTTTATTGAAGAATGATATTAAATTTAACTGGTCTTCCAAGTGTAATGAAGCTTTTGAACAATTGAAGACATTATTAATCACTGCTCTGGTATTGGCTCAACCGGACATCACCAAGCCCTTTGATGTATATTGTGATGCATCAGGCAGTGGACTCGGCTATGTATTAATGCAAGAAGGCCGAGTAATTGCATATGCTTCAAGGCAGTTGCGCTGACATGAGGAGCATTACCCAACTCATGATCTGGAGCTAGCTGTTGTGGTTCATGCCCTGAAAATTTGGCGTCACCTGGGAAATATCTGTCATATTTATACAGATCATAAAAGTTTGAAGTATATCTTCACCCAGTCAGAATTAAATATGAGACAAAGGCGATGGCTTGAGCTTATTAAGGATTATGAACTAGAAATTCATTATCACCCAGGCAAGTCCAATGTTGTGGCAGATGCACTGAGCCGTAAGGTTTCCTGTCATTGTCTTATGGTGAAGACCTCTGACAATACCTTATGTCAGGAGATGGAGAAGCTAAACCTGGGAATGGTCTAGCAAGGAACCCTGAGCCAGCTAAAGCTTGAGTTATTCCTCTTACGCAGGATAATTGATGCTCAAAGAAATAATGAGGGTATGAAACACATTCGTGAGAAGATAAGGGCTGGAAAAGCCAAATGTTTCAAAGAAGATGATCAAGGCATTGTATGGTTCAATGACCGCATAGTGGTGCCAAAGAATGAAGAGGTCCGCCAGCAAATCCTTGATGAAGCGCATCTTAGTCGCTATTCTATTCATCCTGGAAGCACTAAGATGTACCAAGACTTGAAACAACATTATTGGTGGACAAAAATGAAGATCGAGATTGCGCGCTATGTGGCTAAGTGTGACACCTACAGACGTGTTAAAGCCATACATTTGAAAGCTGCCGGTCCATTACAGTCTTTACCAATACCGACATGGAAATGGGAAGACATAAGTATGGACTTCATTGTGGGATTGCCCAGGACCGCAAAAGGGTATGACTCTATTTGGGTTATCATTGATCGACTTACCAAGATCGCCCACTTCCTCCCGGTTAAAGTAAAATATCCTATCATCACCTATGCGGAATTATATATTGCTCGCATTCTCAGTTTGCACGGTGTTCCAAAGACTATAGTGTCGGATCGTGGATCCCAATTTGTATCCAAATTTTGGGAAGAACTTCATAAGTCCCTGGGTACTAAGCTACTCCACAGTTCAGCCTAACATCCTCAAACAAGTGGACAGACTGAGAGGGTTAATCAAATACTCGAAGATATGTTGCGAGCATGTGTTCTGGACTTCTCACAAAAATGGGATGAATGTTTGCCTTTAGCGGAGTTTTCATATAATAATAGCTATCAAGAAAGTATCAAGATGGCACCCTTCGAAGCTTTATATGGACGATGATGTCGTACTCCGCTAAATTGGTCTGAACCTAGGGAAAGGTACTTCTTCAGGCCTAATATGGTGAAAGAGACTGAAGAAAAGGTTCAGAAAATAATTCATAATATGAAGAAAGCACAAATTCGTCAGAAGAGTTATGCAGACAAACGGCGAATGCCTTATATTTTCTTGAAGGGGACTATGTCTACCTGAAGGTTTCACCAATGAAGGGTGTATCGCGTTTCGGGATAAAAGGGAAGCTTGCACCCAGGTACATTGGTCCATTCCCTATACTTGAAAGATATGGGCCAGTGGCATATCGACTTCAACTACCCGAAACCTTGTCTGATGTACATAATGTGTTCCATGTGTCATAATTGAAGAAATGTCTTCGGGTACTAGATCGAACCATTGAAGTGACAGATGTTGTCCTTGAACCAGACTTGACATATTCTGAGCACCCTATTCGAGTCTTGGATCAAAAGGACAGGGTTACCCGGAGAAAAACTCTCAAGTTCTATAAGATACAGTGGAACCAACATTCTGAAGAAGAGGCTACATGGGAAACTCAAGACTTTTTAGATAAGAATTTCCCAGGCTTTTTAGCCTCATGTAATTTGTAAAGTGTGTATAGTTATTGTAATAAAGAAGTGAACCCCACACCACCCCCTGCCTTGTACCAGAAATAAGGAAATAAAAATGTGACACATTTCCTTTTCCATTACTCACCCTAGGACTTTTAATCTCGGGACGAGATTCTTTTATGGGGGAAAGGATGTAACACCCCTGGTGTTACTGCAACTAAAACTTGAGCATGACATCATAAACATTGGCATTGCATATGTTTGACACACCTAGTGCATTCAAAAGGTAAAAATTTCAAACAAGTTGTATTGTTATAGCATTTTGCAAATAGACCCCTGGATAGGGAACTTAACCCTAAATAGGGATTAAAGGGGTAAAACATAACCCAAATTGAGAAAACCTAAAAACCTTAGAGGAATAGTCATAAAAAGTTCCTAAGAATGAGCTTGAATCACTTTTATACCCCTAGGATACCAAAAACCCAAATTGGAACCCTAGAAAAACCCTAAATCCAAACCCTAGGGGCCTATATGCAAAAACAGTGCATATTTGGACTAAAGTGTAAAAAACTGCAATGTTAAGGCATGTTAAGTCCTTTGGTTCACAAATATGTGAATTTGCAAGTTAAACCCTAAGTTTTGGGCTTATTTGCAAAAATCACCTCTTAAGTCCTAAATAGCCTAAGTCTGAATTTCAGAGTTTTGGCTCAACTTTGGGGCTTTGTATCTTTCAAATTCTAGGGTTTTTGCCCTAGGTCACCACATCAAAATTGAAGATCAATCATAGGAGAACAACTTTGCTTAATGATGTGATCTTAGTTGTTAAGAGTAAATTGAAGATAATTAAGCCTAAAGTTTGGCTGTCAGGCTGGTTTCACTCTGAAATTCAGATGTTCAGTGTAATAGAGGCAGCTTTGGGCGTGAATTCAAGCTTGATTTATTAAGAATTGAACCATGGTTGCTATGACAAACTTGTAGCTAGTTTATAGCTCTACAATGTTGCTGCAGAAAGTTTAATGAGTTGTCATTGGAAATTGAGAGTAAATCGTGCTCCAAGATGTTCTGTCAGTCGACTGAATGGCGATTGCCATGGTACAGTAAAGGATGAACTGAAGAAGATCCCACCCCCCTGCTCATCGCCGGTGGCTCATCGCCGTTGATCGTTGCTCGCCGTGATTCGTGCGGACTGAGTGGATAACACTAGGGATCAAGCAAGGGTCCACGCCGTGGATAAACTCCGGCCGATAAAATATTCCGGCCACCGTACATGCGTTCACCGCGGCGGAAATGGATAAGAACGCCAGTGATCGCCGTCGCTCGGCCTTACGCCACGTATCCGAGCACCTCTGTCGCGTCACCGTGACTCTTTACAGCCGTTAGATCATCGCCGGTGAGCTTGCCACGACGATGGACACGGATTCACGTGCGCCAGTGCCTTTCCTCCCCTCCGACCGCCGTGCGTCCTTCTTCAAATTCCCGGTCACCGTCGATGCCCTCTATAAATTGATGGCCGGGGTAGCTGCGCTATGTCATCGTGAAGCCTTAGCACCCACTCTCACCCGTAATCGTTCACCCGAGCTCTGGAATTTCAAACTTCCCCCAAATCAAGTCTCCGCCACCGCGAAGAACACCTCGCTGCGGCCAGCCCTTTTCCGGTCAGTCTGCTTCCTCGTTTGAGCACTCTCATAGCTCTGTAATGCTTACCGTGTCACCAATTCGAACTGAGAGACCACCAATCATCGGGAACGCACTCATCTGTCTGCCACCCATTCGGTTCATGCGAACAGAGCTTGATAGCTCACCAACTGTGCAATTAACTTAGGGGAAATGTTCAGGGTAGGTCCGATTTGGTGTCCGCCGCTCGGGAGCGCCGGTCATGGCCCCGTTCGGCCAGTCTGCTAGCTCGCCAGAGCTCGGCTGTGCGTGAGCGCCGTCGAGGACCTCCCTCTGCGAAGGAATAGAAGTTGAAGGACTTTTCTGCCAAGCGTCAGTGACTCAAGAAAATAGTAACCGAACTCGTTTTCAGTTAGCCAAGAACCCGAGGGCTTTTTCGCAAAGCTATCATCGCGCGCGCGGGCGCGGGCGCAATTCTGCGTGGACCTAGGCCGCCTGGGCTAGAAACGGCCCATCACTGTTTTAATCTTTTTCTTTTTCAGTAGAGCTTTGGAAATTTGTTAAAAATTGTAGAAAAATCCTAAAATTGTGAAACCAATTTTCTTAGACTTCTTATTTTCTGTAGTATTTAATAAAAATAGTTTCAAGATTTTTAGGTTAACTAAGGAATTTTAAGGTATTTAAAGTAGTTTTAAGTATTAGTTCTGGATTTTTAAAAACCATATGGTAATCCCAAAAATGTCCAAATTTTTTATATGAGCCCTATATATTATTTAGAAGCCCTGGGTAGAGTTTGGGTTGATTTGGACCTTGTTTGATAACTAGAACCCAAAACCCCCACCCCTGCTCTATGAACTCCTTTACTGACTCCGGAAACCCTAAGTTCTCGGAGTTCCGTGAAGGAAAATTGTATTCAAGACCTTAGATAATAAGTTTTTATTATCTTTGCACTCTCATGAGCATTACATGGCATTCATTCTTATATACATATATGTGGTTATGTTTAGAAAACGAAGAAGAAGTTGAAGTGATTGAAGAAAAGGCACCACCACCTTCAGACTCTCAGGCAGGATCTTATCTCTACTTTGACATCTGCGGGCCTAAGCCTGACTCACCTACTAACGAAGGCAAGCCCCGATGCATTTCCACCTTCCTTGATGCTTTTAAAATCTTTCTCACTTGCTTGCTGCATTAGGTGATAGGAGTTGATTGTTTAAACAATTCCTGCATTACCTTCCTTGAACTTGATTACCCCCCCTTGAAACCCTGTTTTTACAAAAGATTTTACTATGCTTAGTATTGCTTTAGCAAAAACAAAAGGTTTTGTTTTACAAAAGATGATTGGCAAAGTGGTAGGGATGTTTTTGAAAATAAAATTTGATGGTGGATCCATCAAGGCCTTGATGGGTTCAACATCGGAAAAGATGTACCTCTGCCAGGTACCAAGTTTTTGGGTTTAAATGATTAAGCTGAGACCAGGCGGGTGACTTGCACGAGATGAGAGTCTCGGTGTAGTGTCTCCGTCTGAGTCGATTAAGGACCATCTCGATGTAGGCTTGATGACAGAGGACCCTTTAACTGGTCACATGCCTTGTCATGGGTAAGCCTTGCCTCGGGCAGACTAAGGCCAGAATAAGATAACACGGAATGGGCGTGGAGCGGTGGCGAGAGTAGCGTGTACCCTCCGTAGCAAGAGGTTGGACGGTGGTGTATCTGTGCTCTCGGTTCGCGTGAACCTGATCTGGTCTTAAGAACCCCGGTGGCGGGTTGACATATGCAAGGGTTAAGTGCTACATATGTCGTGTGATCGGAGATCCTCAGCTGAGTATAATCGATTCAGATCGCCGTACCTTCGCGGTTATGAAGACTTGGTCACTGCCCTATACGTAGAACTCCAGTAAAGATGAAGGATGGATTAAGAACTTGGCTAGTTCAGGATAAATGTTTGAACTAGGTTAGAAAGAACTCTAGATGTAGGTAAGTTTACCTAACTTGACAATAAAATAGGATTTTTTAAGGATCCACTTTTAGTAAGCATTTATGCAACAACGGAGTCATTGATCTTGAGATACCTTACCTTGACTCCCTTATAACCAGCATACCCTTGAGAGTCTTTTCTTTAGTCGGGTAAGACTTGCTGAGTAATTCCATACTGAGGGTTTATTCCCTCATTGTTTTTAGGTGAGGAAGCAGCAGATTTCTGTTGCTTCTGTACCAAGGTGGTTCCTCATGAGGAAAAACAAGAGTGAAGATGCGGGAGGACATGGTCCTCCATAAGAAACTTTTATGTAAAGACTTTTCGGGAGGAGTTTCGCCTCCCTTGGCTATGTAATAATAGTACTCAGCACTCGTTTATAACCCTGGTCTGTAATAAGCAACTTGATCTTACTTTTTAAATCAATGTAAGTGTATGTAATCACTTCCGCTTTTCAATATCTCCGATGTTCTGTAATGTCTGCAAGACGGGTGAAACGTTCCTGGAAAGGTAAGAAAAGATACCGAACTTGTCAAGTGATTCAGGAACATCTACAGGGTTGTCTGATGTCTGTTAGACAAGGACAACTGTAGGTGGGCCTAATGACTTGGAAGGTTCCGTCACAGATCACCTGTTTTATGAAAATGTTTTTCTAATGCTTAGTCTTGCTCTAGAGAAACAAAATGTTTTGTTTGACAAAAGATGATACTCCAAGTGGGATGGAATGTTTTTAAAAATAAAACTTGATGGTGGATCCATCATGGCCATGATGGGTTCAACATCGAAAAAGATGTACCTCTGTCAGGTACCAAACTTTGGGTTGAAATGATAAAGCTGAGATCGGGCGGGTGACTTGCACGAGAAGAGAGTCTCGGTGTAGTATCTCTGTCTATGTCGATTAAGGACCGTGTCGATGTAGGCTTGCTGATCGAGGACCTTTTAACTGGTCACATGCCTCATCATGGGTAAGCTTTGCCTTGGGCAGACTAATACCAAAATAAGACAACACGCAATGGGAGTGGAGAGATGGCGAGAGTAGTGTGTACCCTCCGTGGCAAGAGGCTGGACGGTGGTGTATCTGTGCTCTCGGTTGGCGTGAACCTGATCTGGTCTTAAGAACCCCAGTGGCGAGTTGAAGTATGCAAGGGTTAAGTGCTACATATATCATGTGATTGGAGATCCCCAGCCGGGTATTAATCGATTCGGATTGCTGTTACTTCTCGGACATGACGACTTGGTCACTGCCCTACATGTAGCATTCCAGTGAAGAAGAAGGGTTGATAAAAGATGGCTAGTATAGGCCAAGTGCCTGAACTAGGGTAGAAAGAACTCTAGATTTAGGTAATGACTTAACTTGCTAATAAAACTGGATTTTTTAAGGATCCACTATTAGTAAGCATTTTTGCAAACCGAGTCTTGATTCTTGATTCAGCCTTACCTTGACTCCCTCAAGCCAGCATATCCTTGAGAGTCTTTTATTTTTACGGGTAAGACTTGCGAAAGTACACTTCGTACTCAGGGTTTTTGAACCCATGTTGTTGTAGGTGAGGAAGCAGCAAACTTTTGTTGCTTTTGCTCTAAGGTTGTTCCAAAGGAAGAATCTTAAGAGTGAAGCCTTGGGAGGATGTTGTCCTCCTTTTGAAAAACGTTATATTTCTATGCGGGAGGGGTTTTTGCCTCCCGAGTTTGTAATAATAATACTTCTGCACGCATATACTACTGGTCTGTAATAATATCACTTTTTCTATATTTTAATGTAAATTAAGTTACTGTAATTGCTTCCGCTTATTCGTTCCTCTGATGTGTTGTAATATCTACGTGACGGGTGAAACACTCTTGGGAAAGGTAAAGGATACAGATACCGAACTTGTCGAGTGATCAGGTGCATCTACAGGATTGTCCGAAGTCCGCTAGACAAGGACAACTGTAGGTGGGCCTAATGACTTAGGAGGTTTTGTCACAACTGGTATCGGAGCCAAGCCCATCTCTTCAGATATTATGAGGCATTTCAAAAAGAATTTTCAAATACTTATCCAAGAAAATTTATTTCGTTCTCACCTTGCCATTTTCTGAAGTACTCATCTCATAAGACCAGGTAACAGAGTGCAATGTATAGGAGGTTGGGAATCAACGAAGGTTGATTCCGTAATTATACATGCATCATGTTTAAAAACTATACTAATAAAGTTTTCCCCCTTATGGAGATATGTCGCTGCGCACGAGGAAAACTGCACATAAGTCCACTGGGCCTATTGACGTACCTCGGCATCAGTTGGCTCCAAGACAAGAAGGGAGCAACAACGGCAGTAACGACCCCATCGGAGACCTAGAAGCCCAAGTGGAGCAGCTTCGGACGGAGCTACGTCACTGAAACAGGGTGTGGATAGAAGATGGTCAGCGTATGAATGAGTTAAGAGCTGACGTCAGACATCTACAAGATGAGCTTGCTGAACAGGATTTGGCAATCGATTGGGCAATCAATTCACGTTCGATTGCTTGGGACCGGGAAGCCAAAGCTCCTACCCATGAGGATGAGCTCAGCACAGCCCTTGACAACTTCTAGGTGTATTGCAATACTTTACATGAGGAAGTCCATGTACTGTATTCGCGACTGCACCCAGACGTACCTGCCAACCCAGATGCAATGGGAGCTAGACCCTCAGGAACAACAGGTGAAGGACTTGGTGGAGAATTAGACCTTTTTAAGCCCCCTCCTTCTATGAACCTGGCTGATGAGCGGTCCCCTACAACAGACAGTGAAGCAACCAAAGACGATAAATACTAGAGTAGTATAGTTTAGATATAATACTAATGTAAAATAGGTAATAAAGTCATGTTGTACAATTGAGTCTGTATCATTACATTTTGGTAATGTAAAATGATGGTGTATATCGGCATGTTATATTTTTCCCAAATGTTTCTTTGCCTCAGATGCCATCCAGGACTCGTGTGCATGACAGTGCGGGTACTTCCCATGGTCGGGAAGACACACCCATTCCACCGCCGGTACCGCCAACGTTGGCCGAGGCTATCACTGCCTTGGTCCATGCGACCGCCGACAATACCCGCTTTTTTACGTGAAATGGCAGGAAATCAATTCCAGCAACATGGCGGAAGGGCTTATCCGCAGGGACCACGTGAGACTTCATATCTAGACTTCTCTAAAACCCGTCCCCTACTCTTCATAAAAGCCGAAGACCCTCTAGAAGCTGACGAATGGGTACGGGTTATCGAGCAAAAATTTGGACTAATCCGCTGCACTGAAACCCAGAAGCCGTTGTTTGCTGCTCAACAATTAAGAGGCCCTGCCAGTACTTGGCGGGGAAATTTTGTGGCCATTCAACCTGCTGGACATCAGGTCACGTGGGATGAATTTAAGTTAGCGTTTCATGAGCACTATATTCCAGAAGGAGTGCTACACATGAAACAGGAGGAATTTCTGTGACTCAAGCAAGGGGGAGATATTGTCATGCAGTATCTCAACAAATTTAATCATTTATCCCAATACGCAATTGACCAAGTGAACACTGACCTAAAAAAGAAGAATTGCTTCATGAGAGGCCTCAACGACCGGCTTCAAAGGAAAATGGCCACCTGCCTAGATCTCACATACAGCAGGGCTGTCAGCACAGCGCTGGCAGTAGAAGCTAAGAATACAGGCCAAGGAAAGTCAAAGGGATTCGGAGGTGACATGTCTAATCAGGGGCCTGAAAAGCAACCAAGGTTGGTAATCCGACCTTTCAATCAAAACCGTTCTTCACCTCGTCCACCCTCCTACCCATTTAAACAGCTTGTCTGCATCCGCCCTGCCATTGCCCCCACTTCAACAAATCAGCCGAGTGCCCCTGGTGCTCGTTTCCCTGCCCTCCCTAGTTCCTCAACTGGCTGCTTCAATTATGGGAAGTCTAGACATTTTATCAAAGACTATCCATATCCGAGGTAGAACAAATCCAACAATCAGCAAAACTCAGGGAGCTCAAATCAAGGCAATGGAAACATGGCAAATAATTCCGTGGGCAAGAATATTAAGGAGACTGGGTGAATATATTACACTCAAGTGGCCACTATACTGGAGGGAGAGCCGGTTATGATGGGTACGTTTCTTGTGGCCAATCACGCAGCAGTCATTCTCTTTGATTCTGGTGCTTCGCATACATTCATAAGCAAGAAATTTGTGGAGAAATATTGCATTCCTTGCATTAAATCAAGGGAAGGGTTTGTTATTCATTCGCCTGGGGGAAACATATTCACTAAAGAAGTGGCCTTCAAAGTGCCAGTAACATTGGCTAAATGGGACTTTCCCACCAACATGATTGTTCTGGAAGGCCAAGATATAGATGTAGTTCTGGGCATGAATTGGTTAGCCCAGCACAAAGCTATCCTCAACACTGATTTGAGAACCATCAGGTTGACCTATGGCCATGAAGAGGTTCTCTTGTCCATCCTGTAGCTATTCCAGCTAAACCATTTGGCAGAGTCTATGAAGCTCTCATACCGGAAATCCAAGATATTCCGGTACTGTGTGAGTTTCCGGACGTCTTCCTGAAGATTTGCCTGGATTACCTCCAGAAAGAGATGTAGAGTTTATGATTGAACTGAAGCCCGTCACCATTCCTATTTCTAGAAGGTCGTACCGAATGCCTCCAAATGAGTTGGCAGAGCTCAAGACTCAATTACAAGATCTACTAGAGAAGGGATTCATTTGGCCCAGTTCGTCACCTTGGGGATTGTAACACCCCTGGTGTTACTATAACTAAAACTTGAGCATGACATCATAGCATTGGCATTGCATATGTTTGATACACTTAGAGTGCATTCACTAGGCGAAAATTTCAAACAAGTTGTATTGTTTAAGTGTTTTTGCAAATAGCACCCTGGATAGGAAACCTAACCCTAAATAGGGATTAAAGGGGTAAAACTTAACCCAAGATGAGAAAACCTAAAGGCTTTAGGGAAATAGTTGTAAAATATCCCCAAAAACAAAGTTGAGTCACATTTATACCCATGGATACCAAAAATCTCAAATAGAACCCTGGAAAACCCTAAAACCAAACCCTAGGGACCTAAGTGCAAAATTAGTCCACTTTTGGACTAAAGTGCAAAAATCAAGTCAAATAAGTATCTTAAGTTATTTGGGTCACTCATATGTGGATTTGCAATCCAAAACTTAAGATTTGGACTTAAGTGCAAAAGTGCCACAATTAACCCTTTTGGGTTAAGTCTGGATTTCAGTGTGGTTCATCCAACTTGAAGCCCTTGTAACTTTTAAATCAGAGGGTTTTTGCCCTAGGTCACCACATCAAAATTGTAGCCCAATTATAGGAGAACAACTTTGCTCAAGAGTGGGAGCAGAGTTGTTAAGCAAATATTAGAGATAATCCAGCTCAAAGTTTGGCTGTGAGACAATTCCTAGACTGAATCTTCAGTAACAATGAGATAGGACCAACTTTGAGCTCGATTTTGAATGAGATCGAGTGACTTTTTGTGGGAGCATATTGTATCAAAGTTATAGGTGAATTATAGATCTACAACTTTCCTGCAGAAGATTGGCAGTGGTTTCACATAAAATTTGGAGAAACTGATGCTTCAAAATGCACTGTCAGGTCCATGTGAATGAAACTGGCCATGGTACAGTGATCTGATAAGGATCAGACTGCCAGCGCTGCTCGCTCGTCGCCGGTGACCTCCCTGCGCTGGGATTCGTGCTGCCGCCACCCGGATTCGCGCTGGAGATTAACGGATAACGTCGCGGGATGGGGAAATGTTCATCGCCGGTGAGCTGGACTCCACTCCGGCGACCCCCCCCTTGCTTTCCCTCTACTCTCCGGCTTGAGTCGATAAACTCACCGGTGAACCGCCGTTCTCCGGTCTTGCGCTGCATGTCCCAACCTTGCCATCGCATCGGCGTGACTCCCTCTATCTTCCTGTCGACCATCGGACTTACTGCCATGACATTGCACACGTATTCACCGCACCCGTGTTCGTCTTCACCTCCGGCCGCCGCGTTATTCGCTCAAATTGAGTACCACCGACGAAGCTGCTTATAAATTGAGCCCGTGTTTCGCTTCGCAACATCGTTGCGCACCCCCACGGCTAGTATTGCTCCCAGCCGATCACCAGCAAGCTCCAATTTCATACTTCCCCCAAATCAGTCGAAGAACACCGTGAAACCAAGTCCACCGTGGCCAGCCGATTCTGGTAAAGCTCTGTCCGATTCAAACCTTGTTTAAGTCTTCTCATAGCTCAGTGATGCTCGCCAAGCCATTAATTTGAATGTAGATGCCCCCAATCGTCGGGAACACGACGGGCTAGCCACCATGTTCACGGCCCCCGTGGCCAGAGCACATCTCTTGACCATTCGCGCAATTATATTGGGGAAAATGCTTCCCGGGTCACGAATTTGGTTTGGTCTTAGTCTAGGCACCAGTCTTGGAACAATTCGGCCGGTCTGCGCGCTCACCGGAGTTCGTCCTCCGAGCGACGCCGTCGAGGACCCTCCCCTGCGAAGAATTAGAAGTCCGAGGGGTTTTCTGGAAAGCGTCAGTGACTCTGTGAATAGCACTTCGGTTCTGTTTCTGGTTGTTCAGAAAGGCGAGGGCTTTTCTGCAAACCGGACATCGCGCGGGAGCGCGCAGGCGCTTTCTCCCTCTGAGTTGGGCTATTGGGCTGAAATCAGCCCAGTACTATTCATAGGCTTTTCTTTTTCTTTTTACTCCAGAGTAAAACAATTATAGAAAACAGTAGAAAAATGATAAAATTGTGAAACCAATTTTCCTAGGTTTCTTATTTTCCCTAGAATTTAATAAAAATAGTTTTGTGATTTTTAGTGGAAATAAGAAATTTTAGGGTATTTAAAGTGGTTAAAGGTAATAGTTATAGATTTTTAGAAAATAATTGGTAAGTCCAAAGATGCCCAAACTTTTTATGAGAACTTAATGAAATATTTAGAAGCCTTGGGTAGAATTTGAGTTGATTTGGACCATGTTTGATAACTAGAACCCAAAACCACCCCCCTGCCCTGTGAACTCCTTTACCGACTCCGGAAACCCTAGGTTCTCAGAGTAC
Source organism: Zea luxurians (assembly GCA_029449295.1). Taxonomy (NCBI): domain Eukaryota; kingdom Viridiplantae; phylum Streptophyta; class Magnoliopsida; order Poales; family Poaceae; genus Zea; species Zea luxurians. The sequence continues at coordinate 75,622,935 of JAOPSE010000015.1, read as the reverse complement.
CGTGAAGGAAAGTTGTACTCAAGACTTAGATAATAAGTTTATATTATCTTCGCATCCTCATGAGCATCCCATGGCATCTATTCTTATGCATATGTATGGTTATGTTAGAACACGAAGAAGAAGAAGAAGTCACTGAAGAGGGGACTCCACCAACCTCAGATCCTCAAGCAGGCAACTGCTTTTATTTCGATATTTGTGGATCCGAGCAGGACTCACCTGTTAACAAAGGCAAGCCCCGGTACATTTGCCACCCTCCTTGTTGTTTTAAATCTTTCTCACTTGCTTGATGCATTAGGTGGTAGGAGTTGATTGATAAAACAATTCCTGCATTACCTTCCTTGAATTTGATTACCTTCCTTGATCACCCGTTTTACAAAAGATTTGATGCTTAGCCTTGCTTTAGAAAAACAAAGTGTTTTGTTTTACAAAAGATGATGTGGCAAAAGTGGGTGGGATGTTTTTGAAATAAAATTTGATGGTGGATCCATCAGGGCCTTGATGGATTCAACATCTGGAAAAGATGTACCTCTGCCAGGTACCAAACTTTGGGTTTGAAATAATTAAGTTGAGACCGGGCGGGTGACTTGCACGAGAAAGGAGTCTCGGTGTAGTGTCTCCGTCTGAGTCGATTAAGGACCTTGTCGATGTAGGCTTGATGATCGAGGACCCTTTAGCTGGTCACATGCCTCGTCATGGGTAAGCCTTGCCTCGGGCAGACTAAGGCCGGAATAAGATAACAGGAAATGGGCGTGGAGGGGTGGCGAGAGTAGCGTGTACCCTCCGTGGCAAGAGGCTAGACGGTGGTGTATCTGTGCTCTCGGTTTGCGTGAACCTGATCCGGTCTTAAGAACCTCGGTGGCGGGTTGACATATGCAAGGGTTAAGTGCTACATATGTCGTGTGATTGGAGATCCTCAGCTGAGTATAATCGATTCGGATTGCCGTACCTTCGCGGTTATGAAGACTTGGTCACTACCCTACATGTAGCATTCCACTAAAGATGATGGGTATTTGTTAAGAAATTGGCTAGTGCAGGACCAGCGAATGAACTAGGGTAGAAAGAACTCTAGTTGCAGGTAATTGAACTCAACTTGACAAATAAAATTTGATTTTTAAGGATCCACTGTAGTAAGCATTTCTGCAAAACAGAGTCTTTGATTATTGAGAAGCCTTACCTTGACTCCCTAAAAGCCAGCATACCCTTGAGAGTCTTTTCTTTAGTCGGGTAAGTCTTGCTGAGTAATTCCATACTCAGGGTTTATCCCTTCGTTGTTTTTAGGTGAGGAAGTAGCAGATTTCTGCTGCTTCTGTGCCAAGGTGGTTCCCAAAGAAGAAACACAAGACTGAAGTGCGGGAGGACTTGGTCCTCCATATAGATCTTTTACTTAAATCTTCTCGGGAGGAGTTTTTGCCTTCCTTGGTTTGTATAATATTATTACTGTGCACTCATTTTTAGTTCTGGTCTGTAATAAAACACTTGAGCTTGCTTTTAAAATAAATGTAAGTTATGTAAATCGCTTCCGCATTTCTTTATCTCCGATGTTCTGTAATGTCTGCAAGACGGGTGAATCGTTCCTGGTAAGGTAAGGAAAGATACCGAACTTGTCAAGTAATTCAGGGGCACCTACAGGGTTGTCTGAAGTCCGTTGGACAAGAACAACTGTAGGTGGGCCTAATTACTTGGGAGGTTCCGTCACAGGGATGTCAAGCAATCTTTGTCAAGAAGAAGGATCAAACGCTTCGGATGTGCGTGGACTACAGACCCCTTAATGAGATCACAATCAAGAACAAGTACCCTCTTCCCCGGATTGATATTTTATTTGATCATCTTACCGGAGCTCGGGTATTTTCCAAAATTGACCTCAGGTTGGGCTATCATCAGATCCGTATCCGACCCGAAGATATACCCAAGACCGCATTTACCACGCGGTACGAATTATTCAAATATTTGGTTATGTCTTTCGGATTGACAAATGCTCCTGCCCACTTCACATATCTAATGAACTCGGTATTTATGCCCGAGTTGGACAAAATTGTGGTGGTCTTCATTGATGATATGTTGATATATTCCAAGAATAAAGAGGAGCATGCTCAGCATCTACGGATCGTATTAACGCGTTTAAGGGAACATCAACTATATGCTAAATTCAACAAGTGCGCATTTTGGCTGGAGGAAATCCAATTTCTGGGACATGTACTATCTGCAAATGGGATTGTGGTTGATCCCAGCAAGGTCAAGGATATTTTAGAGTGGAAACTGCCAACCACTGTGCATCAGAGTCGAAGTTTCCTTGGACTGGCTGGCTATTACCACAGGTTTATCCCGTATTTCTCCAAGCTTGTGAAGCCAATCACAAGCTTATTAAAGAATGATACAAAATTTAACTGGTCCTCAAGATGTAACGAAGCCTTCGAGCAGCTGAAGGTGTTATTGACCACTACTCCGATATTAGCTCAACCAGACATTGAAAAGTCTTTTGATGTGTATTGTGACGCATCGGGCAGTGGTATCGGATGTGTCTTAATGCAAGAGGGCCGAGTTATAGCATATGCTTCAAGACAGTTGCGCCGGCATGATGAGCATTATCCAACTCATGACTTAGAATTAGCTGCTGTGGTTTATGCCCTTAAAATATGGCGTCATTATCTGCTGGGAAATATCTGCCATATATATACAGATCATAAAAGTTTGAAGTACATTTTTACCCAGTCAGAATTAAATATGAGGCAGAGAAGATGGCTTGAGCTGATTAAGGATTATGAATTAGAAATTCACTATCACCCAGGCAAGGCCAATGTAGTGGTGGATGCACTAAGTCGCAAGGCTTCCTGCCACTATCTTACAGTAAAGACTTCTGACATCATATTATGCCAAGAAATGGAGAAATTAAACCTAGGAATGATTCAGCATGGAACCTTAAACCAATTGAAGCTTGAGTCGATTCTTCTGCAAAAGATTATTGATGCACAAAGAATTGATAAGGGTATGAGACATATTCATGAGAAAATAAAAGCCGGTAAAAGAAACTGTTTTAGAAAGGATAATCAAGGAATAGTATGGTTTAATAACCGTATAGTTGTGCCCAAAGATGATGATGTCCGCCGGCAGATTTTAGATGAAGCACATCTTAGTCGATATTCCATTCATCCCGGAAGCACTAAGATGTATCATGATTTAAAACAACATTATTGGTGGACAAAGATGAAGATTGAAATTGCATGCTATGTGGCGAAATGTGACACCTGTAGACGTGTCAAGGCCATACACATGAAGACTGCCGGTCCACTGCAATCTTTGCCTATCCCGACTTGGAAATGGGAGGACATTAGCATGGACTTCATTATGGGATTACCCAGAACATCAAAAGGGTTTGATTCCATCTGGGTTATCATTGATCGACTTATAAAGATCGCCCACTTTCTTCCAGTCAAGGTAAAGTATATAGTGGCCACATATGCGGAACTATATATTGCTCGTATTCTTAGTCTGCACGGAGTTCCCAAAACCATAGTGTCGGATCGTGGATCGCAATTTGTATCCAAGTTTTGGGAAGCACTGCATAAGTCCCTGGGTACTAAGTTGCTCCACAGTTTGGCCTATCATCCTCAAACCAGTGGGCAGATTGAGAGAGTGAATCAAATACTTGAAGATATGTTACGAGTATGCGTTCTGAAATTCCCACATAAATGGGATGAATGTTTACCATTAGCAGAGTTTTCATATAACAATAGTTATCAAGAAAGTATCAAGATGGCACCATTTGAAGCATTGTATGGACGACGGTGCCGTACCCCCTTAAATTGGTCTGAACCAGGAGAAAGGTGGTTTTTCAGGCCTGATATGGTAAAGGAGATGGAAGAAAAAGTTCAACGAATTATACATAATTTGAAAGAAGCACAAGCTCGACAAAAGAGTTATGCAGACAAACGACGCCAACCCTTGTACTTTCAAGTCGGAGATCATGTATATCTGAAAGTATCACCAATGAAGGGCGTAACTCGTTTCGGTGTAAAAGGAAAGCTTGCACCCTGGTACATTGGTCCGTTCCCCATTCTTGAACAATGTTGGCCAGTGGCATACCGACTCCAACTACCCAAAACATTGTCTGTAGTGCACAATGTGTTCCATGTATCCCAATTAAAGAAATGTTTTCATGTTCCAGATCGAACCATAGAAGTGATGGATGTTACCTTGGAACCAGACTTAACATATTCAGAACATCCTATTCGAAAAGGACAGGATTATCCGAAGAAGAGTTCTCAAATTCTATAAGATATAATGGAACCAACATACAGAAGATGAAGCTACATGGGAAACCCAAGACTTTTTAGAAAAGAATTTCCCAAGCTTTTTAGCTTCATGTAATCTATGAGATATGTACAATTGTTGTAAAGGAAGAGTAGACCCCATACCACCTCCTGCCTTGTACAAGAAATAAGGAAATAAAAATATGAAGCATTTCCTTTTCCACTACTTGCCCTAGGACTTTAATCTCGGGACGAGATTCTTTTATGGGGGGAAGGATGTAACACCCCTAGTGTTACTGTCACTAAAATTTGAACATAACATCATGAGCATTGTCATATCATGTGTTTGTTACTACTAGAGTCCATTCACTAGGTAAAAATTTCAAATAAGTTGTACTGATATGACTTGATGTGTGGTGAACCCTAGAGTAAAGTGCTTAACCCTAGATCAGGACTTATGGATATCAGGGAAGCCCAAACATGAGAAAACTTCAAAAGATATGAGAAATGATCCTAAGATACCTTTTGGAAGGACTTGAGTGGCATCAAAACCCTAAAGTGCTAAAAACCCTGAAAAGACCCCTAGAAAACCCTAAACTAGAACCCTAGGGGGCTAAGTGTAAAATTGGTGCACTTTTGGACCCAAGTGTAAAAAAACAAAGTATTAGAGCACCATAAATCATATGTTTCACACATTTGAGGATTTGCAAATCAAAATATGGAATATGGACCCATTTGCAAAAAGCACCCTATGGATCATATGTGGCTAAGTCTGAAGTTTAGTGTAATGGGTTCAACTTTAGAACTCTATATCTCTAAATCCATTGGGACTTTGCCCTAAGTCAATATAGCAAACTTGTAAAGCTAAGATAGGAGTACAATTTTGCTTAAGTAATTAAGCCTTGGTGTTGTACAAAAATAGGAGATAAATGGGTTTGAAGTCTGGCTGTCAGACCACCCTAAAACTGAATCAGGACTGACAGTGAGATTTGCTCAACTTTGGATTCAATTCAAGCTCAAAGGATTGGGTAAATGAGTTAGGTCTTTATAGTCAATTTCTAGCTGGTTTGTTGAGCTACAACTTTGATGCAGGGAGTTGGTCAGGTCACTACATGAAATTTGGAGCAAATCGCCCCCAAATGAGCTCTATCAGACCGACTAAATGGCATTACGATGGTACAGTGCACTAAATGAGATCAGGTGCAGTGCACCTCGCCGCCGGCGACCATGCACTCGGATTCGTGCCAGGCACTGCGATTCGTGCTCAACGGAGTACTGATAGTTGCTTGGGGCAGAAAATATCGACTTAAGGATGAACTTAAGCCACTGTTCAACCCCGGCCGCCGTGTCTGCCTAACTCATGACAAGTTCTGATAAGATCGCCGGAGTCGGCCGCCTATTGACCGCGCGCCACGTGCCTAGGTACCTTACCACGTCGCAGTAACTCGTATTTCGCCTGTCCGTTGATCGCCGGTGAGCTCACCACGGTGAAAGCCACCAATTCCTTGCAACAGCACTCTCCTCTCTCTCCGGCCGCCACCGTGCCATCTCAAATTCATGGGCCACCGCCCCCGGATCCTATAAGTTGAGTGTGCCATCGGCTCCGCCATGTAGTCAAGCACCTAATGCACCCACTCGAGTCTCGAATCATCCACCAGAGAGCTCCAATTTGGGATTTCCCCCAAATCAATCAAGAACACCGTGCGGTGTGAGCTCACGTGGCTAGCTCGTTACAGGTCCGTTCATGGCTTCCTTACTCCCGTTTCAGTGTCTCTGTGTGCTATAGATGCTTAGCAACCCGGCCAATTGAGCTAGATTAGGGTAGGTCACCGGGAACACCACGAATTGTCCTCGGTTTGCGCCATCACCGTGGGCAGTGTGATTAAGAGCTCGAACCGTGCAATTGATCGAGGGGAAACGATTGTTAGGTATGGAATTAGGTGTCAACCAAGTTAGGGATCCGGTCTTGGCATATTTCGGCAAGTACAGGCTCATCGGAGTTCCTGCTCCGCTGTCCACGGTCGTGGACTTCACCTTGTGAAGAAATAGAAAAGGGGAGGGTTTATTTGCAACTGCTAGTGACTCAGGAAATAGCGTTTCAGACTCTTTTCTAGTTATTTGATTAACCAAGGGCCTTTTTCGCAAGACCGGCAACGCGGGCGCAGGTGCGCGCGCATTTCCCTGTTCGTGGGCCATCTTGGGCTAGTTCCAGCCCACCACTGTTCACCCTTTCTCTTTTTCTTTTTCTGCCAGACTTCGGAAATCCATAGAAAATTCTAGAAAACTACCAAAAACATGAGACCAATTTTGTTGGACTCCTAAATTTCTATAGTATTTAATAAAAATAGTTTTAGGATTTTTAGTCCAAACAAGGAAATATATAGTATTTAAAAGGACTCAAACCTAAACCTCTAGAATTTTAGAAATTATTTAATAACTCTAAAAATCACTAAACTTTTTGGATAAGACTAAAATGATAGTTAGAAACCTTGGGTGAAGTTTGACTTGATTTGGACAATGTTTGATACCTAAACCCTCAAAACCCTAATCTTCTAAGTAGTGTCTGCCCTATGAAATAAAATACTGACTCCAAAAACCCTAGTTTCCTAGAGTACCATGAAGGAAAATTGTATTCAAGATACAACTTGATAAACCTTTTCCATTACTGCATTTTCATAAGCATTACATAAGCATTCATGGTTATATATGATTATATATAGAGAACGAAGAAGAAATAGTGGTTGAAGAAGGAGTTGCACCACCACCACCTGAAGACCTACCTGCCGGGAACTGCTTTTATTTTGATATTTGTGGAGCAGAGCCCGACTCTCCTATAACACAAGGCAAGCCCCGGTGCATTTGCCACCTCCTTGCTATTTTAAAATCTTTCTCACTTGCTTGATGCATTAGGTGATAGGAGTTGTGTGCTAAACAATTGCTGCATTTCCTTCCTTGGAAGATTGATTACCTTTCTTTGATCACCTATTTTATGAAAAGGTTTTTCTGATGCTTAGTCTTGCTCTAGAAAAATAAAATGTTTTGTTTGACAAAAGATGATACTCCAAGTGGGATGGATTGTTCTCAAAAATAAAACTTGATGGTGGATCCATCATGGCCATGATGGGTTCAACATCGGAAAAGATGTACCTCTGTTAGGTACCAAACTTTGGGTTTGAAATGATAAAGCTGAGACTGGGCGGGTGACTTGCACGAGAAGAGAGTCTCAGTGTAGTGTCTTTGTCTGAGTCGATTAAGGACCGTGTCGATGTAGGCTTGCTGATCGAGGACCTTTTAACTGGTCACATGCCTCGTCATGGGTAAGCTTTGCCTCAGGCAGACTAATACCAGAAAAGGACAACACGCAATGGGAGTGGAGAGATGGTGAGAGTAGCGTGTACCCTCCTGACAAGAGGCTGGACAGTGGTGTATCTATGCTCTCGGTTGGCGTGAACCTGATCTGGTCTTAAGAACCCCGGTGGCGAGTTGACATATGGAAGGGTTAAATGCTACATATGTCATGTGATTGGAGATCCCCAGCTGGGTATTAATCGATTTGGATCGCCGTTACTTCTCGGACATGAAGACTTGGTCACTGCCCTACACATAGCATTCCAATGAACAAGATGGGTTGATAAAAGATGGCTAGTATAGGTCAAGTGCTTGAACTAGGGTAGAAAGAACTCTAGATTCAGGTAATGACTTAACTTGCTAATAAAACTGGATTTTTTTAAGGATGCACTATTAGTAAGCATTTTTGCAAATTGAGTCTTGATTCTTGATTCAGTCTTACCTTGACTCCCTCAAGCCAGCATATCCTTGAGAGTATTTTATTTTGATGGGTAAGACTTGTGAAAGTACACTTTGTACTCAGGGTTTTCGAACCCATGTTGTTGTAGGTGAGGAAGCAGCAAAATTTTGTTGCTTTTGCTCAAAGGTGGTGCCAAAGGAAAAATCTCAAGAGTGAAGCCTTGGGAGGATGTTGTCCTCCTTTTGAAAAACCTTATATTTCTGTGCGGGAGGGGTTTTTGCCTCCCGAGTTTGTAATAATAATACTTCTGCACACATATACTACTGGTCTGTAATAATATCACTCTTTCTATATTTTAATGTAAATTAAGTTACGGTAATTGCTTCTGCTTATTCGTTCCTCCGATGTGTTGTAATATCTGCATGACGGGTGAAACGCTCTTGGGAAAGGTAAAGGATACAGATACCGAACTTGTCGAGTGATCAGGTGCATCTACAGGATTGTCCGATGTCCGCTGGACAAGAACAACTGTAGGTGGGCCTAATGACTTGGGAGGTTCCATCACACCATTCTTTTATCAACCTTTCTTGTTTACTGGAATGCTACGTGTAGGGCAACGACCAAGTCTTCATGTCCAAGAAGTAACGGCGATCCGAATCGATTAATACCTAGCTGGGGATCTCCAATCACACGACATATGTAGCACTTAACCCTTGCATATGTCAACTCGCCACCGGGTTTCTTAATACCAGACCGGGTTCACGCCAACCGAGAGCACATATACACCACTGTCCAGCCTCTTGCCACGGAGGGTACACACTACTTTCGCCATCTCTCCACTCCCATTGCGTGTTGTCTTTTTCTAGTATTAGTCTGCCCGAGGCAAAGCTTACCCATGATGAGGCATGTGACCAGTTAAAAGGTCCTCGATCAGCAAGCCTACATCGACACGGTCCTTAATCGACTCAGACAGAGACACTACACCGAGACTCTCTTCTCATGCAAGTCACCCGCCTGGTCTCAACTTTACCATTTCAAACCCAAAGTTTGGTACCTGACAGAGGTACATCTTTTCTGATGCTGAACCCATCATGGCCATGATGGATCCACCATCAAGTTTTATTTTTGAAAACATCCCACCCACTGTGAAGCATCACCTTTTGTTTTAAAACGAAACATTTGTTTTTCTAAAGCAGGACTAAGCATCAGAAAAACCTTTTAAGAAAACAGGTAATCAAGGAACGGTAAACAGTTCCAAGGAAGGAAATGCAGCAATTGGTTTAACATCCAACTCCTATCACCTAATGCATCATTCAAGTGATAAAGAGTTTAAAAATAGCAAGGAGGTGGTAAATGCACTAGGGCTTGCCTTGTTTTGTAGGAGAGTCGGGCTCTGTTCCACAGATGTCAAAATAGAAACAATTTCCAGCAGGTGGATTTTCTATTGATGGAGTAGGCTCTTCCTCTTCAACAGTCACTTCTTCCTCGTTTTCTATATATAACCATATATAACCATGAATGCTCATGAAATGCTTATGAAAATGCAATAATAGAAAAGGTTCATCAAGTTGTATCTTGAATACAATTTTCCTTCACGGTGCACCAAGGAAACTGGGGTCTTCTCGGTCAACACCCTAATAGGGTTAGACAGTTTTACCCTAAGGAGCTAGGGTTTTTGGGTTTAGGAGTCAAACAATGTCCAAAACAAGTCAAACTTCACTCATAGGATCTAAATATCATATTAGGCTTATCTAAAAAGTTTGGTGATTTTTGAGTCACCAAGTATTTTCTAAAATTCTAAAGGTATAGGTTTAAGCTCTTTTAAATACTACATAATTTCTTGTTTGGACTAAAAATCCTAGAACTATTTTTATTAAATACTACAGAAATCTAGGAGTCCAACAAAATTGGTCTCATATTTTTAGCATTTTTATAGAATTTTTTTATGATTTCTCTAGTCCTGGCAGAAAAAGAAAAAGGAAAAGCATCAACAGTAGTGGGCTGAAACTGGTCCAAGTTGGCCCACGACAGGCAGAACGCGCCCGCACGCGCCCGTGTTGCCCGATTTGCACAGGGAACCCTGGCGATTTGAAAAACCCGTAAAGAGTCCTACGCACTATTTGCTTGTGTCACTGACATTTACACCGAGACCCTTCCCTTGCTATTTCTTTACAACACCGGGTCCACGACGGTGGACGGCAACAAACCGAGCTCTGGTGAGCCTGTACCGGCCAAGATACGCAATGGCTAGTGCTCTAGCTTGGCGGACACCTAATTCTATCTTCGACAACCATTTCCCCTCACTCAATTGCAAGGTTCGGGCTCACAATCACTCTGTCCACGGTGATGGCGCAACTGAGAACAATCCGAAGTGTTCCCGATAATTTAGCGCAATCTAGTTCAATTGGACGGGCTGCTAAGCATCTACAGCACACAGAGATGTTGAAACGAGAGCGAGAAAGACATGAACGGACCTGTAACGAGCTAGCCACGGTGAGCTCACTCACGGCGGAGTTTTGACTGATTTGGGACAAATCCCAAATTGGAGCTCTCTGGTGAACAATCTGAGACACGAGTGAGTGCGCTGGATGCTTGAATACCTAGCGAAGCTGATGGCACACTCAATTTATAGGATCCGAGGGCGGTGGCTTGTGAATTTGGATTGGCGCGCTGGCGGCCGGAGAGAGAGGGAAGAGCACTGATGCGGTGATTCGTGGCGATTGCAGGGCAATAAGCCATGGCGGTCACTGGGTAATGGTCATGACTCACGACAACGTGGTAAGATAGCCAAATGTGTGGCGCTACCGAGGAAAACGACGGTGGCCGCGGCAATGGCCGTGCGGCCACGTCGCCGGTAAGTGAATGGATGACAGAGCGGCTACAGGGTTCTGAGTTCATCCGAGGTGAAGATTTTTCCCTGGTCGATTGTAATCCATGCCACAGAGGGCACGAATCGCGGCACCGGCGTGAATCCAGGCGCGTGGGTCACCGGCGGTGAGGGGGGCTGAATCAGTGATCTTTGTCAGGTACTGTACCATTGGGAGCCTGTTCAGAGCGCCTGATAGACTGATTTGCAGGGTGACTAGCTTCAAAATTCATGTAGTGACTTGACCATCTCTCTGCATCAAAGTTGCAGCCCAATAATCTAGCTACAAATCGACTATAGTAACCATCCTCAATCGATCACTAGATCCCACTCCAATTCGACCTCAAAGTCCTGCCAATGTCACTGGTGACCACGATTCAGTTATCAGTGTGACTGACAACTCAAATTTGTGCTCATTTTACTCCAAATTTTGTATGTGATCAAGGCTTAGTTACTTAAGCAAAGTTGCACCCCTATGATAGCTCTACAAGTTTGATGTGTTGACTCTAGGCAAATTCCTTATGTTCCAAAGATGCTTCAAGCTCACTGAATTTCAGACTTAACACTAGGATGCTTATAGAGTACTTTTTGCAAATAAGTCCAATTCCCACAATTTTGACTTGCAAATCCTTAAATGGGAGAAACACATAGTTTGTGGTATTGTATTACTTTGGTATTTGCACTTGGGTCCAAAAGTGCACAAAATTTGCACTTAGCCCCCTAGGGTTCCAACTTAGGGTTTTCCAGGGGTCTTTTCAGGGTTTTTAGCACTTCAGGGTTTTGGGGTCACTAAAGTTTGTCTATGATGATATTTTATGATCATTTCTCATGTCTTTTGAGGTTTTAGCTTATTTGGCCTTTACTTATATCCATAAGCCATGATCTAGGGTTAAACACCCTACCCTAGGGTTAATCATATCTCAAGCCACATCAATACAACTTGTTTGAGATTTTTGTCTAGTGAATGCACTCTAGGTATAACAAACACATGATATGCCAATGCTCATGATGTTATGATCAAGTTTTAGTGACAGTAACACCAGGGGTGTTACAATGAGACCCTCCTAATCGAAGTCTAAAATCACCAAAATGCCTCGAAATACTGCTATGCATTTGAGAAGATTGCTAACCCGATAACTGGGACAGTCAACTTTACAACCCCATAACTTCTCCAATCCTCAACAAAAAATGTGCATGGCCACTCTATGGAAAAGATAATAACATGATCTACAACTTTCATATAATAAGTATTCCCAAATTCAGGCTCTAAAAGTGTCAAAACATGATCGATTCAGTGTTGTCCTGAGTCTGAAACAGACTGCAATTTCAGATTTCCTGAGTAGTAGGCAATTCGCCTAATTGGAGTCCTTATTTGAACCAAGACGATAGAAGGGAGAAGGAAGAAATCAGTTTAGGCACCTAGTAACCAAACTCACCTGCTCTCCCCTATTCCCCTTGTTTTTTTTCTCTAAGATGAAGAACCCTCTGCCTAATCTGCAACACCAAGGGAATTAGGAGAATTAGAATGAGGGGAATCTGTGTTGATTGAGGGAGAGATGAATTAAGTCCCAAACCAGAGGATCCCTAGCAGGACTCCTACCTTTTGAAAGAGATGAGAAGAACGCCGCCACTACCTCCTATTGTTGGGAGGGAAGAATGAACGTGGTGGAGGAAGAGAATAAAGTGGAGAGAGGGAGAGGAATGATTTTCAGCCCTGGGCCCAACATTTTTTGGGTCGTTACATTCTACCCCCTTAAAATAATTCGTTCTCGAATCCTAACTTTGTTACCCCTTCTACTCAACATAAGAAAAGATAAAGAGAAATTGCATGAAACTAACCAGCTTCGAAAAGTTCAGGATAATTCTTGTGCATTTGGTCTTTAAGCTCCCACGTAGCCTCACACTCAGATTGATTAGTCCAAAGGACTCTTACATACTTTATTGTTCTTCTCCTCATAACACACTCAGAAAACTCTAGTATACGAACGAGACGACACTCTAGAGTCAAGTCCTGTCGTAGAGTGATGGGTTCTAATTCAATATGATCATCTGGATCTCACAAAAACTTCCTTAACATAGAGACACGGAAGACATTGTGCACTCCTTTCATAGATTCTGGCAACTGCAAGCGATAAGCCAAATTTCTCACTCGAGCTAGGATAACAAAGGGTCCAATGTATCTTGGACTAAGCTTTCCTGTAGAACCAAATTGCAACGCCTTTCATAGGTGATACTCTGAGAAGAACTTGATCACCCGCTGCAAACTCCAGATCTTGCCTTCTTACATCCGCATAACTCTTCGGGCGGCTTTGAGCAGCCAACAAATTCTGACGAATCTCTTGTACCTTATTAGAGGTTTGTTGATTCCAAACTGGACCAACCAAGGATCTCTCTCCTAAAGTTTCCCAACACAACGAGTAGACACACTGTATACCATATAGATCCTCATATGGTACCATATTAATACTAGCTTGATAGCTATTATTATACGTGAACTCAGCCAATGCAAGATGATCATCCTAGCTACCCTTCCATGAGAAAACACAAGCACACAACATATCCTCGATAGTCTGAATAGTATGCTCTGACTAACCATCGGTCTGAGGGTGGAAAGCAACACTCAGAGAAAGCTTAGTACCCAAAGCAATGTGAAGACTTTCCAAGAATTTAGACACAAATTTAGAATCTTGATCTGGAACAATAGACATGGGAACGCCATGGAGCCTTATCACTTCCCTCATGTATAGAGGAACCAACTCTTGAGCTGAATTTGTGGTCTTCATTGGAATGAAGTGCACTGACTTAGTGAGTCGATCCACAACAACCCATATAGTGTCCTTACCTCTAGGGGAGCGAGGTTAACTGTCACATCCGATTTTAGAAGGCAAATCGAATGCAAACCATGTACGTGCCAGGATCAACAATTCACGTACACAACAATTTACATAACTGGACATCATCACACAGTGCTCAAATAATAACATAAAAGAGGTAATAGTTGATTACATCATGATGCCCGAGACATCCACATAGTCATTAACATAGATCAAAGTGCGAAAACGAAACGTTGCTAAACACGGCCTTAATAGGCAGCCGACTAGGGGTTGCCGCTAACCCACGCCTAGAACTCATCATACTCTTGGAACTCCTAGAAATCCTCCACTACGACTTTATCTTATCCTGAGCAATGGTTGCAATGTGGACAACCTGGGGGTTTTAGTGTGTAAAGCAAGTGTGAGTACACATCAACATACTCAACAATTATCCCATTTGGATATGGTGGACTAGCTTTATGTGGGGTTAAGATCAAGCAGTTTCTTTTAGTTGGTCAGGTAATTATTGCTAGTAGAGAGCCAGGCTTTATCATTAAACCTAAGTTATTAACCCAAAAGTACTCCTTCCAAACGGAAAGAACACCAGAAACCATAACCATAATCATCAAAACCATAATTATCATCATCATCATCTGTTACCATAGTATCCCTAATCAATGTGTCTCTAATCAATGGAGCTCCCAAGGCTGCTCATAACCGCTAGCACGGCTGATATATCAGTTTCATAACACTCAGCAGAGGTTGCACACTTTACCCACGAGCCATGTTTCCTTTTTGCCTCGGGACGATCAAACCCTTAAACACTAACAAGGTGAATAGGCAAGGTTTCACTATGTAGCCTTTACAAAGATTCCCTAAGGTTGTAGCTGCCCGTTAGGTTTCCTAAATGTACTGCACTCCTCCCCAAGGGGCAAACCACCCTTGGCAGAGCGAGCCGCATACACCGAGCCCCATTGACGACATGACGACGACAGAAACTATACCTCAGTTCCTCTAATTATTCAGCTAAGGGCGTCCCATACCACTCTCATGGTTGTACTGTTTTCCCGGTTGGTCATCCAATGAACCAGTCCTTACGGAGAGGCACTCGAGAAACCGCTCGAGCCCCCATAAATGTCATAATGCCATCATCATAATCAAAGGTAAACTTCATATCATAAATAACCTCATCATGTTCATTGATTAGAGTAAAGCGCTAGCATAGAACTAAACCAAAAATGATCCAACCCAAATATGTGAATAAGGATAGGATAAACAGAATGCTAGTCAATCCTTAGGTATAAATTGTGTAAATACGGGAAGTGAATTATAAAATAAGTGGGACATAAATAAGTCAGAGGACACTTGCCTTTACCAACCAGCTGCTGCTGAGGGTCTTCGCCTGCAACTCCTTCAGACTCCGCTAATGGACTGTTATCTATACAAGTTCAAACAAACATTCTACAATCTTAACATAGAAAGAAACAATACACCACACAATCAAATATAACAAATAAACAGATGTGTGGCGCAGGGCTTGCACCTACGACTATGAGATAAAGAAATTACAACGGTCGAGACTACGGTCGGGAGATAATTATGTTAAGCAGCTATGGATTAAAATACTTATCTAAAAGTAATCATATTAATTAACCAATCGCGCAATGCATAAATAAAATCAGCATTAAATCCTAATTAATTCGGTATTTGATTAGTCGTCGTTACACTACGCACTTTAGTTATTAAACACGATCCTAGGTAAATTTAAAAGGATCGTCGCGCGACGAAGCGCACGACACAACACACTACTCGGACGGAAATAAAAAAGAATTGTCGCGCGGCGAAGCGTGCGACACAACGCGTAATTAAAACAGATTGTTGCGCGACGAAGCGCGCGACACAACACGATCTAGACTGAAATTAAAATGGATTGTCGAGTGATGAATCGCGCGACAACAAACATGAATTAAACTAAAATTAAAATAAATCGTCACACGACTCTACACTTGAACTAAACTGAATTTAAAATGAATCGTCGCGCGACGAAGCGCACGACGCAACACTTGAATTAAATCTGAATTTAAAACGAATCGTCGCACGACGAAGCGCGCAACACAGCATATTTGTTAAAGTTAATTTAAAACTGAATTCAAATTGAATTTAAACGTTACTACGTGCTAGGGCTGCACGCACTGGGGCAGGGCTGCGCACGCCAGCGAGCCACGCTGGGGCTGCATGAGGAGGGGCTGCACGCGCACACGGGGAAGGGGATCAGCTAGGGGAGGGAGAGAGAGGGAGGGAGGAGAGGGGAATTCATCACGTGTCACACCCGGTTTTGGAAGGCAAACCAAATGCGAATCATGTACGTGGCAGGATTAGAAACTCACGCATACAGTGATTACATAATTGGACATCATCACACATTGCTCAAAATAAATAGAGGAAATAGTACTTTATTACATCAAGATGTCCAAGACATCCACAGAGTCATTAACATAACGTTATCATTAATATTATCAAAGTGCAGAAAAGCGAACTTAGCAGATAAGGCCTTCATAGACAGCTGACTGGGGGTTTGCCACTAACATAACTAGAACTCATCGTAGTCCTAGAACCTCCTCAAAGTCCTCCATGTTGTCTGCATCTCCTCCTGAGCACTGGATACAATAGGGACAATCTAGGGTGGGATGGTTTTTAAAGCAAGGATGAGTACACAACAACGTACTCAGCAAATGTCCTATTTGGCTAAAGTGGACTAGCTGTATGTGGAGTTAAGGTTAAGTAGTTGCTTTTAGTTGGTCATGTATTTATTACTAATAGTATAGCCAAGTTTTAGTAATAAACCCAGTTATTACCCAAATGTACTCCCTCTAAGAGGAAATATGGAGATCAGAGTTATATTCATCATCATTAACCATCATCATAAGAGTATCCAAAGTTCTTCTAATCAAAGAGGATCCCAAGGCTGCTCTTAACTGTGAGCATGGCTGATATACTAGTTTCTAACACTCTGCAGAGGTTGCACACTTTACCCACGAGTCGTGATTCCCGTTCTGCCCGGAGATCATCACTCCCCATTGATCACTACCAAGGTGACCTGGCAGGGTCTCACTACGTATCCTTTACAAAGACTCCCCTAGTGCATAGCTGCTCATTAGGTTTCGCTAGTCATACAAACATAGTACTCCTCCCTAAGGTGGGTGACTAACAAAACCAAATCGAATGAACCTCGACACCCACCTTTAGCAGAGCGAGCACTATGCCCCGGTCCCCATTGATCACCCTTCGGCACAGCCAACTACACCCCCAGGTTTATCTAATTATTCAGCTAAAGGCGTCTCATTTCACCCTCATGGTTGCACTGTTATCCCGGGTGGTCACTCAATGAATAGGTCTTTACGGAGAGGTACTCAAGAAATAGTCTGAGTCCCCTAAAGTATCACAAGATCATCATTGGGGTAACATCATCGTATCATAAATATTCACATCATGTTCGTTGATTAAATTAAAGCAATAGCATAAAGCTATCCATAGTAACCCAAAAAGTAACAAGGACAAGATGAATACAGACTAGTCAATCCTTAGGTTTCAATAAAGTAGTGCGGGATGGTGAATTATAAAGTAAGTAGGACATAATGGGTCAAAGGACACTTGCCTTCACCAGGTTGTTGCTCAGGAAGATCTTCGTCGACACACTCAGGAACCACGGGCTGCTCCGTGTCTAAACAAAGCGATCATGCATTCAATACATTTGGATAAAGACAAATGAACAATACACCAAACATGTACAATCAAGTGAACATAACCTCGAAAGAACAACATAAGCTCAAGAGTTAAACTTAGGTTCTAGGGTGGACTAATACACCTAGAGGTTCGTGATTTTCTAAGTATTATCTATCTCCATAGCTTACATAACTTAATTCCAGTTATCTTAATGAGACACAAAAAATATACCAGGGATAGATTCATACATTACATATTATTAATCTCACAAAGTTAAACCTCCAATTATCACTAGGGTTTTCCCTTTTATTTTCTCATTAATAAATAAGCCATTACCTAAACTAACCTATGGTCTACGCATAAAATTAATATGTGCAGACAGTGAATGATCATAATTTTAGCAGATAGAGAATAATCTTATGAACATTTTTCAATTTGAATCACTCAATTTGAAGTTCATATGCAAAAGATATGAAATAAACAAGTTTTGGAATTCAAAATACAAAACTAGGTCCAATTTAGTAATTAACTAAAATGTCAGGGGTCTGTTTGCAAGAATACAGGGGCCTGCGCATGAAACTGAGGGACGGCGGGTTGATTTCTAAAAAGCCGGGGGTCTCTTTAACAAAAAGACCACGCAAAGGGGTATCAGGGTTCCTCGGCCGTTAGATCATAGATCGATGGCCAAGATTAGATCGGTGGATGAGCGCGCGGGCGCGGGCGGGCGAGTGCGACTGATAGGTGGGGTAGGGAAGGCAGCCACCTGGGGTCAGCGAGGCTGATAGGCTGGGCCCGATGGTAGGGGGTGTGGGTGAGGGACGAATCCGTGCGGCTGGATCCAAGCGGACGGTTGGGATTAGATCTAATCTAGTTAAACCTAGGCCGCCCAATATTAGGTGAACGCCAGAGATCCAACGACAAGCATGGGTAGGGCTCCCTGACCGCCAACGGTGGCGCCGCTCGTACCCACGACGGAGGTTCGCCGGAGACGAGGGTGCGAGAGCGCTGGGGGCCACGGGGCGTTGGGAATGGCTCAAGGAGTTTCAGGAAAGTGTGGCAAACACGACCATGGGCTCAGCACTGGCACAAGGGCGCTGGAGGGTGACGGTTCATGGCGAGGCGGCTTGGCGGCGGTGCAACCTTACTCCAGCGAGCAATCGCGCACAACCGAGGGCAAACAAGGGGAAAATAGGAGCGGGATTGGGTTGGTTACCTCGAGAGAATACTCGAGGATGCTTGAACAACGACGAGGACACTGCAATAGCCTTGGTCGATGTAACACCCTAAAATTCAATTTTGTGAAGACAAGGAAAATTTCTCAAAAATTTTAAATCAAAACACCTTTCCTTAAAGATAATCATAATTGAGAAGTTTCTAGTCCCGAAATGAATATGTTAAAATATATTTATAATTAAAGATCCTTAGATAAACTAAATTGCCTTTGGATTAGGATATATAAAAGAATTAGGATTAAACTATTTCTTAATATATATAGTCTACAATATAAATTTTATTTCCCTAGAATTAATAAGGTATGGATTATTCTCTACTATATGATTAAAAGCTTGTCTAAAAGAACTAAAATAAATAAAGAAATATATAAAATATGTTTTTGCACATTATGCTGAAGTTCTATATGTGTATCCAAATTAAGGGTTTGAACTTTAAACTTGTGTTGATTTGAAATTCAAATGGAAAGGGAAAATAGAAAAGGAAAAAAAAATAGAAAGAAAAAGGAAAAGAATACTATACCTAACTGGGCCTCGTACCTGGAATTTGGCCCACTTCCACTCCTATCTCGCGCGGCCCAAACACCAGAAGACCCGGCGCCGACACACGGGCCCTTCTTGTCAGTCGCACGCGCGCACCGTAGCTCGGACTCGCGGGGCCCACTGCCCAGTCGCTCCATCGGCACTCAATCGTTGGATCCTCTCGCTGTCACCTGGGACCGGGCTGTCGGATTCTCCCTCCCGAACTCCGCGCGCGCCGCCGTGTTCGTTGCGATACGTCCGGCCGAGATCACCGGAATTCCCAACCAAACCCCGAAATCTAGTCACAACAAACTTGCGGGATTTGACATCATCGGTGCATAAAAGGGTAACCCCCCCCTCCCTGCTAAACATCGGATCGAGCTCGGTTTGCCGTTTACAGCAGCTTTGTGCCGCCACCTGGGATCTCTGTCGTCGGGGCCGATTGAAGTGCACTTTGGGGACCTTGGGTGCGCACGGGACCTCTGGTGGTTGGCTGCTACTCGACCGGACTGGTGGTGCGGTCGGTGCTCCGGAATTTCTCATCGGAGCCGGATCTCCGCCGTGCAACGAAGACAGAGAAGAGCACTGCGCAATCCATCGGTGAGTCCACTCCATCATGCTCGCCTGGTTCGCCGCTATGTTTAGCATCATTTGGAACGGAGTTTTTGCGCCTGGGGGTCGGATTGGGCCAGCTCCGGCCATGCTTCGTCGCGAATCCAGGGCGGCGCCGCCGCGTGTCTGGTAGAGGAAGAAGAAACCGCCTGGGCCGTTGGATCTTATTCAACGGTCACGATTAGATCGGGGGCGTACCCCTTCGTGGCTTTGATCCGGGCCGTCGATCACCGATCCATCGGTCCACGGGTTATACCGCTTCATATGTGATGAAGATCTAATCTGAACCCTCGGATTATAATCCAACGACTCTGGTTTCCCCGTACCCCTTCGCCGAGGCAAACTTTCTAAAGAGCCCCTCGGTTTTCACATAATAAACCCGCCGTCCTGTGCGGGTGTAGCCTGAGTCTCGGGAATCTTGCGCCGAGCCCCCTGCGCTTCTGTTGAATTGAGGCCCAGTCCAGAACCCATTTAATTTGAATAAATGAAATAGAAAATGGATTTTTAATATGAAAATAATTACTAAAACTTGATAAATTCATAGAAAATTCATACTTGCTCCAAATTAGTCCATTCCACTTTCTAAATTTTTATAATTTAATTCTCTATCACTTAGAGCCTCTGTTTTGTCATGAAAACAATTAGAAATTTAATCTCTCACTTAATCCATTTTAAACACATAAAACCTTTGAAAATTCATAACTTAAAATCCACAACTCCAAAATTAATAATTCTTTTTCCTGTGATCTTATTTTAATATGTAGATTATTAATATGTATTTTGCATATATGTTTGGTGTAATGTTAATTTTGCCTATACCATGTATGTTTGTATTGCTACGACTAGCAGTGAGGTCACGAGGATCTGAAGAATCATCCTGGTACCTGGAATCTCAAGTCCCAGGCAAGTTGTGCCCTTGATCACTTCTTTTCACCTACTCATGTTCTAATTAATCATAATGATCTGCATAGGTTAATTTTGATGGGACCCAATAGGTTACCCTAGTTTGTCTATCTTTATACCTTGTTTACCACTAAACTTTCTGGGTAGTACTTGCTAGTGCTATATGTGGTTTTGGGTATGAAGATTACACTATTCATGATTATACTTTTGTTATCAGTTGTTATTTATGGTTCATGTTAAGATCATTATGTTAATTGGAACATGGAGAACCACCCGGGAAAACAGTGCTACCACAAGGGTGGAATGGGACGCCCTTGGCTGATTAATTAGGAAAGCTAGTGGAAGACTACCTTACCCGAAAGGGGCAAGGGCAGTAGGGGAGTGGTCAGTGTAGGGAGGCCCTCGGGAGGATTATGCTGCGATGGCGGTCCTGCAAGGGATTCCTGCACTGGAACTTCCTATAAACTGTAGCGGGTTTTCTGAAGCTAGTGGAACTTTGTAAAGGCCTCGTAATGTTACCCTGCCTCGCCTCCTCGGTAGAGGTGTATGGGATTGGCCGTCTCTTGGCAGATGGGTAACATGACTTGTGGGTAAAGATGCGCAACCTCTGCAGAGTGTAAAACTGGTATACTAGCCGTGCTCACGGTCATGAGCGGCTCGGACACTCACATGATTAAATTATGGAACTTAAATTCAATTTGTCATATGCATTGCATCGCAGGTGAGGTTGTTACTTTTGTTCTACTATTTAATTGGGTTGGTATTTACTTATACTTAGTAACTGCTAATAAAATTTTGACCAACTTTAAAAGCAATGCTCAGCTCTAACCATCTTCTTTGGTAAGTCTTACCCTTCACGTGAGCTCCCACCTTTGGCGAGTTCATGCACATTATTCCCCACAACTTGTTGAGCGATGAACGTATGTGAGCTCACTCTTGCTGTCTCACACACCCCACAGGTCAAGAACAGGTACTGCAGGATGAGGCGCATGGAGGATGCTGTGATGAGTTCGCGAGAGGTCTAGGTCGTCGTCTCCCAGTCAACTTTGGGTTGCTGGACCGTTGTCTCCTTATAATGTAATTATTTATTTTGTATAGAACTCCTGTTATGTAGTAAAGATGTGACATTCGATCCTGTGCCATGATTCATCATATGTGTGAGACTTGGTCCCAGCACACCTGGTGATTATGTTTACGCCCGGGTTTTGGACCCCTAAAATCCGGGTGTTACAGAAGTGGTATCAGAGGAATGTTGACTGTAGGACGAAACCTAGATAGAACTGGACGAACCCTTACCTATTTACCCTACTCTGATTCTTTCTATACTTATCTTGATCATGTCTCACCTCATGCTGTTCTACTCTGATTGAACTTACCTTTGCTACTCTGATCCTTTTCTAAAACTTTTCTTAATCTTTTCTCATCTATTTCCGCTTTACTCTGATTACTCTTACCTTTTTCCTTCTAAAGACAAATGTGGATTTCACACTTTGAAATCCTGTGCCTAAAGTGACCTTTAGGAATAAGAGACCCACTCTTAGGAACAAAAACAAAACTATTTTATAAGGATCTATACGCTTGAGTGTTTGTTCTTATGACACTTGTTTGATTTGGATCTTTGATTGAGTGTGATTAGTTGTGGAGTAACGTCCACAATTACAACTGCATACACGTATAGGCATAAATAGAATTCATAAGATAACTAAACAACTTAGATTATCCTCCACTAAAAGGTATCTATCTCGTAGAAGTTCTTCTTATCTTAAAAGACACTCTCTTATCTTAATAGATCCATCTTATCTTACAAGATACTCTCTTGCCTTAATAAATTCATCTTATCTTGAAAAGATTTTGTTATCCTAATAGATCTAATTTACCTCAAAAGATTCTACCTTATCCTTATGAATTCATCCTACCCTAATTAGCATATTTATCCTAGTCTAAAATATCAACCATGATCTAATTCAAAGTAATTAGATATTGTCTAGACTAACCTGGTGATACCAATCTAGATCTCATCTAATCTAATATGATCCAATCTAAAGTAAGTTATTTAGTAAATTAGTTAAGTACTAGTGAAATGGATTAGACCTCACTCCTATAAAAATGATTTAAGCTAAATTGATGCCCTAGATTAACTTGACCATATACATATGCAACTACCTTACCCATCCGATAGTTGCATAATCCCTCTGTGTTAACACTAATAGAGCTTCTGACCTACCTACACCGTATACCCCATCCTATCTCAAAAGATTCTAACATATCCTAACAAGATAAATCTTACCCTGATAAATCTATCTAACTTAAACTAGTCTAATCTAGATCATATCTAATTTAATATGGTCTAATCTAGGGTGAGTTACTTAATGCTGGTAGAAAGGATAAGGCCATACTCCTAAATCACTTAAGCCTAATTTGGAGACTTATATCAACTTGGCCATACACAACAACTCGACCTATATAACAAGTTACATAACTTACCGAATCAATAGAGTCTTAATGGATTGCATAATCTATCAACCACCACCTGACATCAAACCAGATTTTGACCTACATCATGTAGTCTATCTCACCCATATATATCTCTCATCTTGACAGATTCTATCCTACCTTTGGATATTCACCTTATACGACTGGTAACCTCAATCTGAACATAAAACAAAGATTAAGCCCTACTAAAGAATCTTCAGATTATAACCAGCTACTAGCTTATTTATTCCGCCTATTGAATAATTTCCTTTGCAAAACTATTACCATATGCTTCTAACTTTCATGGTCAATACCAGGAAAGGAAAGATTATCACGTAACAACAAACAGAAAATGAATCCTCCAAATCCTCCACCTACTGAAATCGATCAAGTGGTTGCTACCCAAAGACTGGTAATACAACAGTTAACAGACCTGGTGACCGAGATGCAGAATCAGATAAGACAACAACGCGAGGAAATACGTCAGGCCCGCCAAGAAATAAGGCAAGCACGGTTGGAGAGACAACAACAACAACAACCTCCACCACCACCACCAGCTCCACCAAGCTACATAGATATAAATTATGATGATTTGTAAGGTCTAGATGTTACTTTAGTTAGTAGATGATATGATATTATTCTAGAAGGAATAATAAGGTCTATTGACTCTATGTTTTGTTAAAGAATTATACCTCATGCTGAGATTTCTTTGTTTGTACATATGTTCCGAGAACCATATGAGTATACACCCTTTTCCTTACAAATCTCGAGGACGAGATTTCTGTTAAGGGGGGTAGGATTTGTAACACCCTAAAATTCAATTTTGTGAAGACAAGGAAAATTTCTCAAAAATTTTAAATCAAAACACCTTTCCTTAAAGA
Source organism: Zea luxurians (assembly GCA_029449295.1). Taxonomy (NCBI): domain Eukaryota; kingdom Viridiplantae; phylum Streptophyta; class Magnoliopsida; order Poales; family Poaceae; genus Zea; species Zea luxurians. The sequence goes on along the minus strand of JAOPSE010000015.1, from coordinate 75,598,919 downwards.
TAATCATAATTGAGAAGTTTCTAGTCCCGAAATGAATATGTTAAAATATATTTATAATTAAAGATCCTTAGATAAACTAAATTGCCTTTGGATTAGGATATATAAAAGAATTAGGATTAAACTATTTCTTAATATATATAGTCTACAATATAAATTTTATTTCCCTAGAATTAATAAGGTATGGATTATTCTCTACTATATGATTAAAAGCTTGTCTAAAAGAACTAAAATAAATAAAGAAATATATAAAATATGTTTTTGCACATTATGCTGAAGTTCTATATGTGTATCCAAATTAAGGGTTTGAACTTTAAACTTGTGTTGATTTGAAATTCAAATGGAAAGGGAAAATAGAAAAGGAAAAAAAATAGAAAGAAAAAGGAAAAGAATACTATACCTAACTGGGCCTCGTACCTGGAATTCGGCCCACTTCCACTCCTATCTCGCGCGGCCCAAACACCAGAAGACCCGGCGCCGACACACGGGCCCTTCTTGTCAGTCGCACGCGCGCACCGTAGCTCGGACTCGCGGGGCCCACTGCCCAGTCGCTCCATCGGCACTCAATCGTTGGATCCTCTCGCTGTCACCTGGGACCGGGCTGTCGGATTCTCCCTCCCGAACTCCGCGCGCGCCGCCGTGTTCGTTGCGATACGTCCGGCCGAGATCACCGGAATTCCCAACCAAACCCCGAAATCTAGTCACAACAAACTTGCGGGATTTGACATCATCGGTGCATAAAAGGGTAACCCCCCCCCTCCCTGCTAAACATCGGATCAAGCTCGGTTTGCCGTTTACAGCAGCTTTGTGCCGCCACCTGGGATCTCTGTCGTCGGGTACGATTGAAGTGCACTTTGGGGACCTTGGGTGCGCACGGGACCTCTGGTGGTTGGCTGCTACTCGACCGGACTGGTGGTGCGGTCGGTGCTCCGGAATTTCTCATCGGAGCCGGATCTCCGCCGTGCAACGAAGACAGAGAAGAGCACTGCGCAATCCATCGGTGAGTCCACTCCATCATGCTCGCCTGGTTCGCCGCTATGTTTAGCATCATTTGGAACGGAGTTTTTGCGCTTGGGGGTCGGATTGGGCCAGCTCCGGCCATGCTTCGTCGCGAATCCAGGGCGGCGCCGCCGCGTGTCTGGTAGAGGAAGAAGAAACCGCCTGGGCCGTTGGATCTTATTCAACGGTCACGATTAGATCGGGGGCGTACCCCTTCGTGGCTTTGATCCGGGCCGTCGATCACCGATCCATCGGTCCACGGGTTATACCGCTTCATATGTGATGAAGATCTAATCTGAACCCTCGGATTATAATCCAACGACTCTGGTTTCCACGTACCCCTTCGCCGAGGCAAACTTTCTAAAGAGCCCCTCGGTTTTCACATAATAAACCCGCCGTCCTGTGCGGGTGTAGCCTGAGTCTCGGGAATCTTGCGCCGAGCCCCCTGCGCTTCTGTTTAATTGAGGCCCAGTCCAGAACCCATTTAATTTGAATAAATGAAATAGAAAATGGATTTTTAATATGAAAATAATTACTGAAACTTGATAAATTCATAGAAAATTCATACTTGCTCCAAATTAGTCCATTCCACTTTCTAAATTTTTATAATTTAATTCTCTATCACTTAGAGCCTCTGTTTTGTCATGAAAACAATTAGAAATTTAATCTCTCACTTAATCCATTTTAAACACATAAAACCTTTGAAAATTCATAACTTAAAATCCACAACTCCAAAATTAATAATTCTTTTTCCTGTGATCTTATTTTAATATGTAGATTATTAATATGTATTTTGCATATATGTTTGGTGTAATGTTAATTTTGCCTATACCATGTATGTTTGTATTGCTACGACTAGCAGTGAGGTCACGAGGATCTGAAGAATCATCCTGGTACCTGGAATCTCAAGTCCCAGGCAAGTTGTGCCCTTGATCACTTCTTTTCACCTACTCATGTTCTAATTAATCATAATGATCTGCATAGGTTAATTTTGATGGGACCCAATAGGTTACCCTAGTTTGTCTATCTTTATACCTTGTTTACCACTGAACTTTCTGGGTAGTACTTGCTAGTGCTATATGTGGTTTTGGGTATGAAGATTACACTATTCATGATTATACTTTTGTTATCAGTTGTTATTTATGGTTCATGTTAAGATCATTATGTTAATTGGAACATGGAGAACCACCCGGGAAAACAGTGCTACCACAAGGGTGGAATGGGACGCCCTTGGCTGATTAATTAGGAAAGCTAGTGGAAGACTACCTTACCCGAAAGGGGCAAGGGCAGTAGGGGAGTGGTCAGTGTAGGGAGGCCCTCGGGAGGATTATGCTGCGATGGCGGTCCTGCAAGGGATTCCTGCACTGGAACTTCCTATAAACTGTAGCGGGTTTTCTGAAGCTAGTGGAACTTTGTAAAGGCCTCGTAATGTTACCCTGCCTCGCCTCCTCGGTAGAGGTGTATGGGATTGGCCGTCTCTTGGCAGATGGGTAACATGACTTGTGGGTAAAGATGCGCAACCTCTGCAGAGTGTAAAACTGGTATACTAGCCGTGCTCACGGTCATGAGCGGCTCGGACACTCACATGATTAAATTATGGAACTTAAATTCAATTTGTCATATGCATTGCATCGCAGGTGAGGTTGTTACTTTTGTTCTACTATTTAATTGGGTTGGTATTTACTTATACTTAGTAACTGCTAATAAAATTTTGACCAACTTTAAAAGCAATGCTCAGCTCTAACCATCTTCTTTGGTAAGTCTTACCCTTCACGTGAGCTCCCACCTTTGGCGAGTTCATGCACATTATTCCCCACAACTTGTTGAGCGATGAACGTATGTGAGCTCACTCTTGCTGTCTCACACACCCCACAGGTCAAGAACAGGTACTGCAGGATGAGGCGCATGGAGGATGCTGTGATGAGTTCGCGAGAGGTCTAGGTCGTCATCTCCCAGTCAACTTTGGGTTGCTGGACCGTTGTCTCCTTATAATGTAATTATTTATTTTGTATAGAACTCCTGTTATGTAGTAAAGATGTGACATTCGATCCTGTGCCATGATTCATCATATGTGTGAGACTTGGTCCCAGCACACCTGGTGATTATGTTTACGCCCGGGTTTTGGACCCCTAAAATCCGGGTGTTACAGTCGATGGTGGTGGAGCTCCGACTGCACGGGGAGAAGGTCGGTGAGCACGGACCTGGAGAAAGATGGGTTAGGGGCAAACCAGAGGGTGTCTCGCGTTGCTGGCGAGGAGGCGGAGCTCATCGAGGCAACGAACGTGGCAAAAGCTCGATGACGGCCATGGAACGGATGACGGACCACGGTAGAGCTCTGCGGGCGCGCGCAGTGCGAGAGACAGAGAGCGAGGGTGTTCGACAAAGGGCGCAACTGAGCGAGGGGAGCGAGTGAGTGGGTGCGGGCTCCAAAAAAGGGCTCGGGCGCGTGGGGGAGTGGCCGGGAAACGGGTGTCATGGGCGCGTCCAAGACGGAGAGCGTGTGCGAGAGGTTAGGGAAGGGAGTATTAGCTGACAGGCGGGGTCCGCAGACCAACGAGGGCAAGCGTGAGAACGAGCGGTCAGCGCTGACAGAGAGTGTAACACTCCTGGTGTGACTATAACTAAAACTTGAGCATGACATCATAGCATTGGTATTGCATATGTTTGATACACTTAGAGTGGATTCACTAGGCAAAAATTTCAAACAAGTTGTATTGTTTTAATGTTTTGCAAATAGGACCCTCGATAGGAAGCTTTAACCCTAAATAGGTATTAAAGAGGTAAAACTTAACCCAAGTTGAGAAAACCTAAATACTTTAGGGTAATAGTTATAAATGTCCCCAAAAACAAAGTTGAGTCACATTTATACCCCTGGGTACCAAAAATCTCAAATAGAACCCTGGAAAACCCTAAAACTAAACCCTAGGGGCCTATGTGCAAAATTGGTCCACTTTTGGACTAAAGTCCAAAAACCAAGTCAAATAAGGTTCTTAAGTCCTTTGGTTCACAAATATGTGGACTTGAAAGCCAAACCCTAAGTTTTGGACTCAATTGCAAAATGGACCTCATTTGAGTTCTATACTAAGTCTGAAATTTCAGTGATATTGGCTCCACTTTGGGGCTTTGTAACTTTCAAAGCATGGGGTTTGTGCCCTAGGTCACCACATCAAAATTATAGCCCAATTATAGGACAACAAGTTTGCTTAAGAGTGCAGGCCATGTTCTTGTAAGAAAATGGGAGATAATCATGCCCAAACTTTGGCTGTCAGGCGGATTAAGTCTGAAAATCAGACTGACACTGACATTGGACCATCTTTGGAAACAGTTTATGACTAATCTAGTAAGAATTTGCCCATGGCTGCTGTAACAAAGATGAAGATGGTATAATGAACAACAACTTTGCTGCAGAACCTCGGATAGGTTGCCATGGAAATTTGAGAGAAAATCAAGCTCCAACTCGCTCTGTCAGTCAACTGAATACCATTTCCCATGGTACAGTGTCTGCACCGGATCAGACCGCCAGCGCGGCTGTCCTCACCGTCGACGACCGATCTTCGCCGTGATTCGCGTCGCCGCCGTTGTGATTCACGTCGACGATGACCCGATAAGGCCGCCAAGTAAAAACCATGCACCTGGGGATAACTCCGGTGACTCACCGCCGTACCCCTCGTGCTCTGCGGCTGTGGCAGATAAGTTCACCGACGAGAGCCGCCTTCCGGCCTTGTGCCACATGCCTGAGTATCTCCACCGCATCGTCGTAAGCCTTAGTAACTCTCCGTTGATCGCCGGAATGACCGCCACGGTAGAAGCCACGAATCCATTGCGCCAGTATTCTTCTCCCTTTCCGGCCGCCGCGCGTCCTCCTCAAAATTCACCGGCCACCGCCCTTGGAGCCTATAAATTGAGGGCGGGGATAGTTGCGCCATGTAATCATCAAGCTATAGCACCCACTCTCATCTCCAATCGTTCCCCGTAGCTCCCCAATTTGGGATTACCCCCAAATCGATCGAAGAACGCCGCGAAACCAAGCTCACCGTGGTCAGCTCAATTCGGGTCAGCTCCTCCCCTCTGCTCCCTTGTTTAAGCATTCACATACATTGGTGATACTCGCCAACCCATCCAATTGAATTAGGAGCCCACTCGTCGCAGGGAACGCGTTCATCTACCCGCAACATCCATGGTCGTCGTGGTCAGTGCAAACCATAGGGTCATTAGTGAAATTAGGTTGGGGAACTGGATCAGGGTAGGTCCAATTTGGTGACAGGCGCTCGGGAGCGCCGGTCTTGGCCCCCTCCGGCCGGTTTAGCTCGCCGGAGCTAAGCTTTCCGCACGGACCGCCGCCGGGGACTTCTCTATGCAAAGGGGAAGAAGATGGGGGTTCTTAGTGCAAATAGTCAGTGACTTGGTTAAACAGTGAAATAACCTGTTCTCGGTTAGTAAAAACTTCGGGGCCCTTTCTGTAAAGACACCAGCGCGGGCGTGGGCACGTGCATTTCTTCTGGTAATGGGCCGACCTGGGCTGAATTCGGTCCAGTACTATTCCTCCGTTTTTCTTTTTCTTTTATCTCCAGAGCCAAAACAATTATAGAAAACAGTAGAAAAATGGCAAAATTGTAAAACCAATTTTCCTAGGTTCATAGTTTTCCCTAGAATTTAATAAAAATAAGTTTGTGATTTTTAGAGGAAATAAGAAATTTTGGGGTACTTAAAATGGTTAAAAGTATTAGTTATGGATTTTTAGAAAATTATTGGTAAGTCCAAAAATGCCCAAACTTTTTATGGGAACTTAAAACAATATTTAGAAGCCTTGGGTAGAATATGAGTTGATTTGGACCATGTTTGATAACTAGAACCCAAAACCACCCCCTGCCCTATGAACTCCTTTACTGACTCCGGAAACCCTAGGTTCTCGGAGTACCGTGAAGGAAAGTTGTACTCAAGACTTAGATAATAAGTTTATATTATCTTCGCATCCTCATGAGCATCCCATGGCATCCATTCTTATGCATATATATGGTTATGTTAGAACACGAAGAAGAAGAAGAAGTCACTGAAGAGGGAACTCCACCAACCTCAGATCCTCAAGCAGGCAACTGCTTTTATTTCGATATTTGTGGATCCGAGCAGGACTCACCTGTTAACAAAGGCAAGCCCCGGTGCATTTGCCACCCTCCTTGTTGTTTTAAAATCTTTCTCACTTGCTTGATGCATTAGGTGATAGGAGTTGATTGATAAAATAATTCCTGCATTACCTTCCTTGAATTTGATTACCTTCCTTGATCCCCCGTTTTACAAAAGATTTTGATGCTTAGCCTTGCTTTAGAAAAACAAAATGTTTTGTTTTTACAAAGGATGATATGGCAAAAGTGGGTGGGATGTTTTCGAAAATAAAACTTGATGGTGAACCCATCACGGCCTTGATGGATTCAACATCTGGAAAAGATGTACCTCTGCCAGGTACCAAACTTTGGGTTTGAAAAGATTAAGCTGAGACCGGGCGGGTGACTTGCACGAGAAAGGAGTCTCGGTGTAGTGTCTCCGTCTGAGTCGATTAAGGACCTTGTCGATGTAGGCTTGATGATCGAGGACCCTTTAGCTGGTCACATGCCTCGTCATGGGTAAGCCTTGCTTCGGGCAGACTAAGGCCGGAATAAGATAACACGAAATGGGCGTGGAGCGGTGGCGAGAGTAGTGTGTACCCTCCGTGGCAAGAGGCTGGACGGTGGTGTATTTGTGCTCTCGGTTTGCGTGAACCTGATCCGGTCTTAAGAACCCCGGTGGCGGGTTAACATATGCAAGGGTTAAGTGCTACATATGTCGTGTGATTGGAGATCCTCAGCTGAGTATAATCGATTCGGATCGCCGTACCTTCGCGGTTATGAAGACTTGGTCACTGACCTACACGTAGCATTCCACTAAAGATGATGGATATTTGTTAAGAAATTGGCTAGTGCAGGACCAGTGATTGAACTAGGGTAGAAAGAACTCTAGTTGCAGGTGAATGAACTTAACTGGTCAAATAAAATTGGATTTTTAAGGATCCACTTTAGTAAGCATTTATGCAAAACAGAGTCTTTGAGTATTGAGAAGCCTTACCTTGACTCCCTAAAAGCCAGCATACCCTTGAGAGTCTTTTCTTTAGTCAGGTAAGTCTTGCTGAGTAATTCCATACTCAGGGTTTATCCCTTCGTTGTTTTTAGGTGAGGAAGTAGCAGATTTCTGCTGCTTCTGTGCCAAGGTGGTTCCCAAAGAAGAAACCCAAGACTGAAGTGCGGGAGGACTTGGTCCTCCATATAGAACTTTTACTTAAATCTTCTCGGGAGGAGTTTTTGCCTCCCTTGGTTTGTATAATATTACTAATCAGCACTCGCTTTTAGTTCTGGTCTGTAATAAAACAACTTGAGCTTGCTTTTAAATAAATGTGAACTATGTAATCGCTTCCGCAATTCTTTATTTCCGATGTTCTGTAATGTCCGCAAGACGGGTGAATCGTTCCTGGTAAGGTAAGGAAAGATACCGAACTTGTCAAGTAATTCAGGGGCACATACAGGGTTGTCTGAAGTCCGTTGGACAAGGACAACTGTAGGTGTGCCTAATTACTTGGGAGGTTCCGTCACAGCTGGTATCGGAGCGTAGCCCTTCTTTACAGACATTATGAGGCATCTTCAAAAGGATTTTTGTAAGTCTTACCTAAAAATTCTTTTCTCTTCTTACCTAAGTATTCTGAAGAGTCTATCTTAAAGACCAGATAGGAAGAGTGCAATATATAGAAGGTTGAATCGACTAAGGTTGATTTTGTACTTACACATGCATCATGCTAAGAATTATATTAATAAATTTTCCCCCCTTAGAAAGATGCCGCCACGCACAAGGCTAACGGCACGTAAGTCAACGGGACCAATTGGAGTACCCCGGCATCAACTAGTCCCTCGACACGAAAGTAGCAGCAGCGGAAGTAATGACCCCATAGGAGACCTTGAAGCCCGAGTGAGTCGACTTCAAGCAGAGCTGCAACACAGGACCAATGCTTGGGTCGCAGACGGAGATAGAATCAATGAACTAAGAAGGGACATCCGTCACCTGCAGGATCAGCTTGCTGATCGAGACTTAGCACTTGACTGGGCGGTACAGTCTCATTTGCTGGCATGTGCTAAGGAAGCAAGGGCTCAGGCCCGAATTAAAGAACTTAGCTCAACTGTCGACGACCTGCAGGTCTACTGCAATACGTTGCATGAGGAAGTCCATATACTATACTCACAATTACACCCTAGTGTGCCTGCACACTCTGCTGAGGCGGAAGCCGGACCCTCTCACGTTGCGAGACGCGCGTTGGGTGGGGAGTTAGACCTTTTTGAACCCCCTCCTTCTTTGAGGTTGGTCGACGTCTGGACTCCCACACCTGACGATGAGGCCACCAAAAGTAACGGAAAGCAGGACTAATGGTGTAATAGAAGTAGAGTAGTGTATTGTAGAATGTACGGTTGTATAATAGGTTGAACTTTTGTATAATGGGTAATGTATCCTGTTATGTAATATCGAGTCTGTATCATTACTTTTTATAGTAATGTAAAATGGAAGGTATCTTTGGCATATTATGTTTATTCAAATGTTTTTGCCTCAGATGCCGACCAGGACTCGCGGACAGGACGCAGCCGGAACTTCTGGGGGTCGGGATGTCACCCCAAATCCACCTCCGGTTCCACCCACGCTAGCCGAGGCGATTGCCGCCTTGGTGAATGCCACCGCAGACAATACCCGCTTCCTTAGGGAAATGGCGGGTCAGCAGCAGTTCCAGCAGCAGGCAGGAAGAGGATTTCAGCAAGGTCCCCGTGAAACCACCTATCTGGACTTCTCCGAAACTCGTCCACCTCTATTCACCAAAGCAGAAGACCCGCTAGAAGCCGACGAGTGGATACGAGTTATTGAACAAAAGTTTGGTCTTCTTCGTTGTTCTGAAACGCAGAAGCCATTGTTCGCGGCACAGCAACTACGTGGCCCTGCCAGTACTTGGTGGGGAAATTTTGTGGCTATCCAACCTGACAACCATCAAATCACTTGGGAAGAATTTAAAGCAGCCTTCCGTGAGCACTACATACCTGAAGGGGTGCTGCATATGAAACAAGAGGAATTCATGAAGCTGAAACAAGGAGGAGACACCATCAATCAGTATCTTAACAAGTTTAATCACCTGTCGCAGTATGCCATCGACCAGGTGAATACTGATTTGAAGAAAAAGAACTGTTTTATGAGAGGTCTAAATGACCGGTTGCAGCGAAAGATGGCCACATGTATTGATCTCACATATGGAAAGGCTGTCAGTACAGCCTTATCTGTGGAAGCAAAATACTCAAGTTCTGGGAAGAATAAGGGATTCAGTGGTGAGAGGCCTAATCAGGGCCAGGCGAAGAGGCAACGGTTCGTCATCCGGCCTTCTAGCCAAAACCGTACTTTTTCCCGTCCACCAGCATTCCCTTTCAAACAACCCATTATTATCCGCCCCAACAATACCTCCATTTCCCCAAATCAGCCGGGTGCCCCAGGCACTCGATTCCCTACCTTGCCCAGCTCTTCCACTGGGTGTTTCAATTGCGGCAAGTCAGGACATTTTATCAAAGACTGCCCATACCCCAAGCAAAATCAATCCAATGCTCAGCAAGGAACTGGGAAGTCCACTCAGCCCAAGGGAAATGCTGTGGGGAGAAATACCAAGAAAACGGGGCGTGTATACTACACTCAAGTGGCCACTACACCAGAAGGAGAGCCGGTGATGATGGGTACGTTTCCCGTGGCCAGTCACCCTGCAATTATTCTTTTTGATTCTGGTGCTTCGCATACCTTCATTAGCAAGAAATTTGTGGAGCAACATCACATTGCATGCCATGAATCAAGAGAGGGATTTAAAATTCATTCACCTGGGGTACACATTTTTACTAGAGAAGTGGCCTATGAAGTGCCAGTAACAATGGCCGGACGGAACTTTCCTGCTAACATGATTGTTCTCAAAGGCCAGGATATAGATGTAATTTTGGGTATGAATTGGTTAACCCAACACAAGGCAATCCTCAACACTGAACTCAGAACTGTCAGGTTGAGCTATAATCAAGAAGAAATTCTTTTGTCTCTCCCCGAAACCAATCCAGCCAAAGCTTCTGGTAGAATATTTGAAGCCATTGTACCGGAGATCAAGAACATTCCGGTAGTATGTGAGTTTCCAGATGTATTTCCAGAAGATTTGCCTGGACTGCCCCCTGAAAGAGATGTAGAATTCGTAATTGAGCTAAAGCCCGGTACGGCTCCCATCTCCCGAAGGTCGTACCGTATGCCCCCTAATGAGTTGGCGGAATTGAAGATTCATTTACAAGATCTACCGAATAAGGGATTCATCCGGCCAAGCTCGTCCCCATGGGGTTTCCCCGCCATTTTTGTTAAGAAGAAGGATCAAACCTTGCGGATGTGCGTGGATTATCGACCCCTGAATGAGGTCACCATCAAGAATAAGTACCCTCTTCCAAGGATCGACATCTTATTTGATCAACTGACTGGGGCGAGGGTATTTTCCAAAATTAATCTCAGGTCGGGCTATCACCAAATCCGTATTCGGCCCGAGGATATACCGAAGACCGCATTTACTACGCGGTATGGATTGTTTGAATACTTGGTAATGTCTTTCGGGCTCACAAATGCTCCTGCCCACTTCACCTATTTGATGAACTCGGTGTTCATGCCCGAGTTGGACAAGTTCGTGGTGGTCTTCATCGATGATATTTTAATATACTCTAAAAATGAAGAGGAGCATGCTCAACATCTACGGATTGTATTGACGCGCCTGACGGAACATCAACTGTATGCCAAGTTCAGCAAGTGCGCGTTCTGGCTGGAGGAAATTCAATTTTTGGGGCACGTGTTATCAGCTAAAGGAATTGCGGTAGATCCTAGCAAGGTCAAAGATATTCTGGAGTGGAAACCCCCAACTACTGTTCACCAATTCCGGAGTTTTCTTGGACTAGCTGGATATTATCGCAGATTCATACCCGATTTTTCTAAGCTTGTGAAGCCAATCACAAGTTTATTGAAGAATGATATTAAATTCAATTGGTCTTCTAAGTGTAATGAAGCCTTTGAGCAATTGAAGACATTATTAACCACTGCTCCGGTATTGGCTCAACCGGACATCACTAAGCCTTTTGATGTATATTGTGATGCATCTGGCAGTGGGATCGGCTGTGTACTAATGCAAAAAGGCCGAGTAATTGTGTATGCTTCAAGGCAGTTGCGCCGACATGAGGAGCATTATCCAACTCATGATCTGGAGCTAGCTGCTGTGGTTCATGCCCTGAAAATATGGCGTCACTATCTGCTGGGAAATATCTGTCACATATATACAGATCATAAAAGTTTGAAGTACATCTTTACCCAGTAAGAGTTAAATATGAGGCAAAGACGATGGCTTGAGCTCATTAAAGACTATGAACTAGAGATCCATTATCACCCAGGCAAGGCCAATGTGGTGGCAGATGCATTGAGTCGTAAGAGTTCCTGCCACTGTCTTATGGCAAAGACCTCCGAGAACACTTTATGTCAAGAAATGGAGAAGCTAAACCTGGGGATAATCCAGCAAGGGACTCTAAATCAGCTAAGGCTTGAGTCAATCATTCTGCAGAAGATAATTGATGCTCAAAAGGATAATCTGGGTATGAAGCACATACGAGAGAAGATAAGGGCTGGAACAGCCAAATGTTTCAAGGAAGACGATCAAGGTGTGTTATGGTTTAACAACCGCATAGTAGTGCCAAAGAATGAAGAACTCCGCCAGCAAATCTTAGATGAAGCGCATCTTAGTCGCTATTCTATTCATCCGGGAAGCACTAAGATGTATCATGATCTAAAACAACACTACTGGTGGACGAAGATGAAAATTGAAATTGCACGCTATGTGGCTAAGTGTGACACTTGCAGACATGTCAAGGCCATACACATGAAAACTGCCGGTCCATTGCAGTCATTACCAATACCAACAGGGAAATGGGAAGACATAAGCATGGACTTCATTGTGGGATTGCCCAGGATCGCAAAAGGGTATGACTCTATCTGGGTGATTGTTGATCGACTTACAAAGGTTGCTCATTTTCTGCCGGTCAAGACATATTACCCGGTACTTACCTATGCGGAATTATATATTGCTCGTATTCTCAGTTTGCATGGTGTTCCAAAGACTATAGTGTCGGATCGTGGACCACAATTTGTATCTAAATTTTGGGAAGAACTTCATAAATCCCTGGGTACTAAGTTACTCCACAGTTCGGCCTATCATCCTCAAACCAGCGGACAAACTGAGAGAGTGAACCAAATACTTGAAGATATGTTGCGGGCATGTGTCCTGGATTTCTCACCAAAATGGGATGAATGTTTACCCTTGGCGGAGTTTTCATACAATAATAGTTATCAAGAAAGTATTAGGATGGCACCTTTTGAAGCTTTATATGGACAACGGTGTCGGACTCCGCTAAATTGGTCTGAACCTGGTGAAAGGTGCTTCTTTAGACCTGATCTGGTGAAAGAAGCCGAGAATAAGGTTCAGAAAATTATTCATAATATGAAGAAAGCACAAGCTCGTTAGAAGAGTTATGCAGACACACGGCGAATGCCCTTATATTTCCTGGAAGGAGACTATGTTTACCTGAAAGTCTCACCAATGAAAGGAGTATCGCGTTTTGGGGTTAAAGGGAAGCTTGCACCCAGGTACATTGGTCCATTCCTGGTACTTGAGCAATGTGGACCAGTGGCATACCGACTCCAACTACCCGAAACTTTGTCTGCTGTGCATAATGTATTCCATGTGTCACAATTGAAAAAGTGTCTTTGGGTTCCCGATCGAACCATTGAAGTGACAGATGTTGTCCTGGAACCAGACTTAATGTACTCAGAATATCCTATTCGAGTTCTAGATCAAAAGGACAGGGTTACCCGGAGAAAGACTCTCAAGTTCTACAAGATACAATGGAACCAGCATTCGGAGGATGAGGCTACGTGGGAAACTCAAGACTTCTTGAATAAGAATTTCCCAGGCTTTCTAGCCTCATGTAATTTATAAAGTGTATATAGTTATTGCAATAAAGGAGTGAACCCCCACACCACCCCTGCCTTGTACCAGAAATAAGGAAATAAAAATGTGACACATTTCCTTTTCCATTACTCACCCTAGGACTTTAAATCTCGGGACGAGATTCTTTTATGGGGGGAAGGATGTAACACTCCTGGTGTTACTATAACTAAAACTTGAGCATGACATCATAGCATTGGTATTGCATATGTTTGATACACTTAGAGTGCATTCACTAGGCAAAAATTTCAAACAAGTTGTATTGTTTTAATGTTTTGCAAATAGGACCCTGGATAGGAAGCTTTAACCCTAAATAGGTATTAAAGAGGTAAAACTTAACCCAAGTTGAGAAAACCTAAATACTTTAGGGTAATAGTTATAAATGTCCCCAAAAACAAAGTTGAGTCACATTTATACCCCTGGGTACCAAAAATCTCAAATAGAACCCTGGAAAACCCTAAAACTAAACCCTAGGGGCCTATGTGCAAAATTGGTCCACTTTTGGACTAAAGTCCAAAAACCAAGTAAAATAAGGTTCTTAAGTCCTTTGGTTCACAAATATGTGGACTTGAAAGCCAAACCCTAAGTTTTGGACTCAATTGCAAAATGGACCTCATTTGAGTTCTATACTAAGTCTGAAATTTCAGTGATATTGGCTCCACTTTGGGGCTTTGTAACTTTCAAAGCATGGGGTTTGTGCCCTAGGTCACCACATCAAAATTATAGCCCAATTATAGGACAACAAGTTTGCTTAAGAGTGTAGGCCATGTTCTTGTAAGAAAATGGGAGATAATCATGCCCAAACTTTGGCTGTCAGGCGGATTAAGTCTGAAAATCAGACTGACACTGACATTGGATCATCTTTGGAAACAGTTTATGACTAATCTAGTAAGAATTTGCCCATGGCTGCTGTAACAAAGATGAAGATGGTATAATGAACAACAACTTTGCTGCAGAACCTCGGATAGGTTGCCATGGAAATTTGAGAGAAAATCAAGCTCCAACTCGCTCTGTCAGTCAACTGAATACCATTTCCCATGGTACAGTGTCTGCACCGGATCAGACCGCCAGCGCGGCTGTCCTCACCGTCGACGACCGATCTTCGCTGTGATTCGCGTCGCCGCCGTTGTGATTCACGTCGACGATGACCCGATAAGGCCGCCAAGTAAAAACCATGCACCTGGGGATAACTCCGGTGGCTCACCGCCGTACCCCTCGTGCTCTGCGGCTGTGGCAGATAAGTTCACCGACGAGAGCCGCCTTCCGGCCTTGTGCCACATGCCTGAGTATCTCCACCGCATCGCCGTAAGCCTTAGTAACTCTCCGTTGATCGCCGGAATGACCGCCACGGTAGAAGCCACGAATCCATTGCGCCAGTATTCTTCTCCCTTTCCGGCCGCCGCGCGTCCTCCTCAAAATTCACCGGCCACCGCCCTTGGAGCCTATAAATTGAGGGCGGGGATAGTTGCGCCATGTAATCATCAAGCTATAGCACCCACTCTCATCTCCAATCGTTCCCCGTAGCTCCCTAATTTGGGATTACCCCAAATCGATCGAAGAACGCCGCGAAACCAAGCTCGCCGTGGTCAGCTCAATTCGGGTCAGCTCCTCCCCTCTGCTCCCTTGTTTAAGCATTCACATACATTGGTGATACTCGCCAACCCATCCAATTGAATTAAGAGCCCACTCGTCGCCGGGAACGCGTTCATCTACCCGCAACATCCATGGTCGTCGTGGTCAGTGCAAACCATAGGGTCATTAGTGAAATTAGGTTGGGGAACTGGATCAGGGTAGGTCCAATTTGGTGACAGGCGCTCGGGAGCGCCGGTCTTGGCCCCCTCCTGCCGGTTTAGCTCGCCGGAGCTAAGCTTTCCGCACGGACCGCCGCCGGTGACTTCTCTATGCAAAGGGGAAGAAGATGGGGGTTCTTAGTGCAAATAGTCAGTGACTTGGTTAAACAGTGAAATAACCTGTTCTCGGTTAGTAAAAACTTCGGGGCCCTTTCTGTAAAGACACCAGCGCGGGCGCGGGCACGCGCATTTCTTCTGGTAATGGGCCGACCTGGGCTGAATTCGGTCCAGTACTATTCCTCCGTTTTTCTTTTTCTTTTATCTCCAGAGCCAAAACAATTATAGAAAACAGTAGAAAAATGGCAAAATTGTAAAACCAATTTTCCTTGGTTCATAGTTTTCCCTAGAATTTAATAAAAATAAGTTTGTGATTTTTAGAGGAAATAAGAAATTTTGGGGTACTTAAAATGGTTAAAAGTATTAGTTATGGATTTTTAGAAAATTATTGGTAAGTCCAAAAATGCCCAAACTTTTTATGGGAACTTAAAACAATATTTAGAAGCCTTGGGTAGAATATGAGTTGATTTGGACCATGTTTGATAACTAGAACCCAAAACCACCCCCTGCCCTATGAACTCCTTTACTGACTCCGGAAACCCTAGGTTCTCGGAGTACCGTGAAGGAAAGTTGTACTCAAGACTTAGATAATAAGTTTATATTATCTTCGCATCCTCATGAGCATCCCATGGCATCCATTCTTATGCATATATATGGTTATGTTAGAACACGAAGAAGAAGAAGAAGTCACTGAAGAGGGAACTCCACCAACCTCAAATCCTCAAGAAGGCATCTGCTTTTATTTCGATATTTGTGGATCCGAGCAGGACTCACCTGTTAACAAAGGCAAGCCCCGGTGCATTTGCCACCCTCCTTGTTGTTTTAAAATCTTTCTCACTTGCTTGATGCATTAGGTGATAGGAGTTGATTGATAAAATAATTCCTGCATTACCTTCCTTGAATTTGATTACCTTCCTTGATCCCCCGTTTTACAAAAGATTTTGATGCTTAGCCTTGCTTTAGAAAAACAAAATGTTTTGTTTTTACAAAGGATGATATGGCAAAAGTGGGTGGGATGTTTTCGAAAATAAAACTTGATGGTGAACCCATCACGGCCTTGATGGATTCAACATCTGGAAAAGATGTACCTCTGCCAGGTACCAAACTTTGGGTTTGAAAAGATTAAGCTGAGACCGGGCGGGTGACTTGCACGAGAAAGGAGTCTCGGTGTAGTGTCTCCGTCTGAGTCGATTAAGGACCTTGTCGATGTAGGCTTGATGATCAAGGACCCTTTAGCTGGTCACATGCCTCGTCATGGGTAAGCCCTTCTTTGGGCAGACTAAGGCCGGAATAAGATAACACGAAATGGGCGTGGAGCGGTGGCGAGAGTAGCGTGCACCCTCCGTGGCAAGAGGCTGGACGGTGGTGTATCTATGCTCTCGGTTTGCGTGAACCTGATCCGTTCTTAAGAACCCCGGAGGCGGGTTGACATATGCAAGGGTTAAGTGCTACATATGTCGTGTGATTGGAGATCCTCAGCTGAGTATAATCGATTCGGATCGCCGTACCTTCGCGGTTATGAAGACTTGGTCACTGACCTACATGTAGCATTCCACTAAAGATGATGGATATTTGTTAAGAAATTGGCTAGTGCAGGACCAGTGATTGAACTAGGGTAGAAAGAACTCTAGTTGCAGGTGAATGAACTTAACTGGTCAAATAAAATTGGATTTTTAAGGATCCACTTTAGTAAGCATTTATGCAAAACAGAGTCTTTGAGTATTGAGAAGCCTTACCTTGACTCCCTAAAAGCCAGCATACCCTTGAGAGTCTTTTCTTTAGTCGGGTAAGTCTTGCTGAGTAATTCCATACTCAGGGTTTATCCCTTCGTTGTTTTTAGGTGAGGAAGTAGCAGATTTCTGCTGCTTCTGTGCCAAGGTGGTTCCCAAAGAAGAAACCCAAGACTGAAGTGCGGGAGGACTTGGTCCTCCATATAGAACTTTTACTTAAATCTTCTCGGGAGGAGTTTTTGCCTCCCTTGGTTTGTATAATATTACTACTCAGCACTCGCTTTTAGTTCTGGTCTGTAATAAAACAACTTGAGCTTGCTTTTAAATAAATGTGAACTATGTAATCGCTTCCGCAATTCTTTATCTCCGATGTTCTATAATGTCCGCAAGACGGGTGAATCGTTCCTGGTAAGGTAAGGAAAGATACCGAACTTGTCAAGTAATTCAGGGGCACATACAGGGTTGTCTAAAGTCCGTTGGACAAGGACAACTGTAGGTGGGCCTAATTACTTGGGAGGTTCCGTCACAGAGAGGGCCCACCGAGCAGCGAGAGAGAACGGGCGCGTGCGCAAAAAGATCGGCACTAACAGGCCGGTCCCACCGGGCAGCAGGAGGGAGAGGGAGAGAGGGCGCGTGCACGGTCACGGGCCATCGCTGACAGGTGGGGTCCACCTGACAGGCGACGCGGGTGCGCGCGGCCTGGCTGGGCTGAGTTGGGCCGAGTGGGATGAAATTGGTTTTTCCTTTTCTCTGAATTTTCTAATGCCTTTTCTATTTATTTTCTCTATGGATTTCAAATCAAATTCAAACCAAATTTCAAATTCAAACCAATTCAAACATGTGCATCAAACAAAAGAATAATTTAGGCTCAACATGATGCAACCTTTCATGACTCACATAAGTTTTGAAAAAATAAATAATTAATCCCTCACCTAATTAACCTAACTCTATTGAAAAGGAAGAGAGAGGAAGCCTAGAGAGAGACAAGAGGTAACACCTGAATTTGGTAGGCATTTAGAGAAGAAATTTTATACCCCCGAATTCAGGGTGTTACAAACCCATCCCCCATAAAAAGAATCTCGCCCTCGAGATTCAGGGTTGGCTACCAAAGAGTTCAGGGTACTTGGCTTTCAGATCATCTTCTCTTTCCTAGGTTGTTTCTTCCTCTGAATGATGGCCCCACTTGACTTTGCACATCTTGATGGTGCTTCTTCGAGTGACTCTGTCTGCTGTCTCTAGAATCTAAGTTAGATTCTCAATGTATGTTAAGTCTTCCTGGACCTCAAGATCCTTGGTTGGCAATTGCTCCTCTGGAACTCACAAGCATTTGTTCAGCTAAGACACATGGAACTCATCATGCACAGCTGACAGACTTTCTGGTAGGCTGATCTGATATGCCACTTCTCCATGTCTTGCCTGAATCTAGTACGATCCGATGTATCGAGGTGCTAGCTTGCCCTTGATTCCGAACCTTTTGATTCCTCTGATGGGTGACACCTTCAAGTAGACATAATCTCCCACTTCAAAATTCAGATCCCTTCTTGTGTCCGTGTAGCCTCGCTGCCTAGACTACGCTGTCTTCAGATTCTCTTGAACCATCCTCATGTTTTCTTCAGCTTCAAGCAAAATATCTGGATCGAACACCTGCCTTTCACCGGGTTGGTCCCAATGCAACGGAGTTCGACAATTCCTCCCATAGAGTGCTTGGAATGGTGACATCTTCAGACTGGCCTGCTAGCTGTTGTTGTAAGAGAATTCTGCATACGATAGCCTTTTGTCCCAACCTAACTTGTCTTGCAACGCACAAGCTCTAAACATATCTTCAAGAATCTGGTTTGTTCTCTTAGTTTGACCATCTGTCTGCGGGTGATAAACTGAACTAAACTTCAAGTGTGTGCCCAAAGCTTCATGCAATTACTGCCAGAAGTGAGGAGTGAATTGTGTTCCTCGATCAGACATTATCTTCTTTGGAACACCATGCAAGCATACAATCCGAGACATGTATAGTTGTGCCAACACTGCACTATTATTCGTGGTCTTGACTGGTATGAAATGGTCTGCCTTTGTTAAACGGTCCACTACTACCCAGATGGAGTCATAACCAGCCCGAGTGCTAGGCAGACCGACTATAAAGTCCATCCCGATCTCATCCCATTTCTACTGAGGAATCTGCAACGTCTGCAACAAACCTGCGGATCTCTAATGTTCTGCCTTGATTCTCTGACAACTGTCGCATATGGCAACATACTTTGCGATCTCCCTTTTCATACTATACCACCAGAATCTTTTCTTCAGGTCTTGGTTCATCTTGTCGCTACCAAGGTATATGAAATTAGTTGTCTCATGAGCTTCCTTGAGAATCAGTTCCCGAATCGACTTGATGTCAGGAACGCACAACCTATCTTTAAACCACACCATGCCTTCTGCGTCTTCATGAAAATCCTTGCCTTTCCCATCTATGATCAGCTGTTGAATCTCATTGATCTTCTCATCATCTTTCTAGCCCTTCCTGATATCTTGTTCTAGAGTGGGTTCCAGCTCAGCTATCACTCCTTGGTTGTTGTTTAGAAATCTGAGACTTACGCCACTACTCTCCCTTCTTGCATTAACATGTATCCCAGTCTGGTGTACAAAGCATCACAATATATTGAGAATGGCTTGTGAACATCTGGCAGAATCAATACCGGTGCGGTTGTCAACTTCTTCAATGTTTCAAAGGACACTTAGCACTCTGGGGTCCACTTGAATTCAACTTTCTTCGCTAGCAAGGCTGTCATTGGCTTAACAATCTTGGAGAACCTTCAATGAAACACCGATAGTATACGGCCATTCCAATGAAATTCTTGATTCCCCAAACGTCTTTTGGTGCTTTCTAGTCTAGAATAGCTGCTACCTTCTTCAAATCCACAACTAATCCATCTCGATTTATAATATGACCCAAGAACAAGACTTCGCTAATCTAGAATTCACAATTACTAAGCTTGGCATACAATTGACAATCTTGTAGCCTCTGCAATACTTTCCTCAAATGCTCTTCATGCTCTTGCTCATTCTGGGAATATATGAGGATATCATCAATAAACACTACTACGAACTTATCGAGGTAGTCCATGAATACACTATTCATCAAGTACATGAAATAAGCTAGTGCATTCGTCAGACCGAATGACATGACAGTGAACTCATAAAGTCCATACTTGGTGATAAATGCGGTCTTCGGTATGTCCGAAGGCCGGATCTTAAGCTGATGGTAACCTGACCTCAGATCTATCTTTGAGAACACACTGGTTCCTCTCAACTGGTCGAACAGATCTTCAATTCTGGGTAGGGGGTACTTGTTCTTGATAGTGACCTCATTCAAAGATCTGTAATCAATGCACATCCTCTTCGTACCATCTTTCTTCTCTACGAACAAAACTAGAGCGACCCAAGGCAAAGTACTTGGTCTGATGTAACCTTTCTCTAACAGTTCGTCAATCTGCTTCTTGAGTTCCACCAATTCTGGTCCGGACACTCTATAAGCTCTCTAAGAAATAGGGGCGGTGCTAGGGATAAGCTCTATGGCAAACTCAACTTTTCTCTCAGGTGACATGCCTGGTAAATCCTCGGGAAACACATCTGGGAATTCAGATAGTACTTTGATAGCTTCCGGTGGTAAGATTCCCTCAATATGGGTGGTGAACTGGTGACAACTTCCTTTCCTTGGTCTAGACAAGACCAACTCCACCAACACTTCCTCTCCTGATAAGGACACTAACTTCACAGTCCTCTTGTCACAACTAAGACTTGCTTGATATTTGGTTAGCCAATTCATCCCTAGTATGACATCTATGGTTACATCCCGGGTACCCATTACTATTAGATCAGTGGGGAACTCTATCCCTCTTATTTGAACTCTTGCACTGGGGCATAATCTATCTGTTTGGGTTCTCCCACCAATTGAACTAACCCTCATAGGTGGATACATGGGTGCTACTGATATATTGTGTGTTTCTACCCATGATGCAATCACATAAAGAATGCGTTGCTCTAGTATCAAATAACACATTTGTAGAATGAGATTCGACTAAGAACATACCTAGTGCCACTCCTAGGGTCTCCTGGGTTGTGTCGGCCTCCTGGTGGTTCACCTTTCCGTACTGCGCATGAGGCTATCCACGGTTGTTGCCTCCTTGTTGCGATGCATTCTATCTGGCAGGGGCATTAGGAGTTAACAACTGCTGAGCTACTTTCTTTGTGCATTGATTTGCCCGGTGGCCTTGTTCCCCATAATGGAAACATCCGCGGCCTCCTCCTTGCACTGGAGCTGTTTGGTTGCTAGGGCTGGAATGTGAGGTGCCTGGTTATTCTGGCGGTACTGCTGCTACTGCTGAGGGAACTGCCTTTGATACTGCTGTTGTTAGTGCTGACGCTGATGCTGATGCTGGTGTCCTTGAGGGTGACTTTGCTTGAATTGTTAGGGTGGATTGCCTGAGTAACAGGGACGGCTGCTGCTCCCGGCCTGAGATCCACCAATCTTGCGTTTCCTGTCCTCCATCTCTCGGTGCTTCCTCTCGGTCATGATTGCTCTATCGATCAAATGCATGAAGGCAGAAAAGGTGTGGTTCATCAGCTGGTAGTGAAGGGTGTCAACCAAACCTCTCATAAAACATTACTACCTCTTGGCATTTGTATTGACATCCTCGGGTGCATAGCAAGATAGCTGCAAAAAATTTGTCCCTGTACTCACTAACTGACAGCGGACCTTGCTTCAATGCTAGAAATTTCTCCTTCCTAATGATCATCAATCCTTCAGGCACATGATAACGATGGAAGTTGTCCCTGAACTCCTCCCAAGCGATGGTTTCAGGGTCGGCATGGGTGGCGAGGTAAGACTCCCACCAGGACTATGCTGCTCCCCTTAGCAGGCGGGGACCATACAAAACCTTCTCACAATCGTTGCACTAAGCAGTGTGCAACTCACGCTCCACGGTACGCAGCCAATCCTCAGCGTCCATGGGGTCAGCAGAATGGGCAAAGACAGGGGGATGACCCCTCATGAACTCCGCTTGCTTGTCCCTGGGCATCTGTGGCATCTACACTTGCATCTAAGGTTGAGGTGGGGGTTGCTGCTGCTGCACCTGCTACATTGCTCCTAAAGTCTAGCCAATCGCTTGGATTGTTTGGGTTTGCATTAGGAATGTAACACCCCTGGTGTTACAAGAACTAAAACTTTGGCATGACATCATATGCATTGACATTTCATTATGTATGTTACACCTAGATTGCATCCACTAGGTAAAAATTTCAAAACAAACTTGTGATGTGATGACTTGACTTGATTAAAGAAGTCTTTGACCCTAGGATAGGGTACTTTCCTAAGGATTAGAAGCATGTGAGTGTGTGAGATGAGAATTAGAGTATGATCTCAAAGGTTAGTAAAGATGTTCAAGAAAGACTAAACTTAGAGAGTTTAAGTGCCACTTAAACCCTAGAATACTCAAAACCATAAAAACCCTAATTAGTGCTCTATAAGGTAACTTTAATTTCTATGCACTTTTGGACCAAAGTGCATAGAGGAAAACAACAACGAGGAAGTCAACAACGAGCAGGAGGACAACTTCGTTGGGATATGGCCGGTCACTGAGCATTATACTTCAATTTCAAGACGGGGCACTTCCCTAACCTGCTGTAGGATGTTCTGCATGCGTTAGGAACCTATGTCCGACCTTTGTATGACATAAGGCGAGTGTCTGAGCCTCCCCAGGCTTGCTACTACATCACTCGCGTGCATATCAGGGTGATGGATGCAGGAGATAGAGGTTTCAAGACTCTATCAGCTCATGAGTCTCTGAAGCCACTATCCACCTATGCTGCTTCGGTCAGCAATGCTGCTAGGCGAGCTCTATGGTCTCTTAGCCACACTTACCGGTAACAGCTGCATGACACGAGGTACAAACATCTTCCTCTACGTCTTCATGGAGAAAGCTAGACCAGTGTTTGTGACACCCCAGGTGTCTATTTCATGTTATGTCGGGAGATTTCTCCTAATCTCATATTGCTCAGTGAAAATTTCTATTTCTTGATCACGTCTATCTCCATTTATCAAGTTACTCATGAATGTTTCACCAAATTTGGAGTTATCCGATCTCGAGAACGACCAAATTTGGAGTCTATTAAAACTTTTTTTGAAGCAAATGCAAACTCGAAAGTCAATCTCGTCTTGCCAATCTCGTCTAAAGTTCATTTATTCAAACTCCCGACAGTTGTTATCCGATCTATATCTGAATCTAGTTTCTTGATATTCGGTCTATGTCCAAATATTTAATCCAAATCCGCATTCTCTAGCAGAACCTCTATTGTGTCAACCTCTAACTAATTATTATGCAAATCAACTTGTTATCTCTATATCATCATTCATCTCTATCTATCAAGTGTATTCTAAAGATTTCTTGAAGTTGAACCGAATGCTCACATGAAAAGATAAATCATATACTTGCTTGAAACTTCTTGTTTGAACAAATGCACATTTTGAAATTCAACCAAGCCTTGCCATCTTGGTCAAACAATTCTAAATAAACTCTACAACAAAAGTTATTAAGGGTCCATGCCATGAAAATATCGAGAAAAATACCCCTTGCCTTAAAATATAATTTGAAACTTTACATTGACCAAAGCGGAATTTCAATTTTCAGCCAAGATACAAGGTTTGACCTTTAATAAAAGTTGTAGAACCTGTATTATACAACAAATTTTATAATTACACCTATCCTTGATTCAAATTCTAAGTATCTCAAACAGTGCCCTCAAGACGGAATAAAAATCTGATTTCAGGATTTGAAATCCTTCTAAGTCTGGAATGAGTATCATTCTGATTGACATCTCGCGTTCCCAAATTCTTGTTGAACAAATCGAGTTCCCCAAATATAAAAGTTGTTAATAACTAATAGAGGCACAACATATTAAAAGATGGCATTCATCCGATTCCGTTTGGCATATTTTGACACTTAGTTTTCACAAGTTTCCATTGATTTCTAAGCCTCTGGCAAACCAATTTTTGTGGGTCTATAACTCTCTAACCAGTGCCCAAATCACCTCAAGTTCTGTACAAGATTTGTAGAGTATAGATCAAGGAAAATATCTTCTACAGTGGCCGAGATCCGAATCCAAACAGAAGACGCCAAAAATGCCCGTCCAAAGTGAGTACTGTAGCAAGCGCCACAAGTTTGTTGCTTCAGCTCTAAGGAAAACAGCAGCCGCCCCTACCCTCCAATGGTGGTAATGCCTGCAGCTTTATAAGCACGTTGTGCTCTTCTCAGCACTCCATCGACCCCACTCGCTCCCTCTCAGCCCTCCTCTACTCCCCTACCAATCGGTCCCTCCCTAACCACCATTGTCGAGCTCGCGGAGCTCCGTGGCCATGCCTGCTCAAGCCGTTTCTGGCTGGGCCGGGGCCGACACTGGGCATGGCGAATGCTGGGAATGCCGTGGTTCGCGTTCCCTCGCTTGCCCTTGCCACCGGCGAGCCTCTGGCCGGCCATTTTGCTCTCTCCGTGGACGTATCTGGAGGTAGAAGAAGGATGGACCGCGGACACAAATTTGACCAAGTGCAGGGGGCTAACTGCGCATCTTGTGACCCACTTCAATAGTACCAAAAGGACCTGTTTGCTGGAATAAAGTCATGGCTTGTTCGAGGGGCTTATGCGCAAAGGTGATTTTCCCTTTTTTCGTTTATATTCTAGATTTTGTGCTGAACTTTGAAAATCCATAGAAAACTGTAGAAAAATCGTAAAAGGGTAAATGATGACTTTTTGGAATCCTTGAGAAATTCTCTATGATGTGGATACATAAGTTGGAATGTTTTAGTATAAATATTTGGCTGTAGAAATTCATATTTAAAACTGGTTTACAAAATAAATGAACTTGCTTCTCTCCATAGTTTTAATTTTAAAAATAAAAAAAATGATGAAACTTGTTTTGTTAGTTAGATGTTGTCATACTATAGCTAAGAAAAATATAAAACTTATATGTTGTTCACTATTTTCTTGGTGTGTTAATTAAAACATGTTAAATAGGAAAAAAGAAGATTGATTTGCTTGTTATTTTCGGATCTGTAGCTCTAGTGCTCCAAATGTATTGAAATGTTTACAGTAGACCCTTTGTGTGATGCTTAGTAACTGGTAAAAATTTCATGATTTATGGTCGATGTATCACTAAGTTAGTTATTTAACTTGCTTGATGCACAGTAAGTAGTTTTAAATGGTTTAAAAATAATATATAGATGTAAAAATGAGAAATGGTGTTCCACTGTCCTTGCATGACATTATAGTAGCCTGAGAAAACTTAATATTGTCATGCATCCACAGAAAATAATTAGTTTTAGATTTAACTTGCTCTGACATGCTTTATTGCATTAACAATTTGTTATTTTTGTAGTAAATAAAATATAAAACCTGAGCATGTGAAATTTATACATTAGTCATGATTTGTCATTACTATGCCTCATAAAAATGCCAGCCCCAAATTAGATAGTTTCATATGGTGCTAAAATAACACCCATTTTATAATTAAAAGAAGAGTTAGTGAAAAATTAGAAGTAAACAAAAGCTTGCATGTTTCTTGGAATGCTTGAATTATACCTTAATACCAATTAGAGGACAAATGGTTGTGTTATGATAGTTTAGAGCAAAGTATTTGTGGAGCTTCATCATAATATTGCTTGGTAGCTAAGTTAAGTAGGTTTGTCCCTAAACTGAAATTTCTGCATGCATGTTCTTTGATTGTGACGATGATTTAATAAAGCAAATTGTATTTTCTTTAGATGTGCTCTATACAAAAGATTTATTTAACTTCAATATCTAGCTCATCCTAAAATGTCATGAGCTAAGGATTAATGGTTTAGAAGTAATGTTTCTCACAAGTTCAGTACCTAAATCTATCCAATTTCTGAATAGATTTTAGAGATTGCAATATTTGCTTAAGTTAATATTAGAGTCAGTTCTTCGTGTTCGCAATAAAGTTGTAGATGACTTTATTATCTTGCTTGTGTTAAAATTTGATAGCCATAAGTCTAATCGTTTAGAAGCTATGCTTTTCACAAGTTCAGTAACTGAATCTGTCCAATTTTGGTACAGATTTTAGAGATCGCATTGTTTGCTTAAGTTCAGTTTAGAATCAGTCCTTGTAAATTGTAAGAAAGTTGTAGATAATTTTCTTATCTTACTTGTGTTAAATTTTCATGACAATAAACATGATAGTTTCAGAGTTGTGAATTTTATAAGATGATTGTTGTATTCTGTCCACTCTCTGAACAAATTTCGAATACTGTGTTGTTCGCCTTGATTAAACTTGGAACCACTTCTTGGTGATTATAAAAGTTATGTAGTACTTTTGCTAAGATTTCCAAAAAGTCTTGTATCACTCTTTTTGGTGGTCTGAAGGTTAAGTTATAGGCGTTTGAAGTGTGAAGTCTGAATCTGTCCAAATCTGGATAGCAAAGCCTTTCTAGTGTCTTTTAACCTTGATACATATTAAATCAACCTGAGATGTTCATAAATAATTTATAGACTATTTTATTAGATTTCCAGAAAGTCTAGGATCACTTGGTTTGGATGCCTGAGTCTCTAGTTATGAATTTTTGAAGTTGCAAGTCTGAATCTGTCCAAGTATGGACAGAGTTGTCATTTATCACTATTTAACCTTGTTAAGTATCTAATCGCCTTGAGATGACAATATCAAAGTTGTAGAGAGTTTCTTAAGATTTCCAAAAAGTATCTTGTTGGTGACTTGTTCTCAAATGCTATAGATCAAGAACAAGGCAACATAAAATGTTAAATATTAATGTCCTTCGTCCTTCGAAACATCATTTCCCTTAGGATATAATAATCTTCGGACGAAAGCCATGAAGGACATACCTTCGAATATCGAAGGTAAGATGGTAATAGAAGAAGCGTGTAAAATACAAAAGATAACATGGACAATCATATAACATTTTAAATTCATCTCCATTATGCTATCATGAGAAAATAAAAACAATATTGGATTACATTTGATACCTTTGTCGGGTACCGAAATTAGGGGTACCCCCACCACTCCTAATCACGACTGGTAAACACCTTCAGGGCAAACCCTAAGGGCTGACGGCTCGGGTCAAAGTCAAAGCTTCGTCTACCAAGGGACACGGTCTCGCCCCGCCCGAGCCCGGCCTCAGGCAGAACAGTGGTCCTGGACGAGTCCATGCCTCGCCCGAGGGTCTCTTCGGACAGTGAGTGCACCCTCGGCTCCGCCAAAGACAAGCCTTGTCGTGCAAGCGACTTTGACCAAATCGCCTTACCAGCCGACTGTCACACCCGGATTTTAGGGGTCCAAAACCCGGGCGCGAACATAAACACCAGGTATGCTGGGACCAAGTCTCAAACATATGATGTATAGTAGCACAGGATCGAATGTCACATCTTT
This sequence comes from Zea luxurians, assembly GCA_029449295.1. NCBI lineage: Eukaryota > Viridiplantae > Streptophyta > Magnoliopsida > Poales > Poaceae > Zea > Zea luxurians. The sequence goes on along the minus strand of JAOPSE010000015.1, from coordinate 75,571,749 downwards.
ATATATTTAACAGGAGTTCTATACAAAATAAATAATTACATTATAAGGAGACAACGGTCCAGCAACCCAAAGTTGACTGGGAGACGACGACCTAGACCTCTCACGAACTCATCACAGCATCCTCCATGAGCATCATCCTGCAGTACCTGATCTTGACCTGTGGTGTATGTGAGACAGCAAGAGTGAGCTCACATACGTTCATCGCTCAACAAGTTGTGGGGAATAATGTGCATGAACTCGCCAAAGGTGGGAGCTCACGTGAAGTGTAAGGCTTACCAAAGAAGATGGTTAGAACTGAGCATTGCTTTTAAAGTTGGTCAAAATTTTATTAGCAGTTACTAAGTATAAGTAAATACCAAACCAAATTAAGTAATAGAATAAAAGTAACAACACCACCTGCAATGCAATGCATATGACAAATTGAGTTTAAGTTCCATAAATTAATCATGTGAGGGTCCGAGCTGCTCATGACCGTGAGCACGGCTAGTATACCAGTTTTACACTCTGCAGAGGTTGCGCATCTTTACCCACAAGTCATGTTACCCATCTGCCAAGGGATCGCGACTTCCCATACACCTCTACCGAGGAGGCGAGGCAGGGTAACACTACGAGGCCTTTACAAAGTTCCACTAGCTTCAGAAAACCCGCTACAGTTTATAGGAAGATCCAGTGCAGGAATCCCTTGCAGGACCGCCATCGCAGCAAAATCCTCCCGAGGGCCTCCCTACACTGACCTCTCCCCTACTGCCCTTGCCCCTTTCGGGTAAGGTAGTCTTCCACTAGCTTTCCTAATTAATCAGCCAAGGGCATCCCATACTACCCTTGTGGTAGCACTGTTTTCCCGGGTGGTCGCTCCATGTTCCAATTAACATAATGATCTTATCATGAACAATAAATAACAACTGATAACAAGAGTATAATCATGGATAGTGTAATCTTCATACCCAAAACCACATAAAGCACTAGCAAGTACTACCCAGAAAGTTCAGTGGTAAACAAGGTATAAAGATAGACAAACTAGGGTAACCTATTGGGTCCCATCAAAATTAACCTATGCAGATCATTATGATTAATTAGAACATGAGTAGGTGAAAAGAAGTGATCAAGGGCACAACTTGCCTGGGCCTTGAGATTCCAGGTACCAGGATGATCTTCAGATGACTCGTGACCTCGCACTAGTCGTAGCAATACAAACAAACAGTGTATAGGCAAGATTAACATTACACCAAACATGTATGCCAAAATACATATTAATAATCTACATATTAAAATAAGATCACAGGAAAAAGAATTATTAATTTTGGAGTTGTAGAATTCAAGTTATGATTTTCCTAAGGTTTAATGTGATTAAAATATGATTAAATGATAAATAAATTTTCTGACAGAGTTAATGTCAAAACAAAGACACTAAATGATGAAGAATATTAATACAAAATTTTAGAAACTGGAATGGTTCAATTTGGAGCTAAAATGGATTTTCTATGAATTATCTAAGTTTTAGCAATTATTTTTGTATTAAAAATCTAATTTCTAATTTATTTAATCATTTTAATACTGCACTGGACTGGGCCTCAATTTCCAGAAAGCGCAGGGGCTACGGTGTAAGACTCCACAGACTCAGACTACACCCGCGGTGGACGGCGGGTTTATTTCACTAAAACCCGAGGGCTCTTTAGAAAAATACCCAGGCCGAAGGGGTATCGGTGGAGATGAGCCGTTGGATCCGATTTGGATGGCTCAGATTAGATCTAACATATATCGAACCGGTACGCGACGACAGCCGTTCGATCGGCGATCAACGGCCCAGATTTAATGAAGCCGAGATCACGCCGCAGCCCTCCGATTGAGTCCTACGGTCCAGATCGGCCCAGCGAAGGGGTATCTCCCTAATCTAATCACAGCCGTCTAAAGGTGATCGGACGGTCCGAGAATCGCCCCCAACTGGGCAGACTCGCGCGGCGGCGCCGCCCACCGGACCGCGACGAAGCTCGCCGGAGCTGGCCCAATCCGACCCCCAGGCGCACAAACTTCGTTCCCAATGATGCAAAACATAGCGGCGAACCAGGCGAGCATGATGGAGTGGACTCACCGATGGATTGCGCAGTGCTCTTCTCTGTCCTCGTTGCACGGCGGAGATCCGGCTTCGTTGAGAAATTCCGGTGGCCACGAGGGTCTTCGCCGCCCACCGATGACACCAGGAGTTTCGTGGCCCGACGCCGATCCCCGTGTAGCAATAACCGAGCCCCGACCGGCGCAAAAAGTCGGTGACCGCGGAGTTCTCGTCTCAATCTCTCTCCTCTCTTCCTTCCGTTGGTTCCTAGAGTTCGCGGATGACAATGTGGTCGAGGGTGCCTGGATTTATACTCGAGCAGAAGGAGGGGGGGGGGGTCCGCAACATGCGCGACGGAGCAGGCCCCAACGGCGGAGCGACATCTTCGGGCGGCGATGGTCCTGCGAGAATCGTGCGATCCGTTGAAGAAGGATCCGACAAAGCGGTCCCACCTGCAGCGATACGGGAGAAGGGACGAGTGCGGCAGCGGCTGACGACTGGGCCCGCCCTGTCGGCGCAAAGGAGAGGCAGACAGCGCGCGTGTGAGAGGCTGTGCAGAGGACCCCACATGTCAGCGGCGCGGCGGGGGAAAAGCGAAGTTGGGCCGCGCGGGAGGGTTAGGGCATATGGGCCGAATTCCGGTTTCAGGGCCCAGGTAAGGTTTTTATCTTTTTCTTTTTTCATTTTTCTCTCTATTTTCTATATTTTCAAACCAAATTTGAATTAGTTCAAACTTTTGTGGATCCTCTTTTATAAACTCTATTTTTGCCATTAGAAATACTAAGACTGAAGATAATTATTTATACATTTCATTTATATTTTCCTATCTCTTCTCTTTTCTTTTATTTTCTATTTTCTATTCCAAATTCAAATTTATACTTCTATTTTAGTTTTCAGATTTTTCAAATGTATCAATTGGAACCCAAAGGTGAATATAAACTATATTATTTTTAATTTTACCAAGTTAAGCTTTTATTCTCTTTGTTATTTATTTCATGGGATGTATAAATGGTTTCCTTTAAAAGAAAAAAAATCCTTTTCTCATCATTTTTCTTATTTTCCCAATTTTCAAAGCATTATGATATTTTGTTCAAATTTCTCCTACAAATTCCCAATCCAGAATTTAGGTGTTACAAATCCTACCCCCCTTAAAAATAATCTCGTCCTCGAGATTTGTAAGGAAAAAGGGTGTATGTTCATATTGATTCAACACATATGCATAAACGAAATCTCGGCATGATGCATATCTTATTAGCAAAACACAGGGTCAAATAGACCTTATTATTATTACTAAAATAGTAAAATACTACTACTGACTAAACCAATATTTAGGTCTTACAAATAGTAAAATATATATATATATATATGTATGTATCTATATCTATGTTTATCTCTTTATTCTTGTTGCTCGTTGACTTCTTCACCGACTACTTCATCTCCAACTGGCTCTTCTTCTTGAATTTGAATTTCAAGTTCACCGGGTTCAGCTTCTACTTCTGTATGATGGGCATATCCTCGGTTGATGGATAGGGGCTGACTTTTCCCCGCCGAGGCTTGTCCTTGCTTTATCGGTGCCGGTGTAGTGTAGGCAGCTCTGTTGGGACAGTAGTTGGCGTAGTGTCCCGGTTGTCCACACTTGAAGCATGTCCTGATGGCGGTTGTGTTGGGAGCAGCGGGTCCTACTGGAGTGCTTGCCTTTGGAGGAGCAGTTGGTGTCTGTTGGGTTTGTTGTCCAGAACTGCCACTAGCTGGTGTATTGGGAGTGGTAGTATAGCGAGGACGGGAACTACTTCCAGCCTGCCCTTGGTTGACAGCCTTTCTTTTCTCTCCAAATATACTCCTCTTGTTTTCTACAGCAATAGCTTTATCCAATAGCCTTTGGAAGGATGGGAAGGTGTGCGATACCAGCTGATATTGCAAGGGTCCAATCAAACCATCCAGAAAGAGCTCCTGCTTTTGCTCATCATCTTCAACATCTCTGGGAGCATAACGAGATAACTGAATGAATTTGTCCCTATATTCACTCACGGACATACTTCCTTGCTTGAGGGATAGGAACTCCTTCCTCTTAATCTTCATGAGTCCAGCAGGAATATGGTAATTCCTGAATTGTGCGGAGAATTCTTCCCAGGTAATTGTATCGGCAGCAGCATGAGCTGCACAGTACGCATCCCACCAATCTGCAGCGGGACCAGCAAGACGACCCGAAGCATAGAGTACTTTCTCCCGGTCCGAGCACTGGGCTATGTTGAGCATCTTCTCTATGGACTTTAACCAGTCATCTGCTTGCAGTGGATCTGCGGAGTTGGAGAAGGTTGGTGGTTTGTGGCTCATGAATTCCCGGTGTTTGTCCCGGGGTGGAACAGGTGGTGGAGGTGGAGGCAATGGCATTTGTTGTTGTTGCTGCTGTTGTTGAAGTTGTTGCTGCAGCTGCTGTTGCTGTACTCTCCTCTCCTGGCGTATTTCTTCCCGTTCTTGGCGCATTTCCCGACGTGCATCCTCTCTTTCCTGGTGCATTTCTTGGCGTTCTTGCTGCATTTGGGTGCGCATATCTGCCATAGTGTCAGCCATTTGCTGCATCATTCTCATTTGGGCTGCAACTAGTGGATCAACTCCGCCTTGTGGAGGATTAGGAGGATTCATCCCTGCTGACTGTGGTTGAGGTTGTCGATTAGCAGGCAAATCAATTCCACCACCCCGCCTGGTATTGACCATCTAAGTTAGAAGCATATGGTAAGATAGCTTTGCAAGGGAATCATTTAGTAGACAGAATGAACAAGCTAATAGTTGGTTATGTACTGGAATTTCTTTGGCAGGGCTGGGCCAGATATTTTATGTCAAGACTAGGGTAATTAGTTGTTCGAGGTGAATGTCCAAAGGTAAGATAGAATATGTCAAGATGAGATAGATACGGAATACTACATATATTTTCTAAGGGGATAGCCTAGTTTGTCTATTTTTCTTACAAATGCTATCTTTTATACCTAGATGTATATGCAGATGTAATTGTGGACATTACTCCACAACCCATCACACTCAATCAAAGATCCAAATCAGACAGATATCATAAGAACAAACATTCAAATACATAGACACTTATAAAAATAGTTTTATTTTTGTTCCTAGGAATAGGTCTCCTATTCCTAAAGTCACTTTAGGTTAAGGATTTCAAAGTGTGAAATCCACATTTGTCTTTGGAAAGAAAAGATGAGAATAATCAGAGTAAAGCGGAAATAGATGAAAAGAAGATTAAGATAAGTTTAGAAATGATCAGAGTAGCAAAGGTAAGTAAATAATGGTTGTCCAGTTCTATCTAGGTTTTCGTCCTACAGTCAACATTCCTCTGATACCACTTCTGTCACACCCGGATTTTAGGGGTCCAAAACCCGGGCGCGAACATAAACACCAGGTATGCTGGGACCAAGTCTCAAACATATGATGTATAGTGGCACAGGATCGAATGTCACATCTTTATATATTTAACAGGAGTTCTATACAAAATAAATAATTACATTATAAGGAGACAACGGTCCAGCAACCCAAAGTTGACTGGGAGACGACGACCTAGACCTCTCACGAACTCATCACAGCATCCTCCATGAGCATCATCCTGCAGTACCTGATCTTGACCTGTGGTGTATGTGAGACAGCAAGAGTGAGCTCACATACGTTCATCGCTCAACAAGTTGTGGGGAATAATGTGCATGAACTCGCCAAAGGTGGGAGCTCACGTGAAGTGTAAGGCTTACCAAAGAAGATGGTTAGAACTGAGCATTGCTTTTAAAGTTGGTCAAAATTTTATTAGCAGTTACTAAGTATAAGTAAATACCAAACCAAATTAAGTAATAGAATAAAAGTAACAACACCACCTGCAATGCAATGCATATGACAAATTGAGTTTAAGTTCCATAAATTAATCATGTGAGGGTCCGAGCTGCTCATGACCGTGAGCACGGCTAGTATACCAGTTTTACACTCTGCAGAGGTTGCGCATCTTTACCCACAAGTCATGTTACCCATCTGCCAAGGGATCGCGACTTCCCATACACCTCTACCGAGGAGGCGAGGCAGGGTAACACTACGAGGCCTTTACAAAGTTCCACTAGCTTCAGAAAACCCGCTACAGTTTATAGGAAGATCCAGTGCAGGAATCCCTTGCAGGACCGCCATCGCAGCAAAATCCTCCCGAGGGCCTCCCTACACTGACCTCTCCCCTACTGCCCTTGCCCCTTTCGGGTAAGGTAGTCTTCCACTAGCTTTCCTAATTAATCAGCCAAGGGCATCCCATACTACCCTTGTGGTAGCACTGTTTTCCCGGGTGGTCGCTCCATGTTCCAATTAACATAATGATCTTATCATGAACAATAAATAACAACTGATAACAAGAGTATAATCATGGATAGTGTAATCTTCATACCCAAAACCACATAAAGCACTAGCAAGTACTACCCAGAAAGTTCAGTGGTAAACAAGGTATAAAGATAGACAAACTAGGGTAACCTATTGGGTCCCATCAAAATTAACCTATGCAGATCATTATGATTAATTAGAACATGAGTAGGTGAAAAGAAGTGATCAAGGGCACAACTTGCCTGGGCCTTGAGATTCCAGGTACCAGGATGATCTTCAGATGACTCGTGACCTCGCACTAGTCGTAGCAATACAAACAAACAGTGTATAGGCAAGATTAACATTACACCAAACATGTATGCCAAAATACATATTAATAATCTACATATTAAAATAAGATCACAGGAAAAAGAATTATTAATTTTGGAGTTGTAGAATTCAAGTTATGATTTTCCTAAGGTTTAATGTGATTAAAATATGATTAAATGATAAATAAATTTTCTGACAGAGTTCATGTCAAAACAAAGACACTAAATGATGAAGAATATTAATACAAAATTTTAGAAACTGGAATGGTTCAATTTGGAGCTAAAATGGATTTTCTATGAATTATCTAAGTTTTAGCAATTATTTTTGTATTAAAAATCTAATTTCTAATTTATTTAATCATTTTAATACTGCACTGGACTGGGCCTCAATTTCCAGAAAGCGCAGGGGCTACGGTGTAAGACTCCACAGACTCAGACTACACCCGCGGTGGACGGCGGGTTTATTTCACTAAAACCCGAGGGCTCTTTAGAAAAATACCCAGGCCGAAGGGGTATCGGTGGAGATGAGCCGTTGGATCCGATTTGGATGGCTCAGATTAGATCTAACATATATCGAACCGGTACGCGACGACAGCCGTTCGATCGGCGATCAACGGCCCAGATTTAATGAAGCCGAGATCACGCCGCAGCCCTCCGATTGAGTCCTACGGTCCAGATCGGCCCAGCGAAGGGGTATCTCCCTAATCTAATCACAGCCGTCTAAAGGTGATCGGACGGTCCGAGAATCGCCCCCAACTGGGCAGACTCGCGCGGCGGCGCCGCCCACCGGACCGCGACGAAGCTCGCCGGAGCTGGCCCAATCCGACCCCCAGGCGCACAAACTTCGTTCCCAATGATGCAAAACATAGCGGCGAACCAGGCGAGCATGATGGAGTGGACTCACCGATGGATTGCGCAGTGCTCTTCTCTGTCCTCGTTGCACGGTGGAGATCCGGCTTCGTTGAGAAATTCCGGTGGCCACGAGGGTCTTCGCCGCCCACCGATGACACCAGGAGTTTCGTGGCCCGACGCCGATCCCCGTGTAGCAATAACCGAGCCCCGACCGGCGCAAAAAGTCGGTGACCGCGGAGTTCTCGTCTCAATCTCTCTCCTCTCTTCCTTCCGTTGGTTCCTAGAGTTCGCGGATGACAATGTGGTCGAGGGTGCCTGGATTTATACTCGAGCAGAAGGAGGGGGGGGTCCGCAACATGCGCGACGGAGCAGGCCCCAACGGCGGAGCGACATCTTCGGGCGGCGATGGTCCTGCGAGAATCGTGCGATCCGTTGAAGAAGGATCCGACAAACCGGTCCCACCTGCAGCGATACGGGAGAAGGGACGAGTGCGGCAGCGGCTGACGACTGGGCCCGCCCTGTCGGCGCAAAGGAGAGGCAGACAGCGCGCGTGTGAGAGGCTGTGTAGAGGACCCCACATGTCAGCGGCGCGGCGGGGGAAAAGCGAAGTTGGGCCGCGCGGGAGGGTTAGGGCATATGGGCCGAATTCCGGTTTCAGGGCCCAGGTAAGGTTTTTATCTTTTTCTTTTTTCATTTTTCTCTCTATTTTCTATATTTTCAAACCAAATTTGAATTAGTTCAAACTTTTGTGGATCCTCTTTTATAAACTCTATTTTTGCCATTAGAAATACTAAGACTGAAGATAATTATTTATACATTTCATTTATATTTTCCTATCTCTTCTCTTTTCTTTTATTTTCTATTTTCTATTCCAAATTCAAATTTATACTTCTATTTTAGTTTTCAGATTTTTCAAATGTATCAATTGGAACCCAAAGGTGAATATAAACTATATTATTTTTAATTTTACCAAGTTAAGCTTTTATTCTCTTTGTTATTTATTTCATGGGATGTATAAATGGTTTCCTTTAAAAGAAAAAAAAAATCCTTTTCTCATCATTTTTCTTATTTTCCCAATTTTCAAAGCATTATGATATTTTGTTCAAATTTCTCCTACAAATTCCCAATCCAGAATTTAGGTGTTACACCGACCGTGTTGCACGCGCATTTAATGCTAGGGTCGCCTGACACCTTATCCTGACACGCGCACCTCATTCGGCAAGGTCGAAGTGACCGCAGTCACTTCGCCCTTTCACTGACCGATCTGATAGGAAAACAGCGCCGCCTGCCCTGCTCCGGCTGCTGTGCCAACCACCCGGGCGAAACCGACAACGGTCGAGTTCAGCCTCGGGCGCAACAAGAAGCTCCGCCTCGCCCGACCCCAGGGCTCGGCCTCAGCCTCGGCCTCTGGAGGAAATCTCCGCCTCGTCCGACCCCAGGGCTTGGCCTCGACCTCGGCCTCAGGAGGAGTCACATCCTCGCCCGACCCTGGGTCTCGGCCCTAGCCTCGGCCTCGGAGGAGCCGCCGCCTCGCCCGACCTCAGGCTCGGATCAACCACGCCATGGGGGATGCATCATTACCCTACTCCTAGCTAGCTCAGGCTACGAAGGAACAAGGCCGGCGTCCCATCCGGCTTACCCCGGTAACCGGCGATGGTGGTTTCCTACATGCAACCATGACGTCGGTGGTCCTCAAGCCCCCTACGGAAGCAAGGAGACGTCAGCAAGATCCATGCAGCGCCAACAGCTGTACTGTTACAGGGTCCAAGGCACTTCTCCGACGGCCACGATACTACCTCTACAGGACTCGAGACGTCCCCCCGACGGCCATGTTGTTATCTGTACAGGGCTCATGGCACTTCCCTGCCAGCCACGTTAGCTCCCAGCTACACCCCATTGTATAGCTGGGCATCTACTTACGTCTATAAAAGGGGGTGTTCAGGGCCCCACGGGGGGAAGGGACAAAAGGGGGAGCAAGGGGAGGAAGGGACGAGCATAGGAACATACGAAGCATACGTACACACGGCGGGAAAAGACGAGCAGGGGCCGAACCCTCTCTCTCTCTCTCTCGCTCTCTGCTACTCGCCCTCTCTCGTTCTCACTCTCTCGCAACGCTTGTAACCCCTACTACGAGCACCCTGGCGCAGGATAATACAAGGCTCATTCCCCCACTTGTGTTCCATCTCGCACCAACCCATCTGGGCAGGGGCACGCAGTGACAAATTTACTCGTCGGTCCAGGGACCCCCCGGGTCTGAAACGCCGACAGTTGGCGCGCCAGGTAGGGGCCTGCTGCGTGTTAACAATCGCTTTCTCGTTGAGCTCTAGATGGGGAGTCTTCAGCAACCTCTTCAGCCTGGGACAGTGCTCCACTTCAGGAGCCTCGAGTTCATGTCCCTCGACGGTAGCTACGACATGGTACTCCTCCCTCCGCGGCACAACGACAACGACAGTCAATGACTCGCCTGGCGGAGGCAACCTCCGCAGCGACATCTCCCCGTGGCGGAAGAGGAGCACTCCGGTCACTCCCGCCACCCTCCTCGTCGGAGGAGGTGGAGACAGGGCAACCGTGGCCACGCAGGAGGCGGCACCTTATCGGCTGTCGGACCGGATCGAGCCGACGACGCCGGCATTCCTCCGGGGGACATGTCGGGTGTTGTCCTCGTGCCTGAGACGATGACGAGCGCCGCTTCCCCGCAACGTGCCAGCCCCGTGCATACCGAAGACGCCAGCACCCTCACCAAGGACCTTCTGGGTGTCACCCTCATGCCTGAGATGACGGTGCGTTCCGTCCCCGACGCGACTTCACCACCGTCCATCGACCAAAAGGTATCGTCCGTATTCCACCCTGTTCCCTTTCGATTCAGCTTCGATCCACCTAGTGATCCCGCTACGGTGAGCGCTTTCGTAAAGGCGTATCCCAACCTTCCGGGGTACCATATGTGGTCGACCTGGGACCGACTGACAGCCGTCTCAATCTCCGGACCAGCGGGTTCCGAGGAAGAGGACGACCCCGACTTTGGTTGGGATTTCTCTGGCCTCGATGACCCCGGTGCCATGCGGGACTTCATGTCTGCATGTGACCACTACCTCTTCGGTTGTTCTGACGATGGCCACGGCCTTGACGACGAGGGTTACGGCCCAAGTCGCGAATGTTTCCACGTCGATCAGGGGGATCACGACGAAGGCAACCGCCTTGGTATGCCGGAGATTGGCGATCCCCCTGGGCCCGCATCTCGCGTTGACATCCCGCGGGAGCTGGCTATGGTCCCAGTCCCTGCGGGGGGTCGGGACACATAGCTCGAGCAAATATGTGAGATGCAGGCTCGGGTCGACGAGGAAGCAGAGCGGCTTGTGCAGCTCCGACAGAACATCGAACAGGAGTGGGCAGGCCGAACACTCGCCGGGGGAGCCTGTCATCGGGCCCGGGATGTCCAGCGCTGCATCGTCGACAATGCCAGGGCAGCGCTGCCCCCGGCCGTCAGCGGGTTCGGCCAGGACCTAGCTGCAGCGGCGATGCTACTCCGAGCAATGCTAGAGCCATCCACCACCGAGGGACGGCGTATCCAGGGTGAACTCAAGAATCTCCTAGAAGGTGCCACAGTTCGACGAGCCGAGAGCTCCGCCTCCCGGAGACAAGCTGACCCCTCGGAGCGTCACGCGACGTCCTCCCGACGCATGCGGGAGGCCTCGATCCATCCCGAGCGCACGTGGGACGAGGCACCTGCCGCCCGGGATCGCCTCGGCAATGAGCATCACCATCACGACCATCGAGCCTACCTCGACGAGAAGGTGCGTCGAGGCTACCATCCCAGACGCGGGGGCGCTGCGACATCGAGGAGGATCGGAGCCCCTCGCCCGAGCCATTTGGTCCATGAGTCTTCAGCCAGGCCATACGACGAGCGCTGTTCCCCGCTCGTTTCTGAGCCTCGACTACCATCACCAAGTACTCGGGGGAGATGAGGCCGGAGCTATGGCTCACGGACTACCGACTGGCATGCCAGTTGGGAGGGGCGGACGATTACAACCTCATCATCCATAATCTACCCCTTTTCCTCTCCAACGTCGCCCAGGCCTGGCTGGAGCATCTGCCTCCTGTGCAGATCTCTGACTGGGACGACCTAGTCAAGGCTTTCGCGGGAAATTTCCAGGCCACGTACGTGCGCCCTGGGAACTCATGGGATCTCCGAAGCTGCCGCCAGCAGCCTGGGGAATCCCTCCGAGAGTACATCCGGTGGTTTTTGAAGCAGTGCACCGAGCTGCCTAACATCACCAACTCGGACGTCATCAGAGCTTTCCTCGCCGGCACCACTTGCCGTGACCTAGTGAGCAAACTGGGGCGCAAGACTCCCACCAGGGCGAGCGAACTGATGGACGTCGCCACCAAGTTCTCCTCGGGTTAGGAGGCGGTCGAGGCCATCTTCCGGAAAGACAAGCAGCCTCAGGGAGAGCCGAAGGAAGATGCCCCCGAGGCGTCCGCCCAACGTGGCGCGAAGAAGAAGGCCAATAAGAAGGCGCAAGCGAAGCGCAATGCCGCTGACGTGAATCTTGTCGCTGCTACCGAGCACAGGAATCCTCGAAAGCCCCCTGGAGGGGCCGGCGTGTTCAACAAGATGCTCAAGAAGCCGTGCCCCTATCACTAGGGTCCCGTCAAGCACACCCTTGAAGAATGTGTCATGCTCCGACGCTACTTCCATAAGGCCGGCCCCCCCGGCGGAAGATGGCAAGGGCCAAGGCAACAACAAGAAGGAGGGCGGCAAGGAAGAGGAGTTCCCCGAGATCCACAACTGCTTCATGATTTATGGCGGGCAGGTGGCGAACACTTCAGCTCAGCACCGCAAGCAGGAGCGTCGGGAGGTCTGCTCGGTAAAGGTGGTAGCGCCAGCCTACCTAGACTGGGCCGACAAGCCTATCACCTTCGACCGAGACGACCACCCCGACTTCGTGCCAAGCCCAGGAAGGTACCCGCTCGTCGTCGATCCGATCATCGGCAACGTTAGGCTCTCCAAGGTCCTCATGGACGGAGGAAGCAGCCTCAACATCATCTACGCCGAGACCCTGGAACTCTTGGGGGTTGATCGGTCCGAGGTCCGGGCCGGTGCGGCACCCTTCCACGGGATCGCACCCGGAAAGCGTATCCTTCCCCTCGGGCGGATCGACTTGCCCGTCTACTTTGGGACTCCCTCCAACTTCCGAAAGGAAACCCTCACCTTTGAGGTGGTCAGGTTCCGAGGGACCTACCACGCGGTGTTGAGAAGGCCGTGCTACGCTAAGTTCATGGCTGTCCCCAACTACACCTACCTCAAGCTCAAGATGCTAGGCCCGAACGGGATCATCACCGTCGGATCCACGTACCTCCACGCATACGAATGCCATGTGGAATGCATGGAGTACGCTGAGGCCCTCGCCGAGTCCGAGGCCCTCATCGCCGACCTGGAACGCTTCTCCAAGGAGGCGCCCGACGCGAAGCGGCACGCCGGCAACTTCGAACCAGTCGAGGCGGTTAAGTCCGTCTCTCTCTACCCCAGCAACGACGCCAGCAAGAAAGTCCGGATCGGCTCCGAGCTCGACCCCAAATAGGAAGCAGTGCTCGTCGACTTTCTCCGCGCAAAGGCCGAAGTTTTTGCGTGGGGTCCCTCGGACATGCCAGGCATACCGAGGGATGTCGTCGAGCACTCACTGGACATCAGAGCTGGGGCCCGACCCGTGAAGCAGACCCTGCGCTGTTTTGACGAAGAAAAGCGCAGGGCCATAGGCGAGGAGATCCACAAGCTACTCGCGGCAGGGTTCATCAAAGAGGTATTCCATCCCGAATGGTTAGCTAACCCTATTCTTGTAAGGAAGAAGGATGGGAAATGGAGGATGTGCGTAGACTACAATGGTCTAAACAAAGCATGTCCGAAGGTTCCCTACCCTCTGCCTCACATCGATCAAATTGTGGACTCCACTGCTGGGTGCGAAACCCTGTCATTCCTCGATGCCTACTCAGGCTATCATCAAATCAAGATGAAAGAGTCCGACCAGCTCATGACTTCTTTTATCACACCTTTTGGCATGTACTGTTACACCACAGTGCCATTTGGTTTGAGGAATGCAGGCGCCACCTACCAGAGGTGCATGAACCATGTGTTCGGAGAACACATTGGCAGAACGGTCGAGGCTTACGTCGATGACATCGTTGTCAAGACGAAGAAAGCCTCCGACCTCCTCTCTGACCTTGAAACGACATTCAAGTGTCTGAGAGCTAAAGGCGTGAAACTCAACCTCGAGAAGTGTGTCTTCGGAGTCCCCCGAGGCATGCTCCTAGGGTTCATCATCTCCGAGCGGGGCATAGAGGCCAACCCGGAGAAAATCGCCGCCATCACCAACATGGGGCCGATAAAAGATTTGAAAGGAGTACAGAGGGTCATGGGATGCCTTGCGGCTCTGAGCCATTTCATCTCACACCTTGGCGAAAAAGGATTGCCCCTGTACCGCCTCTTAAGGAAGACCGTGCGCTTCACTTGGACCCCCGAGGCTGAGGAAGCCCTCGGGAACTTAAAAGCACTCCTTACAAATGCACCCATCTTGGTGCCCCGCTGTGGGAGAAGCCCTCTTGATCTACGTAGCCGCAACCACTCAGGTGGTCAGCGCTGCGATCATAGTCGAGAGACGAGAAGAAGGGCACGCACTGCTCATCCAGAGGCCAGTCTACTTCATCAGCGAAGTGCTATCCGAGACCAAAGTTCGCTACCCGCAGATCCAGAAGCTGCTCTACGCGGTGATTCTGACACGCGGAAGCTGTGACACTACTTCGAGTCTCACCCGGTGACTGTGGTGTCATCCTTTCCTCTGGGAGAGATCATCCAGTCCCGAGAGGCCTCAGGTAGGATAGCGAAATGGGCAGTGGAACTCATAGGCGAAACACTTTCATTCGCCCCTTGGAAGGCCATAAAATCCCAAGTCTTGGCCGACTTCCTGACTGAGCGGACTGACACCCAGTTACCGACGACTCCAATCAAACCCGAGCTTTGGACCATGTACTTCGACCGGTCGCTGATGAAAACCGGAGCAGGCGCGGGCTTGCTCTTCATCTCACCCCTTGGAAAACATATTTGCTACGTGATCCGCCTTCATTTTCCAGCGTCAAACAATGTGGTCGAGTACGAAGCATTGGTTAATGGGTTGTGCATCGCCGTCGAGCTAGGGGTTCGGCGCCTCGACGCTCGTGGCGACTCGCAGCTTGTCATTGACCAAGTCATGAAGAACTCCCACTGCTACAATCAGAAGATGGAGGCCTACTACGACGAAGTTCGATGCCTGGAAGACAAGTTCTATGGGCTGGAACTCAACCACGTCGCTCAACGATTCAACGAGACTACGGATGAGCTAGCTAAAATAGCCTCGGGGAGGACAACGGTTCCCCCGGATGTCTTCTCTAGGGATATACATCAACCCTCCGTCAAGATCGACGACACACCCGAGATACCCTCGGCCAAACCCGAGGAAGCCTCGGCCGAGCCCGAGGTGCCCTCGGCCGCCGAGGGTGAGGCCCTGCGCGTCGAGAGAGAGCGAAATGGGGTCACACCGGTCCCGAACTGGCAGACCCCGTACCTGGGATATCTCCTCCGAGGAGAGCTATCCCTCGACAAGGCCGAAGCTCGGCGACTGGCTCGGCGCGCCAAGTCGTTCGTTTTGCTGGGTGATGAAAAGGAGCTCTATCATCGCAGTCCCTCGGGCATCCTCCAGCGATGCATCCCCATCGCCCAAGGACAAGAGCTGTTACAAGAAATACACTCGGGGGCTTGCGACCACCATGCAGCACCTCGAGCCCTCGTGGGGAATGCCTTTCGACAAGGTTTCTACTGGCCAACCGCGGTGGCCGACGCCACTAGGATTGTACGCTCCTGCCGGGGGTGTCAATTCTACACAAAGCAGACGCGCCTGCCCGCTCAGGCCCTGCAGACGATACCCATCACCTGGTCGTTTGCTATGTGGGGTCTAGACCTCGTCAGTCCCTTGCAGAAGGCACCCGGGGGCTTCACGCACCTGCTGGTCGCCATCGACAAATTCTCCATGTGGATCGAGGTCCGACCCTTAACCAGCATCAGGTCTGAGCAGGCGGTGGCGTTCTTCACCAATATCATCCATCGCTTTGGAGTCCCGAACTCCATCATCACCGACAATGGCACGCAGTTCACCGAGAAAAAGTTCCTGGACTTCTGCGAGGACCACCACATCCGTGTGGACTGGGCCGCCGTAGCTCACCCCATGACAAATGGGCAGGTGGAGCGTGTCAACGGTATGATTTTGCAAGGACTAAAACCCAGGATCTACAACGACCTCAACAAGTTTGGCAAGTGGTGGATGAAGGAGCTACCCGCGGTGGTCTGGAGTCTGAGGACGACGCCAAGCCGAGCCACGAGATTCTCGCCGTTCTTTCTAGTCTATGGGGCCGAGGCCGTCCTCCCCACAGACTTAGAATACGGTTCCCCGAGGACGAAGGCGTACGACGACCAAAGCAACCAGATCAGCCGAGAGGACTCGCTGGACCAGCTCGAAGAAGCTCGGGACGTTGCCTTACTACATTCAGCGCGGTATCAGCAGTCTCTGCAACGCTACCACGCCCGAAGGGTTCGGCCCCGAGGCTTCCAAGTGGGGGACTTGGTGCTTCGGCTGCGACAGGACGCCCGAGGAAGCCACAAGCTTACTCCCCCCTGGGAAGGGCCATTCATCATCGCCAAGATCTTGAAGCCCGGAACATACAAGCTGGCCAACGATCAAGGCAAGGTCTATAGCAACGCTTGGAACATCGAACAACTACGTCGCTTCTACCCTTAAAATGTTTCAAGTCGTTCATGTTCCTCATTTTTACGCGCTTAAATTGAGTCTAACCTTCAAGGAAGGGTCAGCCTTGCCTCGGCCAAGCCCGACCCTCCCTCGGGGGCTAGAAGGGGGCAACCCCCTCTGCGTCGAAATATTTCTTCGGAAAAGTTTTCTACCGAGAAAGGTTTTCTATAGAAAAAAACTTCCGTGCTTTCGACTATATCGATAGCAGAGTCTTGCGAACGGGTGAGAGAGCACGTAAGCGGCGAGGCCGACCGAGCCGAGGGACTCCTACGCCTCCGGGATACGGATACCTCACTCATCACCTTCCACAAAAAGTGACTCTAGCTCGGACAAAGCACTTCTGCTACCGACGAACGAGTCCTAAATGCTCGAAACAAGAAGAAAGAAAACACAGCTTTATAATCCGAACGATGAATATGTTTAGGCCTCGGCGGCCGCAAAAAACATACGCATGCTTCGGACAAACTATTCCTACAGGATTCAGGCATCGACAGGAGGAGGAGTGGCGCCCTCGGCGTCGATTCCACCCTCGGCGGAATCTGGCCAGGCCTCAGACGACGACTCGGGTGAGAGGATCTCCACCCCAAAGGAGGACGCTAGCATCGCGCTTGGGCCGGCGACGGCCGCGTCAAGCCTCTGGACCTCGGCTAAGGCGGCCTCATCCTCATCGGGTAGGCAGTACCCCTCGCTGACCCGCTCCAGATCCACGTCATAGTGGGAAGCGAGCACGGCGAAGGCCCGCCTAACGCCGTGATGTAGCGCCCCGCGGAGTCTACCGCGCACATGGCCGCCCAAGGCCCGCAGGTGACTCTGGGGGGAGCTACCCGAGGGGACGTCATCGAGGTCGAAGGCCCAGCAAAAAGCCGAGATAGCCTCGGACATGGCCGCACGGTTGGCCTCCTTTTGCTCAGCCACCTGGGTGAGCGCCTCGCGATCCTTGACGGACTCGCTAAGAGCTGTCTCCAACCCTGCGGATGGCCGAACAATACTCTTCAGACATGAGGTGAAGAACGAAGCTACAAAGCGGGCGACACATACCTTCAGCCCGAGTGGATGCCTCGGCTAGTCGCCCCGCAGCCTCAGCCAGCTGACCCTTAAGGGCCTCGGCCCGGCTCATAGCCTCAGCAGCTTGGCTCCGAGTTTGGTCAAGCTCGCCGAGGACCTGGCCGAGCTCCAGCCGCCGCTGTTGCATCTCCTCGGCCTAGGAAGCCACCTGCTCCTGGGCCGACAAAGCCTCTGCCCGCGCCGCCTCTGCCACCGACTTTAGCTCGTCGTAGAGAAGCCGAAGATCCGCCACCTCGGTGCTCCGCTAGGCAAGCCGCTCATTGGCCTCGGCAAGCACTGTCCTCTGGGACTACAGCGAATCCCAGACGTCTCTCTCGCGGCGGAGGAACAGCGACTTGGCGGTGCTCACGTCTGCAAGTTCCTGAAAAGGGAAAACAAGGCATGACAAAGAATGCCCTGGCCACGCAAGGTCTCCACCGAAACCTTTACCTGGAAGACCCTGGGAACGTCCCTGGAAAGGGTCTCGACGCCGACCGAAGCGACCTCGTCGTCGCCTCGATATACTCGCGGAAGTTGTCCCGAGACCTCTCCTCGAGCTCATCGTCGAGGGAAAGGAGGGGTTCTGGGTCCAAGATGGCATGGCCCTAGAACCGGAGCGGCCGCCCACACCATTCATCGAGGTTGAGCCGCGCATGGATAAGGCCGCTGCTCCCTAAGGTGGGCCATGGTTCTACGCGCACCTCGACCGAAGCGTCAGGTCCCCCTGCGGCCAGCGCTTCGGGTACCGCCGCAATTAAAGTGTTGGGCCTCTCCTCGGCTAAGAAAGTGGGCCTCCGATCGCCGACCTCGGCAACAACGGCTACCCCCTCCTCATGGCCGAGAACGGGGAGGTCGGGGATAGCCGTGGGCAGCGGCGCCTCCGCCATCCTGACATCGGCAGCAACGGACGGCTCCGCGGGTAAAATAGCAACGGCCCCGGCGAGGGTCGATGCCGGCACCGGCAACAAGACAGCCGGGCTCGAGGCCGCGGCTACGTCAGCAACCTCCTCTGGCATGATGGCCGTCTCGGTAGAGGGATTGGCCTGGGAGGCTAGCCCCATAGCAGCTCGTGCTGCCTGGGCCCCCCGCTCAAGGGCGTCTTGGGCGGAAGCCAGCCAACCAGCATGGCACGCCTCAGCGTCGGCTGCGGAGGCTAGCCCCATCTTAAGGGTCTTCCTGGGGGCCAGACCAGCCGAGCCCCGCTTCCGCTTGCTGAAAAAAGGAGAGCAAGATCAAGACACATAAAAAAGGGGGGAGACCAAAACAGAGGTATTCTCAGATACTTACCTGCTCCGGACTAAGGCTAGCCGTGCCTGCGCGGATGCTCCTCAAGCCCTAGCCACCGCGGGCACCATTGAGGGTTGCTCCGATGCCGCTTCCACCTCGGACGCCCGAGGCGCCGAAGGGGCGACCTGCCCGGGCGTCGCCACGGCCAAGGGGCTGACCTCCTGCACAGCCAGCATGGGCACTTGCTCGTGGAGGACAGGCAGATCGGCCCGACCCCCCAACATCGCCCCAGTTACCTCGGCCAAGGGGTCAAGTACCCCCTCGGTCCGCCTCCGCTCCTCAGGCTGGGGCCACGATGTCCCAGCTTCGGACACTGATGATACCAGCCCACTTGGGGGCCGGCTCGGTGACCCCTGGCCTAGCCTCGGGTCCAGGCTAAGACCGAGATGGGCCGCCATGTCGTCACTCTCGTCGTCATCATCATCGTCGTCGTCGTCGTCGGGCGTCTTCGGCGATGGCTCCCTCGGGAGCCCGTCCCTCTCCTACCTCCGGCGATGTTTCTCCAAGGCGTCCCGAGCTCGCATCCGCTTGCGAGCCTGGGCCTTCTCTGCGTCCTTTTTCTCCTTCTTCTTCTCCGCGGCGACCCTCCGTGCGGCTCGGTCCACCGCGTCCTCCGGGACCCGTGGCAGGGCGGGTTTATAAAACCTCAACCCCTGGGGATGGACAAAAATCCCAATAGTGAAAATCAAAGGCAACTCAACGCAAAACAGGAGAAGGATCGAACACTCACCAGGGACACGTACCCATGGTCGGGGCGCATCGCGGGCTGGGTAAGGGCGCTGGCGTCCAGCCTCCCCACCGTACCCGCTACCCGCTTGTGGAGGTCGTCATTGGGGAGGGAGGCCAAGGACATTTGCGAGCCCTCCAAATTAACCCCCGGCCTCATCTCCGAGAGCTGCAACCGCCGCCCGGCCAAGGGAAGCACCCTCCAGCGATGGATGGCGGCAACAACCCCCGCAGCGGTAAGCCCCTCATCTCTTAACTTCTGCAAGGCATGCAGAAGGGGCTAGAGCTTCTCCTGTTTCTTGCGCGTGGCCCCCCAGCGCCAGCTAGCGCCGGCGGCGGTCACCACTCGTTGAGAAAACGATGGAAGCCTCCCGTCATTGTTCCGGAGATAAAACCACCGGTGCTGCCACCCCTTGTTCAAAGACACAAGGGTGGTGGGGATGTATAGCTGCGCGCGCCCCGGCCTCAGCTGAAGGGTGCCGCCTCCGGCCCGCACCGCCATGCGGACCTTCTTCACCTCCGTCGTCGAGGCAAAGAGCTCCGCGGAGAAGAGATGGGTCCACAGGTCCCAATGAACGTCGATCCCTAAATAACCCTCACAAACCGCCACGAAGATGGTCGCTTGCACGATGGAGTTAGGGTTGAAGTTGTGAAGATCCACCCCGTAATAGTGCAGGAGCACCCGCATGAAGCGGCTCGCTGGTACTCCAAACCCCCGCTCATGTAAGGAGATAAAGCTGACCACATACCCCGACGGTGGAGTCGGGACGGCCTCGCTCGGGGCCATCCACTCCGGCTGTGGCCCATCGGAGAGGGGACGGAGCAAGCCATCGGCAACAAGGGCCTCCAGATCCCCCACAACGACAGTGGAGGATGGCCACGGGTCACGCGGTGGGATGATGGTCACCTTGTCGGCCATCACCGAACGAAGGTGGTGGAGGCGCAGGGGATAAGGCGGGCGGTTTTCTTTTTCTTGGCTATTCTCTTAGGTTGCGGAACCAAAGCAGAAGGCAGACACAAATGGCAGGGTAAAGAACCACCGTCGGTCCCTCTCCCGGGTATATAAAGACCCGGGTGAGAGCCGTTCAAGACTTCGCCCGAACCCACCGTGAAATTCAAACTCGAAGGTGAAACGCCCGTTCCTCGAACGGCCCACGCACACGCAACAGACGCCCCGCGAGTCGCCCGTCCTGTCGCATTAACTCTTTAGCAGGGCAAGCGACACCGCTGGCGGGCGAAGCAGGCGACGTTTCAATTCCGCCATAAAGGCCGCGTCAAAAAAGGTGTGCCACGACTTTTCGAATTCATATCCCTTTTCTGTTTCCTCTCTCTCTTGCCACAGGGACTGGGAAGGGGGATATTTCGGAAAGGATCCTTCCCCGCGAAGGAAACGGGCCCCTGAGCCCTCTTACTGATCAGGGGTTCGAAGGCTGGCCCCTCGGTAGGGTTCGACAGCCGCCCCAGAGCACCCGTGCTCCGCGCCCATTACTGATCAGGGGTTCGAAGGCTGGCCCCTCGGAAGGGTTCGACAGCCGCCCCAGAGCGCTCGGGCTCCGCGCCCACTACTGATCAGGGGTTCGCAGGCTGGCCCCTCGAAGGGGTTTGACAGCTGCCCCAGAACACGCAGAGTGAGGGATGACCCTAGGTACGTCCGATACATGGCTGAGGCTCGGGCTACGCTCCCGAGGTACCCTAGGACATTTCCGAGACCAGCGGGAACGACTCGTAATGGAATCCCACCGGAGGGAGGCATCGAGCCCTCGGACCCTGTCGAAAAGGGGCCGGGTCCAGCGAATCACCTGCAGGTACTTTTGGAGCGCGCCTCTGGGCCACTAGCCGACCCTTAACGAATGGGGCACGGGCGTCCACTCGGATCACCCGTTAGCAGCTCGCGGGAAACAACATGATCGGTGCCCTCCGAGGGTAACATGGCGCTTTCCCCCCTTCCTCCTTCCGGAAAGGCGACGAAGGGGCGTATAATAAAATTCGAGACAGTCCTTGATCGTCCTCTCGCTCCGTGCAGAGGCTCAGGGGCTACTCTTGCACCCGGCTATGGCCAAACCGTTGACAGCGTCAACAAACCAGCTCAAAAACTCAGAACCTGATCATGCACCCAGGCTACGGCCAGGCTGCATGAGGGAACGACAGGACTGGCCGAAACATCCCGAAAAGCGTTAAGACCTCAGAGGAGTCAAACCACTCCTCCGAGGCCTCGGGGGCTATACCCGGCTGGTGCGCTCGCGCGCACCCGTCGGAACAAAGTATAACCGAGAAAGGCCAGTCCCCTCACCAAGAATGCGGCAGAGCCTTGAAGCGAGCATCACCACTCCCCACGAGGCTCAGGGGCTACTGTCGGGTACCGAAATTAGGGGTACCCCCACCACTCCTAATCACGGCTGGTAAACACCTTCAGGGCAAACCCGAAGGGCTGACGGCTCGGGTCAAAGTCAAAGCTTCGTCTACCAAGGGACACGGTCTCGATCCGCCCGAGCCCGGCCTCGGGCGGAACAGTGGTCCCGGACGAGTCCATGCCTCGCCCGAGGGTCTCTTCGGACAGTGAGTGCACCCTCGGCTCCGCCAAAGACAAGCCTTGTCGTGCAAGCGACTTTGGCCAAATCGCCTTACCAGCCGACCGTGTTGCATGTGCATTTAATGCTGGGGTCGCCTGACACTTTATCCTGACACGCGCACCTCAGTCGGCAAGGTCGAAGTGACCGCAGTCACTTCGCCCTTTCACTGACCGATCTGACAGGAAAACAGGGCCGCCTGCCCTGCTCCGGCTGTTGTGCCAACCACCCGGGCGAAACCGACAACGGTCGAGTTCAGCCTCGGGCGCAACAAGAAGCTCCACCTCGCCCGACCCCAGGGCTCAGCCTCGGCCTCGGCATCGGGAGGAAATCTCCGCCTCGTCCGACCCCAGGGATCGGCCTCGACCTCGGCCTCGGGAGGAGTCACATCCTCGCCCGACCTTGGGTCTCGGCCCCAGCCTCGGCCTCGGAGGAGCCGCCGCCTCGCCTGACCTCAGGCTCGGATCAACCACGCCACGGGGGATGCATCATTACCCTACTCCTAGCTAGCTCAGGCTACGAAGGAACAAGGCCGGCATCCCATCCGGCTTACCCTGGTAACCGGCGATGGTGGTTTCCTACATGCAACCATGACGTCGGTGGTCCTCAAGCCCCGAGGAAGCAAGAAGACATCAGCAAGATCCATGCAGCGCCAACAGCTGTACTGCTACAGGGTCTAAGGCACTTCTCCGACAACCATGATACTACCTCTACAGGACTCGAGACATCCCCCCGATGGCCACGTTTTTATCTGTACAGGGCTCAGGGCACTTCCCTGCCAGCCACGTTAGCTCCCAGCTACACCCCATTGTACAGCTGGGCATCTCCTTATGTCTACAAAAGGGGGTGTCCAGGGCCCCACAGGGGAAGGGACAAAAGGGGGAGCGAGGGGAGGACGGGACGAGCATACGAACATACGAAGCATACGTACGCACGGCGGGAGAAGACGAGCAGGGGTCGAACCCTCTCTCTCTCTCTCGCTCTCTGCTACTCGCCCTCTCTCGCTCTCACTCTCTCGCAACGCTTGTAACCCCTACTACGAGCGCCCTGGTGCAGGATAATACAAGGCTCATTCCCCCACTTGTGTTGCATCTCGCACCAACCCATCTGGGCAGGGGCACGCAGCGACAAATTTACTCGTCGGTCTAGGGACCCCCGGGTCCGAAACGCCGACAACCTTCGACTTGATAAACAGCAAAGGTACAAGTTCGATGCTAAAGCCAAAAACCAA
This sequence comes from Zea luxurians, assembly GCA_029449295.1. Lineage (NCBI taxonomy): Eukaryota > Viridiplantae > Streptophyta > Magnoliopsida > Poales > Poaceae > Zea > Zea luxurians. The sequence continues at coordinate 75,548,506 of JAOPSE010000015.1, read as the reverse complement.
GTCCGCGTGAACAGTACGGGGGTACTGTTCATCTATTTATAGGCACAGGGCGCAGCCTGTGAGAAATTACATTCATGCCCTTTACAAATGCTTACAATCATAATGCAAGCTATCACAGGTCGATTGGTCATTTCATCTTTAAGTCGGTTCACTCCTTCGTCTTAGGACATGTTACTATTCCGAAGCTTTATGGATGTGTAAGACCCAAAATTAGTAGAGGAAAAAAAAATATAAATAAAGTATCATAATGCTTTGGAAATTAGGGAATAAGAAAATGATGAGAAAAGAATTTTTCTTTTAAAGGAAACCATTTATACATCCCATGAAATAAATAACAAGGAGAATAAACTTAAATTAGTAATATTAAAATAGTATGGTTTATATTCACCTTTGGGTTTCAATTGATACATTTGAAAAATCTGAAAACTAAAGGAGAAGTATAAATTTGAATTTGGAATAAGGAATAGGAATGTGAATGGAAATTTAAATAAAACCCTTAAGAATAAATAGGAAAAAAATAAAATTACTAAAAATAATAGAGATTATATTTTCATTAGGGATTGGTTTGATATTTGGGGATTTGAAAAAGGGCAAATCAGAAAAAGTTGAGACAGGTTTGAATTTGGGATAGGAATTTGAAAATTTAAAAGACATTGAAAATGGAGAAGAATAAAACCTTATGTGGGCCAAGAACATCCTATTCGGCCCAGCACCGGATTACCTCCACTGCAGCCCAACTTCACCCCCCCCCCCCCCCGCCGCGCGCTGACGACCAGGCCCCACCGGGCAGCCTCCCGTGCGCGCTTGCCTGCCCTCCCCGTGTCGCCGACCTGCGGGACCCGCTTGGCAGACCCGCCTTCTCCACGGACTCGGTCATCGCGGCGACGAAATCGCGGGCGCCGCCGTTGGGGGAAAAGCGCGAATCGCGGCGGTAAGCTCGGGTCGTACCCCGTTTTTTTGACCCTCTCCTCCGTGCATAAGTAGCGCGATGCTCGGAGCCTTGACCCATCAAACGAAACCATGTCGTGTGCCTCCATCGCCTGCCAGATCCCGTCGAAGGTGACCTCCACAGCCGCCGCCAGCTTGGAGCGTACAAGGGCAACGAATCGACCGTCGCTGGGCGTTGGGGTGATCTCGGGCGACGGCTGAAGCTGGCCTGGGTCCTCCCGGGCGAAGCAAGTCCCCGGGTGGTCACGAATTGCTCACCGGAGCGCTTCACCGCCGCCAAGCCGCCCCTCTGCCGTGGCCAGGGTCTTCCGCGCCGCGAATCCCTCGGTATGAAGCCCTTGCCGCGTTTACTTGTTCCTTAGCTACGCGTAGTACCGATTAGCTAGGGTTTGGGGCAGTGGGCGGCCATCGGGGGTTCGCCGGAGTCCTCTTCACCGCGGGGGGGAACTCGTCGCCGTCACACAGCTGGGTAGAAGACGGAGCTTCCGCGACCGTCGGATCGGGCGCGGACAGATAGGATTAAACGTGGGATCCCCCTTCGCGGTTCGGGCGGGTGGCCGTTTGATCGGGATCCGAGGGTCGTGATGGAATCTCGGGTAATTAAATCGGGGCCACTGCTTAGGAATCCAACGGTCTGGGTCGCGTACCGATTCACTTATATGGGGATCTAATCTGGGCCGCCCACTCTTGATCGGATGGTGCAGATTAGCGTGTACCCCTTCGACCTGGCCTTTTTGCATATGAGCCCCTATAGAATACAGAAACCAACCCGCCGTCCTGTGTGGGGGAAGACTGAGTCTTGGGTTTTATTGCGCTTAAGCCCCTGCGTTCCTGTTTAATTGAGGCCCACTCCAGAGAGTTATAAAATCAAGAAAATGAATTAGAAAATGAGTTTTTAATATAAAAACAATTCATAGAATTTGTATAAATCATAGAAAATGCATATGAACTCCAAATTGGACCATTCAAGTTCCTATAATTTTGTAATATTATTCTCTATCAAATAGTGCCACTGTTTTTACATAAAAGTCACATTAAAATTTTTATCTTAATTAATCTTGTACTAAACACATAGGATCTTTGGAAATTCATAACTTAAAATCTATAACTCCAAAATTAATAATTCTTGTTCCTGTGATCATATTTCAACATGTAGATTATTAATATGTGTTTTGCATATATGTTTGGTGTAATGTTAATTTTGTCTATACACTGTTTGTATGTATTGCTACGTTTAGCAGTGAGGATACGTGTCATCAGAAGAGCAATACTGGTACCTGGAATCTCAAGTCTCAGGCAAGTTGTGCCCTTGATCACTTCTTTTTACCCACTCATGTTCTGATTAATCATAATGATCTGCATAGGTTAATTTTGATGGGACCCAATAGGTTACCCTAGTTTCACTATCTTTATACCTTGTTCACCGCTGAATTTTTGGGTAGTACTTGCTAGTGCTTTATGTGGTTTTGGGTATGAAGATACATTATTCATGATCACACTGTTATTATCCGTTTATTATTACTGTTCATGATAAGATCATTATGTTAAATGGAACATGGAGCGACCACCCGGGAAAACAGTGCTACCACAAGGGAGGAATGGGACCCCTTGGCTGATTAATTAGGAAAGCTAGTGGAAGACTACCTTACCCGAAAGGGGCAAGGGCAGTAGGGGAGTGGTCAGTGTAGGGAGGCCCTCGGGAGGATTTTGCTGCGATGGCAGTCCTGCAAGGGATTCCTGCTAGGGAGGCCCTCAGGAGGATTTTGCTGCGATGGCGGTCCTGCAAGGGATTCCTGCATTGGAACTTCCTATAAACTGTAGCGGGTTTTCTGAAGCTAGTGGAACTTTGTAAAGGCCTCGTAGTGTTACCCTGCCTCGCCTCCTCGGTAGAGGTGTATGGGATTGGCCGTCTCTTGGCAAATGGGTAACACGACTTGTGGGTAAAGATGCGCAACCTCTGCAGAGTGTAAAACTGGTATACTAGCCGTGCTCACGGTCATGAGCAGCTCGGACCCTCACATGATTAATTTATGGAACTAAATTCAATTTGTCATATGCATTGCATCGCAGGTGATGTTGTTACTTTTGTTCTACTACTTAATTGGGATTGGTATTTACTTATACTTAGTAACTGCTAATAAAATTTTGACTAACTTTAAAAGCAATGCTCAGCTCTAACCATCCTCTTTGGTAAGCCTTACACTTCACGTGAGCTCCCACCTTTGGCGAGTTCATGCACATTATTCCCCACAACTTGTTGAGCGATGAACGTATGTGAGCTCACTCTTGCTGTCTCACACCCCCCACAGGTCAAGAACAGGTACCACCGGATGAGGCGCATGGAGAATGCCGTGATGTGTTCGTGAGAGGTCTAGGCCATCGTCCCCCAGTCAACTTTGGGTTGCTGGACCGTTGTCTCCTTATAATGTAATTATTTATTTTGTATAGAACTCCTGTTATATATAAAGTTGTGACATTCGATCCTGTGCCACTATACATCATATGTGTGAGACTTGGTCCCAGCATACCTGGTGTTTATGTTCGCGCCCGGGTCTTGGTGCCCCTAAAACCCGGGTGTGACAGAAGTGGTATCAGAGGAATGTTGTCTGTAGGACGAAGCCTAGATAGAACCGGACAACCATTGTCTACTTACCTTTGCTACTCTGATTCTTTTCTAAACTTATCTTAATCTTTTCTCATCTATTTCCGCTTACTCTGATTATTCTTGTCTTTTCTTCCAAAAGACAAATGTGGATTTCACACTTTGAAATCCTGTGCCTAAAGTGACCATTAGGAATAGGAGACCTACTCTTAGGAACAAAAACAAAAACTATTTTTATCTATGTACTTGAATGTTTGTTCTTATGATATTTGTCTGATTTGGATCTTTGATTGAGTGTGATGGGTTGTGGAGTAATGTCCACAATTACATCTGCATATAAGTATATGCATAAATAGAATTCATAAGAAAACTAAGCAACTTAGATTATCCTCCATTAAAATGTATCTATCTCATAGAGATCCCTCTAATCTTAAAAGACTCTCTCATATCTTAATAGATTCATCGTATCTTATAAGATTTTCTCTTATCTTACTAGATCCATCTCATCTTAAAAGATTCTATCCTACACTCATATATCCATCTTATCCCAAAAGATCCTAACTTATCCTAATTAAAATATATCTAGTTTGATAAATCTATCTTATCTTAAAAGATACTTTATTACTTTAATAGATTCATCTTATCGTGAAAAGATAGATCTAACTGACCTCAAAAGATGATACCCTATCCTTATGAATTCATCTTGCCCTAATTAGCATATTTATCCACCCTAGTTTAAACAACCATGATCTAATGCAAGTTAATTAGATCTTATCTAGTCAAACTAGTCATACCAATCTAATCTAGATCCCATCTAATCTAATATGATTTAATGTGGTCTGCTTAAACATATTAGTGATAATGGTAGAAGAGATTAAACCCTACTAGCCATGTATTAACTTAACCTAGAGCCATGATGAATGGTATAACCTTTCTATTCCCATCTAACAACAAACAAACTTTTAACCTACATCTTGTAGTCTATCTCACCCATATATATCTCTCATCTTGACAGATTCTATCTTACCCTTGGATATTCACCTTATACGATTGGTTACCCCAATCTGGACATAAAACAAAGATTAAACCCTACTAAAGAATCTTTAGATTATAACCAGCTACTAGCTTATTCATTCCGCTTATGGAATAATTTCCTTTGCAAAACTATTACCATATGCTTCTAACTTTCATGGTCAATACCAGGAAAGGAAAGATTATCACGTAACAGCAAACAGAAATGAATCCTCCCAATCCTCCACCTATTGAAATCGATCAAGTGGTTGCTGCCCAAAGACTGGTAATACAACAATTAACAGACCTGGTGACCGAGATGCAAAATCAGATAAGACAAGAACGCGAGGAAATACGTCAGGTCCGCCAAGAAATAAGGCAAGCGCGGTTGGAGAGAGAACAACAACAACAACCTCCACCAGCTCCACCAAGCTACATAAACATATATATAAATTACTACTATTTGTAAGATCTAGATGTTACTTTAGTTAGTAGATGATATGATATTATTTTTGAAGGAATAATAAGGTCTAATCGACCCCATGTGTTGCTAATAAAGTATGCATCATGATGAGATTTTTGTTTGTGCATATGTTTTGAGATAACTTGGTTATATACCCTTTTCTTACAAATCTCGAGGACGAGATTTCTGTTAAGGGGGGTAGGATTTGTAAGACCCAAAATTAGTAGAGGAAAAAAAAATAATATAAATAAAGTATCATAATGCTTTGGAAATTAGGGAATAAGAAAATGATGAGAAAAGAATTTTTCTTTTAAAGGAAACCATTTATACATCCCATGAAATAAATAACAAGGAGAATAAACTTAAATTAGTAATATTAAAATAGTATGGTTTAAATTCACCTTTGGGTTTCAATTGATACATTTGAAAAATCTGAAAACTAAAGTAGAAGTATAAATTTGAATTTGGAATAAGGAATAGGAATGTGAATGGAAATTTAAATAAAACCATTAAGAATAAATAGGAAAAAAATAAAATTACTGAAAATAATAGAGATTATATTTTCATTAGGGATTGGTTTGATATTTGGGGATTTGAAAAAGGGCAAATCAGAAAAAGTTGAGACAGGTTTGAATTTGGGATAGGAATTTGAAAATTTAAAAGACATTGAAAATGGAGAAGAATAAAACCTTATGTGGGCCAAGAACATCCTATTCGGCCCAGCACCGGATTACCTCCACTGCAGCCCAACTTCACCCCCCCCCCCCCGCCGCGCGCTGACGACCAGGCCCCACCGGGCAGCCTCCCGTGCGCGCTTGCCTGCCCTCCCCGTGTCGCCGACCTGCGGGACCCGCTTGGCAGACCCGCCTTCTCCACGGACTCGGTCATCGCGGCGACGAAATCGCGGGCGCCGCCGTTGGGGGAAAAGCGCGAATCACGGCGGTAAGCTCGGGTCGTACCCCGTTTTTTTGACCCTCTCCTCCGTGCATAAGTAGCGCGCTGCTCGGAGCCTTGACCCATCAAACGAAACCAAGCCGTGTGCCTCCATCGCCTGCCAGATCCCGTCGAAGGTGACCTCCACAGCCGCCGCCAGCTTGGAGCGTACAAGGGCAACGAATCGACCGTCGCTGGGCATTGGGGTGATCTCGGGCGATGGCTGAAGCTGGCCTGGGTCCTCCCGGGCGAAGCAAGTCCCCGGGTGGTCACGAATTGCTCACCGGAGCGCTTCACCGCCGCCAAGCCGCCCCTCTGCCGTGGCCAGGGTCTTCCGCGCCGCGAATCCCTCGGTATGAAGCCCTTGCCGCGTTTACTTGTTCCTTAGCTACGCGTAGTACCGATTAGCTAGGGTTTGGGGCAGTGGGCGGCCATCGGGGGTTCGCCGGAGTCCTCTCCGCCGCGGGGGGGAACTCGTCGCCGTCACACAGCTGGGTAGAAGACGGAGCTTCCGCGACCGTCGGATCGGGCGCGGACAGATAGGATTAAACGTGGGATCCCCCTTCGCGGTTCGGGCGGGTGGCCGTTTGATCGGGATCCGAGGGTCGCGATGGAATCTCGGGTAATTAAATCTGGGCCACTGCTTAGGAATCCAACGGTCTGGGTCGCGTACCGATTCACTTATATGGGGATCTAATCTGGGCCGCCCACTCTTGATCGGATGGTGCAGATTAGCGCGTACCCCTTCGGCCTGGCCTTTTTGCATATGAGCCCCTATAGAATACAGAAACCAACCCCCCGTCCTGTGTGGGGGAAGACTGAGTCTTGGGTTTTATTGCGCTTAAGCCCCTGCGTTCCTATTTAATTGAGGCCCACTCCAGAGAGTTATAAAATCAAGAAAATGAATTAGAAAATGAGTTTTTAATATAAAAACAATTCATAGAATTTGTATAAATCATAGAAAATGCATATGAACTCCAAATTGGACCATTCAAGTTCCTATAATTTTGTAATATTATTCTCTATCAAATAGTGCCACTGTTTTTACATAAAAGTCACATTAAAATTTTTATCTTAATTAATCTTGTACTAAACACATAGGATCTTTGGAAATTCATAACTTAAAATCTATAACTCCAAAATTAATAATTCTTGTTCCTGTGATCATATTTCAACATGTAGATTATTAATATGTGTTTTGCATATATGTTTGGTGTAATGTTAATTTTGTCTATACACTGTTTGTATGTATTGCTACGTTTAGCAGTGAGGATACGTGTCATCAGAAGAGCAATACTGGTACCTAGAATCTCAAGTCTCAGGCAAGTTGTGCCCTTGATCACTTCTTTTTACCCACTCATGTTCTGATTAATCATAATGATCTGCATAGGTTAATTTTGATGGGACCCAATAGGTTACCCTAGTTTTACTATCTTTATACCTTGTTCACCACTGAATTTTTGGGTAGTACTTGCTAGTGCTTTATGTGGTTTTGGGTATGAAGATACATTATTCATGATCACACTGTTATTATCCGTTTATTATTACTGTTCATGATAAGATCATTATGTTAATTGGAACATGGAGCGACCACCCGGGAAAACAGTGCTACCACAAGGGAGGAATGGGACCCCTTGGCTGATTAATTAGGAAAACTAGTGGAAGACTACCTTACCCGAAAGGGGCAAGGGCAGTAGGGGAGTGGTCAGTGTAGGGAGGCCCTCGGGAGGATTTTGCTGCGATGGCAGTCCTGCAAGGGATTCCTGCTAGGGAGGCCCTCGGGAGGATTTTGCTGCGATGGCGGTCCTGCAAGGGATTCCTGCATTGGAACTTCCTATAAACTGTAGCGGGTTTTCTGAAGCTAGTGGAACTTTGTAAAGGCCTCGTAGTGTTACCCTGCCTCGCCTCCTCGGTAGAGGTGTATGGGATTGGCCGTCTCTTGGCAGATGGGTAACACGACTTGTGGGTAAAGATGCGCAACCTCTGCAGAGTGTAAAACTGGTATACTAGCCGTGCTCACGGTCATGAGCAGCTCGGACCCTCACATGATTAATTTATGGAACTAAATTCAATTTGTCATATGCATTGCATCGTAGGTGATGTTGTTACTTTTGTTCTACTACTTAATTGGGATTGGTATTTACTTATACTTAGTAACTGCTAATAAAATTTTGACTAACTTTAAAAGCAATGCTCAGCTCTAACCATCCTCTTTGGTAAGCCTTACACTTCACGTGAGCTCCCACCTTTGGCGAGTTCATGCACATTATTCCCCACAACTTGTTGAGCGATGAACGTATGTGAGCTCACTCTTGCTGTCTCACACCCCCCACAGGTCAAGAACAGGTACCACCGGATGAGGCGCATGGAGGATGCCGTGATGTGTTCGTGAGAGGTCTAGGCCGTCGTCCCCCAGTCAACTTTGGGTTGCTGGACCGTTGTCTCCTTATAATGTAATTATTTATTTTGTATAGAACTCCTGTTATATATAAAGTTGTGACATTCGATCCTGTGCCACTATACATCATATGTGTGAGACTTGGTCCCAGCATACCTGGTGTTTATGTTCGCGCCCGGGTCTTGGTGCCCCTAAAACCCGGGTGTGACAGGATGATTGCTTCGGCACTACTTTTTGAGAGGATCTGCCGAAGGTGTTTCTTCTTATAGGATCTTCGACGACGAAGCATACCCCCAACATATCTATTCACTATTTTTGGATAAATATCTTGTAAGTTATAACTGAAACAATCAACTCCTGTGCTGCTGTCCTAAACAGGTTAGACGTGAGTGATTGTTCCACTCCAGTGTGTTTGTCATGAGTCGACTACTTATTTGGTTTGATCCTGATTGAACGAAGTAATGATAATATAACTAATATAATTGAGCCTAAATATATAAGTAACTAGTACACGTCTCGCTAAGTTAGTGAACCAAATTGGTTAAGGTCTAATACATGTTTGCCTAGTGAATAATTGTAAAGCCCAATTAATTGACTAATTCCTTTTCAACTAAGTCCCTCTATATATAAGTCATAGCGAATTTATGTACATAATTAAGTTAGTGTTAAGAAACTAATGGATGATTAAAGTGAATGTGGTAAAAGCTTGGGCTCGTGATGTCATGTTTGCGTTGGTTAAGTATAGTAAGTGTTGTCATCTTCCAGTGGTAGTGATTACGTGTGCCCGATGACGTATAAATAAGTAGCGCTTGCGTATAGTTGTTGCAGTGTCTTACTAATTAGTGTTTAGTTCGCTACTGTGTATTGGAATATCTGGTGCTACTTTCATCATATTCATACATATGCATCCTGCATCTCATTTAGGACCAAGAGATGATGATCATGCAAGTGATGTGGTGCCAACCCCAAGATGCAGTTGATGAACAACCTAAGGAAGGATGGACATGACCAGTGGATGCTCGCCAAGCAAGTACCCTCTAGCAGACACTACCTAGTGTTGGATTCCAGGCAAGCCCCGGTTTTATGCATAACCGTTATATATGCTATTTTACTGCACTTAATGTTTGTAGGCTTGTACCGTGCAATTAAGTGTAGGAGTTGCTTGAAACCCTAGTTGCATAAACTTAGGATTCCTTTTTGAGATGGATACCAGTATGTTAGGTCGAGTAGCTGCTTTGCTAATTAGGGATCTCGGTAGAAGTCGAGTGATTTTTCTAGCACTCGCGCGAGGTCAGGAATTGGTTGTACCCATTTTGATATGGGATGATGATGGTCTGTGGACACGGATCCATGGGGATGCGTTGTCTACGAGACGAAATTGGAATAAGGATTAATGTGCGGATACCTGTGTCAAGCGTTTGAACGTACTAAACACATGTCAGAAAATATGGTAACTGGTAATCCTAGTACCTGAGTGAAGTCGGGTGCGGTCTTTATCCCTCACTTGTCCTGAGACGTGGTCTCCTATTCTAGATATGGTGGGTGCAAGTGCAGCCACTGCACGACGGCGACCGGGGTTAGTGCGGCATTGCATGCCAAGGCGGTGAGCCCTAGCCGCGAACGGGGGATCGATGGGGACAGTTGACGTGTGTGGGGACGGAGTGCCCCTACATGTCGTGTGTTTAGGTTTACCTTGCAAGGTTAAAACTCGATTCGAATCATCTGCTTCTCGTAGCTAATGAGACTGCTTGATCCATTGTACTGCATTGAGTAATAAGTGGAAATGAGATGACTGGCAAAATATGTTGATTGATATAATGTTTGACACCATGTATGAATAGCTAGGTACTCATCTAGTCTAAAATTACTATTCTAGAACCTGAAAATCTAAAACTTGATTTTAGACTCAGCTAGTGCTTTTGGCAAACCAAACCCCTCGGCCAAATAGCTTCGTGATCTAGAGGTAGAGGAGTAGACTCCTCACACTGGGCAAGTCTAGCTGAGTATTAGTATACTCAGCCTTGCTTGTGGCATAATTTTTGCAGGTACTCCTTAGATGATTTGGTTGCTGGTATGACTTGGCCTTCATCCCTGCCACTGGGATAGATGGTCAAGAGGGTTAATGCTTCCGTAGGAGAGGACCAGGAGGAGTAGCGTGGCCAGGCTTCGCCATGTTACTCGGTTTAATCCATTAGTTATTTCCGCTGCACTAAAAACTATTGTTACTGTTTTTGAAACTTCGATAATATAATCACTACTGATACTTCTTAAATTTGTGGTATTATGCTTTATTGTATTTCTCTATGCCTCACCTACGAGTGAGCTAGTGGTATTCGATCCTTGGTAAGTGGCTTTATCGGACTAGATCCGAGGGACTGATAGGTTATTCCAATTTAAGTGTGTTGCTGCCTCCAAGGCGTGACTCGGGCACTTAAGCTGGAATAATTCGGGTGGTTCTGCCACAGTGTTGTTCCAGGTGAAGCTGGAGAAGATCGCCTCAACACCCTTGTAGGTGTGGTGGCAGGTCTTAACACTGACCTGGATAGTGCTACCCTGGATCTTTCAAGGGTACACGTAGAACTAGAAGAAGCTCACGCTAGGATTGTAACCCTTGAAGCTCAGCTCGAAGGAAGGAATCCACCCGAAGCCTAAGTCCCTGCCATGGCTGTGTCCCCGCCCCGCAAGAGGATTCACTATGGAGAACTAGGATCTATCACCAGGCTACTCTAGAGTTATAAGTCATATTGTAATAAGTTCGACTTCACGATTAGATGATGAAACTTCTTATGACATTATGATTATAATAATAACCATGTGATGGTGATGTTTTGCATAATGGTTGATTTTGTTTTTTGCTTGAGTGCAATGCTCTTATGGAATGATGGCCATAAGAACATTTAAAATTAACAAATAACCTTAACTTTAGCTAAAAGCTATTCCCCCTAGAAGTTTTATCTACTCTTCACTTGTCTAAAGGATGAACTTTCTAACCAACTAGATGGTGAACGAACACCCAGGTCCCAAAAACACGTGTAATCAGCATGTTAGACAGTAGTTACCACCACCACCCAACCCAAACAAGGAGCAGTTCATTGCCGCACAAATGCAACTCCTTCAAGGACTCACTGCTTCAGTGCAGCAGATACAACAGAACCAATAGAACCAACAGAACCAACAGCAAAATGCACTCCAAGCTAGAGACAACAATAGGGATTTTATGAGTCATCATCCCCCTGCATTTTCTCATTTGATTGATTCTTTGGATGCTGATGATTAGCTTAAAGTCATTGGAAAGAAGCTGGATATTACTCAGTGCCACGTCCGAGAAAAGACCTTGTACGCCTTTGGAGGACTCAAAGGCACCGTGTCCGATTGGTGAGATGCCTTCACTGCAGCACACGCAAACGCAGACACCATAACTTGGCAAGAATTTTAGGAGAACTTCCATGCTCACCATATTCCCTCAGGAATAATGAAACTCAAGAAAGAATTCTTATCCCTTACCTAAGGAGGTATGACTATTAGTGAGTACCAGGATCGTTTCACCCAACTTTCTCGCTATGCACCGGAGGAAGTCAATACAGATGAGAAGCGCCAAGAGCGATTCTTGGAAGGTCTGATTGGACCATTGAACTATCAGTTACAGAGCCACAACTTCCCCAAATTATAGAATCTACTCAACAAGGCTATTGGCCTAGAAAGCAAGAGAAGGGAATTGTCTGATCATAAGAGAAAATTCCAAGGACAAACTAGCAGAAATACCAGACAGAACAACTCGTAAGGTTCTTAGTTTCGCTCTAGAAATCAGAGTGGAAACAATAATTATCAAGTGCAACGCTCTGGACAGCAAGGACAGATAAACAAGCAAAACCAGCAGAGGAACAACTCTCAGACTAGCCAAAGGTCTAGTGGGTACCAACAGAATCGTCAAGGAAGCGTCATGAACACACCGGCCAGAAACAACAACACAACTGCTCTAGTCCAACCCAGTGGATGCTTTATGTGTGGTGAACTTGGTCACCATGCCAACAATTGCTCTAAGTGCAACCCATAGACACCCCAGAGGAACAACAATCAAAGAGCTGATCAGAATACACCAGCTCGTGGAAAAGCACAGAACAAGACTCCGTAGAACTAAAGTAAGGGAAGAGTTAATCATGTGACAACAGAAACAGTTCCTGAGGATGCCGACGTGGTGTATGGTATGTTTCTTAGTAACTCCATACCTGCATTAGTTTTATTTGATTCTGGAGCATCTCATTCCTTCGTAACAAAGTCATTTGTGGAAAATCATAATATATTAAACTACCTTTGAAGAGGAACCTATTAATTCATCACTAGGAGGTGTACTGTCACACCCGGTTTTGGAAGGCAAACTAGATGCAAACTATGTACGTTCCAGGATCAGAAACTCACGTACACAATGATTACAAAATTGGGCATCATCACACATTGCTCAAAGTAAATAGCAGAAAGGTACTTTTATTACAACAAGATGTCCAAGACATCCACAGAGTCTATAACATAGCCATTAACATTATCAAAGTGCAGAATACGAAACGTAGTAGATAAGGACTTCACAGGAAGCTAACTAGGGGTTTGCCACTAACATAACTAAAACTCGTCGTAGTCCTGGAGCTCCTCAAAGTCCTCCATGTTGCCTGCATCTCCTCCTAAGCACTGAATATAGTGGGGACAACCTGGGTGTAGTGGTTTTTAAAGCAAGGGTGAATACACATCAACATACTCAGCAAATGTCCCGTTTGGCTAAAGTGGACTAGCTATATGTGGAGTTGAGGTTAAGCAGTTGCTTTTAGTTGGTCAAGTATTTATTACTAGTAGTAGACTCCTGAGAGAAGGTGATTGGAATGTGTGACTATTTGGATTTGATGAAGGCTCCTTGTACTCCAACATGTTGTACCCTTCTTTGTGCCTCATTTTTCTGCTTTTTGTTAGCTGGCTCAGAACTTGAACCGCCCGTGATTGGGAGCACCAGCTTCATAGCCGAAGGTGTCGTGGCTTGAGCTCCTCGCGAAGCCATTGTCACTGTTGTGGTCGGAAGTGAGTTCACCGGAGGTGGGCGCCAATGTTGGTCACGCGTTCTCAAATGCTGTGAATCAAGAATAAGGCAACACAATTGTTAATTATTAGGAACCTTCGTCTTCCGAAGCATTATCTTCCTGAGGATATAATGCTCATCAGACAAAGGTCATGAAGGACATACCTTCATCATTTTAATGTGTAAACTGGAATGCAAAGGGACGAAGATAGTAACTGCATCTCGTTAATTCATTCATATTTGCATTCTTTAAAACATGTATGAATATTAACAGAATTCATATTACATTGATACCTTCGGCTTGCTCGAAGGTGAAGACGTGAGAGAGTGATTACAATTCAGCGTAAAGAGTACGGTGTTACTGTTCATCTATTTATAGGCACAGGACACAGCCCGGGTGAAATTACATTCATGACCCTCAACATTTGTCTACAGACAACCTAGATTACTAAGGTCTATCTGGTCTTTTCTTTTTCTGCTTGACTTGAACCGAAGCTGATGGTAGCTTCAGCATTTGGCAATGTTGCTTTTACGTAAGGTCTTCGTCTTCAGAATCTTTGGCAGAGGAAGGGAAGACTTCTGTATCATTTTGCCGAAGGTGTTTTTGTCTTGAGGACCTTCGGCGGAGAAGAAGACCCCCAACATTTATTTCGGACTAGATCATGGTTGCTACTCTAGGGTGGGATAAGTATGCTTATTAGGACAAGATGAATCTATAAGGATAAGATAGAATCATTTATTATGAGATGGATCTACAAGACATATCTATTTTTTATGGGGGATATTCTATCTTTCTAAATATATTTTTATACATATATATTTAGATGCAATTGTGGACATTACTCCACAACTAATTGCACTCAATCAAAGAACCAAATCAAATAAGGTTCATAAGGACAAGCATTAAAGCACATAGATACCTATAAAAATAGTTTTTTTCCCTAGAATTAAGATTCCTATTACTAAGGGTCACATTAGGTATAGGATTCCAAGGTGTGAAATCCATTTGGTCTTTAGAAGAGATAAGATAAGAGTAATCAGAGTATAACAACAATAGATGAGAAAAGATTTGAGGAAAGTTTAGAAAGAATCAGAGTAGTAAAGGTATGTAGGTAAGGAATGTCTAGTTCTATCTAGGTTATGTCCTACAGTCAACATTCCTCTGATACCACTTCTATCACACCCGCGTTGCAGGGGCCAAAAACCTAGGCACGAACTTCACCAAGTGTGCTAGGATCAAGTCTCACACATATGATGACTCATGGTATAGAAATGAATGTCATATCCTTAATATATATAACAGAGTTCTGTACAAAATAGAGAAATAATTACATCATACGAAGACAATGATCTAGCAACCAAAGTTGACTGGGAGACGATGACCTAGACCACTCACGAGCTCATCACAACATCCTTCATGCGCCTCATCCTGTGGTACCTATCCTTGATCTGGGGGATGTGAGTACAACAAGGGTGAGCTCACATACGTTCATCGCTCAACAAGTTGTAGGGAATAATGTGCATGAACTCACCAAAGGTGGGAGCTCATGTGAAGTGTAAGGCTTACCAAAGGAGATGGTTAAAGCTGAGCATTGCTTTTAAAGTTGGTCAATGTTTTATTAGCAGTTACTAACTGTAAGTAGATACCAACCCAAATAAATAAGAGATCAAAATTAATAACAACACAAACGATTCAATGCATATGACAATTTAAGTTTAGTTCCATAATTTACTCATGTGAGGGTCCGAGCTGCTCATGACCGTGAATACGACTGATATACCAGTTTTAGACTGTGCAGAGGTTGCACATCTTTACCCACAAGTCATATATCCCGTTTAGCCAGGGTCTGCAAGGCCTTTAAACACTTCCAAGGTGAATGGCTAGGGATCCACTACGAGGCCTTTACAAAGTTACACTAGCTTCAGAAAACCTGCTACGGTTTCTGAGAAGGGCAATATAGGAATCTCTCGTCCAAAAAGCCATCGCAACATGATCGACCGAGAACCTCCCTATACACAGCTCCTCTATCACCCTTGCCCCTTTTGGGTAAGGTAGTCCTCCACTAGCTTTCCTAATTGGTTAGCCAAGGGCATCCCATACCACCCTTGTGGTAGCACTGTTTTCCTGGGTGGTCGCTCAATGTTCCAATTAACATAATGATCTTATCATGAATAATAATTAAAACAACATCAGAATTGGAACATGATCATAATGTAACATTAATTTCCCAAAACCAGGTAGAGCAATAGCAAATCTACCCAATAGTTCTTTTGTTTGCAAGGTGTGGGATAAACAATACCAGGGAAGCCTATTAGGTCCCATCAAATTAACTTGAGCATGTCACACTGATTAACGAGAACATTATTAGGTAAGGGAAATGTGATCAAGGGCACAACTTGCCTGTAACTCGAATGTCTAGGTACTTCACCAAGTTGGTCTTCGGTGACTCATAACCTCGCTGCTACTCGTAGCAATACATACAAATAGACAAGGAGTACATAAAAATAACATTACACTAAACATGAGAACAAACCACGTAAGAATATTCTACTCGTTGCTATGAGGTCGTAAGTTTGAGAACCACTAAATTTAGAGTTATGGTTAAGAGGATATGATTTTCCAAAGATTTAGGTGATTAAACAATAAGAGAAAAATTATATGTTAATTAATATAAATCATGTGAGAATTAAGTAAACTTTAATCCAAGATATAACTTGATTATAGGTTGTATTTTTAGTCAGGTTATAATCATGGACAGTTACCTTTGATTAGCAAGATAAATCAATAATCATAGGATAAACAATATAAAAGTAAGTAATATGTTGTAAATAATGTTGTTATTGTGTAGACAAATTTAATACGAGACTAACGCAACTTGAACGGACTAAATCGGAGTTAAAACGAGCAATATATGGATTAATTTAGTTTTCGGTCATTTTTATAGTTAAATCGAGCTCTAGGGACTTATTTGCAATTCTCAGAGACTGCTAGGTAATCATCTTACAGCACAGGTGGACGGCGGGTTGATTAATATAGAGCACATGGTCTCTTTTGCAAAAGTAGACGGCCGAAGGGGTATGAGCTTTTGTAGACCTGGATCGATAGTCTACGGTGCAGATTAGATAGAAGTCTCGGTCATTGGATCGGAGATCAATGATAGAGATTTTATGATAGCAGATCGAATTTCCCCCGCCAGATTGAATCGAATGGCCCACGGCCTTGGACGAATCGGTACGCGACCAATCCCATCACAGCCGTTGAATCTAAAATCAATGCTTGATATTAAAGGATCCCATGATCTGATCTCGGCCAACAGATCCGAGATCAATGGCTACGATTTTCGATCACGATGGGGTATTTGAGATTCGATCATAAGCGCTCATCACTGGATCGATGGTTAGGACCGTTTCTCTCCCGCACGATCCTGTTCACGCTGGAACAGGGCTGCGGCAACCTGCCTGCGGTGGCAGGCCCACCAGTGAGCGGTGGCTGTTGCGAGGCTATGGATGAGATGACTTGATTGATGACTTGAGGTGTTATGGTGGTATGTATTTATATAGGCTGGGAGGTGGGTAGTTACATGATAGATCTAATATGGTATTTATCTATTACAACCATATCGTATATATTAGGAACTCTAACAAACAAGAAACCAAATCGGTTACATGACATATCTAATCTGGTACTTATCTATTACAATCCTATCTTAGGCGGGTGGTTACATGATGAATCTAATCTAGTACTTATCTCTTACAATCATATCCTATCTGTTAGGAACTCTAACTTATCACTTTTATTCCAATAATATTGTTGTTAATTTGTAATAATCATATTAAACCTTCAATTTAAATAAATCCTAGAATATATTTTTATTTAAATTTTTAAATTAATTTTCTTAAATATCTTATTGTGATATCCTAATTTGTATCGACTTTACCTAAAGGACGTCGTGTACAAATAAACCAACCAAACATACATCAATCCATTATATTAGCTTATATTTCTAATTTCTGCTTTCTATTTTAAATTTAAAATTCAATTCTAATTTAGAGCTAAGTTAAATTTTCTATTTCAAACATAAATTACAACAAACAAAAACTCAACATGATTTATGCAAAGCATTTTAATTAATTAATTTATCCATTTATGCAAATGAAAATCAGTAAGAATAATTCATGTAAGATGTTTTACAATAATAATTACTAAAGAAAATAATTCAAACACATAGCCATATTTTAGAAGTACAATAAAATAATCTATAATCTTCACATATTTATTTAAAAGAACATAATTTCTTATGTAAACTCTATACTAAGAGATAGTTTAACTTAATTTTTTTGAAGAATAGATCTTTAACACGAAGGATAGTTCACATAATAATCTTTCAGGTAATCTATTATTTGAAAACATATTTATTTAAATCATGAAATGAGTTTCCTAATTTATTCAGAATATGATTTTAGAGTGTTACAAATTTTCCTCCCTTAAAAATAATCTCGTCCTCGAGATCAGTAAGAAAGGGATGTAAAAAGCCTTGTTTATAGTTTAGGTTTTAGTTTCTAACTAGGTGAGTGTCTCTGCGTTGCAACGGGAACATATAATAACACAATAACTTATGTACAAATGTGTGTTATACTGTTATGAGAAAATGTTTCATAATCTATTTGTGATCCTAGTCATACATAAATTTTGTTATTTTAATCTAGCTATTTCACCATTACATTGCAACCATCCGTACCGTACAGACTTCTATATATGTTTTTTAATAATGTCATGTCAATTGCATCATTTAAATGCTAATACTATCACAACAAATTACAAACTTATACAAATCTTCAGAAAATAGCACAAGGTCTTACAATTCAAATGGATATATATATATATATATATATATAACCAGTACATCTCATTAATAACATGTCCACAAGTCATCATATGATACATGTCTTTTATCTCATGTAAGCATCATATTTCTGTGAAACTGACTTATAAAAACTTTTTAAGCAGTTTCCTATAATTGAGAATCCTCAAAATAACAATAGTTGTTTCCTATATAGCATTTCCAGTGACCCCTGCACGAAAACAGCATGAAAGCATGTTTCTAAACAAAGAAACAACAAACAAAAGGTTTCGTGAATACAACTAACTTGACCTACCAATGATTGGCCACGTAGAATTTTGAGCAAAAAAATTGATTTGCATGGACAAGTTCCGATAATGGCAAGCACCTATGACTTGACACAAGCTATAGTATATTAGCAGATACAATGCAACTATTAGAAGCTAGTAAATAGAAACACAACATGAATCTTGTCAGGAAAAGAACCAAATCAATGGAGATCTAAAACTCATAATATGTCAACACCAAAACAGATGTGCACCAATGACAAAAAAATAACAAGACCATAAATATATGTAGAACACAAGAAGAAATGGTCTATTTCATCTACGGTGCCAAGCAGGTAAGGTCTACATAGTCATTAACACTTCAAAGCAAGACAATATATACATTCATTGTACCGCATAAAACCCATATATAGCACTACAACTCCATATATATTAACAAGTACATGTAACACCCTAAAATTCAATCTTGTGAAAACAAAGAAAAATTCTCAAAGATTTTAAATCAAAACACCTTTCCTTAAAGATAATCATAATTTAGGAGTTTCCACTCATGTATATGTTAAAAATACATAATTAAAGATACTTAGATAATCTAAATTGCCTTTGGGTTAGGATATATAAAAGAATTAGGATTAAGCTATTTCTTAATATATATAGTCTACAATGTAAATTTGATTTCCCTAGAAGTAATAAGGTATGGATTATTCTCTACCATATGATTGAAAGCTTGTCTAAAAGAACTAAAATAAATAAAGAAATATATAAAATATGTTTTTGCACAGATATGGTTTGCAAATGAACTAGTCACAAGCTTGAATTTAAATTTGAATTCAAAATTGGATTTGAAAATGAAGAAAAGAAAATAGAAAATAAAAAGAAAAAGAATAAAAGTCTTCATGGGCCGGCCAGACCCATTTCAGCCCACCTAAGGAACTGCAGCGCGCAGCCCACTCCACCACGGCGCCGACACGCGGGTCCCACCTGTCATCCTCCCGCGCTCGCTTCTCCCTGCCTTCTCGCTGACAGGTGGAGCCCCCTGCCCAGTCTTTCCTCCTCGCGCGCGCGACAGCCGTGGACACTGCCGTGTGGGCCCCGCCCGTAAGCCTCTCATCCTCGCGCACTCGCTCGCGCTCTGTTTCGCTTACATGTGGGTCCCACTGGTCGGATTCCTCTTCCTCAATCCAGCTCACGCGAACGAACTCGCGCTGGATCTTCGCCTGAGCTCGGCGCGCGGACTCCGTGGAGCAAAATGCGCCCTGGATCCCGGGGTTGGCCGAACTCCACCACCATGCGTCTCTATAAAACCCGCTGCCCCCTCCTGGAACCCAGCCGACCACCGTGGACTCCTCGCTTGGTAAGAGATCCGCCGCCACCGTCGACTCCACCCCTCCGCCTGAGTTTTCGTCCCCCGTTTGTGTACCGGAGCATCGCCTGTGGGCAGGGATTGGGGTGTGGTGCTCAATTTGAGTAGTGCTTCGCTGCATCAACGTCGATTCCTCGCCGTAGTTGGTGCTCCACCGCGGGTCCGCACCTCGTCGTGGCCGGCGTCACCCGATCGACAATCCACGGTAAGAAGTCCTCCTCTGTGTCCGCCTTGCCCTCCTCTTCGTGTCACTCCATTCAATTTGTCTGTGGTGCTCTGGTGGGTGGCCGATTGGTGTCTCCGGCGAGCCGCCACCGCGTGCTCAGGCGCGCTCCGCTGATGGGTCAGCCGGGGGGGAGAAGACACCCGTGGGCGGTTCGATCAGTCATCAACGGCCGTGATCACATCTCGCGTACCGTTTGGTTGGATAGAATCAGGGCCGTAGGATCTTCAGGGACGGTTGCGATTAGATCTGGTGTCATCCCCGCGTTGGTTGATCTGAACCGGAGATCGGGGGATGGACTGTCGGCGTTAGTGTCCAGTTATTTAAAATCTGGGCCATCGATCTCACATTGGACGGCCCACATTGCGTACCGCTTCGCGGGCGGCCAGATCTAATCTGGTGCGCACGTCTCGGATCTGACGGCTCACGGTGCCCCGTACCCCTTCGCCGTGTCACAATTGCTAAAGAGTCCCTGAGTTTTAAAGAAATGAACCCGCCGTCCACCGCGGGGGTTTTCTGAGTCTTGGGTTTATTTGCGCAGAGACCCCTGTGCTTCCCAGTAATTGAGGCCCAGTCCAGAAAGTTATAAAATCAGGAAAATTAATTAGAAAATGAGTTTTTAATATAAAAATAATTCCTAGAATTTATATAATTCATAGAAAATGCATATGAACTCCAAATTAATCCATTCCACTTCCTATAATTTTGTAATATTATTGTTTATCAATTAGTGCCACTGGTTTTACATAAAAGTCACATTAAAATTGTTAACTTAATTAATCTTGTACTAAGCACATAGAATCTTTGGAAATCCATAACTTAAAATCTATAACTCCAAAATTAATAATTCTTTTTCCTGTGATCTTATTTTAACATGTAGATTATTAATATGTATTTTGCATATATGTTTGGTGTAATGTTAATTTTGCCTATACACTGTTTGTTTGAATTGCTACGACTAGCAGTGAGAACACGAGTCACCTGAAGATCATCCTGGTACCTGGATTCTCAAGGCCCAGGCAAGTTGTGCCCTTGATCACTTCTTTTTACCCAGCCATGTTCTGATTAATCATAATGATCTGCATAGGTTAATTTTGATGGAACCCAATAGGTTACCCTAGTTTGTCTATCTTTATACCTTGATTACCACTGAACTTTCTGGGTAGTACTTGCTAGTGCTTATGTGGTTTTGGGTATGAAGATTACACTATTCATGATTATACTCTTGTTATCAGTTGTTATTTATTGTTCATGATAAGATCATTATGTTAATTGGAACATGGAGCGACCACCCGGGAAAACAGTGCTACCACAAGGGTGGTATGGGACGCCCTTGGCTGATTAATTAGGAAAGCTAGTGGAAGACTACCTTACCCGAAAGGGGCAAGGGCAGTAGGGGAGAGGTCAGTGTAGGGAGGCCCTCGGGAGGATTTTGCTGCGATGGCGGTCCTGCAAGGGATTCCTGCACTGGATCTTCCTATAAACTGTAGCGGGTTTTCTGAAGCTAGTGGAACTTTGTAAAGGCCTCGTAGTGTTACCCTGCCTCGCCTCCTCGGTAGAGGTGTATGGGAAGTCGCGATCCCTTGGCAGATGGGTAACATGACTTGTGGGTAAAGATGCGCAACCTCTGCAGAGTGTAAAACTGGTATACTAGCCGTGCTCACGGTCATGAGCAGCTCGGACCCTCACATGATTAATTATGGAACTAAATTCAATTTGTCATATGCATTGCATTGCAGTTGGTGTTGATACTTTTGTTCTATTACTTAATTGGGTTTGGTATTTACTTATACTTAGTAACTGCTAATAAAATTTTGACCAACTATAAAAGCAATGCTCAGCCTCAACCATTTTCTTTGGTAAGCCTTACACCTTATGAGCTCCCACCCTTGGCGAGTTCATGCACATTATTCCCCACAACTTGTTGAGCGATGAACGTATGTGAGCTCACTCTTGCTGTCTCACATACACCACAGGTCAGGAACAGGTACTGCAGGATGATGCTCATGGAGGATGCTGCGATGTGTTCGTGAGAGGTCTAGGCCGTCGTCTCCCAGTCAACTTTGGGTTGCTGGACCGTTGTCTCCTTATAATGTAATTATCTATTTTGTATAGAACTCCTGTTATATATAAAGATGTGACATTCGATCCTGTGCCACTATACATCATATGTATGAGACTTGGTCCCAGCATACCTGGTGTTTATGTTAACCCCGGGTTTTGGACCCCTAAAATCCGGGTGTTACAGAAGTGGTATCAGAGGAATGTTGACTGTAGGACGAAACCTAGATAGAACTGGATAACCCTTATCTACTTACCTTACTCTGATTCTTTTCTAAACTTATCTTAATCTTTTCTCATCTAATTCCGCTTCACTCTGATTATTCTTACCTTTTTCCTTCTAAAGACAAACTTGGATTTCACACTTTGAAATCCTGTGACTGAAGTGACTTTAGGAATAGGAGACCTAATCCTAGGAACAAAAACAAAACTATTTTTATAAGTATCTATGCACTTGAATGTTTGTTCTTATGATACTTGTCTGATTTGGATCTTTGATTGAGTGTGATGGGTTGTGGAGTAATGTCCATAATTGCATCTGCATATACACATAGGTACAAAAATATATTTATAAAATAACTAGACAACCTAGATTATCTCCATTGGAACATATCTAGCTTAAGAGATTTATCTTATCCTAAAAGCTCTCATTCCCAACCAATCCATCTTATCTTACAAGATACTCTCTTGCCTTAATAAATTCATCTCATCTTGAAAAGATTTTATCCTTATCCTAATAGATCTAACTGGCCTCAGAAGATTCTATCTTATCTCCATGGATCTGTCTTATCCTAATAAGCACACTTATCCACCCTAGTCTAACAACCATGATCTAATGCGAATTAATTAGATCTTGTCTAGTTAAACTAGTCATACCAATCTAATTTAGATCTCATCTAACCTAATATGATCTAATCTAAAGTGACATATCAAACATGTTAGATAATACTAGTGAAATAGATTAGACCTTACTCCTATAAAAAAAAATGTGTGTTAGCCTAAATTGGTGCCATAGACTAACTTGACCATATACAACTACTTGGCTATATGCAACTACCTTAACCATCTGATAGTTGCATAACCCCTCAATTTTAACCTAGCAAGAGATTCTATCTTATCATAACATATTTAACTAATTTCAAAACATCCTAACATATTCTACCCTGTTGGACCTATCTAACCTAAACTAGTCTAATCTAGTCATATCCAATTTAATCTGGATCTTATCTTACCTAATGTGACCTGATCCAGTGTGGTCTAATGTTATCTAACTTAATGTGGTTCACTTAAACAGATTGATGACACTAGTAGAAGAGATTAGACCCCACTAGCCATGTATTAACTTAACCTAACACATTGGATCAATTCACCCATGAGCTAACCCAACCCATAGAACCATGATGAATGGTATAACCTTTCTATTCCCACCTAACAACAAACAAACTTTTAACCTACATCTTGTAGTCTATCTCACCCATGTGTATCTCTCATCTTGACAGATTCTATCTTACCCTTGGATATTCACCTTATATGATTGGTTACCCAATCTGGACATAAATTAAGCCCTACCAAAGAATCTATAGATTATAACCAGCTACTAGCTTATTCATTCCGCTTAGTGAATAATTTCCTTTGCAAAACTATTACCATATGCTTCTAACTTTCATGGTCAATACCAGGAAAGGGAAGATTATCACGTAACAACAAACTAGAAAATGAATCCTCCAAATCCTCCACCTGTTGAAATCGATCAAGTGGTTGCTACCCAAAGACTGGTAATACAACAATTAACAGACCTGGTGACCGAGATGCAAAATCAGATAAGACAACAACGCGAGGAAATACGTCAGGCCCGTCAAGAAATAAGGCAAGCACGGTTGGAGAGACAACAACAACAACAACCCCCACCACCACCAGCTTCACCAAGCTACATAGATATAGATTATGATGATTTGTAGATCTAGATGTTACTTTAGTTAGTAGATAATATGATATTATTCTAGAAGGAACAATAAGGTCTATTGACCCTATGTTTTGTTAAAGAATTATACCTCATGCTGAAATTTCTTTGTTTGTGCATATATTCCGAGAACAATATGAGTATACATCCTTTTCTTACAAATCTCGAGGACGAGATTATTTTTAAGGGGGGTAGGATTTGTAACACCCTAAAATTCAATCTTGTGAAAACAAAGAAAAATTCTCAAAGATTTTAAATCAAAACACCTTTCCTTAAAGATAATCATAATTTAGGAGTTTCCACTCATGTATATGTTAAAAATACATAATTAAAGATACTTAGATAATCTAAATTGCCTTTGGGTTAGGATATATAAAAGAATTAGGATTAAGCTATTTCTTAATATATATAGTCTACAATGTAAATTTGATTTCCCTAGAAGTAATAAGGTATGGATTATTCTCTACCATATGATTGAAAGCTTGTCTAAAAGAACTAAAATAAATAAAGAAATATATAAAATATGTTTTTGCACAGATATGGTTTGCAAATGAACTAGTCACAAGCTTGAATTTAAATTTGAATTCAAAATTGGATTTGAAAATGAAGAAAAGAAAATAGAAAATAAAAAGAAAAAGAATAAAAGTCTTCATGGGCCGGCCAGACCCATTTCAGCCCACCTAAGGAACTGCAGCGCGCAGCCCACTCCACCACGGCGCCGACACGCGGGTCCCACCTGTCATCCTCCCGCGCTCGCTTCTCCCTGCCTTCTCGCTGACAGGTGGAGCCCCCTGCCCAGTCTTTCCTCCTCGCGCGCGCGACAGCCGTGGACACTGCCGTGTGGGCCCCGCCCGTAAGCCTCTCATCCTCGCGCACTCGCTCGCGCTCTGTTTCGCTTACATGTGGGTCCCACTGGTCGGATTCCTCTTCCTCAATCCAGCTCACGCGAACGAACTCGCGCTGGATCTTCGCCTGAGCTCGGCGCGCGGACTCCGTGGAGCAAAATGCGCCCTGGATCCCGGGGTTGGCCGAACTCCACCACCATGCGTCTCTATAAAACCCGCTGCCCCCTCCTGGAACCCAGCCGACCACCGTGGACTCCTCGCTTGGTAAGAGATCCGCCGCCACCGTCGACTCCACCCCTCCGCCTGAGTTTTCGTCCCCCGTTTGTGTACCGGAGCATCGCCTGTGGGCAGGGATTGGGGTGTGGTGCTCAATTTGAGTAGTGCTTCGCTGCATCAACGCCGATTCCTCGCCGTAGTTGGTGCTCCACCGCGGGTCCGCACCTCGCCGTGGCCGGCGTCACCCGATCGACAATCCACGGTAAGAAGTCCTCCTCTGTGTCCGCCTTGCCCTCCTCTTCGTGTCACTCCATTCAATTTGTCTGTGGTGCTCTGGTGGGTGGCCGATTGGTGTCTCCGGCGAGCCGCCACCGCGTGCTCAGGCGCGCTCCGCTGATGGGTCAGCCGGGGGGGAGAAGACACCCGTGGGCGGTTCGATCAGTCATCAACGGCCGTGATCACATCTCGCGTACCGTTTGGTTGGATAGAATCAAGGCCGTAGGATCTTCAGGGACGGTTGCGATTAGATCTGGTGTCATCCCCGCGTTGGTTGATCTGAACCGGAGATCGGGGGATGGACGGTCGGCGTTAGTGTCCAGTTATTTAAAATCTGGGCCATCGATCTCACATTGGACGGCCCACATTGCGTACCGCTTCGCGGGCGGCCAGATCTAATCTGGTGCGCACGTCTCGGATCTGACGGCTCACGGTGCCCCGTACCCCTTCGCCGTGTCACAATTGCTAAAGAGTCCCTGAGTTTTAAAGAAATGAACCCGCCGTCCACCGCGGGGGTTTTCTGAGTCTTGGGTTTATTTGCGCAGAGACCCCTGTGCTTCCCAGTAATTGAGGCCCAGTCCAGAAAGTTATAAAATCAGGAAAATTAATTAGAAAATGAGTTTTTAATATAAAAATAATTCCTAGAATTTATATAATTCATAGAAAATGCATATGAACTCCAAATTAATCCATTCCACTTCCTATAATTTTGTAATATTATTGTTTATCAATTAGTGCCACTGGTTTTACATAAAAGTCACATTAAAATTGTTAACTTAATTAATCTTGTACTAAGCACATAGAATCTTTGGAAATCCATAACTTAAAATCTATAACTCCAAAATTAATAATTCTTTTTCCTGTGATCTTATTTTAACATGTAGATTATTAATATGTATTTTGCATATATGTTTGGTGTAATGTTAATTTTGCCTATACACTGTTTGTTTGAATTGCTACGACTAGCAGTGAGAACACGAGTCACCTGAAGATCATCCTGGTACCTGGATTCTCAAGGCCCAGGCAAGTTGTGCCCTTGATCACTTCTTTTTACCCAGCCATGTTCTGATTAATCATAATGATCTGCATAGGTTAATTTTGATGGAACCCAATAGGTTACCCTAGTTTGTCTATCTTTATACCTTGATTACCACTGAACTTTCTGGGTAGTACTTGCTAGTGCTTATGTGGTTTTGGGTATGAAGATTACACTATTCATGATTATACTCTTGTTATCAGTTGTTATTTATTGTTCATGATAAGATCATTATGTTAATTGGAACATGGAGCGACCACCCGGGAAAACAGTGCTACCACAAGGGTGGTATGGGACGCCCTTGGCTGATTAATTAGGAAAGCTAGTGGAAGACTACCTTACCCGAAAGGGGCAAGGGCAGTAGGGGAGAGGTCAGTGTAGGGAGGCCCTCGGGAGGATTTTGCTGCGATGGCGGTCCTGCAAGGGATTCCTGCACTGGATCTTCCTATAAACTGTAGCGGGTTTTCTGAAGCTAGTGGAACTTTGTAAAGGCCTCGTAGTGTTACCCTGCCTCGCCTCCTCGGTAGAGGTGTATGGGAAGTCGCGATCCCTTGGCAGATGGGTAACATGACTTGTGGGTAAAGATGCGCAACCTCTGCAGAGTGTAAAACTGGTATACTAGCCGTGCTCACGGTCATGAGCAGCTCGGACCCTCACATGATTAATTATGGAACTAAATTCAATTTGTCATATGCATTGCATTGCAGTTGGTGTTGATACTTTTGTTCTATTACTTAATTGGGTTTGGTATTTACTTATACTTAGTAACTGCTAATAAAATTTTGACCAACTATAAAAGCAATGCTCAGCCTCAACCATTTTCTTTGGTAAGCCTTACACCTTATGAGCTCCCACCCTTGGCGAGTTCATGCACATTATTCCCCACAACTTGTTGAGCGATGAACGTATGTGAGCTCACTCTTGCTGTCTCACATACACCACAGGTCAGGAACAGGTACTGCAGGATGATGCTCATGGAGGATGCTGCGATGTGTTCGTGAGAGGTCTAGGCCGTCGTCTCCCAGTCAACTTTGGGTTGCTGGACCGTTGTCTCCTTATAATGTAATTATCTATTTTGTATAGAACTCCTGTTATATATAAAGATGTGACATTCGATCCTGTGCCACTATACATCATATGTATGAGACTTGGTCCCAGCATACCTGGTGTTTATGTTAACCCCGGGTTTTGGACCCCTAAAATCCGGGTGTTACAGTACATTAGCATGTTCTTTGGAAATATGTAGAATCTTTTCTTTCATGAACTGTGGATCAGATTGCACCAACAATTAATCTTGATTTCCCAAAAGAACAAAAATGTGTGATAATGCAAACCAAACTACATAAAGTTCACCATTTAAATCCATGTTGGGACCAAAAAACTGTGCAACTGCTACCTAGCATCTATGGATTGTCTATGAACTATATGAAGAGTGCAAGTAAATAATGTCTGAGGATCAAGAATTCTAGCAAGACATTCGTAAAGAACACAAAAAAATCCATAATGAACGCATATTAGAAATTTTAGATTCCTATGTGTTTCGATGGTTTCTTCTACTATTCAGGAGCATCTGAATTAAGATAAGAACTGAAATAAATAAAAAGATTCATTTATATTGCCTACTGTCTTTTCTACGAATCAAAATAATAAAGCAAACAACGATTAGGGACTTGCACCAGGTCGATAAATTTTTAGTAGAAACAGGGTAGAATGAAAATCCAGAAAATCCCACCAAAATTTCAGGACAGACACATGAAAGGATCATAACGTGATCACGAACTGAGCCATGTGACTCGCTTGTTTAGTCCAGTAGAAATGTAGCAAAAAGGGAACCGTGCTGTCAGCCCGTTTAATAATAGTGTTTTCGGTCAACTTGACTTGGGCCTTGCTTAATGTAAGCCTTAAAAGCCCCTAAACTTCTTTATTTATAAGCACCTACAATAACATCTATCATTTAAGTTGGTTGCAAGAACATGGTATAGACAACTAATGTCAAAAGACATCATAAGAGAAGTCGCCAGCATAAGATGAAATGGGTGCCTAGAAGGTGATTTTGTCATCATAAATCTGATAAAAATGCAGTCTACATTGAAACAATAAGATTTTGAGAGACGTTCAGCCTCAAGAGAGGGCATTTTCACAATGTTGTTTGTTGATTCATCAAAAATTCATTGCTGAGATGGCTGCCACTTAATATAAGATTAAACCCCCTAATTTGGAGGCGGTGGTTGACAAAAATGCAAGTGGGTATTTGAAAACCTTCTAAACTTGCAAGTGGATACATATAGTTTTCTATATAATTTCACATCGCCCAACAAGCCAAAAATACAAATAACTTGGTGTATGGAGTCAAAACAGAGCTATGTACCACCCTTTGAAAATAAAAATCAGCCACCAGACAACAGTTTCAGGTTCCATGTTCTATCATATTTTCACAATATAGAGGAATTGATAATAATGAGTAAATACATACTGTCATGTAGAACACCTTGCACCCTTCGTAACCTCAGGTAAAAAATAAGGAAAAGAAAGAACTATCAATAATCAAAATGTACCCTCAATTACAATTTATATGTGGCCAATTTAACATGTGCCTTTTTTATATATGAAAAATGGCCCATCTGAACATCCTATTGTACGATCTGTCATGAAACAAAATCTAAAACTTCATTAGGCTTTTTTGTTATAGTATTATCTTTCTATAGTACAACCTAATTTTACACAAATTAGATTGAGATATCTTACACTTCCCAGACAGTGAGCAGGCTATCTTGTTGCCTTGTTGGATTATGATTTAGATTGCAATGAACAAAGCATCACATACGAGAATAAAGTAAGGACAATAAAACCTGAAAATATTCAAATAATCTCACTGTGATGTTGGGTTCATGGTCATGCTGAATTCATAACATGTCTATAATGGGAATATACAGCTTTGCGAAACTTGGAACTCTCACATGAATTACTAATATATAAGTTTATAAATTTCAATTAGTAGACATAGATAGGTCATCAAAGGTTCAACTTATAGACACATATGCAAGAGCAATAGGTAGTCAAAAAATAGGTCATGCAAGATAACAACAACCTGTTTGCATAAGTAGTTTTGAAACATGTTAGCAGTTAGCATGGGACGCAAGGTTGAACAGAGACTCACCAACGCTTACATGAAATGTTCCGGTCTCTACACGATTGAAAAAACTTTGCAAGTGAGGTGTTCTCTAGTGAAATACAACATGAACCATCCTTAGGCTTGCCATTTTAAGCAATTTAAGCAAATATAAATAAAAGGAGTACAAATAGCAATTTAAGCAAACATAAATAAACGAAATACAACTATAACTTACAGATGATTAAGGGAATTACCTAAAGATATTCAGTGATGAGACATAGCATAGGACGACTTTATTGGAGTAGCATATGCAACAGAAATCCTACAAGTATGTATTGGTTTAATTTAACACTTTAATGTTTAAATGGAGGAGAAAATGAATTTGAAGGGTTTCTGTCGATGGCTTATCCTTATCTACCAATAAAATGGCATGACTGACAAAAGGAATGCCTAACACAAAGCATATATGAGCTATATCAATATGCACCATCTACAAAATATACAAATGAAAGACATAAAGTTTCTGCAGCATAATATATGTTTCCTTCAGGCTTCAACTAAGCATAAGTATCACATCAAAAAGCAGTAGTGCAAGAAACCAATCAACTGCTTGCCTACCTAGATTAGATGAGTATTGTAGTCAGACAAATAAGAACATGAGAAGGCTTATTTGTATTGTTACAATATGCTATATAGCTGTAATAATTCCAGATTAACAACTTGCTAAGAGCGGGTTGCCTTTTAGCCATCTTCTTGCTGACCGGGCGGATAGCCTGCAAGGCTCCATGGATAAGCACCTTGCAGCCCGCAGCGGACTCGTCAAGGTCGCCGATTTGGGACCACAAGCGGTCGTAGATGGCCTTTGACTGAATCTCCTTGATGACGACATCACCATAGTTGGCCATGAATAGATCTTCGGTGTTGAACAGATGCTGTTGCTCACGCTGCGCCGCCTTCTCAGGCTTCCTGGCGTCCTTCTTCTGCTGCTTCTTGCTGAGGCGACCCCGATCGCACAGCGTGCCAAAGGTTGACGATGGAGCATGAGGACCCTGACCGCATGGCATGCTTGGTGATGATCGACGATGGGTGGCCACTGGCACCACCGCCCACGACAGGACCAACCTTCGTAGGGAAGTGATTGGTAGAGATCCAGGTGATGGTAAGGTCGGGACCGTCCCCCTGCGCGTCCAGGCGATGGCGCCATGGATCTAAACGATGTGAGATTGAAAGGGGAACTCGGATCCAAATCCACTGAGGGAGGGGGAAGGGGAGGAGTGGATCTGGGGCGGGCTCACCTGTGCTTGCATTGAATGCAAAACCTGAATGAGAAATTGGGGATTGGGGATCAGAGATAGAGCACGCTGGAAATGGAGCAAATGGTAAGCATTTCTCCTTGAGCCTCGGCATGGGGGCAAATAGCGACAGTCACTGCCGATGACAAGGGCCACCACCAGCTCTCCCTCGTTCGTGACGGGCCGACAGCGAGCAGGTGGGGCGCGGACCTCATGCGATGGGGGAGACGGAGAGAAATGGGAGTAGATCTCGTAGGGGTTGCTTATGGAGAGGGCAGGGTGCGTGCGCGCTGGAGTGTGGAGATCAGACGACACACACGGGCGAAGGGGCAATCGTATGGTCGAGAGTGAGCAGAACAGGTGAGAGGGCAGGACCATGGTGCACGGATGGTCTACATTAGAGTCTTATAAAGTAGTAGAGATTAATTTAAGAATAAGGAGTTTCATGTTAATTAGAAAGTGATTAGGAAAACATGGGTATCTTCTATGCCTAGCCACTTTTTAGGCAATATGAGATTTGGTTAGAGCAAGGATAGATGATGGTAAGAAGTACTAGGTAAGGAAAGACTTCATCCTGGTTGGTGGATCATGACTACTTTCACGATCCAGTTGACTCTTTTATCCTTTGCTGATGAGGTTAATCTCTTTCCTTCTTGGGTCTTGGTGTTGGTGTCCAAGATTGGGACATATAGTTAAGATAGATTTGTAGGTAAACCAAATAGCTTATTAGGTAGAGCAGGTGGCTTAGTAAGTGGCTTAAGCTAAATGAGAGTAGGTAGAATCAGGTTTAGTTGTTTTGCTTCTAGGTTGGGTAGGATAAGTCATACAACCCACTATGTAGGTTAGGTTGTTGTTCATGTTCGAGTTGGTCTAAGGCATCAATATAGGTTAAAACATGTTTATATGAGTAGAGTCTAATTTATTTCACCCCTATTAACTTGTTATGTGTCTGACCTTAGATTAGGTTGTATTTAGATTACATGGGATCTAGATTAGTTTGGCATGAATAGATTTGACTAGATAAGATCTAATTAATTTATTTTGGACTAGATCATGGTTGCTACTCTAGGGCGGGATAAGTATGCTTATTAGGACAAGATGAATCTATAAGGATAAGATAGAATCGTTTATTATGAGATGGATCTACAAGACAGATCTATTTTTTATGGGGGATATTCTATCTTTATAAATATATTTTTATACATATATATTTAGATGCAATTGTGGATATTACTCCACAACTAATTACACTCAATCAAAGAACCAAATCAAACAAGGTTCATAAGGACAAGAATTAAAGGACATAGATACCTATAAAATAGTTTTTCCCTAGAATTAGGATTCCTATTACTAAGGGTCACATTAGGTATAGGATTCCAAGGTGTGAAATCCATTTGGTCTTTAGAAGAGATAAGATAAGAGTAATCAGAGTATAGCAGCAATAGAGGAGATAAGATTTGAGGAAAGTTTAGAAAGAATCAGAGTAGTAAAGGTAAGTAGGTAAGGAATGTCCAGTTCTATCTAGGTTATGTCCTACAGTCAACATTCCTCTGATACCACATCTGTCACATTCGGGTTGCAGGGGGCCAAAACCCGGGCGCGAACTTCACCAAGTGTGCTAGGATCAAGTCTCACACATATGATGACTCATGGTACAGAAACGAATGTCACATCCTTAATGTATATAATGGAGTTCTGTACAAAATAGAGAAATAATTACATCATACGAAGACAACGATCTAGCAAACAAAGTTGACTAGGAGACGACGACCTAGACCACTCATGAGCTCATCACATCATCCTTCACGCGCCTCATCCTGTGGTACCTATCATTGACCTAGGGGGATGTGAGTACAAGGGTGAGCTCACATACGTTCATCGCTCAACAAGTTGTGGGGAATAATGTGCATGAACTCACCAAAGGTGGGAGCTCATGTGAAGTGTAAGGCTTACCAAAATAGATGGTTAAAGTTGAGCATTGCTTTTAAAGTTGGTCAAAGTTTTATTAGCAGTTACTAAGTGTAAGTAGATACCAACCCAAATAAATAAGAGATCAAAATTAATAACAACACCCATGATGCAATGCATATGACAATTTAAGTTTAGTTCCATAATTTACTCATGTGAGGGTCCAAGCTGCTCATGACCGTGAGCACGACTGATATACCAGTTTTACACTCTACAGAGGTTGCACATCTTTACCCACAAGTCGTGTATCTCGTTTAGCCAGTATTTGCAAGGCCCTTACACTCTACAGAGGTTGCACATCTTTACCCACAGGTCGTCGGACATAAGCCCTAGGCCATTGGAAATAGCTTATTTCTGACGGCCCAAGACTTATGTCCGATGATACCTGTCCCTCAGTCGTAACGGGTGGTGGTCGTCGGACATAACTATGTCCGACAACCGAAAGGGGCCATTGGCGTTTAACCTCGGTAATGGTATTACCGGTCGTTAGTGGGGCCCACTTCTCTTATTTCCGACGGCTTAGTGGAGGTCGTCGAACATAATACAACCTTATGTACAACGGCCCCACTAAGCCGTTAGACATAATACAACCTTATGTCTGACGGCCCCACTAAGCCATAGGATATAATATGTCCTTATGTCCGACGGTCCCACTAAGGCATCGGACATAATGATATTCAGAAGTGGCAAAAAATCCTATTTTTGTAAATTTCTGACATTTACAGAAAAAACATACATTTCATATATATACACATATTTCATATACAACCACATATTCACATTCACATTCACAAACATTAATTCTCATAAGTATTCACATTCTCAAACATCACCTCACATTCACAAACACATAGTTCCAAATAGTTGCAACAAGTCTTTTACATCAACATATAGTTCTAAATTAAACACTGACATAGTTCGACACATAGCCTTTGACATGAACACTGACATACTTCCAAATTAAACACATTTGACGAAATGTCACACATATCCGTCACCTAATTGGTTGGAGTTATAGCCACTTCCTCCGCCTGGACTCTGGTTGTTGAAAAGGTTGTTCACCCAAGAAGTCGATGTGTCGTCTTGACCAGACACATCTCTAGGTGCGGCAACTGAAGCCGGAGGTATCTGAAATCCCTATAACACACATGAAATATTAACCAATAAGTTTTCATTTTAACACATAAGGCATCTATGAGCATGTCACACACGCATATGTGTACATACCACAGGGAATTGTGGCGGTGGTGGAGGCGACATCATTGGTAGCGGCAGTGCAAAGTCCGGAGGCAGCATCCCATAAGTTGGCATTGGGACGCCCACTTGTTGTGCCAATTGTTCCAAATTAGATACAAGCAATTGTTGAGAAAATAAGGTACACATCATGTGTTTTTAATTGTTACAAACAAAATGTTACTTCAACTTACTGAGAGTGTAGAGCTTGATTCTAGGCATGGAGGTTTGAATAATACTCTTTCTTCTTCCTCTGGTACTCAGCTTGCTACTCTGGTACTCCATTTGTTTTCTCAAAACTGATTGATGATAATCTTCCTGCTGACACAACACTGCAATTTCTATCTCTTTGGCGGATGATCGAGAACGGGACGACTATGAAGACGAGGATGTGGACTATCGTCCACAGCATCGTGGCTCCCTAGAATTAATTGTAGAATAAAAAATACCCAACCTACAAGAGTGAACCATGCACTTAGTATAGTAAACCATGAACTTAGTAGAGTAAACCATGGACTCAGTTCAATCACAAGAATATGAGAATAATTTTGAAATCCAAATCAAATAATCTCGCCATCCATGGGCTTGTCCTCCTACGCTAGCATATGTTGCCTGAGGGTCGATTGGCTAGCTCCTCTAGTTGTAGTCCTGCCCATGGATCTGAACCATCTCATGCCCATACGAATCCTGGAGGCAAACATACCGAATATAAGTGCATCATCAAGTTGAAGCAAAAACACATAATAGAGTAACAAAAACTCACTAGACGGTCGATGGCTGTCTGAGTGCATAAAACATTAGGATTCAAAGGATTAGAACCCCTATGCCCTTGCATATACACCGCCACATCCCTGGGCGTACGACCAGATTTGACTTCCTGTACATACAAGTTAGAATGGCACATTTCTATGTAATTCGAAGTTACAACATACTGTGACATACCATTCGCTTAGCCAAGCGAACATGTCCATCGCCGTCGTAGTTATGGAATGACTCAGTACCACGGTTTCCCCTGTTCCTTTCGGAAATGGCACAAAACTCTGGGGAAGCCCACCACCTGCACAAGGCCCGATAACCCTCTGATCAGGTGGCCATCCAAGGCACGGACACCTACATGAAATGTTTTTCAATCAAGCAAATAGATGGATTAACATGTACCAAAACAAGAATCAGCAAAAAATGATATGAGATGCAACAACTTGTTTACCTTAAGGTATTGCTCCTCCG
Organism: Zea luxurians; assembly: GCA_029449295.1. Classification (NCBI taxonomy): domain Eukaryota; kingdom Viridiplantae; phylum Streptophyta; class Magnoliopsida; order Poales; family Poaceae; genus Zea; species Zea luxurians. The sequence continues at coordinate 75,513,152 of JAOPSE010000015.1, read as the reverse complement.
TAAGGCAAAATTAATGACCACTTCGCCTTGGTCTTCGGCATCGGATGATCATCATCACTTGCCCTATATCATGCCTTTATAGCCTGAAGTCGTGCACAGTACATTGCATCTGCAACGACATCGTTCGCGTTATACTCAAACACGTAACGAGCGTTGAGATCATATGACCCATCTTCCAACAACTTGTACCGTTTCTGCAAAAAATAGTGTTAGCATACAAGCAACCATATATGGGATAACGAAATTAGTAAAAAACAATTCATACCCAGAATGCATCCCAAACTAGTGCCTGTGTGTTGCCAAACATTCTACAAACACCATAGCTATAGTGCTCCCAAGTGGTGGCGGGGACAGACTCGCTAGTAGGCAAAGTCACAAGACTAGGCCAGTGGAGATGAACAAGATTACCAAGGACCATGTTCACCTGCCTTTAGTGTCCTGTGCCTATGAAAGAGTCATCGATCCAAGTCCTGCAGGCACAAAACAATGTAGAAATAAAGAAATAACTTTCGATAACATTTAAACAAAGACTATGTCACTCACTTTCCACTTGGCTTTATCAAAACCGAGATTCGCATGTGAGGTGTGTAGGCCCGAAATGGGTGACGTCTAGGTTTTGTTTGTTGACACTAGGATAGACTACGAATAACTAGAACCATCGTAAATATCACCTAGTTAAACTAATAAACCACACTATAGAAAAATCATTTCACGACACCCTAAATCATATAAAATGACCTTATTTCCGAGGGCATAATAATTACCCTCAGAAATTAAAAGTTTAAATTATATAGGCACCACTAAATGAACTAAAACAAGTTAATTTAATTACATAATAAACTAAGGTCGTATGTTGTTCACATGTTCTCAAATGCTATGAATCAAGAACAAGGCAACACAATTGTTAAAGGTCAAGGACCTTTGTCCTCCGAAGCATTATCTCCTCTTGGATATAATGATCTTCAGACGAAGGTCATGAAGGACATGCCTTTATCATTCATAATATCAAGAGTACATAGAGATAGTGAATGTAGTCCTTCAGTTCATTCACATATGTATTTTATAATGTACACATGAACATTAACATAATTTATATTACATTGATACCTTCGGCTTGTTCGAAGGTGCTGATGCAAGAGCGATTACTATTCAGCGTGAACAATACGGTGGTATTGTTCACCTATTTATAGGCATGGGATGCAGCCTGGGTAAAACTACATTTATAACCTTAACATTTATTCATTATTGTAACATAAATCGTTAGGGACTAGCTAGTCTTTTTCTCTTCGGCTCGACTCCATGTTTGATCTTCGGCATTGCTTTAAGCCAAAGTTGTTTCCCTTTGGCTATAGCTTCGGTCGTTCATTGTCGTCACTTTCGGGCTATGCCTTTGTCTCGAAGTCCTTCGATGAAGGAGAATACTCCCTTCATGAATCGAAGTTTCCTGTGATAATCATCATTATACTGAAAGTACATTGTTAGTCATGTTTTTGAGGACCTTCGGAAGAGGAAGGCCTCCAATAGTAGTCCCTCACAGTATTAATTTGTTTCTTTGTAACAAATTCAGACTGCGATACAGACGAAGGCCTTTAGCCCAAGGTCCAAAAAAAACACCTTCCCCTTTGCTATAATAGCGGATTACTCTGAATCATGGGTCCCACCGACCGGTGGAGCTCTTAGTATATATATAGAGGTCCGTGCTATGAATATTTTTCGTGCCATCTAGTTGTTTGTGCTGTGATTGTCATTTTAGCCTTCTTTTGCAAGCACGTTTGTTTTTCGAGCTTCGGCATTTGCTATGATCATTATCCAAATGGCTACGGATAAGAAGATTGTAGACCCCACAGTTGCTAGTTTTTACGAAGCAATGGAAAAGACCAACATTGAAAAAAATCGTCAATGAGATGCTGGTTGGGCTATCTGGGGATTCCAGCGACAGTGATAGCTTTGATGTGGAGAGTGGAAATGAAGATGCCGAAGATCGACCGTGGAGACTGAGCCATGTTGTTTTTGGAAAGTCTAGTGTTAAACAAGGATAGATTGAAGAGATGAAGGAAAAATATTTTCACGATATATCCATTGTAAGAGTTGGAGGAGAAAGCATTGTTCCTCTTCCCGAAGCAGATGAAGTGGTGGTTTTTAAAAGCTTCATGAAGGCTGGGCTTTATTTTCCACTACACAAGATGCAGGTTGAAGTACTGAAGACGTTCGAAATATACCTTCATCAACTTACTCCCGAAGCTTTGATTAAAGTGGGGGTTTTCATTTGGGCTATGAGGAGCCAAGGGCTAGAGCTAGATGCTAGGTGCTTCTGTAATATACATGAATTATCTTACCAGACAAAGGCAACTGGGAAGGAGCAATACCATAACAACTTCTGATGCTATAGCTTCGTGCCCCGCTCTGAGGCAAGTTATCCCATGCCAACATTTTGGAAGAAGTGGCTGGGTTCTTGGATGAAGCAATGGTTCTATGTAAAGAATGATCTGAGTGAGAGGGAGGATGTGAGGGGCATTATTCAACGTCCCATATGGTCGCGCTTCGGCATTAGAAGGCCATCAATTGCAATTGGGAATGAGGTGCAAGCGTGCCTAATGGCTTTCAACACCGTGTGTACTTACATCGGTACCAGGGATTTAGTACAAGAACACATTGCTTTCAAGATATGGCCTCTTATGAATGATTGGGAGATGCTGAATGTTGTTGGCTCTAGCCAAGGTAGTTTGATTTATCTTAGATACACCTTCTAGTATAGAAGCCAGTTTGACGAACCAAATGATGATTGACTAGATGCCGTTGAGGCAACCAGTGATGAGCTGTTGGGAGCCTACACGAAGGTAGAGGACGAGGCCATGACCGTTGCCTTCGGTGCTAGAGGAAAAAGGAGACTAAATAGAGTTTTTGATGTGATCGGGTTTGTTTATCCTAGTTATTGTTTTCCTCCTTGAAAGCAAGGAGGGAAAAGAAAAATTGCCACTTCAACCTCTTCTGGTGTGCCGAAGCCGAAGAGAGCCAAGGTCCTGACCCGTAGGCCGAAGCTACAATCTTTAGAACAGGCGGCTGTGGCGCCCACAATAGAGGAGGTGAAGTTTATCGAGAGTGCCGAAGCTGCCCCTGCCATGCTAGCCAAAGCTAGTGCTGATCTGGTAGAAGAGCCAGAAACAAAGAAAACAACAGAAGAACAGCCAAAGATGCCGAGTCCTCCAGTTGTGACAAGGTTGCCGAAGCTATCAACTACTACAACAATAACTCCGAGGAAGATATGGGTGGCTAGAGTTTTGGATGTTTTGGAATCTATGAAAATGCCAACTCCTGCTCCTGACGAAGCTTCTGGCAAGAAAATTGAAGATGTAAGGGAAGTGGTTACTGCAAGCGCTGCTTCTGCTCATGCTGAAGCCGGACCTTCGGGAGCTATGCCAGTAAGGCTGATGGAAGATAGTCTTCCAGAAAAGTCCACATCACCAGCTCCCGAAGCACCTCCCCAGGGTGATTTGGAATACATTGTTCGACACGCTTCAGGAAAGCAGTTATCATCAGAACAAATTGTTGAAGTGCAACACTATGCCAAGGACTTGAAATACCCCCGAGGGTCCTTGGTATACGGAGGACATGATGATGATGACTTTCACTACTGTCTGTGAGATGATGGACAACATGGTCTATCCAAAACTTGAGCTTGGTCTATCTGCGATGACGAAGGATCAGCTTGCGGATAGCCTCGCCTACAACTGCATGAAGGTTCATACATTTTGGCTTCGGATTTGATACTTTTTTGTTATGGTGAACTATCTTTGTGGTAATTCTTACTGTTATTATTTGTCCATTCTTTGTTTGTCAGGGTCTAATTCTTAGTAAAGCTCTGAAAGCTCAAAAGGATGTGGATGATGAAAGCTACTAGATGGTAATCGAAAACCTTCGATCGGAGGTTATAAATTTGAGGAACGAAGCTCTCGAAAAAGATAAGATCTTGCTCTCTTTAGTCGAAAGGCTAAAATCCAGCGAAGCTAATCTGTCTACTCAAGCAGAACTGCATAGATCTGAGATTCAAGAATTAGAAAAGAAACTTGGCGAAGCAACTAAAAATTTCAATGTGGAGCTAACAAAACATGATATATCTAATATTGAATGCTTAAGGGTACAGAAAAATGTCAAAGAGCTTCATGAAGATAAAGAGGAATGCTTCCATGTAGCTACAGAATGTGCCAAGAATTTGAAGAATAGTTTTTCTAAAGTTGGTGCAGTTTCCTCAAAGCAGAACTTTATCCGTGGTGATCCCGACGGGGTTATCCGGTGGATTAATGATGAAGCCAAAGCTTTTGAAGAGATTCTCAGTGATAGAGGGGATTTTTGTGCCTTCGCCGGTGCCCTGGGGCCATATCGGTCCTAGAAAAGGTCGGCTGCGAACATACCAAGGCTGTGGTTCAGCCAAGATTTTCACTCTCAACCAATGATATCAAAACCCTTCGGGTGAAGCCACTGTCCTAGGTAGAAATTTTATTCCAAAGTATGGCTGAAGGGTGGCCGAGAAATAGCTGACGAAGCTATTAGAAAGAAAGAGAAACAATCCCATGATGCCATGGAAGAGGCTAGAAGAACTGAAGAAGCTGCTGAACGTGCTAGACTTATAGGTACATTTATCATGAACTAGCTTCCTAAATTGTTTTAGCTTCGAACTAACAGACACATGTATTTTGGTGCAGCTGAGCTCTCTCCCCCTCTAGAGCCATACGATCCTGAAGTTGATCCATCTCTGAAGGGGGCGCTTGACATAATTAGGATAGCTAACGAAGTTGTCGATGAAGCTATCAACAGGCTTTTAGACGAAGCTGCTGACAAGGTTTTGAAAGATGACTAGAGCTTGTCTATTGGGAGTTTAGAATCTTTGTATGTAATTTTGTTTTTGTAAGAAACAATTATCAACTATTTGCATATTTTTAATGTAATATGTTTCTTTGTGATGCGTGAAATCTTCGTACATACCATTTTTTAGCCATTGGCAAAAACACCTTCACTTCTTTTCACACTTCATAAATACGGAAAGAAATCCCCCTTCTTTGCAAAGACAACATTGAATATCTCATTGTGGGTGTTGTATAAGAATACCATTGATGAAGGTACAATCCCTGTATAAAAACACCTCTTCCAAAGGCATGTCTTGTGTTATTAGTACATTCTCTTGTGGTTGTTGGGACGAAGGCGAAGACACTACCCCTCGCTCGATGCCTTCGCCAGTCTCGCTGCATCAACGGAGGCAAAACGACCAGCAGCTCCCACCCTTCGTCCAACACGTTGCAAGACGAAGGCCCACGACGAGGTCACCCTACCCCGCGTCCTCGTCGAACACGAAGGCCCACGTGGAATTCGGCCCATTGTAACAGGCCCCTGGGCGGCCGGTTGTATTACGGGCCCAACTTGTAACTACTTTTATGTAATGACGGTCTGTAACCCTGCTTTATGGGAATATTCCGGGAATGACCTAGGCGCTTGAGGGCACATGCGTCCTTAATCCAAGACGCTGGGCGCTCAGGCACCTATAAATACCCCCGTACAGTGCCCTTGAGGGGCTAGATTAACAGAGCAATTGCTGCCTCTAGTTAAACCGTGTTCCCATCTCGCTCAACCCCCTGTTGGAATCAACCTGCCCGGGAACGAAAGTTCCAACATTGGCGCCCACCGTTCATGCTACGAAAAAATCACCCGCGATGGCACCCAAAAGAGCTAACTCGAAGGCAGCCCCATCCGTCGACGAAGCAGCGAAGGCAGCCCTGCTAGCTGAGAAAAAGGGCAAGGCCCTCGTCAACAACACCCACCAAGGAGCTGGTGAAGATGAAGCACACAGCAAGAGACAGCGCAACGACCAACACACTCCAGAAGGCACCCTTCGCACTTGCAGCTCCGAAGGGCAGCCACAAGCGCCACCCCAGGCTTCGCACCACAAGAAGGCAAGGACGCAGCAGAGGAAAGCGAGGTCCTCGGCGTCTCCGCAGAAGAGCAGCTACAGCTACGGGCCCTGTGCCTCAGAAATCGCAATCTTCAGAAGCAGAAGGAAATCCTCGAGGCCAAGTGCGAACACGTCACTGTGCAGGCCAAGCTGTGCCAAATGATACGAGATGAAGAGCAGAGGGCCCAGGAGCTTGAGCAAGAGATTGTGCTCTTGCAGCGCGAAGGCCAACATGATCTGCGGTAGCATGGCCCGCCCCTCCAGCAATGCGCGCCGGTCAAAGACCTATTCTTCCCTCACCGCGGGCCCTTCATCTCGCACGCCGCAGCTTTCCAAGGCATCAATTACCTTGACGAGCGAAGCCCCCTAGCGCCGCAGCTGCAAGTGTCACCATGGCCCACCAATTTCAGGGCAGGGACCTACCCCAAGTACAACGACAGCACTGACCCGGCACAGTATATCATGAGCTATCAAGTCGTCATTGCATCAGCCGGAGGGGACGATGCCACGATGGCCAAGTCATTCATCATCGCCCTCGAAGGCCCGGCTCTCACTTGGTACACCAGATTGCCCCCGCTGTCCATCAACTCCTAGAGAAGTTTCCGGGACAAATTTCTGCTCAACTTCCAAGGGTACCGCCCAGACACTAATGCCTTGGCCGAACTGTCACTCTGCAAGCAGCTGGAAAGAGAGACTATGTGGGAGTACTACCGCAAGTTCCTGACCCTCAAGTTACAACTGCCTTCGGTCGATGACCAAATAGCCGTTCACTATGCCATCAGTGGCCTTCGGGCTGGCGTCCTTTACAGCCACTGCATCAGAGATCCACCCAAGAACCTCCAAGAGCTGTATCAGTTGTTCGAGAAGTACGCCAGATCCGAAGAGCTCCACCAGCGCAAGGTCGTGTCCCAGAGGAAACCCAAAGACCCTCCGCAGTCCAGCCGCACGTGGACGAGACCTTCGTAGACAGAATCCGGTCGGGACGGTCGCAGCCAGCAGTAGGTACACAACATCACCAACCAGCACCCCGCTGGTGAGGCCCCTCGTCGCCAAGATTATCCCCCCCAGGGCCGTGGCGGAGGAACCCGTGGTCGAGGCCGAGGACGGGCGCAGCAGCCACGCAGATTTTACTGCTTGTTCCACGACGAAGACTGCGCGCACCCAACAAGGGACTGCCCAGAGACGAAGGCCACCAGAGACAGGATGTCTCGGGCGCAACCAGCCGACAACCCAAGAGTTGTCGCGCACACATATCAACAACTCCCACCACAATACAACCACGGCCCTGCTCAGCATCCACCCAACCACGCATACCAACATCAGGAGGTACAAATCGTGCCTCCCCCACCCCCACCTCCACACCCGCAACAGCCAAACATCCATCAACCCCACGCACCAAAACAAGAAGACTTCGCTAATCAGCCGTATCGTGGAGTCATTCACATGATCACTGGGGGATCCAGTGCCGACTTCGACACAAAGCGGCAGAAGAGGGACCACTACCGCAGCGTCAACCACGTCGCTGTCACCGGCCCAGTCGTGCAGACGAAGTGGTCCCATGTGCCATTGACCTTCGACTCCAGAGACGTCGACCTGCGCAGCGCTCCCCACATCGACGCCATGGTAATCAACTGCAGCGTGGCAGGCTGGGACCTGCACAAATTCTTAGTGGACAACGACAGCCAGGCGGATATCATTTTCCTCCACGCCTTCGACTGCATGGGCATCAGCCACAGCTTGCTCAAGCCTTCGGACAACCCGATGTATGGCTTCGGCGGCAAGGGCACCTTTCCTGTCGGCAAAATAGAACTACCCCTCTCCTTCGGTGTAGCACCCAATGCCCGAAGTGAGCAAATTACTTTCGACATTGTTGACATGGTGTACCCGTACAATGCCATCATGGGTCGGGGCTCCATCAACAAGTTTGAAGCAGCCATTCACGGACTTTATCTGTGCATGAAGATCTCGGGTCCACAAGGCGCAATCACAGTCTACGGCAACAAGCAGGCCGCACGCAACATAGAAAGAGACTTCGTTCCAGGGCAAAGGAACGTACACTGCCTCACGGTGTAGCGCGAGGCCCCCGAGTCAACCAGCTCGATCGCCAAAGAACATGAAAAGGCACAGCTGCAGAGCAACGATGGGACCAAGACTGTCCCCCTTGACCAGTCAACGCCCAAGCAAACGGTCATCATAAGCGAAGACCTTACCTCGCATGACGAGGAGAGACTCCTCTCCTGTTTGTCCAAAAATAAGGACGTCTTCGCATGGTCCGCCCTCGACCTGGTCGGAGTCAGTCGCTCTATCATCGAGCATAGCTTGGGAATTAACCTTTCGGTGAGGCCGAAGAAGCAACGGCTGCGCAAGATGTCTGATTAGAAGACAGAAGCCGCCAAGGCCGAGGTACACTGCCTGCTTGAGCCCAAGTTCATCGAGCCAGTCTCCTACCCTACGTGGCTCGCCAACGTAGTCATGGTGCAAAAGAAGAGCGGCAAATGGCGGATGTGCATCGATTTCACCAGCCTCAACAAAGCCTGCCCCAAGGATAATTTCCCCGCTGCCTCGGATCGACAAGATCGTCGATAGTGCGGCCGGCTGCGAAGTCATGTCACTCCTCGACTGCTTCTCCGGCTACCACCAAATTTATATGAAGAAGGAAGACAAGGCCAGCACCAGCTTCATAACACCCTTCGGCACGTACTGCATCATCAGAATGCCGGAGGGACTCAAGAACGCTGGGTCCACATTCTCTCGTCTCACCAAAACGGTGCTCGAGAGCCAAGTCGGCAGAAACATATTTACATATGTGGACGACATCGTCGTTGCCAGCAAAAGCAAAGAAGGCCATCTGGCTGACCTTGCAGAAACATTCGCGATCATGCGAGACGCACGACTTCGCTTAAACCCCGAAAAGTGCATCTTCGACGTTCGCCTGGGGAAGATACTGGGATACCTGGTGTCGCACCGCAGAATCGAAGCCAACCCGACCAAAATACAGGCCATCGTCAACATGACACCCCCGCAGTCAGCCAGAGACGTCCAACGACTGACCGGCAGATTGGTCGCCCTCAATAGATTCATCTCCAAATCCACAGAGCGAAACCTACCTTTCCTCAAAATGCTACGCGGCGCAAAAGACTTCGCATGGGGACTAGAGCAAGCGGTGGCCTTCGCATCACTAAAGCAGCATCTGTCAGAACTTGCAATTCTTTCAAGCCCCAACCCCTCGCTGCCCCTGTTACTCTACGTCGCGGCTTCGCCGCACACGGTCAGCGCAGCGCTGGTTCAGGAGCAGGACAGAGAGGGCACGACCAGGCAATGTCCAGTTTATTACGTCTCCGAAGTACTCATAGCATCCAAATGCAATATGACAGAACTGGAAAAAATCGCCTACGCAGTAGTCATGGCTTCGCGCAAATTGCGCCATTATTTTGAAGCGTTCAAGGTGCGGGTCACCTCGGACAAGGGACTCGTGAATTATTCAGAAATCCGGAGGCATCTGTCTGGATCACCAAATGGGCAGCCGAGCTTTCCGGCTACCATATCACCTTCGAGCCCCGGACAGCCATCAAGTCACAAGTCCTGGCAGACTTCATCGTCGACTGGACCGGGCCAATAACGCAGCCGGACACGTCTGCAGAGATGGTGTGGACCATCCATTGCGACGGCGCATGGTGCCATGCGGGGGCAGGCATTGCTGCAGTCATCACCTCACCCGCAGGGGTCAAGCACAGATACGCTGCACGCCTCAGCTTTGCTTTGGAGTCTGACAGGTACACCAACAATATAGCAGAGTACGAAGCTGTCATCCTTGGCCTTCGCAAGCTAAGGGCACTTGGCGTTACTACCTACATAATCAGAACAGACTCCAAGGTAGTTGCCGGCCAAATTGAGAAAGATTACGCAGCGAAGGACCCCACACTTATGCAGTACCTCACAGCTATCCGCAACCTCGAGAGACAATTCAAAGGCTTCACCTTGTAGCATGTGGACCGCGCCAAGAATGAGGAGGCCGACGCGTTGGCCAAAGCAGCCGCCAGGGGCGAGGCCCTACCCTCGGACGTATTCTACCATGTCATCGGCACACCAGCCGTCCGCAGCCCAGAGGGCCTACAAATAACCAACGACACCGAAGGCCACCGCATAGTCAACCTCATTATGACCGAAGACTGGCGGGCACCGATAACCCTGTTCCTGCAAGGATACTACCATCCAGCTGATGTCAACGAGGCCAAGCGCCTCAAACACCAAAGCCGGGACTTCGCTCTCATCGAAGGCCAGCTTTACAAGAAGGGGGTCAGCCAACCCATGCTCAAATGTGTCACCGAGACCGAAGGTGTCCAAATCCTACGCGAAGTCCATAGCGGGACTTGCGGCTCTCACGCAGGGCCTAGGGCCCTAGCCGCCAAGGTGATCCGTCAAGGTTTCTACTGGCCCGCCATGATCTGCGTCGCAAATCGGGTCACAAGGTCATGCGAAGCCTGCCAAAAGTTTTCTCCACGCTTGGGAAGCCCTTCGCAATTCACAAAGCTAATCGCACACACGTGGCCCCTTCAGCGCTGGGGCCTGGACATTATCGGGCCACTACCCACGGCCCAAGGGAACCTCAAGTTCACCTTCGTCGCCGTCGAGTATTTTACCAAGTGGATCGAGGCAAGGGCGGTATCCACAATAACATCAAAGACTGCCCAGAAATTCTTCTGGCAAAACATTGTTTGCCGATTCGGAGTCCCGTCCGAGCTCACAGTTGACAATGGCAAGCAATTTGACAGCCAAGACTTCAGGGATTTCTGCTTCTCCATTGGCACCAAGCTCGCCTTCGCTTCAGTCTACCACCCACAATCCAACGGCGTCGTGGAGCGCGCTAATGGCAAGATTTTCACGGCGATCAAGAAAATGCTCCTCGACGACAAGAAGGGCAAATGGGCCGACCTACTACCTAAAGCAGTCTGGGCACTGAACACGACCGAGTGTCGGGCGACCGGATTCACTCCTTTTCGCTTGCTATACGGATCGGAGGCCATGACCCCGCAGGAAATCAAACATGGGTCCCCGCGGACAACCGCTTCAGCAGTACCTGACGTCGACGAGCCAACTTCCAAAGACCTCATCGACGGAGACCGCGTCTTCGCCCTGCAGGCCCTCAACAAATATCAAGCCCAAACGAAGGCCTGGCGTGACCACGCAGTCGTCCCAAGAGAATTCAACGAAGGGGACCTCGTACTCATCCGAACAACCCGGACAGAGTCACGGGGTAAGCTGGAACCAAAGTGGGAAGGACCATTTATCGTCAAGACAATGTCGTCTCCCAGCGTGTACAGATTAACAACACAATCTGGCGAAGACCTGGAACATTCCTGGAATATAGATAGTCTTCGCAAATTTTTTGTTTGAACCCTTAAGGCCATCACGCCCTTGTAATTCGCCAAACATTATTATTCCGGCCCGCATTCTTTTCCTCCCAGGGGGGTGAGGTTTTTAATGAGGCGGAGCCATGTAATATACAAGCAAAAATCCCCCACAAAAAACTAAGCCAATGTCGAAAAAGACCGCATCAACGGTCTTCAGCATTCGACTACACCAAAGTCACCGCGAGGGACAGCGTTGGCTACCCTCGCGTGCGACACTCCGCGCAAAAGTCGCCTACGGGTGCAGCCGGACTAGCATAATAAGTGCGCAAAATCGAAGTCCTCTCCAAAGGACTCTCCGTGCAAAAGTCGCCTAAGGGTGCAGCCGGATTCTCCGTGCAAAAGTCGCCTACGGGTGCAGCCGGACCAGCACAATAAGTGCGCGAAATCGAAGTCCTCTCCAAAGGACTCTCCATGCAAAAGTCGCCTAAGGGTGCAGCCGGATTCTCCGTGCAAAATTCGCCTACGGGTGCAGCCGGACCAGCACAATAAGTGCCCAAAATCGAAGTCCTCTCCAAAGGAATCTCCGCGCAAAAGGCGCCCACGGGTGCAGCCGGACTAGCACAGTAAGCGCGCAAAACCGAAAGTATTTCCCAAAAGGTTCCCCGCGCACAAGTTATCTACGGGCACGACCAGATCAACGAAGACACACAGCCTCATACAAATCACGGGTACATACATACAGCGAGGGCATCACACGTTACATTGGCTCAACCTTAGGGATGATGCCCATCTCCCTGTAGTTGAACAACATTATCCTCAGCTCCTCACCCTCAAAAAGATTCCGCAACTCCCCCTCACCTACACTCGTCCCAGCCGGCGAAGACAACAATTCTCGTTTGCCAGCCCCGTCCACACGAAGACGACTTCCCTCCACCTCACTAACCCTCCGCTTCGCGACCGCCCTTCGCCGCCTACGCCCAGCACTCGCACTAGGAATAACTTCAGCACCTACCACGCGCGGAGATGCTTCCAGCGCAGCCACATCCAGTGCCGCAAAATAATCCAAGTCTTCATCCGAAGACTCCTCCGTCCACACAACCGAACCCCCAGAATCACCAGACTCAAAAAACTTAGACACAGAATCATCTGAAACATCTTCAGCAACCACGGTCGAAGCCGCCACAAAATTAGCAGTGTCAGTAGCGGTTGCGAGCGCAGGCCCAAAACCCTGAACCTGTGCAGCAACCGAGGTTCAGTAACACCCAGACAAAACTTACACACTCCCCCGCACCTATTTAATTACTTAGCCACCTGCGAGGGCCCGGCCGCGGCCGTGGGGCCTTTGACTGGCGGCTCGTCTGCCACCTTCAGGGCACCTTCGATCATCGACGCAGGGGCCAACACAGGGTCTTCGCCGCCGGCCATAGCAGGAACGGCCACGGCCGAGGGTCCTTCGCCGGCGTCCAAGGGCAGCACCGGATTGACCTCCACAGCCTCGGGCGGCGCGCCGACCAGACTTCCAAAGTCCTCAACATCCTTGGCACGCTCTATCTGCAGCAACAGCACAATCACTCAGCAAAATCTATACATACCCACACGCAACCAACCACACAAAAATAATAACCTTCACCTGCTCTCTCGCCCGGTCGGATCGCTCCCTGACAGCCTCCCGACCATGTGCCCCCCACATCCTATCATAAGGGCCCCCGCTGACTGCTTCACAACAGGGTCTTCGGCCTTGAAGATCTCGCGCTCAAAGCTCTCGTCTACTTGGTCGAAAACCTCGAAGTGTCTGCAGCCCTCACGGGACAACGCATTCATGGCCCCCTCGTAGGTGACGAGGGAGGCAAAGGACATGAAACCTTCCATGATGGTTGGGAGTACCAGCAACTCCTCCTGCAACCATTCGAGGAAGCGAAGGCCCCCCTCCTGGTCGGGCACTTCGAAGTCAGCAGTACGCGCGCCCAGCTCGCGATACGAGCTCACGAACTATGCGAGCGTCCGCTCAACCTCAGAGCGCGTAGAGGCCTTGGCCCTATCCACGTGGCCAGGCAGGGCGTTGATTCTCGCCTCCCACTCCTCGGCGCGTTGGCTGGCGAGACTTCCCTCCGCCCACGCCACCTTGGCCTTCACCTGCGCAGCCTACGCCTCAGCGACGGCCTGGTTCGCCTCCCTCCTCTCTTCTGCCAACTAGCGCCGAAGGTCCGTCTTCTCAGCCTCTAAGGCGGCCACTTTCTCCGCCAACCGGCGGCTTTTGCTCTCCGCGGCCGACTTCTCCCGGACGACATCCGCGTGCTGTGCCCGAAGTCTCTCGACTTCGGCAGCCACATCCGCAGTCAGGACACCAGACGCAACGCGGTCGGCGAAGTCAGCCGCCTGACAAAAACACATGACACCCAAATCTTCATGGAAACAACAAACACCGAAGTCCAACTCAACTTACTTGACTTAGCCGCTGCTGCGACAGCCGCTGCGATGCCTCCCTCAGCCGCTGGGACATGGTACCCGCTACGTCCTTAGCGGCAGCGGCTGTCAGAATCTCGCCGCTCGCACAGAAGGCGGCCCACGGGTCCTGCGCGGTCCCCCTCGCCCTTACCTCCGCCGATGGCAAAGCGGTTGCCACCGAAGGCGGGACAACAACCATCTGTCCCTCGCCGGACCCTGAAATGCAACATATCACCGGTCAAAAGACCTCCAAAAAACAAATTAATTACCAACAAAATAGTCCTCCACGCTGATGTTCATGCCGAAGTCGGTAACTCGTTTCCCCGGCAAGAGCAACTCCCGTCCCTTCGCATCTTCGACCGAGGGAGACTTGGTCCCGCCAGCAGCGGCTGTCTTCGCGCCCGCCGATGACTTGCTGGACCCAGGCGCAGCCGGTTTCGCAGCCAGCACCGGCTGGCTGCTGCCAGAGGCAGCAGCCTTCGCGCTCCCCCTCGCTCTCTTCGCCTCACACCTCGGATCCGCCATCCTGATAACCGCCCGGCGCTTCTGCGCAGCGTCTTGACCGTCCTTGGTCATCACTGCCGACACAACAGCAGCAATATTCCGTCCGTAAGGCAAAATCCTCAAGCCATGAGCTATACAAGACGTAGACATGTCTTCGCCTTCCGCCCAGGGGATTGGAAGACTCTTTGGCCATCGACCCCCGGTAACCTCCAGCATTCACGCCGAAGACTCCCGGAGCTCGGGCGAAGACATCCTTCCCCCGGGGGCCGCGCATGTCCCCATCAACTCCACAGCAAAATTATCAGACACCCCCATTCCTCCCACTATAGTACCTAATTTCCTCTTCTTAGTGGTCGGGGCAGCCTCCTGCGAAGGCTCTTCCTCGGTCCCGCCCATCGGTTTCTTCCCGCGGCGGTCGGCGGCGTCCACACCGGGATAACCACCGTACGGCAAGCGGTTCAGGTCAAAGACCCGGTTCAATCTATCGTTGGACCCACGGATATCCCAGCTTCGCAGACCCTCTATCTTCGGCACATAGTGCCCCATGATCCTAGTCGCCCCGTCTTCCGCTTCACGCACGAATGCGACGGGATCTCGGCCACGCAAATCCAGCGCGAAGGCAGGACTTCGCACCAGCTGCCCGCCACGGGACGGCATCTTGCGAGGGCATACTTCGCCCAATGCCCAGCCATGCGCCAAGGGCCATACCCCATACCCGACAAATTCCTCAACTAAATTGCGCCCGCTACTCATGCGGGCAGCGCAACGAAGGGCTCCTTCGTCTTCGTCATCCTCCGCTACCTCAAATTGCGGGTATGCTACATAATGATGGGAGCACATGACGGCCACGGGGAGCCCTGGGTGGTCTTCGACTGTGCCTTCTGAAACGTAAAACCAGAAATCCCACCAGTTACCCCACTTATTGCGGGCGCAGGGAACCAACTCCACAACCTCCATCGAAGTCTTCCCAGACTTCGGCGTGAATGTGCACGACCCAAACTATGCAATCTCATCTCCAATTTTCCTCTTTTGCCAATGCAGAAAGTAATGTTTTGCGAAGACTTCCACTGAGGGCTGGCCACCATACGAAGTCGTCGCCCAGACGTACTTCGCCAGGGCCACCACAGCATTCGGCGTCAGCTGGTGGACCTGGACCTCGAACTTCCGCAGGACCTCCGCCACGAATCGATGTGCGGGCAGACGAAGGCCAGCAGTGAAAAAGCCTCAAAAACGACCAACTCGCCTTCTGGCTCGGGGACCTCCTCCTCTCCCGGGACACGCCCCACTCTGCTACCAAAATATCCAAGCTGCTGCATGTCCTGAACACGGACCGAGGAAATCCGCGACATGCCAAACTCCACTGTATCACCAGGATGCAACTCCTCCGCCGCCACGTTGCTCAAAGTGTCCTCGGACGATGCGCCGGCCGGTGGTGTATCGGCAGCAGATGAAGAAGAGGACGGCATGGCTACGTACCGGCGGCGGCGGCGGGAGGTCTGCTTCACGCGGGCCAGTTCTCCGACGAGCAGGAGCAAGGAGGGCAAGCGAGCAGACGAACGGTTTCAAAAGGAGGCTAGGGTTTCGCGACGCGCAGAGTACCTGACTCGCACCGCCCCGCCCCACTTTGTATACACAGTACGCGACGCTTCGGGAAACCCATAGTCCAACAGTACCGCGTCCATCAATGGTCACATCAAAAACCCCCACGGAACCACTTCGAGCGAGGGCAGCGTCTCCACCATCTAGCGACGTCTTCGGCACCAGATGACTCAGTCGAACTGGTCCCTCGGAGGGCAAATGTTGGGGCGAAGACGAAGACACTACCCCTCGCTCGATGCCTTCGCCAGTCTCGCTGCATCAACCCCTCGCTCGATGCCTTCGCCGGTCTCATTGCATCAACGCAGGCAAAACGACCGGCAGCTCCCACCCTTCATCCAACATGTTGCAAGACGAAGGCCCACGACGAGGTCGCCCCGCCCTGCGTCCTCGTCGAACACGAAGGCGCTCGTGGAATTCGGCCCATTGTAACAGGCCCTGGGCGGCCGGTTGTATTACGGGCCCAACTTGTAGCTACTTTTATGTAATGACGGTCTGTAAGCCTGCTTTATGGGAATATTCCAGGAATGACCTAGGCGCTTGAGGGCACATGCGTCCTTAATCCGAGACGCTGGGCGCTCAGGCACCTATAAATACCCCTGTACAGTGCCCTTGAGGGGCTAGATTAACAGAGCAATTGCTGCCTCCAGTTAAACCGTGTTCCCATCTCGCTCAACCCCCTGTTGGAATCAACCTGCCCGGGAACGAAAGTTCCAACAGTAGTTCCTTGCCAAAGGTATACCTAACCTCATGGGTTAGCTGGTATGTTTGAAGGAGCAATTTTCCTTCTTTTCTACTGCTTCTGTTGATGCAAAATGGTGTATGATGCGATGTTATGCAATATGATATGATGATATGATGCAAATGATGTTTATGCACGAACCATAAAAGAAAATAAGACTCTACATCCCCTTAGGAACGAATTTGGAGTCTCTTCACCTTTTTATTAGGTGGTATTTCAGCTCTGCATTCCCTTAGGAACGACTTTGGAGCTAAGCTCCGCATTTCCTTAGGAACGACTTTGGAGCTTCTTCACCCTTTACTTAGGTGGTATATTAGCTCTGCATTGCCTTAGGAATGACTTTAGAGCTAAGCTCTGCATTCCCTTAGGAACGACTTTGGAGCTTCTTCACCTTTTACTTAGGTGGTATTTCAGCTCTACATTCCCTTAGGAATGACTTTGGAGCTTCGTCGCCCTTCATGTTACACTTGATGGTGTAACCCGAGATTCATTACAACATGCCGAAGGTTAAACCTCCTTATATTGTCTTCGAAAGAGAGAAATATAAAGATAGGAAAGTAAATAGTACATTATGTATGAAAATTTTCTAATTGAGCCCCTGTGTAACTTCAGTAAATGTGTCTCGACTCGGGCACAGTGCTGTTGACTGTGCGAGCTTCGGATTCTTCACGTGTACCACGCTGTTGCTATGCTTGGCGGTGCCCTTCTGGCTGCTGATTGTGGGTCAAGGTTGGTGCTATAGGTGGTGGTGGTGGTAGCAGGGCCCATGCAGCTTGAGAATAACTTGCCGAAGCAACTGATGTTGTGGGCTACTGGATGCCCACATACTCCGGAAGGTACGGAGAATAGCACGAAGTAGTATGCAGTACCTACTTCCGCCGATTCTACCATGCTTCGGCTTCAGCTATTTCTTTTTGCTTCTGTATCGTGACTTGACACATCCTTGTTGTATGTCCTTTATCCTCCTCGCAGAATAAACAGAGCATCCTTCTGGGTTGGGAGCTGAACCTTCCTCTAAAGCTTCTTCCTCCTCTGCCTCTTGGAGCTGGTGGCCTGTAAGAACTTTGTTGCGTCTCTAAAGACTAGGAGCTTTGCTGATGTCCTTGAGCGTGGTTTCCTCTGTCGTCACTTGAGCTAGGATTGTGGATTGTTCTGACATGTCTAGGGTGGAGCCTTCCTCTAAAGCCCCTAGTCATCTCTGAGTATCTGTAGGCCTCTTCCCTTCTCTGCTGGAAGTCATTATCGGCCCTAATGTATTCGTCCATCTTCTGGAGGAGCTTTTCCAAGGTTTGTGGTGGCTTCCTGGCAAAATACTGTGTCATTGGTACTGGTCGGAGCCCCTTGATCATAGCTTCGATGACAATCTTGTTTGGCACTGTTGGCGGCTGAGCCCTGAGACGCAAAAACCTTCAGACATATGCCTGTAGGTATTCCTCATGGTCTTGCGTGCACTAGAATAGGGCTTGGGCAGTTACTAGCTTCGTCTGGAAACCCTAAAAGTTGGTTACCAGCATGTCCTTCAGCTTTTGCCATGGCATGATCGTTCCCGGGTGAAGGGAAGAATACCACGTCTGAGCCACGCTCCTGATTGCCATGACAAAGGATTTTGCCATGACAAAAGATTTTGCCATGACAGCCGTGTTGCCACCATATGAAGATATGGTTGCCTCATAACTCATAAGAAACTACTTTGTAACAGAATGCCCATCATACATGGGAAGCTGCGGTGGCTTGTAGGATGGTGGCCATGGGGTAGCCTGCAATTCTGCTGCTAGAGGAGAAGCATCATCAAAAGCAAAGTTACCATGATGAAAGTCATCATACCATTCGTCATCATTGCTTGGACTTTCTTGACGAAGCTCTCTGTGTTGTGGCCTTCGTCCTTGGTCTTCTTGCGTGATATGGCGCATTTCTTCAGCAGCTTCAACAATCTTCATTTGAAGTTCGGCTAGTTGAAGCATCTTTTCTCTCTTTCTTTGCACTTGCTGGTGAATAGCCTCCAAGTCTCTGGTCTCTTGGTCTAGCTCTTCCTCTTTTGGTTTCGAGCTTCTCTCAGAGAGAGCCCTTCTTGGTTGGTGTCTAGTGGCTGAAGGACAGCCCCTGGCGCTATTGCCTTCTTCGGCGGCATGACGAAGGTGAATGCTTGCCGAAGGTGGTCGTTGGAGTTCACCGGAGGTGGGCGCCAATATTGTTCACTTGTTCTCAAATGTTGTGAATCAAGAACAATGCAACATAATTGTTAAAGGTTAAGGACCTTCGTCCTCCGAAGCATTATCTCCTCTTGGATATAATGATCTTCAGACGAAGGTCATGAAGGACATGCCTTCATCATTCATAATAACAAGAGTACAAAGAGATAGTGAATGTAGTCCTTCAGTTCATTCACATATGTATTTCATAATGTACACATGAACATTAACAGAATTTATATTACATTGATACCTTCGACTTGTTCGAAGGTGCTGATGCGAGAGCGATTACTATTTAGCGTGAATAGTACGGTGGTATTGTTCGCCTATTTATAGGCACAGGATGCAGCCCGGGTAAAACTACATTTATAATCTTAACATTTATTCATTACTGTAACATAAATCGTTAGGGACTAGCTAGTCTTTTCCTCTTCGGCTCGGCTCCATGTTTGATCTTCGGCATTGCTTTAAGCCGAAGTTTTTTCCCTTTGGCTATAGCTTCGGTCGTTCATTGTCGTCACTTTCGAGCTATGCCTTTGTCTCGAAGTCCTTTGGTGAAGGAGAACACTCCCTTCATGAATCGAAGCTCCCTGTGATAATCATCATTATACTGAAAGTATATTGTTAGTCATGTTTTTGAGGACTTTTGGAAGAGGAAGGCCCCCAACACCAGTGGACATAACAAACTAAACATAACAATCTAATTTAGTTACCTAAATGCATATACAAAATTATACTAAAATTTACAAAATTATACTCACTTAGCGGCGTCGGGGCGGCACCCGCGGCGTCGTGGGCGGTGCTCGCAGCGGACGTCAGCTTGGAGAAGCGACCGGGCAACGCGGGCGGCGGCGTGGAGAAGGGACAACGGCGTGGAGAAGACTGGGGCAGCGATCGACGCTGATATTTTCAATGAGAACGAAATGAAACGAAACGGTACAGGGTGACTGGATGAATATTGCTTATGTCCGACTACTTTGTTGTCGGCCATCGGACATAAGGCTATGTCCGACAGCTAGTCTGACAGCCGTTGGATAAAGCCTTATGTCCGACGGCTCGCCTGACAGCCATCGGACATAGGCATATATGTTCGACAGCCAGTTATAGCCGTCAAACATAAGGCGGCCATCGGACCTTTGCTATTTTCCTCTAGTGAAACAAAACATTACATGTGTTTCCCAAATTCCTCAGCAAAATACACAATTACTCTACCGTTACTAACATGTCTTCTAATTGATTCTGCAAGCCATGCCATATTGCCAATATATACCTCCACTTAACCGGTGATTGTGGCTACAATGACAACATGTATGTTTATTCCAAGATTCTTATAGACACTCCATGACAAATACCTGTTTATATCTTATTTACGATTCTTGGTTACACACAATGAAATTAAAACACGTTCTCCTTAGTATACCTTGATATTCAAATGCGTTCAATATAACATGCAAAAATCCTATTCATACCACGTGAATGCATAATTGCATGTACAACAAGTGCATGCATCATGTTTCAGCAATTGTACCTACATGCTACATGTATACATATCAATTCGAATATAACAGCAAATTATTACTGAAGAACCTTAGTTACCTACTATACGGACCTGTTTACTTCGCATAAACTTCATCACTTCCTTTATCAGAGGTCACCGCTCCATAATCAACATGCTTTCCCACCTGCATACTTGCTGCACAAGTTATGATTGCTAAAAAGCTAACCTCAAATGCATTTAACAGACAGAACAATTTATTAACCACCAGTCAGTACAAAGGGAAAACTGTTATGGCCTCAAATGAATCTCCTCTAAAAAGGTTAGACCGCTAAATATATATCTTTATATCGCAACTACTTGAATACTACCTACTTGAATGCACACCATTTAAAAAAGTATGTTCATTACATTTGCAAAGTAAGTAATCAATTCTATCGGACGCTGTACCAAAAAAAATGCTAGACACAAGCTAGAGCGTGCAAAGCGCGCCCAATATTCTAGTGCATTAATGGGAGTGTTAGTTGCATCTAAAGATGATGACAGTCAAGTTAATTCAACGAGCAGTAGGAATAAGTTAAATTTAAGTTCACTGAAGTGTTAGGAGCAGTATACAAAGCTTTTTTTTAAATCATTCACATACTTCAGTTTTTCCTAGTCAATTTACAGACTAATCTAATCAATGGGCTAAGCTACCAGACCATAATTGTCTCGTTTCTGGAACAATAACAATTAGTTTGAAATTAGACACAATGCAATATTCTGTACCACCTGGTATCTACCCCTTTTGTTAGTAAGCATGGCTGTTTTTCCTTTGGTATTACTTCATTGAGGTGGATTTAGGGTTTAGAAATGGAATGCTAGTATGTTTAGTACTTATATTTGCATATTCTTATATCTAGATTCTATGTAGAATGTTTAGTCATTCGTTACTCTTTTCTTTGGCCATTATGTATTTATATTGTGATGATGATTTGTTGTCTTTTTTCCAAGTATAGAAGGACTCATATGTGCTCTCTGTTTTCTCTAATGCAGTTGGAACATTAGGTCAATGGTTCTCTCCAAGAATTAAACCAAAAATGACGGAGTGGAGCTTCATGTTGAAATGATGCATGCACCTTTCAAGTTTTAGAACGTTGTGCTCAACTACACCTTGTGTTTGTTGAACCATTCTACTTGCTTTTAATTCGAGTTATAGGATATTTAAACATGATTGATGTTTAATACTTGTGTCGGATGCTTTATGCTACAGTTATATGTGAATGTATAAAGGATTATGTATGCTTATGTTGTTTGATAGAATTGTATGCACGGTTTGATTTGAATTCAATTGAATTGCTAATTTTTATTAATTAATGAATTAAAAACATAATAAACCCATTTTGTTAGTTGCCACGTCATCATAACAAAAATATTAGTCACAATTTGTTTGATATGTCAATTGCCATGTCAACATATTTATGACGAACATATCTGTCACAAAACTGCTACGTGGCCATGGTATAATGCTGCACTTTATGATGTTCTTTGGGTCTTGTTTATGATGATTTAGATCGTCGTAAATTTCATGACAAATTAGAGTGTCATAAATTTCATAACGAATATATCTTTTGTCACTACATTTATAATGTTTTTTGCCCTTCGCCATATAAGTTTCTTTAACACACACCTTCTGTGACAATGCTAGTTTCGTCATGGAGTCGTCAACAACAAATACTATGACAAAAAAAACCTTATTTATGACGTGATGAGAATGTCATAGAACGTCACATGTGTTGTAGTGAGGTGCCAGTGCAGCTCTGCGTCCGGTCGGCGCAACAGCAGTCCTGCGTGACGCGCTAATGAACCTAGGCCCCTGAGCCCAGATGTGAGCCGATGCGCTCGCATCGCAACTGCCTGGGGTTTGGACACGATCGTCGTGCAGGGTTGCCTTGGGCCTTGGCGGGGGCTCCCTATTAGGCAAAGTGGTGGCACGAGAACTCTGGGCCTCCATCCCCACGTCCAATATGCGGTAGAAGGCGCCATTCTGGTGTGCGATGCAGGAGAGGGATCCGAAGTGGAAAACCTCCCTGGTTGTGAAGTTGATGATGGTGTTAAAAACGATGGTCATGGAGCTGTCTTGGATCAACGTCGCAACCCCTACCTAGCATGCTAGCTGTTGGAGTTTGGTACTGACAGCGCATAATAGGACATACCACGTAGTCCTTTTGTGTGGACGGCGAAGTCGATTGCAGCTCGATGGTTCATGCAGGGCACAATAGAACGCAAAGAATTATACAGGTTTGGAGCACTGAAGCGCATAACACCCTACGTCTTGTGTGCTTGTGAGATTTTATTGCTCGGTAGTTACAATTGTAGAGAGTTTTGTAGCTAGAAGACGACTATGCCTACTGAGATGCATTGTGTTTTCGTAGATGTAGCCCTTCTGCCTTATGCTGACAGAAGAACCGAGTTACATGTGCCATGTCCCATGTCCGTTGCTGGTCTAAAACCGACTCTGACCTATATTGAAGTCAGCGCCTCAAGAGCACGTCGCGTCCTCTTCATGCACAAGATCCAGTCCATGCGCCTTAGCACCCACGTAACCACAACCCCACATGTGTTTGGTCGCGCCCAAATGATAGCTTGTGACACCTAGTCATCCAGCCCATCGAGGCCCCTTCAACGGCCAATGGATCATAGCCCAGTCATGGCCACCCAGGGATATTCATCCCTCACAAATGGTCTTCATTAAAAACCCAAGAATGTGATTTGTGTCCAAACCATAGTAAATTTAACACAAACAATAGTAAAATCCAGAGATAGTACAATTTACCAAGACCATAATAAATGTCTAAAGACAGAAAAAATTGCCTAAACCCTAAACCATAACCCTAATCCCTGAACCCTAAATCCCACACCTTAAACACTAAACACTAAGTACTGAAGACTAACAATGCCTATGGATTTTTGACCAATAAATGGTCTCCACCAAATACCTAAGAATTTTATTTGTTTCCAACCCATAGTAAAATTAAAACAAACAATAATAAAAATCCAGAGATCATAATATTTTTAGGCAAAACAATAGTAAAATTCTAGAGATAGTACAATTTCTCCATACCATAATAAATGTCTAGCGATATAAAAATATTGCCCAAGCCCTGAACCGTAACCCTAAATGTTGAACCCTAAACATTAAACATCAGACTCCAAACCATGAACCCTAAACCCTAAGTACTAGAGGCCAACAACTATGGATTTTTGACTAATAAATGGTCTACACCAAAAACCCAAGAATGTAATTTGGGTCCAACTCATAGTAAAATTTGACCCAAACAATAGTAAACATCCAGAGATCAAAAAAAATTTAGGTCAAACAATAGAAAAATTCTAGAGATAGTTTTATCCAAACAATAATAAATTTCTAGAGATACAAAAATTTTGTCCAAACCTACACCATAACCCAAAACCATGAACCATAAACAGTAAACAACATACCCAAAACCCTGAACACCAAACCCTAAACACTAAACCATAAATAGGGAAGGATAATACATATGAACTTTTGACTAATAAATGGTCTCTACCAAAAATCCAATATTATGATTTATCTCTTACCCATAGAAAATTTAATGTGCGATGTATGGTCCGGACACTCAGGCCAGACAGTCCAGACTACACGCAGACATTCCAGTCGAATGGTCCAAGAACGACTTGATACACCAATGACCGAAAATTGTCAGACCACGTCATCCTAAAATAGATATTTGGAAGCAAAACACCTCCAAGACATCTGGCCGAATTAGCGGTGCCGACCCTACTTTTGATCAGCTTCTTGCTAAACATATGACAAAGAAGGATGTTTTGCACAACCGGTCAATAAAACAATCTTAGTGTCGGGGACCATAATTAGGGGTACCCTCAAGACGCCTAATTCTCAGCTGGTAACCCCCATCAGCATAAAGCTGCAGAGGCCTGATGGGTGCGATTAAGTCAGGATCAGTCCATACGAGCGACTCGATCACGCCTCGCCCGAGCCTAGCCTCGGGCAAGGGCAGCCGACCCTGAGGTGTTTCCGTCTCGCCCGAGGCCCCTTTTTTACGGCGGACGCATCTCCGGCTCGCCCGAGGCCTTGCCTTCGTTAAGAAGCAAGCCTGACTAAATCGCCGCGCCGACCGACCAAGTCACAGGGGCATTTAACGCAAAGGTAGCCTGGCACCTATATCCTGACGCGCGCCCCCTGGCAGAGCCGAAGTGACCGCCGTCACTTCGCCGCTCCACTGACCGGTCTGACAGAAGGACAGCGCCGCCTGCGCCATCCCGACTACAGTGCCACTTGACAGAGTGAGACTGACAGGCAGCCAGGCCTTGCCAAAGGCGCCATAGGAAGCTCCGCCCGACCCAGGGCTCGGACACGGGCTAAGGCCCCGGAAGACGGCGAACTCCGCTCCGCCCGACCCAGGGCTCGGACTCGGGCTAAGGCCCCGGAAGACGGCGAACTCCGCTCCGCCCGACCCAGGGCTCGGACTCGGGCTAAGGCCCCGGAAGACGGCGAACTCCGCTCCGCTCGACCCAGGGCTCGGACTCGGGCTAAGGCCCCGGAAGACGGCGAACTCCGCTCCGCCCGACCCAGGGCTCGGACTCGGGCTAAGGCCCCGGAAGACGGCGAACTCCGCTCCGCCCGACCCAGGGCTCGGACTCGGGCTAAGGCCCCGGAAGACGACGAACTCCGCCTCGCCCGACCCCAGGGGTCGGACTCCGCCCTGGCCTCTGCCGAACGACCTCCGCCTCGCCCGACCCAGGAGCTCGGGCTCGGCCTCGGCCATGCAGGACAGACTCGACCTCGGCTTCGGAGGAGCCTCCACGTCGCCCGACCTAGGGCACAAGTCCGCCACGTCAACAGGAAGCGCCATCATCACCCTACCCCGAGCCGACTCGGGCCGCAGAGAACAGGACCGACGTCCCATCTAGCTAGCTCCGCCAGATAGGCAATGATGGCGCCCCGCTAGACCCATGACGACGGCGGCTCTCAGCTCCCTTACGGAAGCAGGGGGACGTCAGCAAGGACCCAACCGCTCCGACAGCTGTCCCTCCACCAGGCTCCGTTACTCCTCCGACAGCCACGACACCACACCAGCTGGGTGCCAAGATCTCTCCGGCTGCCACCTTGGCATGTACTTAGGGCACTAGCTCTCCCCCGCTAGACACGTAGCACTCTGCTGCACCCCCATTGTACACCTGATCCTCTCCTTACGCCTATAAAAGGAAGGACCAGGGCCTTCTTAGAGAAGGTTGGCCCCGCGGGAACGAGGGCAGGGGCAGGCGCTCTCTTGGGGCCGCTCGCTCCCCTCACCCGCGTGGACGCTTGTAACCCCCTACTGCAAGCGCACCCGACCTGGGCGCGGGACGAACACGAAGGCCGCGGGATCTCCACCTCCCTCACGACTCGGCTCCGGCCACCTCGCTTCTCCCCCCATCGCGCTCGCCCACGCGCTCGACCCATCTGGGCTGGGGCACGCGGCACACTCACTCGTCGGCTCAGGGACCCCCCCGGTCTTGAAACGCCGACAGTTGGCACGCCAGGTAGGGGCCTGCTGCGTGTTGACGAGCAGTTTCCCGTCAAGCTCCAGATGGGCAGTCTCCAACGACCTCTCCAACCCGGGACGGTGCTCCGTTTCGGGAGTCTCGAGTTCATGTCCTTCGACGGCAGCTACGACATGATACTCCTTCCACCGCCGCGCGACGACGACAATGGTGGCCGACAGCTCGCCCGCCGGCGGCGGAATCGACGACGTCTTCCCCGCATGGGGGAAGAACAACATTCGAGCTCGCCCCATCCTCTCCCTCGCCATCGGAGGAGGAGGCGGGGCAACCAGGGCCGAGCGGGAGGCTGCGCTCCGTCGGCTGTCGAGCGAATCGACATCCCCAGCGCCCCAACGGAGAACGCGTCGGGCGTCACCCTCGCGTTTGAGGCGAAGGCAAGCGCCGTCCCCCCGCAACACGCCAACCCCGAGCAAGTGGACGACGCCAGCACGCTCATGGAGGGCCTGCAGGACGTCGCCCTCGTACCCGAGACGACAGCGCGATCAGCCCCCGATGTGACTTCGTCGCTCCTCGTCGACCAAAAGGTACCGACCGATTCCCATCCTTCGTCATTTCAACTTGACCTCAACCCGCCTAGCGACCTCGCTCTGGCGGGCGCTCGCGTTGAGGCGAGTGCAACCTCTCTTGGGTTTCGTGTGCGGTCGCCTTGGGACCGACTGACGGGCGTCTCGACCTACGGGCCCTCTGGGTCCGAGGAAGATGACGACCCCAGCATCTGCTGGGATTTCTCTGGATCTGGCAACCCCAGTGCCATGCGGGACTTCATGACCGCATGCAACTACTGCCTCTCCGACTGTTCCGACGGCAGTCGCAGCCTTGACGACAAAGACTGCGGCCCGAGCCGCGAATGTTTCCACGTCGAGCTAGGGGATCCCTCCGGAGGCAACCGTCTTGGCATGCCGGAGGATGGTGATCTCCCTAGGCCAGTGCCTCGCGCCGACATCCCGCGGGAGCTAGCTGTGCTCCCCGTTCCGGCGGGGGGTCACGACCCACAGCTTGAGCAAGTCCGCGGGGCGCAGGCCGGGCTCGACGAGGGGGCAGGAGCGCTCGAGTTGATCCGCCGGGACGTCGGGCAGGTATGGGCGGGCCAGCCCTCGGCCGGAGAAATACGTGACCCGCCCCAGGGTCTCCGGCACCGCATCGCCAACGATGCCAGGGACAGGCCGCCACCCGCATCTAGCGGGACCGGTCAGGACCTGGCAGCCGCGGCGATGCTCCTCCGCGCGATGCCGGAGTCATCAACCACCGAGGGTCGGCGAATCCAGGGAGAGCTCAAGCATCTCCTGGAAGGCGCTGCGGCCCGGCGGGCCGAGAGCTCTGCCTCCCGCAGGCAGGGGTACCCCTCGGAACCTCGTGCCGCGACTTCCCGACTCATGCGGAAAGCCTCGGTCTACACCGGGCGCACGCGCAACACCGCGCCTGCGGTCCCGGGCCACCTCGGCGACGAGCACCCTCATCGCGACCGTCGGGCCCCCCTCGACGAAAGGGTGCACCGAGGCTATCAACCCAGGCGTGGGGGACGCTACGACAGTGGGGAGGATCGGAGTCCCTCGCCCGAACCACCCGGTCCGCAGGTCTTCAGCCGGGCCATTCGGCGGGCGCCGTTTCCGGCCCGATTCCGACCCCCGACTACTATCACAAAGTACTCGGGGGAAACGAGACCGGAATTGTGGCTCGCGGACTACCGCCTGGCCTGTCAACTGGGTGGAACGGACGACGACAACCTCATCATCCGCAACCTCCCCCTGTTCCTCTCCGACACCGCTCGTGCTTGGTTGGAGCACCTGCCTCCGGGGCAGATTTCCAACTGGAAGGATTTGGTCCAAGCTTTCGCCGGCAACTTCCAGGGCACGTACGTGCGCCCCGGGAATTCCTGGGACCTCCGAAGCTGCCGGCAACAACCGGGAGAGTCTCTTCGGGACTACATCCGGCGATTCTCGAAGCAGCGCACCGAGCTGCCCAACATCACCGACTCCGATGTCATCGGCGCGTTCCTTGCCGGCACCACCTGCCGTGACCTGGTGAGCAAGTTGGGTCGCAAGACCCCCACCAGGGCGAGCGAGCTGATGGACATCGCCACCAAGTTCGCCTCTGGCCAGGAGGCGGTCGAGGCCATCTTCCGAAAGGACAAACAGCCCCAGGGCCGCCCGTCGGAAGATGCTCCCGAGGCGTCTACTCCGCGCGGCGCCAAGAAGAAGGGCAAGAAGAAGTCGCAAGCGAAACGCGACGCCGCCGATGCAGACATTGTCGCCGCCGCCGAGTACAAGAACCCTCGGAAGCCCCCCGGAGGTGCCAACCTCTTCGACAAGATGCTCAAGGAGACGTGCCCTTACCATCAGGGGCCCGTCAAGCACACCCTCGAGGAGTGCGTCATGCTTCGGCGCCACTTCCACAGGGCCGGGCCACCCGCAGAGGGTGGTAGGGCCCGCGACGACGACAAAAAGGAAGATCGCCAAGCAAGAGAGTTCCCCGAGGTCCGCGACTGCTTCATGATCTGCGGAGGGCATGCGGCGAATGCCTCGGCTCGGTATCGTAAGCGAGAGCGTCGGGAGGTCTGCTCGGTGAAGGTGGCGGCGCCAGTCTACCTAGACTGGTCCGACAAGCCCATCACCTTCGACCAAGATGACCACCCCGACCACATGCTGAGCCCGGGGAAGTACCCGCTCGTCGTCGATCCCATCATCGGCGACGTCAGGCTCACCAAGGTCCTGATGGATGGGGGCAGCTGCCTCAATATCATCTACGCCGAGACCCTCAGGCTCCTACGCGTCGATCTGTCCTCCGTCCGAGCAGGCGCTGCGCCCTTCCACGGGATCATTCCTGGGAAGCGCGTCCAGCCCCTCGGACGGCTCGACCTTCCTGTCTGCTTCGGAACACCCTCCAACTTCCGAAGGGAGACTTTGACGTTCGAGGTGGTCGGGTTCCGAGGAACCTACCACGCAGTATTGGGGAGGCCATGCTACACGAAGTTCATGGCCATCCCCAACTACACCTACCTGAAGCTCAAGATGCCGGGCCCCAACGGGGTCATCACCGTCGGCCCCACGTACAAACACGCGTTCGAATGCGATGTGGAGTGCGTGGAGTACGCCGAGGCCCTCGCCGAATCCGAGGCCCTCATCGCCGACCTGGAAAACCTCTCCCGAGAGGTGCCGGACGTGAAGCGACACGCCGGCAACTTCGAGCCAGTGGAGACGGTCAAGGCCGTCCCTCTCAACCCCAATGAC
Source organism: Zea luxurians (assembly GCA_029449295.1). Taxonomy (NCBI): domain Eukaryota; kingdom Viridiplantae; phylum Streptophyta; class Magnoliopsida; order Poales; family Poaceae; genus Zea; species Zea luxurians. The sequence goes on along the minus strand of JAOPSE010000015.1, from coordinate 75,484,076 downwards.
GACACCTCCAAGCAGATCCGGATCAGTTTTGGGCTCGACCCCAAATAGGAAGCAGTGCTCGTCGACTTTCTCCGCGCAAACGCCGACATTTTTGCGTGGGGTCCCTCGGACATGCCCGGCATACCGAGGGATGTCACCGAGCACTCGCCGGATATTCGGGCAGGAGCCCGACTCGCCAAAATGGCCTCTGCACGGATGACGCCCGGGGGCTGCGCCCTTCCCCCGCTCACACACGAGTATCAGTCATCAAGGAAGGGTCGGCCTCGCCTTGGCGGAGCCCGACCCTCCCTCGGGGGCTAAAAATGGGGAACCCCTCCGCGTCGAGATTGGATGCACTTTCTCGCGTCAAAAAATTTTTGATCAAGAAGGGGCTTTTGCGTTCTCCCGGATGTGTCAGAAGCAGGGTCCCGAGGAGCGAACGTGGGTACAAATAAGTGGCGAGACCAACTGAGCCGAGGAACACCTATGCCTCTGGGCTAGGGACACCTCACTCATCGCCTGCCACGAAAAAGGACCCAACTCGGGAAATCACCCTGTTGTTGACAAGTCAGGCCAGGCGCGCAAATTGAAAGAGAAGGGAGTACGACTTCACGCAAGAAAAGTAAAGTGTCCAGGCCTCGGCGGCCGCGGTAAAGCGCACATCCAACAGAAACTGCCCCAACAAAAGTCAGGCGCCGCCTTGGGAAGGCACCGCGCCCTCAGTTCCGCCCCCGCCGTCGGTAAGGTCCACCTCCGCTTCCAGCGGCGGCGCAGGAGGAAGGATCTCCGCCTCAAAGGTGGTCGCCAGCGCCGCGCTCGGACCCGCGGTGACCGCGTCGAGCCGCTGAACTTCTGCCAGGGCGGCTTCGTGTTCGTCAGGAAGACAATACCCCTCACTGACCCGCTCCAGGTCCACAACGTAGTGGGAAGCGAGCACGGCGAAGGCCCGCCTGACGCCATGGTGTAGCGCCCCGCGGACTTTACCGCGCGCGTAATCACCTAAGGCTTGAAGACGGCTTTGAGGGGAGCTTCCTGAAGGGACGTCGCCGGGGCCAAGGCTCCGATAAACATCCGAGACGGCCTCGGACATGGCCGCGAGGTCGGCCTCCCTCTGCTCGGCAGCTCCAGCAAGCGCCTCGGCGAGCGCTTTGGCAGACTCGTCAAGGGCAGACTCGAGCTCTGCGAACAACCAGAAGAAAGACCTCAAGCACAAGCAGAAGAAACGGACAAGAACAAGAACCGAGGACGGTCGAGGCATACCTCCGGCTCGGACGCACTGCTCCGAGGCCGCGACTTGGGCTGCGGCTAGATCTGCCGCGAGGGTCTTAGCCCGGCTTTCGGCTTCGGCAGCCTGGCCCCGAGATTGGTCCCGCTCCTCGGCAACATGGACGAACTCCGACCGCTGCCGTAGCGCCTCCGCGCGCGCCGCCGCCGCCTCGGCCTCAGGTCAGCGCAGAGCAACTGGAGGTCCGCTATCTTAGCGTCCTGCTGAGAAAGGCGCGCGGTAGCCCCGGCGAGCGAGGTCCTCAGGGATCGCAGCGAGCCCCAGACGTCGGCCTCACGGCGGATGAACGACGACTTGGCGGCGCTCCGATCCGTCAGATCCTGGGAAGGGAAAACAAGGCGTCACGACGAACGCCTCACTCACAGAAAGGAAAAGGTATGCCTGAAACCGTTACCTGGAGGATTTTGGGGACGTCCCTGCAGAGAACCTCCAGCGACGATCGGAGCGACCCCACCGTTGCTTCCGCACGCTTGCGGAGCTCGTCCCAGGACTGGTCCTCCTGTTCATCGTCAAGAACGAAGATAGGGTCCGAGGCCTCGCGGGTCCGGAATCGGAGCAACTGGCGCCGGGCCTCGGGGCTCCGCCGCACAGCAACGAGGCTGCCGCCTGCCCGGATGAACTGCGCGTCCACGCCCACCTCTTCCGAGGCCCTGGGCACCGACGCTGCAGCCATCTCGACGCTGGCAGCAACTAGCTGCTCTCCGACTGGGACGGCGGCGACTGTGGTGGCGACAGGCGCCGGCATTGCCAGCACGGCAGGCGGGCTCGGGACCACGTCGGCGCCGGCCGCCTCCCCGATCATGATGGCCGCCTCGGCAGAAGAGCCCGCCTCGGGAACCTGCTCCCCCGAGACATGCGACGCCCGAGCCCCATGCGGTGAAGCGCCCTGCGAAAGGGTCGGCTGAGCGGCAGGGCCCGGGGTGGCGCCAGCCGCCCGGACCGACGCCGTCTTAAGGGCTTTCCGGGGCACCAGGTCGGTATGACCATGGCTTCGCTTGCTGAAAGAAAGAAGAAAGGGAAAATCACGGCCGGGACGTATGAATGAAGCGCCGGGACGAAGACATTCCGAGATACTTACCCGCTCCGGGCCATGATCAACCGTGCCTGGGGGGAGGTCTCTTGGCTCCCGCTCCCTGGAACCACCGCCGAGGTCCGCTTCGCCGACAGCCTCGGCACCACCCTCGCTTTGGGCGCCCCTGACGCCCGGGAGGCGGACTGCCCAGGCGCCGCCATGGCGACCTGAGGACCGCTCCCCCGCGCTGCCGGCACGGGTGGCGGCTCTCGAGGGGCGGGTACCTCGGCCCGGCTCCCCGGAGTCGCGTCAGCTCCTCCAGCCGAGGGGTCAAGTACCCTCTCGGGTTGCCCCCGCCCCTCGGGTCGGGGATCCGGCGTCCCGGCTCCAGGAACCGACGGCATCGGCCCGCTCGGGGGCTGACTCGACGGCTCCTGGCCACACCCCAAGCTGGGGCTGAGGCCGAGACGGGCGGCCATGTCGTCCTCCTCCTCCTCCTCACCATCGTCATCATCGTCGTCGGATGTCTCCGGCGACGGCTCCCTTGAGAGTCCTTCCCTCTCCTGCTGGCGACGGCGTCTCTCCAAGGCGTCCCGAGCCCGCCTCCGCTTGCGGGCCCGGGCCTTCTCCGCATCCTTCTTCTTCTTCTCCTCCTCTGCGGTGACCCGCCGCGCTGCCCGATCCACTGCGTCCTCCGGGACCCGCGGCAGGGAGGGTTTGTGCCACCCCACCTCCTAAAGAGGGGGGGAAAGAAACCCAGTCGTGAGAACCAGGAGCAACCCAATATACGAAGAAGGAAGGAACGAACACTCACCAGAGTCACGCACCCCTGGTCGGGGCGCATCCGAGGCTGGGAGAAGGCGTGGGGGTCCGGCTTCCCCATCGCGGCCGACACCCACCATTGGAGGGCGTCGAGGGGAAGAGAATCAGGGGACATTCGCGACCCCTCCCAGTCGGCCTCCAGGGTCATCTCCCAAAGCGGCAGCCGCCGCTCCGCCAAGGGGAGCACTCTCTGACGGTGGATGGCGGCAACCACTCCCGCGGCGGTGAGTCCTCCCTCCCGCAACGCCTTCAGGGCCTGGAGAAGAGGTTCGAGGTGCTTCTGCCTCTCGTGTGGAGTCCCGTGGTGCTAGGCGTCGGTGGCGGCGGTGACGACCCGCTGAGAGAACGGTGGGAGCAACTCTTCGTCATTCCGGAGGTAGAACCACCGGCGCTGCCACCCCTTGTTCGAAGATGCGAGGACGGCAGGGATGTACTGCGACGACCACGACTGCCTCAACAAAAGAGTGCAGCCGCCGGCCCGCACCGCTGCGCGGACCTTCCTCTCCCCCGTCGGCAAGGCAAAAAGCTCGGCGAAGAAGAGATGGGTCCACAAATCCCAATGGGGGGCGATCCCCAAATACCCTTCGCACACCGCTACGAAGATAGCGGCCTGCGAGATGGAGTTGGGGGTGAGGTTATGCAACTCCACCCCATAATGGAACAGGATAGCCCGCATGAAGCGGCTCGCCGGCACACCAAATCCCCGCTCATGGAAGGAGACGAAGCTCACGACGTACCCCAGCGGTGGGGATGGAGTGACTCCGCCCGTGGGAGGAATCCATTCTGGCCGCTGCTCATCGGTGAGAGGGCGGAGCAAACCCTCGCCGACGAGATCCTTCAGATCACTCGCCGTCACCGTGGAGAAGGGCCATGGGTCACGCGGCGAGATGATGGTCACCCGGTCAGCCATCGCCGAGCGGGAAGGGTGGCGGCGCGAAGGACAGGGAGGGCGGTTTTCTTTTCCCTGGCTAGATCTCTCAGGCTGCAAAAAACCTAAGAGAGAGACAAGAAGCGGAGTCAAGAATCGTCACCGGACCCTCTCCGGGGTATATAAAGGCCAAGGCGAAGACGGTTCCAACGTTCCGCCCGGACCGGACGCGGGGTTCAAAAAACGCGAAGCGAAACAGCCGTCCCTCGAACGGCTCGCGCACGAAACGGTGGCCCCACCAACTACTCGCCCCGTCGCATTAACTCCGCGGCTGGACAGGCGGCGCTTCTGGCAGGAGCAGCTGGCGACGCTTCGCCTTCGCCAAAACAACCGCGCCAAAAAAGGTACGCCGCGTCGTTCAATTTCGTATCCTTTTTCCTTTTTCCTCTTTCTCTATCTCTTGCAACAGGGACCGGGAAAGGGGATACCCCTAAAGGGATCCTTCCCCGTGAAGGAACTAGGCTCCGAGCCTACTTACTGATCAGGGGTTCGAAGGCTGGCCCCCCGAAGGGTTCAACAGCCGCCTCAGATCACGTGGGCCCGACACCCACTATTGGTCAGAGGTTCGAAGGCCGGCCTCCCGAAAGGTTCCACGGCCGCCTCAGGCTACTCGGGCTCCGCGCCCATTACTGATCAGGGGTTCGAAGGCTGGCCCCCCGAAGGGTTCACAGTCGCCTCAGACACCGAGCGAGGGATGACCAGGGGTACGTTCGATACATAACCGAGGCTCGGGCTGCGCTCCCGAGGTACCCTAGGACATTTCCGAGACCAGCGGGAACGATCCTGTAACGGAATCCCATCGGAGGGAGGCATCGAGCCCTCGGACCCCGTCGCCAAGGGACCGGGTCCGGCAGATCACCCGCAGGTACTTTTGGGCGTGCCTCCGGGCCCCTAGCCGACCCCCAACGAACGGGGCACGGACATCCACTCGGATTACCCGCTTGCAGCTCACCGGAGACACCATGTTCGGTGCCCATCGAGGGTAACATGGCGCTCTCCCCCCCCCTCCTCCTTGCGGAAAGGCGACGTAGGGGCGTATGTAAAAAAGCCGAGTCTGTCCCTGATCGCCCTCTCGCCCTGTGCGGAGGCTCGGGGGCTGCTCTCGCAAACCCGGCTCCGGCCAAACCGTTGACAGCGTCAACATACCAGCCCGAGAACTTGGGCCCCGACAGTGCACCCGGGCTACGGCCAGTTCGCATGAGGGAACCGCCAGACCAGCCGAAGCGTTACGCAAGGCATTAAGACCTCGAAGGAGTGAAACCACTCCTCCGAGGCCTCGGGGGCTACACCCGGCGGGTGCGCTCGCGCGCACCCACCGGAACAAAACGCAACCGAGAAAGGCTGCTCCCCTTGCAAAGAAGTGCGACGAAAACCTCCAAGCGAGTGCTAACACTCCCTTCGAGGCTCGGGGGCTACTGTCGGGGACCATAATTAGGGGTACCCTCAAGACGCCTAATTCTCAGCTGGTAACCCCCATCAGCATAAAGCTGCAGAGGCCTGATGGGTGCGATTAAGTCAGGATCAGTCCATACGAGCGACTCGATCACGCCTCGCCCGAGTCTAGCCTCGGGCAAGGGCAGCCGACCCTGAGGTGTTTCCGTCTCGCCCGAGGCCCCTTTTTTACGGCGGACGCATCTCCGGCTCGCCCGAGGCCTTGCCTTCGTTAAGAAGCAAGCCTGACTAAATCGCCGCGCCGACCGACCAAGTCACAGGGGCATTTAACGCAAAGGTAGCCTGGCACCTTTATCCTGACGCGTGCCCCCTGGCAGAGCCGAAGTGACCGCCGTCACTTCGCCGCTCCACTGATCGGTCTGACAGAAGGACAGCGCCGCCTGCGCCATCCCGACTGCAGTGCCACTTGACAGAGTGAGACTGACAGGCAGCCAGGCCTTGCCAAAGGCGCCATAGGAAGCTCCGCCCGACCCAGGGCTCGGACTCGGGCTAAGGCCCCGGAAGACGGCGAACTCCGCTCCGCCCGACCCAGGGCTCGGACTCGGGCTAAGGCCCCGGAATACGGCGAACTCCGCTCCGCCCGACCCAGGGCTCGGACTCGGGCTAAGGCCCTGGAAGACGGCGAACTCCGCTCCGCCCGACCCAGGGCTCGGACTCGGGCTAAGGCCCCGGAAGACGGCGAACTCCGCTCCGCCCGACCCAGGGCTCGGACTCGGGCTAAGGCCTCGGAAGACGGCGAACTCCGCTCCGCCCGACCCAGGGCTCGGACTCGGGCTAAGGCCCCGGAAGACGACGAACTCCGCCTCGCCCGACCCCAAGGGTCGGACTCCGCCCTGGCCTCTGCCGAACGACCTCCGCCTCGCCCGACCCAGGAGCTCGGGCTCGGCCTCGGCCATGCAGGACAGACTCGACCTTGGCTTCGGAGGAGCCTCCACGTCGCCCGACCTAGGGCACAAGTCCGCCACGTCAACAGGAAGTGCCATCATCACCCTACCCCGAGCCGACTCGGGCCACAGAGAACAGGACCGACGTCCCATCTGGCTAGCTCCGCCAGATAGGCAATGATGGCGCCCCGCTAGACCCATGACGACGGCGGCTCTCAGCTCCCTTACGGAAGCAGGGGGACGTCAGCAAGGACCCAACCGCTCCGACAGCTGTCCCTCCACCAGGCTCCGTTACTCCTCCGACAGCCACGACACCACACCAGCTGGGTGCCAAGATCTCTCCGGCTGCCACCTTGGCATGTACTTAGGGCACTAGCTCTCCCCCGCTAGACACGTAGCACTCTGCTGCACCCCCATTGTACACCTGATCCTCTCCTTACGCCTATAAAAGGAAGGACCAGGGCCTTCTTAGAGAAGGTTGGCCCCGCGGGAACGAGGGCAGGGGCAGGCGCTCTCTTGGGGCCGCTCGCTCCCCTCACCCGCGTGGACGCTTGTAACCCCCTACTGCAAGCGCACCCGACCTGGGCGCGGGACGAACACGAAGGCCGCGGGATCTCCACCTCCCTCACGACTCGGCTCCGGCCACCTCGCTTCTCCCCCCTTCGCGCTCGCCCACGCGCTCGACCCATCTGGGCTGGGGCACGCGGCACACTCACTCGTCGGCTCAGGGACCCCCCGGTCTCGAAACGCCGACACTTAGTCAAAGGACAATCTATGCAAAGGCAAAGGCCGATCCAACCAACTTGAAAAGTGGTACAACCAATGTTGACTGCGCATCAGTCTCCAGGGATGTTGTGGTACTTTCTAGTCTACTCATCGTCGATGTGTTGTCCTACTCAAGTGTGGGATAGTACGGCGATGAATCCATATTACTTGCCCAATCTGTTTGCTTATTCGGACTAAGGCACCACAAGTTTTTACCTTTGGACTGTTGGGGGCCTTCGGCTCCCGAAGGTCCTCAAAAGTATAGTCTGATAATATTTTCCAAGTGTAATATGTGAACAGGCACCTTCGGAGCAGGTACCTTCGGAGTCAGGCCGCGAATGTACAAGAGCATGGTTAAGACGAAGCGCGACTGGAATGAAAAATGATCATGACGAAGGATAAGACGATCACGAAGCTATGTGCAGAAAAGCTTCGGCACAATGACAGAAAAGAAGAACCGACTTAAAGATGAAAAGCCGAATTGGACCTCGAAGAACTACTGTAGTTATCGATAAATATAAAGGGCATCAATGTAATTTTGTACGGGCTGCGTCCCGTGCCTATAAATAGGTGAACAGTACTCCCGTACTGTTCACGCTGACTTGGCACACGTCTTTTTGCATCACGATTTGTACCTTTACCTTACATCAGTCTGAAGGTACATTTGTAATTCGTTTTTATGAATTTAATGACGGAAATGTATTGATGATAATGTCGATATTATTACTTGTACATTTTGTATATAATTATTCTGTTCACTTATTTATCAACCTAACGAAGGTCTTTTCCTTCATAACCTTCGTCCGGGATTCATTATACCCAGAGGGATATACTGTTTCTAAGGACGAAGGAGTTTGACACTTAACACTTTTATGTTATCTTGTTCTTAATTCATAGCATTTGATAACAAGCCTCCAACATTGGCGCCCACCTCGGTCAACTCACTTCCACTTTTTGGGTTTTGAAAACCTTCGGCAAACGTCATCTTCGTCATGCCGCCGAAAAAAGCTTCAACGACAGGGGCTGCCACTCTGCAGCCGCTGGACCCCAATCAGGATGTCGTCTCTCTTAGGGAGGCCCGAAGCCAGAAGAGGAAGGCCATCAGTCCAACGCCTCCAGAAGATGACTTGGACCAAGAAATACAAAAAATGGAGATGCTCCATCAACAGGTTCAACGGAAGAAGGAGAAGATGGCTCGTCTAGCTGATCTTCAAAAGCAGATAGATGAAGCCTCTGAAGAGCTTCGACATCTCGCTCAAGATGACCAGAATCAAAGGCCTCCGCGCAGAGAGCTTCATCAAGAGGGTTTCTACAACGAGGATGACTGGTATGAAGATTTCCATCATGGAAATTTTGCTTTTGATGATGCTTCTCCCTTGTCAACAGAACTGCAGGCTGTTCCTTGGCCACAGTCTTACAAGCCGCCTCAGCTCCCCATGTACGACGGTCATTCAGACCCGAAGCAATTCTTGATGAGCTATTCTTGATGAGCTATGAGGCAACTATATCTTCGTACGGTGGCAACACGGCGGTCATGGCAAAGTCCTTCGTCATGGCTGTCAGGAACGTTGCACAAACTTGGTACTCTTCCCTTAGGCCAGGGACAATCACCTCATGGCAAAAGTTGAAGGATATGTTGATAACCAGCTTCCAAGGGTTTCAGACGAAGCCAGTCACTGCTCAAGCTTTATTCTAGTGCACCCAGGATCACGAAGAATACCTTCAGGCATATGTCCGAAGGTTCCTACGTCTGAGGGCACAGGCACCAACAGTGCCCAATGAAATTGTCATTGAGGCCATGATCAAGGGGCTTCGGCCAGGACCTGCAGCTCAGTACTTTGCCAGGAAGCCTCCTCAAACTCTGGAGAAGCTGCTCCAGAAGATGGACGAGTACATTCGAGCTGACAATGATTTTTGCCAAAGAAGGGAGGAAGCTCTCAGGTTCTCTGAAATGACTAGGGGCTTCGAAGGAAAATTTTATCCAAGGCACGTCAGGTCAATTCACAATTCTACTCAAAATGATAACAAAGGCAGTCAACATCAAAGGCCACAGTGCTCCTCGCAAGCTTCGGGGCAACAGCAAAGCTCCTTCCGGCCGCCAGCGCCAAGGGGCAGAGGCGCCAGGGGCTTCGGGGGAAGATTTGGGGATCAATCAAGAAAAATATACTGCCTATTCTGTGGTGAAGGTAAGGGCCACACCACCAGGATGTGTCACATTACCATCCAGAAGCAAAAGGAGCTAGCAGAAGCTGCTGCACAACAGAATCAGCTGAAGTAGGTCATGCATACTGCTTCGTACCATTCGCCTTACATTCCAGAATATGTAGGCAATCACCCTGCAGCCTCTGTTGCTTCGGGAAGCCAACCCCAAGCTTCCTGGCAACAACTTCCACCGTCACCACCAATACAACGAGCTTCGCAGCCAGAAGGGAGCCAGCACTCTCACCCCCAGAGGGACTTCAGAGAAGAATCCGAAGCTCGCATAGTCAATAGCACTGTGCCAGAGTCGAAACACATTTACTGACAAAATATCCTACCAAAACAGCAGTTTTTTCGCATTTTTACATTCAGTATTACTTTTTTGTTAATAAGGAACAATTATGGGAAGTCTAAGTGTCTTTTATCGTTTTTCAATTTCTTGTAACGCTTTCTCCATAGGTTTGAGTTGCCAAAGCATACGAGTTTATGGTGGCATGAAGGACCGTTGTATTGTCAAAAGTTTTTTATAACGGACACAGTGCAAATTGTTCAAAATAGTGAAAAGTCGTTCCTAAAGGAGCGCAGAGTAAGTTTTCTGAGCTTACAGCGAAAAGTCAGCGCTGATTCCGCCGAAAGTAAAAGGCGAAGAAGCTCCTACGGGAGGCTTACAGCGAAAAATAATCGCTGATTCCACTGAAAGTAAAAGGCGAAGAAGCTCCTAAGGGAGGCTTATAGCGAAAAGTCAACGCTGATATAAAAAGTGTGTGTGCTCTATTACAAGGATATGTATCTGTGGCACAAATGTCATTTTGCATAACATAACATCATCACATCATTCTGCATAACATAAGCATCATACAGCATATTGCATGTGGAACAAGAAGGGGGTACAGTATTGATCTTTGGAGAATATTTTGGAAAAGAGAAAATCGTACTAAAGCACAAGACAAGTCGAGAAGAAGTGTAGCTTCATTAGAGAGGCAACAAAAAACTTTTCTATAGCGTCGGAGAATATTTCACGAAGCTTGGATAATCTTCACCAGCCAAGTATGCAATTTCTTGTGATATAAGATTTTCTTCACGAAGCATGAAAAGAAGGGAAGGTGTTTTTTTTCGCCGAAGGCTCAAAAAATGGTATGTATGCAAGATTTCATGCATCGTAAAGAATTAAAATTGTACATGGATTATATATTACAAAGTTACAATATATTACATATGTTACGTTCCAAATGTTTTTACAGTAGCATTTAATCCTCTTTAAGAACTATTTCTGCAGCTTCGTTCAGTAGCTGGTCGACAACCTTGTCCATAATGGCTTCGGCCATTTTTCTAATTTCATCGTCCCCCTTCGGGTGGGGGCCCGGAGATGCCGCAGCAGGTTCTGAGCGAAGAGAAGATACGGCTATATTACTATTACAAACCGTGATTAAAGTCTGGAATCAAAAATTACAACATAATAAAAATCACTAATTAATACCTATTTGCCCTTCGGGCTCTGTACTTTTTTCGGCAGCCGCCGCTACTTTTCTAGCATCATGGATGCCTTTTTCACTCTTTTGAATAATTTCTTGCGCCATTTCTCGGCCGCCGTTGTCCCAGATATCGGTGAAAAATTTTCCGCCAATCATGCTTGCTTCGGCTGAGGGGTCTTTAATTTCTTCGGAGGACAAAGTAGCTTCGGATTGCGCTAAAGATTTTACATGCTCACAACCTTTCTTCTCCAAAATAGTAGCAATTCCTCTAGCACCCGAAAAAGCACATATGTCTCCGCGACTATTCAGGATTTCTTCAAAGGCCTCAGCTTCATTACTGATCCATTCCATCGGACCTTCGGGATTGCCCCTTGAGAAATTCTCTTCGCTAGAGAATGCGCCAACGTTAGCAAAGCTGGACTTTATCTTTTTGACGCATTCTATGGATTTAACATAGCATCTTCTCTGAGAAGCACGAAGCTCTTTAACATTAACTTCCAAATGATCTGCCCATTGATCGCTTAATTCTCGTCTTGTTTCTTCAAGAGTGCGTTCTTCTTTGGCTCGGGCTAGTTGTTTACGAAGATCTTCAATTTCACGCTTCTGAGCTTCGGCTTGAGTTTTAGAGTTAGCCTCGTTTTCCTTCATTTTTTCCACTAGTGTAAGCAGAACTCTGTCCTTCTCCAAGGCTTCGTTTCTTAGTCTGATAACCTCTGTTCGAAGGTTGTTGAGAGCAATGGTGCAGCTCTCGTCTTCAGCATTCTTTTGTGCCCTTAAGGCATTGCTGAGAATTAAGCCCTATTCAAAAAGAAATAATAGATTAACACAACAGTAAAGGACTCATTCAAAATCCACAAAATTGAAAATTTACAATCTTCATACCTTTAGACTGTTATATGCAAGACTATCCGCAAGATCCTCCTTCGTCATGGCGCAAAGGCCAGCTTCAAGCTTCGGGAATCCCATGCTTCTAGCCATCTCCTGGCAGACAAATAGTTCTTTATTGTCTGGGAGGCAATACAAGAAGTCATCTTCGTCTGTCCCATTGAACACTACGGCCCCCTTCGGATACTTCAGTTCTCGGGCATAGTGATTAGCTTCGAAAATCTCTTCTTCAGATAGTTTCTTCCCCGAAGCATGTCGCACAATATAATCATGTATTCTGGAAGATGCTTCGGGGGTGGCAGTCCCAATTTCCTCAATCAGAATCGGTTCTGTTATTTTTGCTTTTTCAGTTTCTAAACTTGCCTTCAACATTTTTTCGACCTCCAAAGGTTGTATCTTGGTGGATTCCGAAGGCCCAGCTTCAGTTTCAAATTGCTGCCTCGAAGCTTCACCAGCAAAGGCTTCAGTGGACACTTCAACAGTTTTCTTTGGAGTTATGCTTGAAGATTTAATTGTCTCCAAAACATCCAGCACATTAACCATCCTTTTTCTTTTCGGGGTTGCTGCTGGCCCCTTCTGGCTTTTAGCTGTCTCAACTTTTGACGAAGGGCTTAAAACATCTAGTGTTTTTCTTTCTTCAGATTTCTCTGTTTTTTCTATTGCCGGTGCTTCGGCCATTTCTTCGGATTTTGGCGCTGCAGTTGGTTCTCTGGCCTCGGTGGCCGAAGAGGCCTCGCCAATGAACTCGGGCACTGTGGCCGGCTCAATACAGCGTGGAGGGTGTGTGGACACTTTTACTTTCTTCCTCTTCGGCGCTGGCTCCCCGGGAGCAGCCGAAGCATTGTCTTTCGCAAGAGAAGTATTTTTTCTCTTTTGACCTCGCATTGGATAATAGTAATCAGGATAGATAAATCCAATTGCATCAAATACTCGGTTGAGTCTCTTCTTTTTTTGGCCTCCGAAAGCCACTGATAATGCAGTGTTTTCGGCCTTTGAGTATGCCCCAAGCAATTCATCACTTACATTTTCAATGCTTTTCAGCCAATCATCATCTGGTTCGACAAACTTATCTCCATACTTGAATGTATATTTCAGCCTGATTAGACCACCCTCATCAGTTTCTTTAACGGTCTCCTTCGGCATTTCCCAGTTATCTACAAGTGGCCACACTCTGAAGGCAATGTGCTCTTGCATTAAATCCCTGGTCCCAACAAAAGAGCAGACCACGCCGAAGGCCCTCTGACATTCCTCAGCTGCTTCGTCCATTTCTACCTTTGGTTTCCGGAGTCCGAAGCGCTGCCAGATAGGGCGCATGATGATGTCTTTGATATCTTCCTGAACCTTCAAATCATTCTTCACGTAGAACCATTCCTTCATCCATTCCCCGGGCCATCTCTTCCGAAAGGTTGGCACGGGACAGCTTGACCCAGAGCGGGCACCGAAGCTATAGCAACCAAAATTATTATGATATTGCTCCTTACCCCAGGGTTTCGTCTCATATACTAGCTCGTGTATATTGCAAAAGCTTTTTGCACTTGGTTCCAGGCCCTGGCTCCTCACGGCCCAGACGAAGATTCCCAATCTTATCACTGCTTCGGGGGTAAGTTGATGAAGGTAAATTTGATATATTTTCAAAACTTCTACCACAAACCTGCTCAGAGGGAATCGTAACCCAGCCTTTAAGAAGCTTCGGAAGATCACCACCTCATTATCTTCGGGGGTCGGCGTAGTTTTTTCTCCATCATCTGCCCTCACCATGGATATATCTCGGAAATATCTCCCCCTCATATTTTCAAGGTGACTCTGCTTAATAGTTGATTTTCCGAAGTTTGAGTGACTAGGCCGCCACGGGCGATCTTCGGAGTCCTCCCCACCACTATCCACATCATAGCTGTCACTGTCGCCAGTATCTTCAGATAAACCCTCCAAAGTTTCCTTGACAATCTTTTCCGTATTGGTCTTCGACATTGACTCAAGAAAACCCAGGTGCATCTCCTCCGAAAGGCTTAGCTTCGAAGCACCAGCAACTATTTTATCCTCAGACATTTTCGCGAATGCCGACAAATCAGACTTGATACCGAAGCTTAAAAATCTAAGACCGAGCAAATGCTGGCGCGCGCAGGCTGAAAGCTGGGTGCGTAGGCTAATAGCTGGGTGAGGAAAAAGCAGGTGGCAAAAGGGCGTGCCAAATAAACTCGCGGTGAGCTTGTATTTATACACCCAGTATGTCGAAAACTGGAGGGCCCCGCTTGTCAATGTCTGTTGCTATTCTAGCAAAAGGGAGGTGTTTTTTCGGACCTTCGGCTTAAAGCCTTCGTCCATGTCGCAATATGAATTTATCTTTTTACAATAAATTGATATTGCGAGGGGCTACTGTTGGGGGCCTTCGGCTCCCGAAGGTCCTCAAAAGTATAGTCTGATAACATTTTCCAAGTGTAATATGTGAACAGGCACCTTCGGAGCAGGTACCTTCGGAGTCAGGCCGCGAATGTACAAGAGCATGGTTAAGACGAAGCGCGACTGGAATGAAAAATGATCATGACGAATGATAAGACAATCACGAAGCTATGTGCAGAAAAGCTTCGGCACAATGACAGAAAAGAAGAACCGACTTAAAGATGAAAAGCCGAATTGGACCTCGAAGAACTACTGTAGTTATTGATAAATATAAAGGGCATCAATGTAATTTTGTACGGGCTGCGTCCCGTGCCTATAAATAGGTGAACAGTACTCCCGTACTGTTCACGCTGACTTGGCACACGTCTTTTTGCATCACGATTTGTACCTTTACCTTACATCAGTCTGAAGGTACATTTGTAATTCGTTTTTATGAATTTAATGACGGAAATGTATTGATGATAATGTCGATATTATTACTTGTACATTTTATATATAATTATTTTGTTCACTTATTTATCAACCTAACGAAGGCTTTTTCCTTCATAACCTTCGTCCGGGATTCATTATACCCAAAGGGATATACTGTTTCTAAGGACGAAGGAGTTTGACACTTAACACTTTTATGTTGTCTTGTTCTTAATTCATAGCATTTGAGAACAAGCCTCCAACATGGACATTTTGATCAAATAGCCATGGCCGAAGAGGATGCAATCCTAATTGTCCTTTATGCATTAGAGGTCTATTAAATGGCTATATTGTCTGATCACAAGAGCTGGTCACTTGCATCGGGTTAGAGTTCATATTTTAGGAAAAAGGCAAGTTATGAATCTATTGTTTCCTGAAAGAGGCTGGTAGTACCAGGTGCTTTTAGTTCACCAGGCTCCACCAAAAGGTGGGGGGACATGTGTTGAACACCAAATTTGGCACCTAAACACGACCAAATGGTTCGGTCATGTGGCCTGAATAATCCATGCCCTAGACGGTCTGCAGGCATAGCCCGGATGGTCAGCGATTAGATTAACTCAGGCAAGGGTCCTTATCCCGTGTGTGGTTATCCTAACAAACTCACGGGAAACTGTTGGTTCTTGGCTAGGAATGGGTCCAGACCTCCCCTATATATATGATGGGGTACGACCGATTGAGAATTAATTCACACAATTGAATGAAATCAATATAATTACTTTATTTATCATTATCATACCTTAGGAGTAGACATAGAATAGCCCTAGTTGTAGTTTTCCAATCTCAATCTTTACTTATCTTCGACTCTACATCGTCTAGAGGCGTCTTGGGTGGATATTGATCCCAAGACAACCCTTAGATCTTTCCTACTTGACGGGGTCCCTTCTGAGGGCAAAATCCAAGTTCTGCAGGAACTCATTGCTATCTCTACATACATCGTGGATGGTCTGATGACCTATCGCGGACCGTTTGACGACCAACCACGGACAGACCGATGATCTACCTGTTGAACACCATATTTGGCACCCGGGCATGGCCGAATGATCTGGCCATGTAACCCAAATGGTCTGTTCCCCTGCGATCAGATGAACTCATGCGAGAGTACTTATCCCATGCATGGTTATCCTAACCTATCCATGGGAATCTGTTGGACCTCGCCTAGGAACAAGTCCTGACCTCATCCCTATAAATATAAAGGGGTACGACTGATTGAGAACCACCGAACACATTCCAATCGAACCAATATATTTACTTTCTTTATTATTCATGCCTTAGGAGTAGATGTAGCGTAGCCCTAGTCGTAGTTTCCACATATCCATCTTTACCTATATCCAACTCTATGTCGTCTAGAGCCGTCTTGGGTGGCCTACCGACCCTAGGATCTTACCCAAATGAGGTCCCTCTCGAGGGAAAGATCTACTTCACTCAAGATCTTTTCCTCCACCTGATTTCTTAATCCCTAGGCGACTCTACACTGTCTAGGGACTTCCTGGGTAGCCTGTCGATCCTAGGGCACCCCTGGAACTCTCCTTCCTTATGGGGTCCCTCCCACGGGATGAGTTCTAGAGTTCTTCACGAGGAAGACGACCCCCTGCACACGTGTGAACTGTCCAGCCCAAAATGTGGACCATCCGACACGCGAGCACATGAGACCCTCTCCTACAGCAGGGTCATCCCCATGCCACAGACTGTCCACTCCGCCGCAGAGAGCACCGCCAGGTGGTACGCGCCTAGTTTTTGGCCCGGAATTGGAGCCAACATACTTTTTGGTGACTCCACTGGGGAACAACTAAGTTTAGATCTATAAAAATCATGCTATAAATACAGATGGCAATGGGTACCCGAAACCTGATGGGTTTTTACCCCATTATGGTACGGGTTTGGGTCAATTTTCATACCCATGAGTTTGTTAATGGGCATAAATCTATACCCGATGGGTTCATGGGTACGGGTTTATTCCTATAGTACCCAAACCCGTGAACCCGTGGGTTTTTTAAACCCGACCAAACCTAGTACACATTGTCATTTTATTTTATAAATGAACAACAAACTTGTTATCTCCCTATTTACTTCCTAGTTTTTATCAAATGATGAATGTATAAGTAGCTGATGAGACTGTTGTTTGGTTGCTATTATAGTTTTTACTAGCATTATGGATGTGGTGGATGGATAACTTTCACTTGATTATACAACTTGTTATTTGTATTCCATTCTCTCTACTAATAATTTTTATACCAAATCATGAGCTTGGTGTTTATCACATAAATTTTGGACCATGATCTCATTAATCATTACGATACTTATTGATTATGAGAAGAGCAAGCATATTGGAGATAAAACCCGCAGGTAACCCGTGGGTACCCGCTAACCCGATGGGTTTTTCACGGTACAGGTTTGGGATAGCAAAACCCAGCAGGTTTGTACCCGTTGCCATCTCTAGCTATAATGGATGATTCTAAAGATCTCAACAGTGTTTCCCTAGACAATAACACAAGGCTTACTAATTTATCGGTCACTAAGCATGAGGAATTAGAAGACTACATGAAGAAGCTGGACAAGGAGTTGCAGTGACAACAAGTTCAGAAGTGTGATATGGCGGAGAGGTTGTACCTCTCGCACTTCATTATAGATCGCCACCAGAAGGTCATCCAGGAGAGAGAAATAAAGATTGATTCCCTATGAGCCTTGCTACAATAGCTCCCCAGTATAATTGGCGTCGTGTCATCCGACGATATTCAATCTATTTAAAATTCTTTTGATAATCGGATTAAAAGTATGGTGGAGGATATAGAGAAGATCACACATGCATTAGAAAAAACTCATACACCTAATTTTTTCACGTGAATTAGGCACTAAAACAACTACACCAAACACATCGGAAACGAATGAGTTTTCTTAGTCATAGCCATATTATGGTGGCTGATGAACTCATATCCGGGGCAACTGCTATCGCCATCTTCATTGTACGGTAGATTGGCTCTAAGCATGGCTGGACAGTCTGAGCACTACCTCGGACAGTCCCGCCCTCCATTGGACCATCCGGTACTTTACACTGGATAGACCAGAGTCACACCCACCACACGGTTCATAGGCGATGCCCGGCTCGACCGGACAGTCCAGGTATACTACTTGTTGTTCCTTGTCCTCAAATGCTATACATCAAGAACAAGACAACACGTTTGTTAATAATTAGAGACCTTCTTTGTCCTTCGAAGCATTATCTCCTTTTGGATATAATGATCTCCAGACGAATGTCATAAAGGGCATACCTTCATCATCTTAGTGAACAAACATGAATAGGGGTACATGAAATACAAAAGAATATAAATAATGATTATGAATCAGCAAGTTATTTTTATTCTCATATCCTAAACATGAATAAGCATCAACAATATTTATATTACAATGATACCTTCGGCTTGCCAGAAGGTGGAGATGCGAGAATGATGCAAGAGTGATTACAATCCAGCGTGAACAATACGGTGTTACTGTTCATCTATTTATAGGCACGAGACGCAGCCCGGATAAGATTGCATCCATACCCCTAACATTTACTCTTAATCATAATACAAACTATCAAGGACTAAGTAGTCTTTTCCTCCTTAGGTCGTTTTCATCCTTCATCTTCGCTATCATACCAAGTTGAAGCTCCTTTAGCCATAGCTTTGGCGTCCATCCATGTTGCCTTCGGGCTATATCATCATATCACACGCCCTCATCCCAAAGCCGAAGCTTCCTATAACAGTCTATGTCATACTGAAAACATATGGTTAGTCATATTTTTTGAGGACCTTTAAAAGAGGAAGGCCCCCAACAGTAGCCCCTCGTAGTATTAATTTGTTTGTTTGTAACAAATTTAGGCTACGACTTGAACGAAGGCCTTTAGCCGAAGGTCCGAAAAAACACCTTCCCTTTGCTAGAATAGCGAACGTCACTGACATGGATGACCCACCAAATCGTGAGGTGCTGGGCATATAAATAGGAACTCGCATTGACAGCATTTGTTGTGCCATTTCAGCTGCTTGCGCTATTTTAGACATTCTGAATTCTCTTGCTCTGCCAAGTTTTAATTGAGTTTTAAGCTTCGGCAATCATGCAACCGTTGTCAAAATGGCTAAAGAGAAGAAGATTGCTGACCCTGCATTGGCCAGATTTTATGAAGCTATGGAAAGAACCAACACAGAGAAGATTGCACATGAAACATTAGCTGGGATATCTGAGAGCTCTAGTGATGATGAAAGTTTTGACTTGGAAAGTGGAAACGAAGGTGCCGAAGATCGGCCTTGGCGGCCGAGTCATACCATCTTCGGGAAATTTACTATCAAGCAGAGTCAGATTGATGCAATGAAAGGAAGATACTTCCGCGATATTTCTATTGTGAGGGCTGGAGGAGATAACAATGCCCCTGCCCGAAGCAGACAAAGTTGTTGTGTATAGGAGTTTTATGAAAGCGGGGCTTTGATAGTTTATCTGAAATACACCTTCAGATATAGAGATTAGTTCGATGAGCCGAACGATGACTGGTTGGATTGCATTGAGGCAACTAGTGACGAATTGCTTGGGGCCTACACAAGGGCCAAAGACGATTCTATGACATTGGCCTTCGGAGGACGAGGCAAGAAGAGATTGAACATGGTTTTTGATGTAATCGGTTTTATGTATCCATACTATTGCTATCCCTTGCGAAAGCAGGGAAAGAAAAGGAAGGCTGCCGCTTTGGCAATCTTTGCTACGCCGAAGGGAAAAAAGATCAAAGTTTTGACACACCGGCCCAGGCACTCTGAGATGGCCAAAGTGCCGAAGTCTGTTGAAGGGTCTTATTCTGCCGCTGAGCCAAATCATCCTACAACTGCAGAAGCCATAGTGGTATCAGCCAAAGAGCCAATGTCGAAGGCAGCAGCAGAGAAGCCGAAAGCCGAGACAGCCGATATGCCAAAGTGTCCTGCCGAAGTTAGGGCAAAAATGGCCGAAGAGCCGAGATTGAAGAAATCGGCAGAGCAGCAGAAGACTTAGAGTCTGCGACAAGACATGGAGCTGCTGAAGGTAACAAAAATTCCTGCAGTAACTCCAAAGAGGAGGAGAATGGCCAGCGTACTAGACGCTATCATGGAGTTAACAAAGGTACCAACTCATGCCTCTACAGAAGTGCCTAGCATGAGTGAGAAAAATATAAAGGAAACCGCTGAAGCTTTTGTAATCCAGGTTGATGCTGAAGCTGGGTCCTCAGTTCCCGCAGAAACAGGGACTGCAGAGCTTGTTGAAAAGGATACTAAACAAAGGCCTTCGGACGCTGCAAAAGTTCCATTATCGTTAGAAGAAGAGAGAACTAGCAAAGAATCTAAATTCCCTACCGCCGAAGCTTCTACTAAGGGATTGGAATTTATAGTGCGCCATGCCGCAGGGAAAAAGCTATCAAAGGAGCAGGTTGCCGAAGCAAGGCAAAATGCTAAAGATCTAAAGTATCCCCTAGGATCCCTCGTGTTTAATGGCACAGACAAAGACGATTTTTTGTACTACCTTGCGGACAACAAAGAGATATATGTTTGCCGGGAGATGGCTGAAAATATAGGATTCCCAAAGCTAGAGCTTGGCCTATCTACCATGTCGAAGGACGACCTTGCAGACAGCCTTGCTTATAACAGTTTGAAGGTAGTGATGTTTTAACTTATAAGCATATTCTTTTTTATTATTGTGTGCTGATCCTTCATTTTTTATAGGGCTTAATCCTAAGCAAGGCTTTAAGGGCACAAAAGAAAGCAGAAGACGAAAGCTGCCAAATAGCCC
The DNA here is from genome assembly GCA_029449295.1 of Zea luxurians. Classification (NCBI taxonomy): domain Eukaryota; kingdom Viridiplantae; phylum Streptophyta; class Magnoliopsida; order Poales; family Poaceae; genus Zea; species Zea luxurians. The sequence goes on along the minus strand of JAOPSE010000015.1, from coordinate 75,463,747 downwards.
TTGGGAACCTTCGGTCAGAAATTATTACGCTAAGGAACGAGGCGCTTGAAAAAGATAAAATACTGCTTTCCTTAGTGGATAGGCTAAAGAGCAATGAAGCAAAACTTAATGCACAATCTGAAGCTCATAGAGCCGAAGTCGAAGACCTTCGGAAAAAGCTTGCCGAAGCTAATGAAAACTTTGAACTTGCAAAGGCAAAGCAAGAGATAAGTGAATGGACTAGTGCGAGGCTGGAAAAGAATGTGGAGGAGCTTCATGAATCCAAGGAGAGATGTTATGAGAAATCCTTGGATTGCACAAAGAAACTGAAAGACAGCTTTGCAAAGCTGGGTGCATACTCATCGGAGCAAAAGTTTATTCGAGGCGATCCAGAAGGAGTCATTGAATGGATCGGCAAAGAAGGTGAAGCTTTTGAAGAAATTATTAGCGACCGTGGGGATTTTTGTACCTTCGCCGGTGCTCGAGGGGTTGCGCGATTCTGGAGAAAACTGGCTGTGAACACGTTAAAGTTGCAACCTAGGCAGAGGCCGTCTTCTCCATAGACAACATGAAGGAGCCTTTAGCCAAAGCTACTTTGATATGTGGGAAATTTTATTCCAATGTTTGGACGAAGGGCGGCCGCGAGATAGCCAACGAAGCTATAAAGGAAAATGAAAAAGAACCCCATGATGCTCGAGAAGAAGCTAAGCGAGCCGAAGAGGCTGCTGAGCGTGCAAGGCGTATAGGTATTATTACTGAATTTTAGCTTCGGTGTTTGTTTTTTGACTTCGGATTAACAACTTGTTCTTTACTATAGCTGAACTTTCACCGCCACCTGAGCCATATGATCCCGAGGCTGATCCGGCCATGAAGGCAGCATTAGAGACGATAAGGATTGCCGAAGAAGCCGTTGACGAAGCTGTCAACAAACTCCTGAATGAAGCTGCCGAGAAAATATTGAAAGAAGACTGAATTTTTGTGTACTAAGAAATGTAATATTCGTATGAGTCAAACATCGAACATTTGTATGTATATGAATGTAATATATTTCTTTGCGATGTATAAAATCTACGTACATACCTGTTTTTGAGCCTTTGGCGAAAAAACACCTTCCCTTCTTTTCAAGCTTCGCAAAGAAAAAATCACCCCTTCTTATACCGCAACTGTTATATAATATTGTTGTCAGCGAAGATTCTCTTGGCATGTAAAATTTTAACTGTCGAAGGTATACTTCGTGCTTCAGCACATTGTTCCATTCATTGCATATTTTGAAAGAAGCATCTTTTCTTCTTCACAATTTTGTTGCTGATACGATATGATGTATGATGCAATATTATGCGAAATGATGCGATGGTGTGATGCAGCATGATGTTTATGCCAAAAACACATACCCACACAAAAACGCACTCAGACTCTGCATCCCCTTAGGAACAACTTTTGAGTCTGTCCACCTTCTATTTCGGTGGCATTTAAGCTCTGCATCCCCTTAGGAACGACTTTTGAGTCTCTCCACCTTCTATTTCGGTGGCATTTAAGCTCTGCATCCCCTTAGGAACGACTTTTGAGCTTCTTCACCTTTTATTTCGGTGGTATTTAAGCTATGTATTCTCTTAGGAATGACTTTTGAGCTTCTTCGCCTTCTATTTCGGTGGTATTTTGGCTCTGCATTCCCTTAGGAATGACTTTTGAGCTTTGGAACTTAATCTGCGCTCCCTTAGGAACGACTTTGTAGCTTCGGAACTTACTCTGCGCACCCTTAGGAACGACTTTGTAGCTTCGGAAGCATTGTTGAGGGGATGTGTTCCACACTCGATGGTGTGACCACAATTTTTTTACATCAAATTAGAGACTAAACCTTCGTGAACTGTTTTTCATGCAAGAAAATAAAATGACAGACAAAACGAAGATACACCAGGCTAGGATATTCTTTAATCGAGTCGCTGTGGCACCTTTAGTAGATGTGCTTCGACTCAGGCACAGTGTTGTTGACTGTGCGAGCTTCGGACTCCTCCCGAAGGTCGCACTGTTGCTGAGCATGGTGATGCCCTTCTGGCTGTTGACTGCGAACAAGGGCAGGCGCTAGCGGTGGTGGTGGTGGCAATTGGGCCCATGAAGCTTGAGAATGGCTTGTCGAAGCGACAGAGGCTGTAGGCTGTTGATTGCCTACATACTCTGGGACGTAGGGAGAGTAGCACGAAGCGGTATGTATAACCTGCTTCGGCTGATTCTGCCATGCTTCAGCTTCAGCAATTTCTTTCTGCTTCTGAATCGTAACTTGACACGTCCTTGTGGTATTCCCTTTGTCTTCGCCACAGAACAAATAAAACAGTTTCCTAGGCTGATCTCCATATCTTCCTCCGAAGCTTCTGCCACCTCTGCCTCTTGGAGCTGGTGGCCTGAAAGAACTTTGTTGCGGTCCTAATGATTGAGAGTTGTGTTGTGGTGTTTGGGTATGATTCCCCCTGTTGTCACTTATACTAGAATTATGAATCGACCTGACATGCCTAGGGTGGAATCTTCCTCCGAAGCCCCTGGCCATCTTAGAGTATCTGTAGGCTTCTTCCCTTCTTTGCCGAAAGTCATTATCGGCTCTGATGTACTCATCCATTTTCTGGAGATGCTTCTCCAAGGTTTGTGGCGGTTTCCTTGCAAAATATTGTGCCGTTGGTCTTGGTCTAAGCCCCTTGATCATGGCCTCAATAACAATCTCATTGGGCACTGTGGGCGCCTGGGCTCTCAACCGCAAGAACCTTCGGACACATGCCTGCAGGTACTCTTCCTGGTCCTGTGTGCACTGGAACAAAGCTTGGGCAGTGACTAGCTTCATTTGAAAACCCTGGAAGCTAGTGACCAGCATGTTTTTTAGCTTCTGCCATGACGTAATTGTCCCCGGTCGAAGAGAAGAATACCACATTTGAGCCACACTCCTACCTGCCATGACGAAGGACTTTGCCATGACAGCAGTGTTGCCCCCATATGAGGATATGGTTGCCTCGTAGCTCATCAGAAACTACTTCGGATCTGAGTGCCCATCATACATGGGGAGCTGAGGTGGCTTATAAGATGGTGGCCACGGGGTAGCTTGCAGTTCTGCTGCTAAGGGAGAAGCATCGTCAAAAGCAAAGTTACCATGATGAAAATCACCGTACCATTCATCATCATTGAATAGGCTTTCTTGACGAAGCTCCTTGTGTTGAGGCCTTCGGTCTTGGTCATCCTGCGTGAGGTGACGCATCTCCTCAGTAGCTTCGTCGATCTTCTTCTAAAGGTCAGCGAGCCTGAAAGTTGCCTAGAGGCGGGTGAATAGGCAAAATCTGAAAATTATAAACTTAAGCACACGCTACAAGCCGGGGTTAGCGTTAGAAATAAAACCGAGTCCGAAAGAGAGGGCGAAAACAAATCACAAGCAAATAGCAAGAGTGACACGGTGATTTGTTTTACCGAGGTTCGGCCCTCGAAGGCCTAGTCCCCGTTGAGGTGGTCATAAAGACCGGGTCTCTTTCAACCTTTTCCCTCTCTCAAACGGTCACCTAGACCGAGTGAGCTTCTCTTCTCAATCAATCGGGACAATTAGTCCCCACAAGGACCACCACAACTTGATGTCTCTTGCCTTGATCACAAATGACTTGGAAACAAGAAATGGGGAAGAAGAAAAGCGATCCAAGCGCAAGAACTCAAATGAATACGAATATCTCTCTCTCACTAGTCACTAATTGATTGGAGTGATTCCGGACTTGGGAGAGGATTTGATCTTTGCTTTTGTGTCTTGGAGTGAAGTCTAGAGCTCTTTTATTGAATGCAATGGTTGAAAATTTGGATGCCTTGAAGTGTGGTGGTTGGGGGTATTTATAGCCCCAACCACCAAAGTGGCCGTTGGGGATGGCTGCTGTCGACGGGCGCACCAGACAGTCGGGTGCGCCAGCCACGTCACCCAACCGTTAGGGTTCGACCATTGGAGCTCTGACTTGTGGGGCCACCGAATAGTCTGGTGGTGCATCGGACAGGTCCTATTCACTGTCCGGTGCGCCTTCTGCGCCTGCTCTGACTTCTGCGCGTGCTGTCCACACACTGTAGCTCCTGTTCACCTTTTGCAGACGATCGTTGGCGCTGTAGCCGTTACTTCGCTTGGCACACCGGACAGTCCGGTGCTACACCGAACAGTCCGGTGAATTATAGCGGAGCGGCTCCCCAAATTCTCGAAGGTGGCAAGTTCGGAGTTGATCTCCCTGGTGCACCGGACACTATCCGGTGGTGCACCGAACACTGTCCGATGGCACACCGGACAGTCCGGTGTGCCAGAGCAGGGCAGCCTTCGGTTTTCTTTGCTCCTTTGTTTTGAACCCTTTCTTTTAACTTTGTATTGGTTTGTTGTGAACCTTTGGCACCAGTAGAACATATATTCTAGAGCAAACTAGTTAGTCCAATTATTTGTGTTGGGCAATTCAACCACCAAAATTATTTAGGAAAAGGTTTGACCCTATTTCCCTTTCAATCTCCCCCTTTTTGGTGATTGATGCCAACACAAACCAAACCAAATATAAAAGTGCAGAATTGAACTAGTTTGCATAAGGTAAGTGCAAAGGTTGCTTGGAATGAAACCAATATAATTATTTCAATAGATATGCATGGATTGTTTTCTTCTCATTTAAAATTTTGGACCACATTTGCACCATGAGTTTTGTTTTTGCAAATTCTTTGGTAAATTCTTTTCAAAATCCTTTTTGCAAATAGTCAAAGGTATACGAATAAGATTGAAAGAAGCATTTTCAAAATTTGAAATTTTCTCCCCCTATTTCAAATGCTTTTCCTTGGACTTAAACAAAACTCCCCCTCAATGAAATTCTCCTCTTAGTGTTCAAGAGGGTTTTACAAATTTTTTAAGATACTTTCTCCCCTTTTGAAAGCTCATTAAGATACAAATTTGAAATTTTTATTTTTAAAATTCGTTGGTGGTGGTGCGGTCCTTTTGCTTTGGGCTAATACTTTCTCCCCCTTTGGCATGAATCGGCAAAAACGGATACTTTGAGTGAAATATAAGCCCTTTTACTTTCTCCCCAATGGTAAACAAATAAATATGAGTGAAGATTATACCAATGTGGCGAGATGGCGGAATACCGGCAAAGAGTAGATAATACCAATGGAGTGGAGTGGAGTGGAAGCGTCGTCTTTGCCGAATACTCCATTTCCCTTTCAATTCTATGACTAAGCATAATAATACACTTGAAAATACATTAGTCATAGACATAAAAGAGATATGATCAAAGGTATATAAATGGGCTATGTGTGCAATGTTTCAATCAAAATTCCTAGAATCAAGAATATTTAGCTCATCCCTAAGTTTGGTAAAGGTTTTCTCGTCTAAAGGCTTGGTAAAGATATCGGCTAATTGATCTTTGGTGTTAATATAGGCTATCTCGATATCTCCCCTTTGTTGGTGATCTCTCAAAAAGTGATACCGAATGGCTATGTGCTTAGTGCGGCTGTGCTCAACGGGATTATCCGCCATGCGGATTGCACTTTCATTATCACATAGGAGAGGGACTTTGCTAAATTTGTAGCCATAGTCCTTGAGGGTTTGCCTCATCCAAAGTAATTGCGCGCAACAATGGCCTACGGTAATATACTCGGCTTCGGCGGTAGAAAGAGCTACTGAGTTTTGTTTCTTTGAAGCCCAAGACACCAGGGATCTCCCCAGAAACTGACAAGTCCCTGATGTGCTCTTCCTATCAATTTTACACCCTGCCCAATCAGCATCTGAATATCCTAATAAATCAAAAGAGGATCCCTTGGGGTACCAAAGACCAAACTTAGGTGTATGAACTAAATATCGCAAGATTCTCTTTACGGCCCTAAGGTGAACTTCCTTAGGATCGGCTTGGAACCTTGCACACATGCATACAGAAAGCATAATATCCGGTCAAGATGCACATAAATAGAGTAAAGATCCTATCATCGACCGGTATACCTTTTGATCTACGGATTTACCTCCCGTGTCGAGGTCGAGATGTCCATTGGTTCCCATGGGTGACTTGATGGGCTTGGCATCCTTCATTCCAAACTTGGTGAGTATGTCTTGAATGTACTTCATTTGGCTAATGAAAGTGCCCTCTTGGAGTTGCTTGACTTGAAATCCTAGAAAATACTTTAACTCCCCCATCATAGACATCTCGAATTTTTGTTTCATGATCCTACTAAACTCTTCACAAGTAGATTTGTTAGTAGACCCAAATATGATATCATCAACATAAATTTGGCATACAAACAAATCATTCGCAATTGTTTTAGTAAAGAGAGTAGGATCAGCTTTACCGACTTTGAAGCCATTAGTGATAAGAAAATCTCAAAGGCATTCATACCATGCTCTTGGGGCTTGCTTGAGCCCATAAAGCGCCTTTGAGAGTTTGTAAACATGGTTAGGGTACTCACTATCTTCAAAGCCGGGAGGTTGCTTAACATAGACCTCTTCCTTGATTGGTCCATTGAGGAAGGCACTCTTCACGTCCATTTGATAGAGCTTAAAGCCATGGTAAGTAGCATAGGCAAGTAATATACGAATTGACTCAAGCCTAGCTACGGGTGCATAGGTTTCACCAAAATCCAAACCTTCAACTTGTGAATAACCCTTGGCCACAAGTCGTGCTTTGTTCCTTGTCACCACACCATGCTCATCTTGCTTGTTGCGGAATACCCACTTGGTTCCTACAACATTTTGGTTAGGACGTGGAACTAAATGTCATACCTCATTCCTTGTGAAGTTATTGAGCTCCTCTTGCATCGCCAGCACCCAATCCGAATCTTTAAGTGCATCCTCTACCCTGTATGGCTCAATAGAGGAAACAAACGAGTAATGTTCACAAAAATGAGCGACTCGAGATCGAGTGGTTACCCTCTTATGAATATCGCCGAGGATGGTGTTCACAGGGTGATCTCTTTGAATCGCCTGGTGGACTCTTGAGTGTGGCGGTCTTTGATCTTGTTCATCTTCCTTGTCTTGATCATTGGCATCTCCCCCTTGATCATTGTCCTCCTCTTGAGGTGGCTCATCTTCTTGACCTTCATTTTCATCATCTCAAGCTTGATCCTCATCTTGGGTTGATGGAGATGCTTGTATGGAAGATGATGGTTGATCTTGTGCTTATGGAGGCTCTTCGGATTCCTTAGGACACACATCTTCAATGGACATGTTCCTTAGCGCGACACACGGAGCCTCTTCAAGATCATCTTGCTCTACTTGAGAGCCGTTAGTCTCATCAAACACAATGTCACAAGAAACTTCAACTAGTCCAGAGGACTTGTTAAAGACTCTATATGCCCTTGTGTTTGAATCATAACCAAGTAAAAAGCCTTCTACAGCCTTAGGAGCAAATTTAGATTTTCTACCTCTTTTAACAAGAATAAAACATTTGCTACCAAAGACTCTAAAATATGAAACATTAGGCTTTTTACCGGTGAGGAGTTCATATGATGTCTTCTTGAGGATTCGGTGTAGATATAACCGGTTGATGGAGTAGCAGGCAGTGTTAATCGCCTCGGCCCAAAACCGACCCGGTGTCTTGTACTCATCAAGCATGGTCCTTGCCATGTCAAGTAGAGTTCTGTTCTTCCTCTCCACTACACCATTTTGTTGTGGTGTGTAGGGAGAAGAGAACTCATGCTTGATGCCCTCCTCCTCAAGAAAGCCTTCAATTTGAGAGTTCTTGAACTCCGTTCCATTGTTGCTTCTTATCTTTTTGATCCTCAATCCAAACTCATTTTGAGCCCGTCTCAAGAATCCCTTTAAGGTCTCTTGGGTTTGAGATTTTTCCTGCAAAAAGAATACCCAAGTGAAGCGAGAATAATCATCCACAATTACAAGACAATACTTACTCCCGCCGATGCTTATGTAAGCTATCGGGCCGAATAGATCCATGTGGAGTAGCTCAAACGGCCTGTCAGTCGTCATGATGTTCTTGTGTGGATTATGAACACCAACTTGCTTCCCTGCTTGACATGCGCTGCAAATCCTGTCTTTCTCAAAATGAACATTGGTTAGTCCCAAAATGTGCTCTCCCTTTAGAAGCTTGTGAAGATTCTTCATCCCAACGTGGGCTAGTCGGCGATGCCAGAGCCAACCCATGTTAGTCTTAGCAATTAAGCAAGTGTCGAGTTCAGCTCTATTAAAATCAACTAAGTATAGCTGACCCTCTAACACTCCCTTAAATGCTACTGAATCATCACTTCTTCTAAAGACAGTAACACCTATATCCGTAAAAAGACAATTGTAGCCCATTTTACATAATTGAGAAACAGAAAGCAAGTTATAATCTAAAGAATCTATAAGAAAAACATTGGAAATAGAATGGTCAGGTGATATAGCAATTTTACCAAGTCCTTTGACCAAACCTTGATTTCCATCCCTGAATGTGATAGCTCTTTGGGGATCTTGGTTTTTCTCATAGGAGGAGAACATTCTTTTCTCCCCAGTCATGTGGTTTGTGCACCCGCTATCAATGATCCAACTTGAGCCCCCGGATGCATAAACCTACAAAACAAGTTTAGGCCTTGTTCTTAGGTACCCAAATGGTCTTGGGTCCTTTGACATTAGAAACAAGCACCTTGGGTACCCAAACATAAGTCTTTGACCCCTTGTGTTTGCCCCCAACATATTTGGCAACTACTTTGTCTGATTTGTTAGTGAGCACATAAGAAGCATCAAAAGTCTTAAATGAAACATTAGGCTCATTTGATGCAATAGGAGATTTCTTCTTAGTCATTTTATCATGTGTAGAACGCCTAGAGCTAGAAGCCTCATTCTTATAAATAAAAGCATGGTGAGAAACAGAATGAGTCTTCTTGGCATGAATTCTCCTAATCTTATCCTCAGGATAACCAGCATGATATAAAATATAGCCCTTGTTATCCTGAGGCATGGGAGCCTTGCCCTTAACAAAATTAGACAATCTTTTAGGGGCATTAATTTTGACATTGCCTCCCTGTTGGAAGCCAATGTCATCCTTAATGCCAAGGCGTCTCCCACTATAGAGCATGCTTCTAGCAAATTTAAATTTTTCATTTTTCATCTCATGCTCATTAATTTTAGCATTAAGTTGAGCTATGTGATCATTTTGTTGTTTAATTAAAGCTAGGTGATCATGGATAGCATCAACATTAACATCTCTACATCTAGTGCAAATAGAGAAATGACTAACAGTAGATGTAGAGGGTTTGCAAACATTTAGTTCATCAATCTTAGCATGTAACATGGCATTTTCATTTATAAGATTGGAAATAACATCATTGCAAACATTTAAATCTTTAGCCTTAGTAATTAATTTTTCATTCTCAATCTTAAGGCTAGCAAGTGATTCATTCAACATGTCAATCTTAGCAATTAAACTAGCATTATCATTTCTAAGATTAACAATTGAATCATCACAAACATTTGATTTCTCAACCTTAGCAATTAATTTGATATTTTCATTTCTAAGGTTAGAAATAGTGTCATGGCAAGTGCTAAGCTCACTAGTCAATTTTTCACATTTTTCTATCTCCTGAGCATAAGCATTTTTAACCTTAACATGCTTTTTGTTTTCCTTAATAAGGAAGTCCTCTTGGCTATCCAAGAGTTCATCCTTCTCATGAATAGCACTAATCAATTCATTCAATTTTTCTTTTTGTTGCATGTTTAGGTTGGCAAAATGAGTGAGCAAGTTATCCTCATCACTAGAAGTTGCATACTTAGTGGAGGATCTAGATTTTACCTTCTTCTTCTTGTCGTCCTTTGCCATGAGGCACTTGTGGCCAACGTTGGGGGAGAGAAGACCCTTGTTGACGGTGATGTTTGCGGCGTCCTCGTCGGAGGAGGAGTCGGTGGAGCTCTCGCTGGAGTCCCACTCCCGGCAAACATGGGCATCGCCGCCCTTCTTCTTGTAGTATCTCTTCTTCTCCTTCTTCTTCCCCCTCTTGTCGTCTCCCCTATCACTATCACTAGAAATAGGACATTTTGCTATAAAGTGACCGGGCTTACCACACTTGTAGCAAACTATCTTGGAGCGGGGCTTGTAGTCTTTCCCCCTCCTTCGCTTGAGGATTTGGCGAAAGCTCTTGATGATGAGTGCCATTTCCATGTTGTCGATCTTGGAGGCGTCGATGGGGACCCTACTTGGTGTAGAGTCTTTCTTTTCTTCTTCCGTCGCCTTGAATGCGACGGGTTGCACCTCAAGTACGGAGGAGGCGCCTTGCTCGATGATCTTCTTGGAGCCTTTGATCATCAATTCAAAGCTCACAAATTTTTCTATAACCTCCTCGGGAGACATTAGCTTGTATCTAGGATCATCACGAATTAATTGAACTTGTGTAGGATTAAGAAAAACGAGTGATCTTAGAATAACCTTGGCCATTTCATGGTCATCCCATTTTGTGCTCCCGAGGTTGCGCACTTGATTCACCAAGGTCTTGAGCCGGTTGTACATAGCTTGTGGCTCCTCTCCTTGGTTGAGCATAAAACGACCGAGCTCCCCCTCGATCGTCTCCCTCTTGGTGATCTTGGTTACCTCATCTCCCTCGTGCGCGGTCTTGAGCACGTCCCAAATCTCCTTGGCACTTTTCAACCCTTGCACCTTATTATACTCCTCTCGACTTAGAGAGGCAAGGAGTATAGTAGTGGCTTGGGAGTTGAAGTGCCGGATTTGGGCAACCTCGTCTGAATCATAGTCTTCATCCCCCAGCGATGGTACCTGCACTCCAAACTCAACAACATCCCAAATATTGGCGTGGAGTGAGGCTAGGTGATGCCTCATTTTATCACTCCACATGTTATAATCTTCACCCTCAAAAATGGGTGGTTTGCCTAGTGGGACGGAAAGTAAAGGAGTACGTTTTGAAATGCGAGGATAGCGTAGGGGGATCTTACTAAACTTCTTGCGCTCATGGCGCTTAGAAGTAATGGATGGCGCGTCGGAGCCGGATGTAGATGGCGGCGAAGAGTCAGTCTCGTAGTAGACCACCTTCTTCATCTTCTTTTTCTTGTCGCCGCTCCGATGCGACTTGGTGTGTGAAGGGGATCCTTTCCCCTTGTTGCCGGACTCTCCCGATGGAGTCTTCCCGTGGCTTGTGGCGGGCTTCTCGTCGGTTACCACCTCCTTCTTGGCGTGATCTCCCGACATCACTTCGAGCGGTTAGGCTCTAATGAAGTATCGGGATTTGATACCAATTGAAAGTCGCCTAGAGGGGGGTGAATAGGCGGAATCTGAAAATTATAAACTTAAGCACACGCTACAAGCCGGGGTTAGCGTTAGAAATAAACCCAGTCCGAAAGAGAGGGCGAAAACAAATCACAAGCAAATAGCAAGAGTGACACGGTGATTTGTTTTACCGAGGTTCGGCCCTCGAAGGCCTAGTCCCTGTTGAGGTGGTCACAAAGACCAGTTCTCTTTCAACCCTTTCCCTCTCTCAAACGGTCACCTAGACCGAGTGAGCTTCTCTTCTCAATCAATCGGGACACTTAGTCCCCACAAGGACCACCACAACTTGGTGTCTCTTGCCTTGATTACAAATGACTTGGAAACAAGAAATGGGGAAGAAGAAAAGCGATCCAAGCGCAAGAACTCAAATAAACACGAATATCTCTCTCTCACTAGTCACTAATTGATTGGAGTGATTCCGGACTTGGGAGAGGATTTGATCTTTGCTTTTGTGTCTTGGAGTGAAGTCTAGAGCTCTTGTATTGAATGCAATGGTTGAAAACTTGGATGCCTTGAAGTGTGGTGGTTGGGGGTATTTATAGCCCCAACCACCAAAGTGGCCATTGGGGATGGCTGCTATCGACGGGTGCATCGGACAGTCCGGTGCGCCACCGGACACTGTCCGGTGCGCCAGCCATGTCACCCAACCGTTAGGGTTCGACCGTTGGAGCTCTGACTTGTGGGGCCACCGGACAGTCCGGTGGTGCACCGGACAGGTCCTGTTCACTGTCCGGTGCGCCTTTTGTGCCTACTCTGACTTCTACGCGCATTGTCCACGCACTATAGCTCACTGTTCACCTTTTGCAGACGACCGTTGGCGCAGTAGCCGTTACTTCGCTTGGCACACAGGACAGTCCGGTGCTACACCGGACAGTCCGGTGCTACACCGGACAGTCCGGTGCTACACCGGACAGTCCGGTGAATTATAGCGGAGCGGCTCCCCAAATTCCCGAAGGTGGCAAGTTCGGAGTTGATCTCCCTGGTGCACCGGACAGTCCGGTGCGCCAGACCAGGGCAACCTTCGGTTTTCTTTGCTCCTTTGTTTTGAACCCTTTCTTTTAACTTTGTATTGGTTTGTTGTGAACCTTTGGCACCTGTAGAACATATATTCTAGAGCAAACTAGTTAGTCCAATTATTTGTGTTGGGCAATTCAACCACCAAAATTATTTAGGAAAAGGTTTGACCCTATTTCCCTTTCAGAGCCGAAGCATCTTTTCCCTCTTCCTTTGCACCTGTTGGTGGATAGCCATCAAATCCCTGATCTCTTGATCTATCTCCTCCTCCTGAGGTGTTGGGCTAGTAGCCTTCCTCTTCTAGCTCCTAGCTTCTTGCAGCGTCTCCTGATTTGTGTCTAGTGGCTGCAAGGCAGCCCCTGGCACTGTTGTCTTCTTTGGCGGCATTACGAAAGTCGATGCTTGCCGAAGGTGGTCGATTTAATTCACCGGAGGTGGGCGCCAATGTTCTTCCTTGTCCTCAAATGCTATACATCAAGAATAAGACAACACGATTGTTAATAATTAGAGACCTTCATCCTTCGAAGCATTATCTCCTTTTGGATATAATGATCTCCAGATGAAGGTCATGAAGGGCATACCTTCATCATCTTAGTGAACAAACATGAATAGGGGTACATGAAATACAAAAGAATATATAAATAATGATTATGAATCAGCAAGTTATTTTTATTCTCATATCCTAAACATGAATAAGCATCAACAATATTTATATTACAATGATACCATCGGCTTGCCAGAAGGTGGAGATGCGAGAATGATGCAAGAGTGATTACAATCCAGCGTGAACAGTACGGTGTTACTGTTCATCTATTTATAGGCATGGGACACAGCCCGGATAAGATTACATCCATACCCCTGACATTTACTCTTAATCATAATACAAACTATCAAGGACTAAGTAGTCTTTTCCTCCTTAGGTTGGTTTCATCCTTCATCTTCGCTATCATACCAAGTCGAAGCTCCTTTAGCCATAGCTTCGGCGTCAATCCATGTTGCCTTCGGTCTGTATCCTCATATCACACGCCCTCATCCCAAAGCCGAAGCTTCCTGTAACAGTCTATATCATACTGAAAACATATGGTTAGTCACGTTTTTGAGGACCTTCAGAAGAGGAAGGCCCCCAACACTACTAGACCATCTGATCCCTTCGTAGACCGTTTGACCACATAGGTTGAACTATTCGGAATACCAGGAGTCACGTGTGATTATCCTAGTGTTGAAGGCTGACATAAAGATAATCGGCCACCTTTGCCCCATGATGAATACCATGAAGATAATAGCTTAGGGGATGAACCGAAAAGGTTACGTGTTGCTGAATTTGTTTGGCCTACTAAGGCCAAATATTCTGCTCGCTCTCCCCTGCATTCAGTACAAAAGGAGAAAGTTAAGTTCACACTTAATGTTGCTAAGTGTCGTAAAATATTTGATGAGTTACTTAAGAATGGTAAAATTAAATTTTGACTCACAATTCTTTCGATAGAAGAATTGAAAAGGCGTGTGTATTGTAAATGGTATGGCTCTTTTCTTCATAACTCCAATGATTGTAATATTGTCGGCGTTTCGAGACCGGGGGGTCCCTAAGCCGACGAGTGAAGTGTCGCCGCGTGCCCCAGCCCAGATGGGTCGACGCAAGGCCGAGCGCGAAGGGGGGAAGTGAGGTGGCCGGAGATGGGCGTGAGATAGGTGGAAATCCCGCGGCCTTCGTGTTCGTCCCGCGCCCAGGTCGGGTGCGCTTGCAGTAGGGGGTTACAAGCGTCCACACGGGGGAAGGAGCGAGCGGCCTCACGCGAGCGCCCGTCTCGTCCTTGTCCCCGTGCGCCCAACCCTCTCTAAGAGGGCCCTGGTCCTTCCTTTTATAGGCGCAAGGAGAGGATCCAGGTGTACAATGGGGGGTGTAGCAGAGTGCTACGTGTCTAGCGGAGGAGAGCTAGCGCCCTAAGTACACGCCATCGTGGCGGCCGGAGAGATTTTGGCGCCCGGTTTGTGTGATGTCGTGGCCGTCGGAGGAGCGCTGGAGCCTGGCGGAGGGACAGCTGTCGGGGCCGTCGAGTCCTTGCTGACGTCCTCTTGCTTCCGTAAGGGGGCCGAGAGCCGCCATCGTCAGGGAGCGTGCGGGGCGCCATCATCGCCTATCTGGTGGAGCGAGCCAGATGGGACGCCGGTCTTGTTCCCCGTAGCCTAAGTCAGCTTGGAGTAGGGTAATGATGGCGCCTCCTGTTGACGTGGCCGGTCCGCGCCCTAGGTTGGGCGATGTGGAGGCTCCTCCGAGGTCGAGGTCGAGCCCGTCTTCCGTGGCCGAGGCTGAGTCCGAGCCCCTAGGTCGGGCAAGGCAGAGGCCGTTGGCTGAGGCCAGGGCAGAATTTGAGTCCTGGGGTCGGGCAAAGCGGAGTTCGTCGTATTCTGGGGCTGAGCCCAAGTCCGAGCCCTGGGTCGGGCGGAGTGGAGTTCGCCGTCTTCTGGGGCTTAGCCCGAGTCCGAGCCCTGGGTCAGGCGGAGCGGAGTTCGCCGTCTTCTGGGGCTTAGCCCGAGTCCGAGCCCTGGGTCGGGCGGAGCGGAGCTTCCTATGGTGTGTGCGGCCGGGTCTGACTGCCTGTCAGCCTCACTCTGTCAAGTGGCACCGCAGTCGGAGCGGCGCAGGCGGCGCTGTCTTTCTGTCAGACCGGTCAGTGGAGCGGCGAAGTGACGGCGGTCACTTCGGCTCTGTCAGCTAAGGGGCGCGCGTCAGGATAAAGGTGTCAGGCCACCTTTGCATTAAATGCTCCTGTGATTTGGTCGGGGTTGCTTCTCGGCGAAGACAGGGCCTCGGGCGAGCCAAGAACGTGTTCGCCGCTGGAGGGGGGCCTCGGGCGAGGCGGAGATCCTCCGGGGTCGGCTGCCCTTGTCCGAGGCTAGGCTCGGGCGAGGCGTGATCGAGTCCCTCGAATGGACTGATCCCTGACTTGATCGCACCCATCAGGCCTTTGCAGCTTTATGCTGATGGGGGTTACCAGCTGAGAATTAGGAGCCTTGAGGGTACCCATAATTATGGTCCCCGACAGTAGCCCCCGAGCCTTGAAGGGAGTGTTAGCAGTCGCTTGGAGGCTTTCGTCGCACTTTTTTGCAAGGGGACCAGCCTTTCTCGGTTGTGTTTTGTTCCGGTGGGTGCGCGCGAGCGCACCCGCCGGGTGTAGCCCCCGAGGCCTCGGAGGAGTGGTTTGACTCCTCCGAGGTCTTAACGCCTCGCGCAATGCTTCGGCTGGTCTGGTCGTTCCCTCATGCGAGCTGGCCGTAGCCCGGGTGTACGGTCGGGTCCCAAGTTCTCGGGCTGGTATGTTGGCGCTGTCAACGGTTTGGCCAGAGCCGGGTTTGCGAGAGCAGCCCTCGAGCCTCTGCACAGGGCGAGAGGGCGATCAGGGACAGACTCGACTTTTTTACATGCGCCCCTACGTCGCCTTTCCGCAAGGAGGAGGGGGGAGAGCGCCATGTTGCCCTCGGTGGGCGCCGAACATGGTGTCTCCGGTGAGCTGCAGGCGGGTGATCCGAGCGGACGTCCGTGCCCCATTCGTTAGGGGTCGGCTAGAGGCCCAGAGGCGCGCCCAAAAGTACCTGCGGGTGATCTACCGGACCCGGTCCCCTGGCGACGGGGTCCGAGGGCTCGATGCCTCCCTCTGATGGGATTCCGTTACAAGATCGTTCCCGCTGGTCTCGGAAATGTCCTAGGGTACCTCGGGAGCGCAGCCCGAGCCTTGGTTATGTATCGAACGTACCCATGGTCATCCCTCGCTCGGTGTCTGAGGCGGCTGTGAACCCTTCAGGGGCCAGCCTTCGAACCCCTGATCAATAGTGGGCGCGGAGCCCGAGTAGCCTGAGGTGGCCGTTGAACCCTTCCGAGGGGCCGGCCTTCGAACCTCTGACCAGTAGTGGGTGTGGAGCCCACGTGCTCTGAGGCGGCTGTTGAACCCTTCCGAGGGGCCAGCCTTCGAACTTCTGAACAGTAGGGAGGCTCGGAGCCTGGTTCCTTCGTGGGGAAGGGTCCTTTTCGGGGTATCCCCCTTTCCCGGTCCCTGTTGCAAGAGAGAGAAAGAGGAAAAAAGGAAAAGGATACGAAATCGAACGACGCGGCGTACCTTTTTTGACGCGGTCATTATGGCGAAGGCGAAGCGTCGCTCGCTTCTCCTGCCAGAGGCGCCGCCTGTCCCGCCGCGGAGTTAATGCGACGGGGCGAGTGGTTCGCAGGGCAGCCGTTGCGCGTGCGCGAGCCGTTCGAGGAACGGAACACGGGCGCGTTGTCTTCACGCCGTGAGAGAGGGTTCTCTCGCTGCCCCCGGATGGGACGTAAGCTTGGCTGACGACGTGACCGCTGCTCCTGCCCGCCTGCCACCGCCATTACTGCCGGCCCATTTTCGGCCGCATTGACCGTCGCGCCAGGCTGGAGCCGCTAGGTCGTGCGCTGGGTCGCCTCGAGTCGCGGTATTGGTTCCGCAGTCGAGGAGGCGTGGTGGTGGCGCAGGTGGCGGTGCAGTTGCATGCACGAAGCATTCGGCGCGCTGGTTGCATGACGCGTGGGTCTGGGCCTCCATGCCGGGCGTGTTGGGAGTCAGAGAAGCGCGCCCACTTGGCATGGTTGCATGCCGCCTGCATGGCTGCCCGCCCTTTCGCCCGCTGGTCTGGGCAAAAGTGGAGAGCCGCTTGTAACCGCTGGGCGGTTGCACGCACCGCGCACGGCGGTTTGGCTTCTTCTGCTCTGGGCCGGCTTGCATGACGTGTGGGACCTAGCCCCCGCGCCGTAGGGGGAGGACCTTGGAGCATGTTGGAGAAGACTCAGCCCATGACGGCTGGGGACGCAAGTAGGGAGAGTCGCCTTTAAAAGGAGGGTGACCCTCTTGGAAGGCGACCGTGTCTTCGCGCTCCCTTATGCATCGTGTCTTTCCATCTTCCAAGCCCCCGGATGGGGGATATCCACCGTCTTTCCGCTTTGTCGTTGGAGGAACGCAACTCTGCGGGAGTTGGTACCTTTCAGCCGTCGTTCGGCTTCAAGGATTTTCATCATGCAGCCCGGTCGCACCCCTCCGCCAGCGGTCACCCAAGACGGTGACCACCAGCTTGATGGTGGGGAGAAGCGGACCGGGCTGCTGCCTCCGCCCCGCCCTCAGCTTCAAGGATCTTCATCACCCTTGCTGGGGCGGAGGGTGAGGCGAGTCGTTCGTCGGTCTTCTGTTGCTCCGTAGGCCCCCCCAGTCGCGTGGGGTTGTTCGTACCTGCGGAGGTGGAACCGGAGTTCCGTTTGTAATGGCACTTCGAATGCTAGTGTTTTTGTTCATTGTGGCTGTCGAGGCCTGAACATGTATGTAAATTCGGCACGGAGCCGTGTTTTTTTCCCCATTTTCGAGCACTAAGACTCGCCTGTTGGTTGTCTGAACCGCTTCACCAAGCGTGAGTCGCCCCGTGTAAAGGTGACGAGTGAGGTATCCTTATCCCGGAGGCGTAGGAGTCCCTCGGCTTGGTCAGCCTTGTTGTCCGAGGCTTCCCTTGCTTAGTTAGAGGAAACCCTCGGCCGCTCTTCGATGAGCCGAGGCCAGGGGTAGCGGTGCCAGTGCGAACAGAGGCAGAGTTGGCTCGAAAAGAAGACCAGGTCGGCCGGAGCCTGGCCGGGTCATCCGTTAGCGGGACCGACGCTGGAATTGACCTGCCGAGGCCTCGGGCTGGGCTGATGTCCTTGGGGGACAGCTAGCCGAGGCCCCGGGGTGACCGGCCGAGCCGCCTGCTCGGGCCGGATTCTTGGAGAAGACCCTGGCGGCGATGGCCCGGGCTTGGTGATGACGTTGTCCTTCAGAGCGGAGACCCTTGGACCGCGTCGCCGTCCGAGGCTAGGTCGGACCTCGCCGAAGGTGTTGTCGACGCTGAGGGTGCTGCTGCTCCCTTTAGCCGTCAAGATCCGAGCCTGCAGGATCGGATTATCTTGTAGCGTGTGTTTTCTGCGGCCACCGAGGCCGAAACACACCCTCGCCGTATTGTAAAGCCACGTCTCCTTTCCTCTTGTTTCGAGTATCTGGACTTTTTTGTCGGTAACAGAACTATTTGTGCGAGCGAGAGTTGCTTCTCACGGAAGGTGATGAGTGAGGTATCCGTATCCCGGAGGCGTAGGAGTCCCTCGGCTCGGTCGGCCTTGCCGCTTACGCGCACTCTTACCCGTCCATGGGGTTCTGTCACCGACGCAGTCGAGAAGGCTCGAAGAATCGCTCTGGCAGAAGAGCTTCCGAACGTGAAGACTTGTTCGGTCCGCTGAATCACTTATCCGAACGTGAGTTACTTACGGCAGAAGGTGATGAGTGAGGTATCCGTATCCCGGAGGCGTAGGAGTCCCTCGGCTCGGTCAGCCTTGGCTGCTTACGTGTACTCTGTCGTTTTCAGGATCCACTTTCGAAGTAGTCGAAAAGCACGAAAGACATTCCGGCAAAAAAGATCTTTTTTCGAGGAAAATTTCGACGCAGAGGGGGTTCCCCCCTTTTAGCCCCCGAGGGAGGGTCGGGCTTTGCCGAGGCAAGGCTGACCCTTCCTTGACGACTAAACTTTGCGTGAGAGCGAGGTATATGAACAACTTGAAAACATCTTAAGGGTAGAAGCGACGTAGCTGTTGGATGTTCCAAGCGTTGCTGTAGACCTCGCCTTGACTGTTGGCCAGCTTGTATGTTCCGGGTTTTAGAACTTTGGCGATGACGAACGGCCCCTCCCAGGGGGGCGTGAGCTTGTGTCGACCTCGGGTGTCTTGTCGCAGCCGAAGCACCAGGTCGCCCACCTAGAGGTCTCGGGACCGGACCCCTCGGGCGTGGTAGCGTCGCCTGGACTGCCGGTACCGCGCCGAGTGTAGTAAGGCCTTGTCCCGAGCCTCTTCCAGCTGGTCCAACAAGTCTTCTCGACTAGCTTGGTTGCTTTGGTCGGCATAGGCCCTCGTCCTCGGGGAACCGTATTCCAGGTCTGTGGGCAAGATGGCCTCAGCCCCATAGACTAGAAAGAACGGCATGAAGCCCGTGGCTCGGCTCGGTGTCGTTCTCAGGCTCCAGACTACCGAGGGGAGTTCCTTCATCCATCGCTTGCCGAACTTGTTGAGGTCGTTGTAAATCCGAGGCTTGAGTCCTTGTAGAATCATGCCGTTGGCACGCTCTACTTGCCCATTCGTCATGGGATGAGCCACGGCGGCCCAGTCCACCCGGATGTGGTGATCCTCGCAGAAGTTCAGGAACTTTCTGCCAGTGAACTGGGTGCCGTTGTCGGTGATGATGGAGTTCGGGACCCTGAAACGATGGATGATGTTGGTGAAGAACGCCACCGCCTGCTCGGACCTGATGCTGTTCAGGGGTCGGACCTCGATCCACTTGGAAAATTTGTCGATGGCAACCAACAGGTGCGTGTAGCCCCCGGGTGCCTTCTGCAAGGGGCCGACGAGGTCCAGACCCCACACAGCAAAAGGCCATGTGATGGGTATCGTCTGCAGAGCCTGAGCGGGCAGGTGGGTCTGCCTTGCATAGAACTGACACCCTTCGCAGGCGCGGACAATTCTAGTGGCGTCGGCCACCGCCATTGGCCAGTAGAAACCTTGTCGGAAAGCATTTCGGACAAGGGCTCGAGGTGCTGCGTGGTGGCCGCAAGCCCCCGAGTGTATTTCTCGGAGGAGTTCCTCACCTTCGATGGTGGAGATGCATCGCTGGAGGATGCCTGAAGGGCTGCGGTGGTAGAGCTCCTTCCCTTCTCCCAGCAAGACGAACGACTTGGCGCGCCGCGCCAACCGCCGAGCTTCGGCTCGGTCAAGGGGTAGCTCTCCTCGGTGGAGATATTGCAGGTACGGGGTCTGCCAGTTTTGATCAGGCGTGACCCCGCTTTGCTCCCCCTCGACGTGCAGCGTCTCGCCCTCGGGGGCCGAGGGTACCTCGGGCCGAACCGAGGGTGCCTCGGGCCGAGCCGAGGGTGCCTCGGACTGTGCTGAGGGTACCTCGGGCTGGGCCGAGGGTGCCTCAGGCTCGGGCGCGTCGTCGATCTTGACGGAGGATTGATGCAGATCTCGGGAGAAGACGTCCGGGGGAACCGTTGTTCGCCCCGAGGCTATTTTAGCCAGCTCGTCCGCAGTCTCGTTGTAGCGCCGAGCGATGTGGTTGAGCTCGAGCCCGTAGAACTTGTCTTCCAGGCGCCGAACCTCATCGCAGTAGGCCTCCATCTTCGGGTCGTGGCAGTGGGAGTTCTTCATGACTTGGTCGATGACGAGCTGCGAGTCACCACGAGCGTCGAGGCGTCGGACCCCTAGCTCGACGGCAATCCGCAACCCGTTGACTAGAGCCTCGTACTCAGCTACATTGTTGGACGCCGGGAAGTGGAGGCGTAGCACGTAGCGTAGGTGCTTCCCGAGGGGCGAGATGAAGAGTAGGCCTGTGCCGGCTCCTGTCTTCATCAGCGACCCATCGAAGAACATGGTCCAGAGCTCCGGTTGGATCGGAGCTGTTGGTAGCTGGGTGTCGACCCATTCAGCCACGAAGTCCGCCAAGACCTGGGATTTGATGGCCTTCCGAGGGGCGAACGAGATTGTTTCGCCCATGATTTCCACCGCCCACTTTGCAATCCTACCCGAGGCCTCTCGGCAATGGATGATCTCCCCCAGGGGAAGGATGACACCACAGTTACCGGATGAGACTCGAAGTAGTGTCGCAACTTCCGCTGTGTCAGGATCACCGCGTACAGCAGCTTCTGAACTTGTGGGTAGCGGATTTTGGTTTCGGACAGTACCTCGCTGACAAAGTAGACTGGCCTCTGAACGGGCAATGCATGCCCCTCTTCTTGCCTCTCGACCACAATCACGGCGCTAACCACCTGAGTGGTCGCGGCGACGTAGACCAAGAGGGCTTCTCCGGCAGCTGGGGGCACCAAGATAGGCGCCTTCGTGAGGAGCGCCTTCAGGTTCCCGAGGGCTTCCTCGGCCTCAGGGGTCCAAGTGAAGCGCTCGGCCTTCCTTAAGAGGCGGTACAGGGGTAGACCTCTTTCGCCGAGGCATGAGATGAAGCGGCTCAGAGCCGCGAGACATCCCATGACCCTCTGTATGCCTTTCAAGTCCTAGATGGGCCCCATGCTGGTGATGGCTGCGATCTTCTCCGGGTTGGCTTCGATGCCCCGCTCGGAGACGATGAACCCCAAGAGCATGCCTCGGGGCACCCCGAAGACACACTTTTCGGGATTGAGCTTGACACCTTTCGCCTTGAGACATCGAAATGTCACTTCAAGGTCAGAAAGGAGGTTGGAGGCTTTCCTCGTCTTGACTACGATGTCATCGACGTAGGCCTCGACCGTGCGGCCAATGTGCTCGCCGAACACATGGTTCATGCACCACTGGTACGTCGCGCCCGCATTCCTCAAGCCGAACGGCATGGTGACATAGCAGTACATGCCGAAGGGTGTGATGAAAGAAGTCGCGAGCTGGTCGGACTCTTTCATCCTGATTTGGTGATACCCTGAGTAGGCATCGAGGAAAGACAGGGTTTCGCACCCAGCAGTGGAATCCACGATCTGATCGATGCGAGGCAGAGGGTAGGGAACCTTCGGACATGCTTTGTTCAGACCAGTGTAGTCTACACACATCCGCCATTTCCCCCCTTTCTTTCTCACAAGCACAGGGTTGGCAAGCCATTCGGGATGGAATACCTCTTTGATGAACCCTGCCGCCATTAGCTTGTGGATCTCCTCGCCTATGGCTCTGCGCTTCTCCTCGTCGAATCGGCGCAGAGGCTGCTTGACAGGTCGGGCTCCGGCTTGAATGTCCAGCGAGTGCTAGGTGACATCCCTTGGTATGCCGGGCATGTCCGAGGGACTCCACGCGAAGACGTCGGCGTTCGCGCGGAGAAAGTCGACGAGCACTTCTTCCTATTTGGGATCAAGCCCGGAGCCGATCCGGACTTGCTTGGAGGCGTCGCTGCTGGGGTCGAGGGGGACGGACTTAACCGTCTCCGCTGGCTCGAAGTTGCCGGCATGACGCTTCATGTCTGGCACCTCCTTAGAGAGGCTCTCCAGGTCGGCGATGAGGGCCTCGGACTCATCGAGGGCCTCGGCGTACTCCACGCACTCCACGTCGCATTCGAACGCATGTTTGTACGTGGGGCCGACGGTGATGACCCCGTTGGGGCCCGACATCTTGAGCTTGAGGTAGGTGTAGTTGGGGACGGCCATGAACTTCGCGTAGCAGGGCCTCCCCAATACCGCGTGGTAGGTTCCTCGGAACCCGACCACCTCGAACGTCAGGGTCTCCCTTCGGAAGTTGGAGGGTGTTCCGAAGCAGACGGGAAGATCGAGTTGTCCGAGGGGATGGACGCGCTTCCCGGGGATGATCCCATGGAAAGGCGCAGCGCCCGCCCGGACCGAAGACAGATCGATACGCAGAAGCCCGAGGGTCTCGGCGTAGATGATGTTGAGGCTGCTGCCTCCGTCCATGAGGACCTTGGTGAGCCTGACGTTGCCGATGACGGGGTCGACGACGAGCGGGTATTTCCCCGGGCTCGGCACATGGTCGAGGTGGTCGGCTTGGTCGAAGGTGATGGGCTTGTTGGACCAGTCTAGGTAGACTGCGCTGCCACCTTCACCGAACAGACCTCTCGGCGCTCTTGCTTGCGGTGCCGAGCCGAGGCGTTCGCCGCTTGCCCGCCGTAGATCATGAAGCAGTCGTGGACCTCGGGGAACTCTCCTGCCTGGTGATCTTCCTTCTTGTCGTCGTCGTGGGCCCTGCCACCCTCCGCGGGTGGCCCGGCCCTGTGGAAGTGGCGCCGAAGCATGACGCACTCCTCAAGGGTGTGCTTGACGGGCCCCTGGTGATAGGGGCACGGCTCCTTGAGCATCTTGTCGAAGAGGTTGGGACCTCCGGGGGGTTTCCGAGGGTTCTTGTACTCGGCGGTGGCGACAAGGTCCGCGTCGGCGGCGTCGCGTTTCGCTTGCGACTTCTTCTTGCCCTTCTTCCTGGCGCCGCGCTGAGCTGACGCCTCGGGGGCATCTTCCGATGGGCGGCCCTAGGGCTGCTTGTCCTTCCGGAAGATAGCCTCGACCGCCTCCTGGCCGGAGGTGAACTTGGTGGCGATGTCCATCAGCTCGCTCGCCCTGGTGGGGGTCTTGCGACCCAGCTTGCTCACCAGGTCGCGGCAGGTGGTGCCAGCGAGGAACACGCCGATGACATCCGAGTCGGTGATGTTGGGCAGCTCGGTGCGCTGCTTCGAGAATCACCGGATGTAGTCCCGGAGAGACTCTCCCGGCTGCTGTCGGCAGCTTCGGAGGTCCCAGGAATTCCCGGGGCGCATGTACGTGCCCTGGAAATTGCCGGCGAAAGCTTGTACTAGGTCGTCCCAGTTGGAGATCTGCCCCGGAGGCAGGTGCTCCAACCAGGCGCGAGCGGTGTCGGA
Organism: Zea luxurians; assembly: GCA_029449295.1. NCBI lineage: Eukaryota > Viridiplantae > Streptophyta > Magnoliopsida > Poales > Poaceae > Zea > Zea luxurians. Next base: position 75,440,130 of record JAOPSE010000015.1, on the reverse strand, counting down.
GAGGAACAGGGGGAGGTTGCGGATGATGAGGTTGTCATTGTCCGTTCCACCCAGTTGGCAGGCCAGACGGTAGTCCGCGAGCCACAGTTCCGGTCTCGTCTCCCCCGAGTACTTTGTGATAGTAGTCGGGGGTCGGAACCGGGTCGGGAACGGCGCCCGTCGTATGGCCCGGCTGAAGGCCTGCAGACCGGGTGGTTCGGGCGAGGGACTCCGATCCTCCCCGCTGACGTAGCGTCCCCCACACCTGGGGTGGTAGCCTCGGCGCACCCTCTCGTCGAGGTGGGCCCGACGATCGCGGTGATGGTGCTCGTTGCCGAGGCGACCTGGGGCCACAGGTGCTGTGTTGCGTGTGCGCCCGGTGTAGACCGAGGCTTCCCGCATGAATCGGGAAGTCGCGGCATGATGTTCCGAGGGGTACCCCTGCCTTCGGGAGGCGGAGCTCTCGGCCCACCGGACCGCGGCGCCTTCCAGGAGATCCTTGAGCTCTCCCTGGATTCGCCGCCCCTCGGTGGTTGATGGCTCCGGCATCGCGCGGAGGAGCATTGCTGCTGCAGCCAGGTTCTGGCTGACCCCACTAGATGCGGGTGGCGGCCTGACCCTGACATCGTCGGCGATGCGGTGCTGGAAGCCCTGGGGTAGATGACGCATTTCTCCGGCCGGAGGTTGGCCCGCCCATGCCTGCCCGACGTCCCGGCGGATTGGCTCAAGCGCTCCTGCTCCCTCGTCGAGCCTGGCCTGCACCCCGCGGATTTGCTCGAGTTGTGGGTCGTGACCCCCCGCCGGAACGGGGACCACAGCTAGCTCCCGCGGGATGTCAATGCGAGGCACCGGCCTAGGGAGATCACCGTCCTCCGGCATGCCGAGATGGTTGCCTTCGGAGGGACCCCCTAGATCGACGTGGAAACATTCGCGGCTCGGGCCGCAGTCCTCGTCGCCGAGGCTACGGCTACCATCGGAACAGGCGGAAAGGCAGTAGTCGCATGCGGTCATGAGGTCCCGCATGGCACTGGGGTTGCCAAGTCCGGAGAAATCCCAACAGAAGCTGGGCTCGTCGTCTTCCTCGGACCCAGAGGGCCCATAGGTCGAGACGTCCGTCAGCCGGTCCTAAGGTGACCGCATACGAAACCCCAGAGGGTTCGGGTTCGCCTCTACGAAAGTGTCCGCCAAAGCGGAGCCGCTAGGCGGGTCGAGGCTAAATCCGAGAGGCATGGGATGGGAATCGGTCGGTACCTCTTGGTCGATGGGCGGTGATGAGGTCACGTCGGGGACTGACTGCACCGTCGTCTCAGGTACGAGGGTGACACCCAGCAAGCCTTTCGCGAGCGTGCTGGCGTCGTCCGTTTGCTCGAGATTGACGTGTCGCGGGGAGACAGCGCTCGTCTTTGTCTCAAGCGCGAGGCCGATGCCCGGCGCGCCCCCCGTTGGAGTGCTGGCGTTGTCGACTCGCTCGACGGCCGACGAGGCGCCGCCTCCTGCTTGGCCTTGGTTGCCCCGCCTCCTCCTCCTCCGTCGACGGGGAAGAGGACGGGGCGAGCTCGAAGGTTGTTCTTCCACCACGCGGGGAAGACGTCGTCGATCCCGCCGCCGGCGGGCGGACTGTCGGTCGCCATTGTCGCTGTCGCCCGGCGGTGGAAAGAGTATCATGTCGTAGCTGCCGTCGAGGGACATGAACTCAAGGCTCCCGAAACGAAGCACCGTCCTGGGCCGGAGAGGTTGCTGGAGACTACCCATCTGGAGCTTGACGGGAAGCTGTTCGTCAACACGCAGCAGGCCCCTACCTGGCGCGCCAACTGTCGGCGTTTCGAGACCGGGGGGTCCCTGAGCCGACGAGTGAAGTGTCGCCGCGTGCCCCAGCCCAGATGGGTCGACGCGAGGCCGAGCGCGAAGGGGGGAAGTGAGGTGGCCGGAGATGGGCGTGAGAGAGGTGGAAATCCCGCGGCCTTCGTGTTCGTCCCGCGCCCAGGTCGGGTGCGCTTGCAGTAGGGGGTTACAAGCGTCCACATGGGGGAAGGAGCGAGCGGCCTCATGCGAGCGCCCGTCTCGTCCTCGTCCCCGTGCGGCCAACCCTCTCTAAGAGGGCCCTGGTCCTTCCTTTTATAGGCGCAAGGAGAGGATCCAGGTGTACAATGGGGGGTGTAGTAGAGTGCTACGTGTCTAGCGGAGGAGAGCTAGCGCCCTAAGTACACGCCATCGTGGCGGCCGGAGAGATTTTGGCGCCCGGTTTGTGTGATGTCGTGGCCGTCGGAGGAGCGCTGGAGCCTGGCGGAGGGACAGCTGTCGGGGCCATCGAGTCCTTGCTGACGTCCTCTTGCTTCCGTAAGGGGGCCGAGAGCCGCCATCGTCAGGGAGCGTGCGGGGCGCCATCATCGCCTATCTGGCGGAGCGAGCCAGATGGGACGCCGGTCTTGTTCCTCGTAGCCTGAGTCAGCTTGGAGTAGGGTAATGATGGCACCTCCTGTTGACGTGGCCGGTCCACGCCCTAGGTTGGGCGATGTGGAGGCTCCTCCGAGGTCGAGGTCGAGTCCGTCTTCCGTGGCCGAGGCCGAGTCCGAGCCCCTAGGTCGGGCGAGGCGGAGGCCGTTGGCTGAGGCCAGGGCGGAATTTGAGTCCTGGGGTCGGGCGAAGCGGAGTTCGTCGTCTTCTGGGGCTGAGCCCAAGTCCGAGCCCTGGGTCAGGCGGAGCGGAGTTCGCCGTCTTCCGGGGCTTAGCCCGAGTCCGTGCCCTGGGTCGGGCGGAGCGGAGTTCGTCGTCTTCCGGGGCTGAGCCCAAGTTCGAGCCCTGGGTCGGGCGGGGCGGAGTTCGCCGTCTTCCGGGGCTTAGCCCGAGTCCGAGCCCTGGGTCGGGTGGAGCGGAGTTCGCCGTCTTCTGGGGCTTAGCCCGAGTCTGAGCCCTGGGTCGGGCGGAGCGGAGTTCGCCGTCTTCTAGGGCTTAGCCCGAGTCCGAGCCCTGAGTCGGGCGGAGCGGAGCTTCCTATGGTGTGTGCGGCCGGGTCTGACTGCCTGTCAGCCTCACTCTGTCAAGTGGCACCACAGTCGGAGCGGCGCAGGCGGCGCTGTCTTTCTGTCAGACCGGTCAGTGGAGCGGCGAAGTGACGGCGGTCACTTCGGCTCTATCAGCTGAGGGGCGCGCGTCAGGATAAAGGTGTCAGGCCACCTTTGCATTAAATGCTCCTGCGATTTGGTCGGGGTTGCTTCTCGGCGAAGACAGGGCCTCGGGCGAGCCGGGAACGTTTTTGCTGCTGGAGGGGGGCCTCGGGCGAGGCGGAGATCCTCCGGGGTCGGCTGCCCTTGTCCGAGGCTAGGCTCGGGCGAGGCATGATCGAGTCCCTCGAATGGACTGATCCCTGACTTGATCGCACCCATCAGGCCTTTGCAGCTTTATGCTGATGGGGGTTACCAGCTGAGAATTAGGAGCCTTGAGGGTACCCCTAATTATGGTCCCCGACAAATATCTTCTATCGACAAATATAATCGGTATAAATGAAGGCCGGTAGAGATTTCAAGAAATGAAGACTGACAGACCACCTCTCCCTGTTAGCATACTAGAGTCGACAGGCAAGAAAGTCTTGGTTCGGTCGTGTGCATCCGATAAAAGCAAAGGTAAAAATATTATCATTGGTAACCCTCGCACTCTAAATCTATCACGCAGAGTGGTTACTCAGGAGGCCATAAAAGAAAGACCAGAGACGCCAGGGGCAAGCACGATCGGATACCCAATCATGGTCACCTCTCCTACATATACTGAACGGTCCAAGCACTAAGGCTAGATAGTCCAAGACAGGCATGAACAGTTCGGCTATGAAGTCCGAACCGTCATGGGCAACCAGAAGCCGCAACGACCTCAGACCATCATACCATAGCGGCTTAAAATAGGTACTATGAAGCAAAACACTTCCAAGACATCTGACCGGCTCAACAGAATTGGTCCTACTTTTGATCAGTTTTTTACTAAATATATGAAGAAGGTTGTTCCACACGACCAGCCAATAAACGAACAAAGTCAAAAAGCGATCTATGCAAAAGCAAAGGTCGACTAAACCAACCCAAAAAGTGATGCAACCAAGACCGCCTAGTCATCCACCTCTAGGGATGTTATGGTACTTTTTAGTCTACACATTGCCGTCTGCCTAGTCATCCACCTCTAGGGATGTCATGGTACTTTTCAGTCTACTCATCGCCGATTTGTTATCCTATTCAAGTGTGGGTGGTACAACAATGAATCTGTAGTACTTGTCCAATCCGTTTGCTTATTTAGGCTGTGGGCACCATAATTTTTGCATATTGACATGTTGATCAGGTAGATATGGCCGAAGAGGATGTAATCCAAAATAGCGTCTGTGCATTAGAGTTCTATCAAATAGTTATATTATCTGATCACAAGAGCTAGTGACCGGGCTAGAGCTCATATTTCGAGAACAAGGCAAGTTGCAGAATCTATTGTTTCCCAAAAGAGTCTGGTAGTACTATGTACTTTTGGTTCACCAAGCTCCAATAAAAGGCAGGGGGCATGTGTTAAGCGCCATATTTGGCACCTAGGCACGGTCGAATGGTCCGGCCATGTGGCATGCACTGTCCGTGCCCATCGATCAGATTAACTCGGGCGAGAGTAATTATCTATGAGTGGTTATCCTAACCTATCCATGGGAATCTGTTGGATCTCGCTTATAAACATGTCCATACATCCTCCCCTGTAAATATAAAGGGTATGACCGATTGAGAACCCCCGAACACATTCCAATCAAACCAATATATTTACTATCTTTATCATGCATGCCTTAGGAGTAGATGTAGCATAGCCCTAGTCATAGTTTTCACATATTCATCTTCACCTGTATTCGACTCTATGTCGTCTAGAGCCGTCTTGGTTGGCCTGTCACAGAAAGCCAGTGGCTTGAACCCCAAGACGACCTAGGATCGTCCGTGCCACCACAGAAAGCACCGCCAGGTGGTACGCTCCTGGTGTTTAGCCCTATATCGAAACCAACACTACCGCAAACAATCTCCCGCCTCACAGAGAGGTTCTCCAAGGTCTGATGCCTGCAAGCGGGATCTAGGGATCGTAAGTATTTGGTCCCAAAAGAGCTAAGAATATTGTTCGTAGCATTTGTCGGATTTCATGAATACTCGGTTACGTAGTTGTTGGTGAGGTGGCTGTGGAACACAATGAGGAAGAACTTTTTAAAATCTTGAAGAAAAGGGTCATGTCTGCGATCAGAGCAAGTACTTATTGCTAATCTGGGTGATGTTTCAAAAGATGGTTCCTTGGAGCTGGAGCAAGGAATTGTGGAGGTGTAACGAAATCGGAGCCGCATTGGTGCACTAGCTAGCTGACCGGCAGATCAAAAGTCCGCAGTCCATCGATGATCCATGCATATAATGGGCAGTTTACTACTACTATTGTGGTGTCGTGTACCAGTGAGGCTGTGGTGAAAATCCTGCGGAAACGGAATAAAGGGTGGGCACGTGATCGACGGCCCATCGCCTTTCCTTGTCGCGTACCACTCGAATAAAATCAATCAATCCTGTACTCAAATCGCCAACCGTGCGTAGTATACCATTCAAAAAATATCTCCCTCCTGCCTTCCCCCAACCAACCCTGACACGCTGAGCGCGTGCGTGGCTGCGAATGCCACCAAAAATATGCTCTGCCCTCGGTCTCCCTCGCGGTCGCGAAGTACAGCCAGTGACCATCTCGCGCCAACGCTCCCTGTCGTCCATGGCCACCCCGGTGCGTTGCGGCGCCTGCGTCGCGTGCGTGCGTGGTGCACATGTTGGCGCCAACCGATACGTACCCACGTTGCTCTTGCTGCCGCGGGGCACGCAACGGAACGGAGTACCTACGGACAGTAGCTGTCTGTTCTGAATCGAGTCCTGAATTCCTGATGGTACAGCAGGCGCCCGTGGAGCTTTTCGTCCACTTCCTCCTGTTCCAAATGGGGGAAGAGCCGAAGAGGAACTGAGGGATTGGGGGAAGAGGGAGAGGGATAGACAGAGAGTCCGGTTCAAAAGCCTCCAGGCAAGGCTCCTCATCTAGTCATCCTCTTCGTGCCCACCTGGCCACCTCACAGAACGAACAAGCATCTTGCTTTTCCCTTCCAACGGTAGTCCTCCGAGCAGCGTCCAACCAGAACCGGCCGTGTCAACTGAGCACCTCCCGTGCCGCCTCCCCCGGCTCATTCCGCCGCCCATTATATTGCCCCAAGAACCGACGCGACCCGACCCAAGATTCCGGCTCACGACGGTGCCAGGTGCCCTTGCTCTAGCGCCGACTCATCCGGTGGCGAGACAGGGGCCTGAATGAAGTGAAGCTCGTGGTGGGCTGGGTTACGTATGCCAATGGGCGCGCTTCAGGTGATGCTCCTCCGCTTGGTGCTGCTCGTCGCGTCCGCCGCGACGACGGCTGTCACGGTCACGGCCGCGCCGCCGCCCAGTGAGGTGGCAGTGGGCGCACTCTTCACCTACGACTCCACCATTGGCCGCGCCGCGCGCCTTGCCATTGAGCTCGCCGTGGACGACGTCAACGCCGACCGCACCGTCCTCGCCGGGACCCGCCTCAACTTGCTCGCCCAGGACACCAACTGCAGCGGCTTTCTTGGCACCGTCGAAGGTTGGCTCTTCTTAAATTTGCTTGCCGTCCAGTCTTCTCGGTTGTTCATCTTAGTAGTACTAGTGATTTCGAGTGCAAAGAAGACTGAACTTAGAATATCCAAAAAAATTTTATTCTTCTTAATTTTGTCTTTTCTTTTTGTATTGAACCAAAAAAAAGAAGCAATGGTTTTGATTCGAGGTCAGCCCTGCAGCCTACATGTTTGCTAATTCGGGTGATCAGTGACTGCTAAATTAGCACTAATTGTTTTCTTTTTAATTGGATTGGAAAACTGATCTGGGCTCTAGTTCCAACTAATCAAAAGTGAAGTGGTGACGACGAAGAAAAATCCCAGCTTTAGCATTAGCAACGAGCAGAAAGACCTTTAACCCTCCGACGATTTAAGCATAAGCCTCCTTGATAGTTGATACAGAGGGAGTAGATGATAGTGGTGGACAAGGGTCCAGCACAATCTGACTTGTAGACCTGTGCTATCTAGGTGTGGCGGGCCTTGTAAAATATTGATCCGCAATCTGCACGCCCTTAAAGAAACGGAGTGGGCGCCACTACTTGATTCAGAATGCCAGGATTTGCACGTTGAAAGTTAGTAATTAGTAATTACAGTACTAGTACTTAGTAGCCTTGCCTAGTTGCTTTCCCTTCCTCTTTTGCTGTATCGGGTCTTTTGGCACATGGAGGAAAAAAGTATGTTCTATCCATCCGTTTTTGTTTCTGGAAACTCATTTTCTTTGCGGTTTCATTGAGTTACCACTGTTGGACTGTTCTTTTTCCTCTCTGTCTGAGAGTCCCTTTTGGGTTTGGTAACCCATATGTGTGATGTGTCGGACCTAAATGTTGACCGCCAAGAGAGATTCATTTCAGTGTATTATTGGTTGAGTGTCTTTATCTGTCTGAATTAAGGTCAAAGGTGCCTTCTTGCCCATTATTTATACTCCTCCCTTATTAGTTCAAACCTAAATGCAAATAATTGCCCGCCTCGTGTCTCATGATATGATTTGTTAATGTTTAAACTGGAAATGAAGAAAGCAACTGCTACTTGAAATTATGATGACATTGTCCTTTCTTGAGAGTTTTGCTAACCACACTGTCCTGGTAATACAAGAGAAACAGACAAAAAGCATACCGGTACAGTGGTACCACAAATGGCTCGATATATGAAACATGTCTCAACTGTTAGGGGGCATCTAAACCTTCACTTTCTTCTCATGCCATATTGAGGTCTGCTCCTCTTTGTCTGAAGCAACACTAGTTTGCCTGTCAGATAAGAAAGTCTGGTGACCATGAGTCAAGTTTTAGGAAGGTACTTCGATCATATAAGCACAATGAAAACTTACATAAGTAAAGTCCCTGATTAATCAGCTCACTTGGATGGTCCATGAACTGACTTGTAAAAAAAATTACTTGGTTTCAGCATTGCAGCTAATGGAAAGAAATGTGGTTGCTGTTATTGGCCCACAATCCTCCGGGATAGGCCATGTCATCTCCCATGTTGTTAATGAGCTACATGTACCTCTTCTGTCATTTGCGGCCACAGATCCAACTCTTTCTGCATCGGAGTATCCTTACTTCATAAGGACAACCATAAGTGACTACTTCCAAATGAATGCCGTTGCTAGCATTGTTGATTACTATCAGTGGAAAGAGGTGACGGCTATATTCGTTGATGATGATTATGGGCGAGGTGGTGTGTCGGCTCTTGGTGATGCGCTTGCAGCAAAAAGGATGAGGATTTCATATAAAGCAGCTATCCCTCCCAATTCAAATACAGACGTGATCAATGATGTAGTGTTTAAAGCAAATATGATGGAATCAAGGGTCATGGTTGTGCATGTCAATCCTGACACAGGGACGAGAATATTTTCTGTTGCTAACAAGCTCCAGATGATGGCCACTGGCTATGTCTGGATAGTAACTGATTGGCTAGCTGCTGTCTTGGATTCCTCGACGTCAAGAGATCGTAAAGAAATGAGTCATATTCAGGGACTAATTGTTCTGCGCCAGCACACTCCTGAATCTGTTGCCAAGAATAAGTTCATATCAAAATGGAATAATGCTGCTCGTAATAGAAGTATTACTTCGGGCTTGAACTCGTATGGTTTCTATGCTTATGACTCAGTTTGGGCCATTGCTCGTGGTGTCGATCAATTTCTCAATAATGGGCAGCAGATCAACTTTTCTACAGATCCAGTATTGCACGATTCTAATGGCAGCAGTTTGCATCTATCAACTCTCAAGATATTTGATGGCGGTGAGCAGATGCTACAGCAACTTCTGCTCACAAATTTTACAGGCCTAACTGGTCGAGTCCAATTTAATTCAGATCGCAATTTGGTGCACCCAGCATATGACATCCTTAACATCGGTGGTTCTGGCTCCCGGTTGATTGGCTATTGGTCCAATTACTCAGGCCTCTCTGTTGCTGCACCTGAAATATTGTATCAGAAGCCACCAGATACTTCTTCAATTGCTCAGCGGCTCCACAATGTGGTTTGGCCGGGTGATTCCACAACCACTCCTAAAGGGTGGGTTTTCCCGAACAATGGCCAGCCGCTGCGGGTTGGTGTCCCAATCAAGCCAAGCTTTAAGGAATTAGTGGCAGCTGGAAAAGGCCCTGATAATGTGACTGGTTATTGCATTGATATATTCAACGCAGCAATTAGACTGCTTCCTTACCCCGTTCCATGTCAATTCATAGCAATTGGGGATGGTAGAAAGAACCCTAACTACGACGACATTATTAGTATGGTTGCTGCCAATGTATGCTGTCGTTCTTTTTTTTTCGTTGTATTTAACCATTTTTTTGTCAGTCCTCTGATTTGTTTTCATTTCATTCAGTCCCTTGATGCAGCTGTAGGCGACTTTGCTATTGTGAGAAACAGAACAAAGATTGCAGAATTCACACAGCCTTATATTGAGTCAGGGCTTGTGATAGTAGCGCCAGTGAAACAAGCAACTTCAAGTGCCTGGGCTTTCCTCAAACCGTTCACATTGGAGATGTGGTGTGTAACTGGTGCTCTTTTTATTTTTGTGGGGATAGTTGTCTGGATTCTTGAACATCGGAGTAATGAGGAGTTTCGAGGATCTCCACGACGGCAACTTATAACAATATTCTGGTATGCTGCTGTTGCTACTTAGGGATGTATTTTATCTTGGGTTACCAAGTGCCTTGGGTCGAAATTCATAATTTTATTGGCGATTTTTTTTTAATTGACTGCCATTTCTTTATTATGCTTAATTTCAGGTTTAGTTTCTCAACAATGTTCTTTTCACACAGTAAGTCCACTAGATCTATCACATGATATTATGCTTATTTTCTCCAGCGTGCTTTCCCTCCTATGTGAAGGGAAACATCTTGACGGCAAACTCACTGCAGGACAGAACACTGTAAGCGCGCTAGGGCGGTTTGTGTTGATCATATGGCTCTTCGTTGTGCTGATCATCAATTCAAGTTATACTGCCAGCTTGACGTCAATCCTCACAGTCCAACAGCTCGCAACAGGAATAACTGGGATCGATAGTTTGATTTCAAGTGGTTTACCTATTGGATATCAGGCTGGAAAATTTACCAGAAATTACCTGATTGAAGAGCTCAATATTCCTGAGTCTCGATTGGTACCACTAAATACAATCCAGGAGTATGCTGATGCCCTTAAGCGTGGACCAAAAGACGGTGGTGTTGCTGCAATTGTTGATGAGATGCCCTATGTTGAGATCTTCCTGTCATACCACTGCAATTTCAGAATAGTGGGACAGGAGTTCACCAAGGAGGGATGGGGTTTTGTATGTTCTCTGTTCTTTCTCTAGTTTTTTTTTTCTTCTGTATTTGTTCGCCTTGGTTTGCTCACTCCTCCAATGGCATCTCATGGAAGCCGGAAGCATACATCCCTGTCTGGTAGTGTAATTGAAACAATTTATTCTTGTTCTTTACAGGCATTCAAGAGAGACTTCCCCCTTGCTGCGGACTTGTCGACAGCCATCCTTCAACTCTCAGAGAGTGGTCAGCTTCAGAGAATTCACGACGAGTGGTTCACCCGGCCTAGTTGCTCCTCTGATGACAGCGAAGTGGGGGCAACCAGGCTTGGCCTCGGAAGCTTTTGGGGCCTTTTCCTCGTGTGTGCCCTGATATGCCTATTGGCTTTGCTGGTGTTTTTCATACGGATATGCTGGCAGTATAACAAGTACTCCAATTCTGAAGCTGCTGGTGAGCCCAGTGCAGCAGCAGCTGCTGCTGCAGCAGTAGATGCTGCTGCTGCTGCTGCTGCCGCCGATGCTGTCGAAAGACAGAGGAGGCCATCACGTCTTGGCAGCTTCAAAGATATTATACAGTTTGTCGACAAAAAGGAGGAGGAAATTAAGAAGACGATGAAACGAAGAGTAAGTGAGAAAGATAATAACCAAGCTGCAGGATCCTCAGAAGCTCATTCAGTGGCTTCAGCATAGAACATTCTTTCCAACTCCTGTCCTTCACAAGGCAAAACAAGGAAGCACATATACGATAGGAAAAAGTCAAAATTACTTCCCTCTACTATGAACGATGTCCATATAGCCCCTAAAATATTTTTTAGTTTAATTTACATCTCCATATGTTTGAATTGGTTCAATTTATCCCTTAACAAATTTTTTGTCTTTTTTATTTCTTCGTGTATAAACTGAGTTTGAGGTTCAAATTTTGTTCATTAGTAGTTAAGTCATAACTTAGCCTAAAAAAATATTGTGATTTTTTCATAATTATTTTGGTAGGTCAAAGATAAAAACTTTAATAGTACAAAACTAAATGTGAAATAATGATAAAATTTCTTAACTTATTTTTCTAATACTCCCTTCGTTTCAATTTATATTTCAATTTATAATTCATGTGACTTTTCTATCCTAAGTTTGAGCGCCTCGTCTTATTCAAAAAATTTCATAATTATTGTTAATTTTTGTTGTGATATTGTTTAGCATATAATATAATTTAAATATGGCTTTAAATTTTTAATTTTTTCGCAAAAAAATGAATAGGACAAGTCGATTAAACATGTCATAAAAAGTCAAATAAATTATAATTTGGGATAGAGGGAGTATAAGTTATGATGTCTTCAGTTACTTAAAAAATACGAACTATAAATTTAACTTTATATGGAGAAACAAAAAGGACAAGTATCCTATTAATAAGATTTCTCTTTTTATTTTTTCATATAAAAGTTGAATTTTGAATTTATATATTTGAGGCGATTGAGGATATCTAACTTATATTAGTAAAATATGTTAAGGAATTTTATCACCATTTCACATTTAGTTTTGTATCATTAAGTTATTATCTTATATTATATTTAACCTTTCAAAATAATTATGAAAAATCATAATATATTTTCTAGACTAAGTTATGACATTAGCTACTAACTAACACAATTTGAACTGAAAACTCAGTTTGTGCATAGAGAAATAAAAACAATAAATTTTGTTAAGGGGTAGATTGAACCAACTCCAACATATGGAGTGGTAAATTAAACTAAACAAATAATTTAGGGGTTATATGGATATTGTCAATAAGTGGGGAACTAATCTAGACTTTTTCCTATACGATAAATAGATTCTTATTATGTGGCAGAACCACCCAAGGTATTAGGTCCACCTACAGATGTCTTTGTCCTAAGGACCTCGAACAACCCTGTAGATGCGCATAATCACTCGACAAGTTCGGTCATCTGTATCATCATCATATCGTCCAAGAGCGCTTCACCCATGACACACACATTACACACATAATTGAAGTAAGAATAAGTGGAAGGATTACAATAACATAATTTACATTCATATATAAAATATAGAGAGAGTATTTATTACAACACCGGTTGTCTGTGTGCATAACATATTATTACATATTAGGGAGGTAAAACATCCTCCCACCATCAAGTTTACCGATTTGCCTCCTCCTTTGGCACCACCTTCGAGCAGAAACGGCAAAACTCAGCTGTTTCATCGCCTACAACAACATGGGTTCGAAAACCCTGAGTACGTAGTGTACTTTCGCAAGTCTTACCCGATAAAGGAAAAAGATTTCTCAAGGATATGCTGGCCTGTGGGATTCAAGGTAAAGCTGATCAAAAATTAAAGACTCTATTTGTAGAAATGCTTACTAACAGTGGATCCTTAAAAATCAAGTTTTATTATCAAGTTAAATCATTACCTGTATCTAGAGTTCTTTCTATCCTAGTTCAGGCACTTAGCCTGTGCTAGCCGTCTTTTATCAACCCTTCACTTTACTGGATTGCTACGTGTAGGGCGATGACCAAGTCTTCATGTCCGAGAAGTAACGGCGATCCGAATCGATTAATACTCAGCTGGGGATTTTCAACCACACGACATATGTAGCACTTAACACTTGCATATGTCAACTCGCCACCGGGTTTCTCAAGACCAGAATGGGTTCACGCCAACCGAGAGCATAGATACACCACCGTCCAGCCTCTTGCCACGGAAGGTACACGCTACTCTCGCCGTCTCTACACTCCCATTGCGTGGTGGCCTTTCTGGTATTGGTCCGATCGAGGCAAAGCTTACCCATGATGAGGCATGTGGACAATTAAAAGGTCCTCGATCAGCAAGCCTACATCAACACGGTCCTTAATCGACTCAGACGGAGACACTACACTGAGACTTCCTTCTCGTGCAAGTGACCCGCCCGGTCTCGTCTTTATCATTTACAACCCAAAATTTGGTACCTGACAGAGGTACATCTTTTCAGATGTTGAACGCATCACGGCCACGATGGATTCACCATCAAGTCTTTTCTTTGGAAACTTCCCATCCCATGTGAAGCATCATTTTTGTTTAAAACAAAACATTTTGTTTTCTAAAGCAGATCTAAGAATCAGAACACTTTTAAGTAAAGCAGGTATCAAGGAATGGTAATCAGTTCCAAGGAAGTGAATGCAGTAATTGTTTAGCACACAACTCCTATCACCTAATGCATCATCTCAAGTGATAAAGAGTTTTAAACAACAAGGAAAGGGGTAAATGCACCGGGGCTTGCCTTGTGTTGTAGGAGGCTCAGGGTCTGTTCCACAGATATCAAAGTAGAAGTTGTTCTCGACAGGTGGAATTTCAGCTTGCGGGGCAACTTCTTCTTCGACTACCACTTCTTCTTCGTTTTCTATATATAACAATACATATACATGAATGCTCATGTGATGCTATGAATATGCAATTATAATAGAAACACACTAAATTATATCTTGAATACAACTTTCCTTCACGGTATAAACTAGTCACTAGAGTTTCCTGGGTTAGTACTTTATTAGGGTTAGGCACTTATATCCTAGGAAGCTAGTGTCTTAGGTTTGGGACCAAAAAATGTCCAAAGCATGTCAAACTTTACCCAAGGGCTTTAATCATCAAACTAAGTGTACCTAAAAAGTTTTATTATTTTTGGAGTTACCAAATTAATTCTAAAATTCTAAAAGGCTAGGTTTAGGCATCTTTAAATGCCAAATAAATCCAAGTTTGGACTAAAAATCTTGGAACTATTTGTTTTAAATACTATATGATTTTAGAAGTCTACTAAAATTGGTCTAATATTTTTACCATCTTTCTACTAATTTCTATGCATTTCCAAAATCAACAGAAAAAAGGAAAAGGAAAAACTAATAAACAGTATTGGGCCGAAATCAGCCCAACAGACCTAAGCTTACGCAGAAATCGAGCGCGCCCGAGACCGCGTGGTTAATTTTGCGCAAAGGCCCTTGACGGTTCAAACAACTGGAAAAGAGTCCTAGCTCGACTTCTATGTGTCTCTGACACTTTACCTTCTTCCCCTCCCAATCTCTTTGTCTTTCAAAATCAGGTCCTCGAGTCCGGCCGGCGGCGCGGATGAACATCCCGCCATGCCACGATGGTGGAGAGCTCGAGCGTCCTTCAAGCACCTGCCAGACCTAACCCTGACCTAAATCGAACAGTCTTAGGCACGAATCCAGTTAGTAAACCCCCTCAGAGACCTATCCACGGCCACGACGGTGAGCCAGGTCCGCAGCGCACGATCATGCGGCATTCGCCCTAGAAATTCCAAATTAAGGGAACGGAGAGCACCAGTGGGTCACGCAAGTCATGGTGCTCACGAAAACCAGCGTCGGACCAACAGAACTCTGGTTGGTCGAGACAGGCGCCGTTTACGGGTTAGCACACAGTGTCGAGCTCGCGTTCCGACCAAGTTATGCTAGTAATGACCAGACGGCCACTTCGGTAAGCTTCACCAACACTCAGGGATACTCAAATACTAAATCAAAGGCGTAGAACCATACCAGGTTCGCCTGGCCACGAGGACGCGGAGATGAACATGCACTGCGGCGTACGACGGGAGCGATGGACGTCGCGGTGAACTCCGGCGTAAATAGGTAGTCACGCACGAGCTATACGACCGTAAGGGACAACAAGTTCACCGTGCACTACCAATTTGGGACGATGAAGTGAGGGCACCGCGAATTTTGGCTTCTACTGACCACATCGGAAGACAGTGAATGCGTCAAGGTGGTTCACGACTCAATTTAATGGGATGGTGACATGGCTGGCTACCCGTGGTCATTAAGGTAAGACTCTAGTGCACGGAGACCACGTAACAAGGAAGCACAGTGTGGTAGAATTTGGGCGCGGGCGACACCGCGACAGAACCACACGAGCCACTGTGCACGCCGGTGAGATATTCTTGCCCCTTCCTCGACCTAATCCGCAAGATGGTGAATCGGCTTAGAGTTACCCGCCCCGGCCATCTCTATCTCTTCTTCGTTTGGACGCATCCGGATTCCATAGCGACGCTGATCTTTTCTTCAGATATTTCCCAGCGCCTCTGATCTTCCTCGCTTAACTGAACCGGCTCTATGTAGCCCCCCTTTTCTCCTGATTCTTGTTAAGGACAGGTTGATCTCCGTTAACAAGACTTGTTCACCAACCAAGGGTCTTCAAACTTACTATTGGATTCTAAGACCTCAACTAAATAGATCCCAAGATATGGCGCTCACAAATCAGCCACATTTTACTGGGACCATTACTATTTCTGAATTCAGTCTTCAGTATTACCTGAACCGCGCAACTCACTTCTGACAGAGCAACTTCGTGACACTAATTCTCTGATTTTTATACAACAACCCACTAAGCCGACTGTACTAAAGTTTCTCCCCTATAAACTAGCCTTAACTTTGTTACAAATGTTTCGGTCAAACACCCACTGAATTGAGCACAACATGGTTCCAAAGTTGACCCAATACAACTGCGATTCTGAATTTCAGCACGGTCCTTGTCTGACAGTTCAAGTTTGAGGGGGTTTATCACTAAATTCCTCAAGGTTTTAGGGCTGGGTCTTTTTGACAAACTTGCACCCCCATAACAGCCCTACAACTTTGTTATGGTAGCCAACTACAAAATCCTTATGGATCAAAAGTTACAAGAGCCCAAAGTTGACTCAATGTCACTTGTTCTTAGGGTTCCAATTTTGAAAGCACTTGTGACCCTTTGCCACTTTCTCCAATTTGCTTCACAACACTTGAAAATATCCAAATAAGAAAAGTATTAGGCTCCCAAAACGTTACCACTTTGATATATACACTTTAGTCCAAAAGTGTATAGAAATTGAAATCACCATATAGGGCATAAATTAGGGTTTCTAGGGTTCCATTTAGGGTTTTGAGGGCTCTAGGGTTTTTGTGCCACTCAAATCCATCAACTTAGTTTCTTATGAACATTTTCAATAACTTTTGAGGTAATACTCAATTTGGCCTCACACATACCCCTATACCCCAAACCTAGGGTTAAGTACACTACTCTAGGGTTAAGAACACTTCAAGTCACCACATCACACTTATTTTGAAGTTTTACCTAGTGGATGCATTCTAGGTGCAACAAACATAATGACATGTCAATGCATATGATGTCATGCTCAAGTTTTAGTTCTAGTGACACCAGGGGTGTTACATCCTTCTCCTCATAAAAGAATCTTGTCCCGAGATTTAAGGTCCTAGGGTAAGTAATGGAAAAGGAAACACGTCACAACTTTATTTCCTTATTTATCTTACAGAGCAAGGGGTGGTGTGGGGCTTGTTCCAACTTTACAATAAGGTATACAAATCTTTATAGGTTACATGAAGCTAAAAACCTAGGAACATTTTTCTCTAAGAAATCTTGAGTTTCCCAGGTAGCTTCGTCTTCAGTGTGTTGGTTCCATTAAGAGTCATTTTTTGAGTGATTCTGTCCTTTTGATCCAGAACTCGAATGGGATGTTTCGAATAAGTCAAGTCTGATTCCAAAGTAACATCTACCACATCTATGGTTCGATCAGGAATCCGAAGGCACTTCTTTAACTGGGATAAATGGAACACATTATGTATCGCAGATAATGATTCGGGCAGTTGAATTCTGTACGCCACTGGTCCGTATTGTTCAAGAATGGGAAACGAGCCAATGTATCGGGGTGCCAGTTTTCCTTTTACCCTGAACCGGTTAACACCCTTCATCAGTGATACTTTCAGGTATACATAATCCTTGGCTTGAAAGATCAAAGGTCGGCGTCGTTTATCCGCATAGTTTTTCTACCGAGCTTGAGCCTCTTTCAAGTGGTGTCTTATCCGTTGAACTTTTTCCCCTGTTTCTTTAACCAAGTCAGGCCTGAAAAACCACTGTTCTCCGGGTTCTGACCAATTTAAGGGTGTTCGGCATCGTCACCTGTATAGTACTTCAAACGGTACCATCTTAATACTCTCTTGGTAACTATTATTATAAGAAAATTCTGTCAATGGCAGACAATCATCCCACTTCTCGGGAAATTCCAGGACACCTGCTCGTAACATATCTTCAAGTATCTGATTTACCCTCTCAGTTTGCCCACTTGTCTTAGGATGATAAGCCGAACTGTGGAGTAATTTAGTACCCAACGATTTATGCAGCTCACTCCAGAACTTGGATACAAATTGCGGTCCTCGGTCCGACACTATCGTCTTTGGAACTCCATGCAAACTGAGAATACGAGCAATGCACAGTTCTGCGTATGTAGCCACTGTATATTTCAATTTGACGGGAAGAAACTGGGCAGTCTTTGTAAGTCTATCAATTATAACACAGATAGAATCAAATCCTTTAGTTGTCCTGGGTAATCCCACAATGAAATCCATACTAATATCTTGCCATTTCTAGGTTGGGATTGGCAAAGATTGTAATGGCCCAGCAACCTTCATATGTATGGCCTTAACCCATCTGCAAGTGTCACACATGGCCACATAGTGTGCGATTTCAATGTTCATTTTGGTCCACCAATAATGTTGCCTCAAGATTTGATACATCTTAGTGCTTCCAGGATGAATGGAATATCGACTAAGATGAGCTCCGTCCAAGATTTTTTGGTGGACTTCAACATCTTTTGGCACTACTATGCGATCTTTAAACCATATTACCCCTTGATCATCTTTTCTGAAGCAATTTGCCTTGTCGGCCTCCATTTTCTCACAAATATACTTCATACCCTTATTGGTTCTTTGGGCATCAATAATCCTTTGTAGAAGAATTGACTCAAGCTTCAAATTCGTCAAGGTCCCTTGTTGAATTATCCCCAGATTCAACCTTTCCATTTCTTGACATAAAGTGGTGTCAGGTGCTCTTACTATAAGACAATAATAAAAAGTCTTGCGACTTAAAGCATCTGCCACCACATTGGCTTTTCCTAGGTGATAATGGATTTCCAAGTCATAATCTTTGATTAGCTCAAGCCACCTTCTTTGTCTCATGTTTAGTTCTAACTGGGTAAAGATATACTTCAAACTTTTGTGATCCGTATACAAATGGCATATATTTCCCAGCAGATAATGACGCCAAATCTTAAGGGCATGAACCACTGCATCTAGTTCCAAATCATGAGTTGGATAATGTTCTTCATGCCGGCGCAACTGCCTTGAAGCATAGGCTATCACTCGTCCTTCTTGCATTAGGACACATCCGAGTCCACTGCCTGACGCGTCACAATACACATCAAAAGGCTTTTCAATATCCAGTTGGGCCAAAACCGATGCAGTGGTTAATAACACTTTCAGCTGCTCAAAGGCTTCGTTGCACTTCGAGGACCAATCAAACTTTGTATCATCCTTCAATAATCCTGTAATGGGTTTAACAATCTTGGAAAAATCCGGAATGAATCTGCGGTAATAACCAGCCAGTCCAAGGAAACTCCAAACTTGATGTACTGTAGTAGGTGAGTTCCATTCTAGAATATCCTTGACTTTGCTGGGATCGACCGCAATCCCTATAGCAGACAATACATGTCCAAGAAACTGGATTTCCTCCAACCAAAACGTGCATTTGCTAAATTTGGCATACAGCTGATGTTCCCTTAAGCGTGTTAACAAGATCCACAAGTGTTTTGCATGCTCCTCTTCATTTTTAGAATAGATCAGGATGTCGTCAATGAAGACCACCACAAACTTGTCTAACTCGGGCATAAATACCGAATTCATTAAGTATGTGAAGTGGGTTGGAGCATTTGTTAATCCGAAAGACATAACCAGATATTCAAATAATCCATACCGCGTGGTGAATGCAGTCTTGGGTATATCCTCGGGTCGAATACGGATCTGATGATAGCCCGATTTGAGATCAATCTTAGAGAATACCCGGGCTCTAGTAAGTTGATCAAATAAAATATCGATTCGAGGAAGAGGATATTTGTTCTTGATGGTAACCTCATTGAGGGGTCTATAGTCCACGCACATTCGAAGCGTCTGATCCTTCTTCTTGACGAAGATTGCTGGACATCCCCACGGTGATGAACTTGGTCTAATGAACCCTTTCTCCAACAAGTCTTGTAGTTGAGTTTTGAGTTCCGCCAGTTCATTAGGTGGCATACGGTACGACCTTCTGGAAATAGGAGTCGTACCGAGCTTCAATTCAATCACAAATTCCACATCCCTTTCAGGAGGTAATCCGGGCAAGTCTTCGGGAAAGACATCCGGAAATTCACATACCACTAGAATATCCTGGATTTCTTGTACTATGGCCTCAAAAACTTGTCCAACTGCTTTTACTGGGACAACTACAAGGATGGACAATTGGACTTCTTGGTCCTTTGGTCCGCATTGATAATGGCTTTTTCTGGGCTAACCAGTTCATTCCCAGAATCACATCTATATCTTGCCCCTTTATAACAATCATGTTTGTAGGGAATTCCCGTCCGACCAAAGTTACGGGTACTTGGAAGACTACTTCCTTAGTAAATATCTGACCCCTAGGTGAGTGGATAATAAATCCCTCTCTTGATTCAGTGCTAGGTATTCAATGCTTATCCACAAAAGTCTTACTCATGAATGTATGCGATGCACCAAAATCAAAAGGATTACTGCTGAGTGGTTGGCAACAAGGAACGTACCCATCATCACCGATTCGCCTTCCAGTGTAGTAGCCACCTCGGTATAATAAACTCGTCCAGTTTTCTTCACATTTTTGCCCACTGAAGAGTTAGTCGTGTTTCCCTTTCCTTGATTTGTGTTCCTGGAAGTCTGTGGAATGTTTGATTTGTTTTGCTTCGGGTAGGGGCAGTCTTTGATGAAATGTCCGGACTTGCCACAGTTGAAGCAGCCACTCCAGGAACTGGGAAGGGTAGGGAAACGAGCACCACGGGCACTCGGCTGATTGGTCTAGGCGGGGGCAGGAGTAGGGCGAATGAACACGGGTTGTCTGAAGG
Source organism: Zea luxurians (assembly GCA_029449295.1). Classification (NCBI taxonomy): domain Eukaryota; kingdom Viridiplantae; phylum Streptophyta; class Magnoliopsida; order Poales; family Poaceae; genus Zea; species Zea luxurians. Next base: position 75,419,834 of record JAOPSE010000015.1, on the reverse strand, counting down.
GATATATGGGTGGGCGAGGAGAAGAACAGTTTGGATTGAAAGGTCGGATTACCAACCTTGTTCTCTTTCAGGTCCCTAAGTTGATCTTTCACCCGCATATCCTTTTGACTTTCCTTGTCCCGCATTTTTGGCTTCAACTGACAGCGTTGTGCTGACAGCCCTGCTATATGTGAGGTCCAGACACGTTGCCATCTTGCGCTGGAGTCTGTCATTTAGTCCCCTCATGAAGCAATTCTTCTTTTTCAAGTCTGTGTCCACTTGATCAATGGCATATTGGGAGAGGTGGTTAAATTTATTGAGATACTGCATCACAGAATCTCCCCCTTGCCTCAGACGTATGAATTCTTCCAACTTCATCTGCAACATGCCTTCCGAAACATAATGTTCCCTAAATGCCAGTTTGAACTCTTCCCAGGTGACTTGATGTCCCGCAGGCTGGATGGCAGAAAAATTTGCCCACCAGGTGCTGGCGAGGCCTCTTAACTTTGAGCGGCCAATAGGGGCTTCTTTGTCTCGGTGCATCGGATTAGCCCAAACTTTTGTTCCATCACTCGCACCCATTCATCAGCTTCCAGGGGTTCCTCCGCCTTGACAAATTAAAGAGCGGTGGATGGGTCTCGGAGAACTCCAGATATGTGGTGTCTCGTGGTCCTTAAGGTGGACCTCTTCCCCTGTGCTGCTGAAATTGATTTCCCGCCATTTCGCGCAGAAAGCGCGTGTTGTCGGCGGTAGCGTTGAACAAGGCATCGATAGCCTCGGCCAGGGTAGGAGGTATAGGTGGTGGATTGGGAGTGTCCTCCCCGCCATGGGATGTACCCGCCCCATCATGCACACGAGTCTGGGATGGCATCTGAGGCAAAAGAAACATTTGGAAATATAACATACCAAACATACACCATCTTTATTACATTGATGAACTGTAATAATTATACATACTCCATTATACAACTCGACTTCCTTACTTATTTTACATAAGTACATTACTTAAACTATACTATTCTAATTTTCTTCATCCTTAACTGCTCCACTGCCCGCTTCAGGAGACCGTTCATCTGCAAGGTTCATGGAAGGAGGGGCCCCAAAAAGGTCCAACTCCCCATCAGTTGTTCTAGATGGTCCAGCTCCCATTGCTGCAACTTCTGGTGGCACGTTCGGGTGCAGCCGATCATACAATACGTGCACTTCTTCATGCAAGGCGTTGCAGTACGCTTGCAGGTTTTCAAGGGATGCGCTAAGTTCTGCTACTTGAGCTAGAGCTTTGGCTTCACAATCCCAAGCGAAAGAGCGCGAGTTTATGGCCCAATCAATGGTCGTATTGCGTTTCGAAATTTCCTGTTGCAGGCGAATAGCTTCTGCTGATAATTCAGCAATGCAGCGGCTATCGCGCGCATGCTCCCTGCATCCATGGCATAGCTCAGACCTGAGTCGCTCCACTCTAGCCTCCAAATCCACGATAGGGTCGTTGCTTCCACTGCTACTTCCTTCAAGCCTAGAGGCCAGCTGGTGCCTGGGTACACCATGTGGTCCGGTTGATTTGTGTTGAGTGGTCTTGGTTCGCACCATATCTCCATAAGAGGGGAAGATTTATTAGTATAGTTTAAACATGATGCATGCATAACCTAATCATTATGAGATCAATCTTTCATCGATCCCCTACTTCCTTACATATACTGCATTCTGTTACCCGACTTTAAAAGATAAGTTACTACCAGAAAGTTGTAAGATAAGAACAGAAGAATGTTTCAAGGTAAGTATTTGAAAATTCTTTTGAAGCACTACGTAATGTCTGAAGAGACAGGCTTCGCTTCGGTACCAGCTGTGGCAAAACCTCCCAAGGTATTAGGCCCACCTACAGATGTCCTTGTCCTAAGGACCTCGAACAACCCTGTAGATGCGCATAATCACTCGACAAGTTCAGTCATCTGTATCATCATCATATCGCCCAAGAGCGCTTCACCCATCATGTAGACATTACACACATAACTGAAGTAAGAATAAGCGAAATGATTACAATAACATAATTTACATTCATATATAAAATATAGAGAGAGTATTTATTACAACACCGGGTGTCTGAGTGCATAACATATTATTACATATTAGAGAGGTAAAACATCCTCCCACCATCAAGTTTACTGATTTGCCTCCTCCTTTGGCACCACCTTCGAGCAGAAACAACAAAACTCGGTTGTTTCATCACTGAAAGGGAAATGTGCCCTTGGGCTATTTCTAGTATATTTTGGTGATTAAGTGCCCAACACATATTGAGTGAGTAATTATATGCCAAATGATGGATGAAGTGCAAATCGACAAGAAGGTATGGTTCTAGACTTAGTACATTGATTTTTGTGTACTAATATATTTGTCTAAGTGCTAGAATCAGGAAAAGAAAAGGATTGGAAAAGAGTTGGCTGTGTACAGCCAACATCTGCTCAGTCTAGGTGCACCGGACTGTCTGGTGGTGCACCGGACAGTGTCCGGTGCGCCAGGCTGGCTCTGGCGAACTAGCCACTCTCGGGAATTCGTCGGCGGCGTACGACTATAATTCACCGGACTGTTTGATGGTGCACCGGACTGTCCGGTGGTGCACCGGACTGTCCGGTGAGCCAACTGCCGCCAGCGCAACGGTCGACCGCGCAATCCGCGCGCGACGCGTGGCCCCAACCAACGGTCGGCTGGGGCACCGGACTGTCCGGTGTGCACCAGACAGTGTCCGGTGCGCCAACGGCTACAATTCTGCAATGGTCGGCTGTGCCATTTTAGGAAGGAGATCTGCACCGGACAATGAACAGTGGATGTCTATCCGGTGCGCCACCAGACAGAAGGCAAGAATTGCCTTTCAAGAATGCCTCCAACGGCTCCTAGCTGCCTTGGGGCTATAAAAGGGACCCCTAGGCGCATGGAGGAGTCAACCAAGCATACTTTGAGCATTCTAAGTCTTCCACACTCCATCTCCGCGCACTTGATTGACTTTCTTAGTGATTTGAGCTATGTTCTAGTGGTGAACTTATTGCGATTCATTTGAGCTCAAGTCTTGGTTGTGTGTGTGCGTATTGCTGCGGATTTGTGTGTATTGCTTTCCTCCCTTACTCTAAGTGCTTTCACTTTGATCTTTGTTGTAAGGGCGAGAGATTCCAAGTTGTGGAAATTCCTCGCAAACGGGAAAGAGTATAAGAAAGAAAACAAACGTGGTATTCAAATGGATCATTGGATCACTTGAAAGGGGTTGAGTGCAACCCTCATCCATTGGGACGCCACAACGTGGAGTAGGCAAGTGTTATACTTGGCCGAACCACGGGATAAATCATCGTGTCTCTTATGCTTGTTTTCTTTGTGACTATTGTGTTTCACAAGAGCTCGGTTCTTAGCCACTTGATTCTATCGTGCTAATACTTAATCAAATTTTGTGGCTATAAGTTTTAAGTTTTTACAGGATCACCTATTCACCCCCCCCTCTAGGTGCTCTCAATCACTTACAACAACATGGGTTCGAAAACCCTTAGTACATAGTGTACTTTCGCAAGTCTTACCCGACAAAGGAAAAGGACTTCTCAAGGATATGTTGGCTTGTCAGATTCAATGTAAAGCTGATCAAGAATCAAAGACTCTGTTTACAGAAATGCTTACTAACAGTGGATCCTTAAAAATCCAGTTTTATTATCAGGTTAAGTCATTACTTGTATCTAGAGTTCTTTCTATCCTAGTTCAGGTACTTAGCCTATGCTAGCTGTCTTTTATCAACCCTTCACTTTACTGGATTGCTACGTGTAGGGCAGTGACCAAGTCTTCATGTCCAAGAAGTAACAACGATCCGAATTGATTAATACCCAGTTGGGGATCTCCAACCACACGACATATGTAGCACTTAACCCTTACATATGTCAACTCGCCACCGGGTTTCTCAAGACCAGAACGGGTTCACGCCAACCGAGAGCACAGATACACCACCGTCCAGCCTCTTGCCACAGAGAGTACACACTACTCTCCATCTCTCCACTCCTATTGCGTGGTGGCCTTTCTGGTATTGGTACAACCGAGGCAAAGCATACCCATGACGAGGCATGTGGCCAGTTAAAAGGTCCTCGATCAGCAAGCCTACATCGACACGGTCCTTAATCGACTCAGACAGAGACACTACACTGAGACTTCATTCTCGTGCAAGTGACCCGCCCGGTCTCGTCTTTATCATTTACAACCCAAAATTTGGTACCTGACAGAGGTACATCTTTTCAGATGTTGAACCCATCATGGCCATGATAGATTCACCATCAAGTCTTTTCTTTGGAAACTTCCCATCCCATTTGAAGCATCATTTTTGTTTAAAACAAAACATTTTGTTTTCTAAAGCAGAGCTAAGCATCAGAAAACTTTTAAGTAAAGCAGGTATCAAGGAATGGTAATCGGTTCCAAGGAAGGGAATGCAACAATTGTTTAGCACGCAACTCCTATCACCTAATGCATCATCTCAAGTGATAAAGAGTTTTAAACAACAAGGGAAGGGGTAAATGCACCGGGGCTTGCCTTGTGTTGTAGGAGGCTCAGGTTTTGTCCCACGGATATCAAATAGAAGTTGTTCTCGACAGGTGGAATTTCAGCTTGCGGGGCAACTTCTTCTTCAACTACCACTTCTTCTTCGTTTTCTATACATAACAATACATATACATGAATGCTCATGTGATGCTATAAATATGAAACTATAATAGAAACACACTAAGTTGTATCTTGAATAAAACTTTCCTTTACGGCACAAACTAGTCACTAGAGTTTCCTAGGTTAGTACTTTATCAGGGTTAGGCACTTATATCCTAGTAAGCTAGTGTCTTAGTTTTGGGACCAAACAATGTCCAAAGCGTGCCAAACTTTACCCAAGGGCTTTAATCATCAGACTAAGCTTACCTAAAAAGTTTTATTATTTTTTGTAGTTACCAAATTAATTCTAAAATTCTAAAAGGCTAGGTTTAGGCATCTTTAAATGCCAAATAAATCTAGGTTTGGACTAAAAATCTTGGAACTATTTTTATTAAATACTAGATGATTTTAGGAGTCTACTAAAATTGGTATCATAGTTTTACAATTTTTCTACTAATTTCTATGGATTTCCAAACTTAATAGAAAAAAGGAAAAGGAAAAACTAATAAACAGTATTGGGCCGAAATCAGCCCAACAGACCTAAGCTTACGCAGAAATCGGGCGCGCCCACGACCGCACGGTTAGTTTTGCGCAAAGGCCCCTGACAGTTCAAACAACTGGAAAAGAGTCCCAGCCCGACTTGTATGTGTCTCTGACACTTTATCTTCTGACCCTCCCAATCTCTTTGTCTTTCAAAATCAGGTCCTCGAGTCCGGCTGGCGGCGCGGATGAACATCCCTCCATGCCACGACGGTGGAGAGCTCGAGCGTCCTTCAAACACCTGCCAGACCTAACCCTGACCTAAATCGAACAGTCTCGGGCACGAATCCAGTTAGTAAACCCCCCTCAGAGGCCTATCCACGACCACGACGGTGAGCCGGGTCCGCGGCGCACGTTGATGCGGCATTCGCCCTGGAAATTCCAAATTAAGGGAACGGAGGGAACCAGTGGGTCACGCAAGTCATGGTGCTCACGAGAACCAGCGTCGGACCAATAGAACTCTGGTTGGTCGACACAGGCGCCGTTTACGGGTTAGCACACGGCGTCGAGCTCGCGTTCCAACCAAGCTATGCCAGTAATGACCAGACGAGCACTTCGGTAAGCTTCACCAACACCTAGGGATACTCAAACACTAAATCAAAGGCGTAGAACCATACCGAGTTTGCCTGGCCACGGGGACGCGGAGATGAACACGCACTGCGGGGTCCGACGGGAGCGATGGACGTCGTGGTGAACTCCGGCGTAAATAGGCAGTCACGCAGGAGCTATACGACCGTAAGGGACAACAAGTTCACCGTGCACTACCAATTTGGGACGAGGAAGTGAGGGCACCGTGAATTTTGGCTTCTACTGACCACACCGGAAGACAGTGAATGCCTCACGGTGGTTCACGGCTCAATTTAAAGGGATGGCGACATGGCTGGCTACCCGCGGTCACTAAGGTACGACGCTAGTGCATGGCGACCACGTAACAAGGAAGCACAGTGTGGTAGAATTTGGGCATGGGCGACACCGCGACAGAAGCACACGAGCATGGCGACACCGCGACAACAAGTTTGAAGACAGTGAGATATTCTTGCCCCTTCCCCGGCCTAATCCGCAAGATGGTGAATCGGCTCAGAGTTATCCCGCCCCGGCCATCTCTATCTCCTCTTCGTTTGGACGTATCCGGATTCCACAGCGACGCGGATCTTTTCTTCAGATATTTCCCAGCGCCTCTGATCTTCCTCGCTTAACTGAACCGACTCTATGTAGCCCCCCTTTTCTCCTGATTCTTGTTAAGGACAGGTTAATCTCCGTTAACAAGACTTGTTCACCATACAAGGGTCTTGTAACTTACTATAGGATTCTAAGACCTAAACTGAATAGGTCCCAAGATATGGCGCTCACAAATCAGCCACATTTTACTGGGACCATTAATGTTTCTGAATTCAGTCTTCAGTATTACCTGAATCGCGCAACTCACTTCTGACAGAGCAACTTCGTGAGACTAATTCTCTGATTTTTATACAACAACCATCTAAGCCGACTGTACCAAAGTTTCTCCCCTATAAAATATCCTTAACTTTGTTACAAAGGTTTCGGTCAAACACCCACTGAATTGAGCACAACATGGTTCCAAAGTTGACCCAATACAACTGCGATTCTGAATTTCAGCGGGGTCCTTGTCTGACAGCTCAAGTTTGAGGGGGTTTATCACTAAATTCCTCAAGGTTTTAGGGCTGGGTCTTTTTGTCAAACTTGCACCCCCATAACAGCCCTACAACCTTGTTATGGTAGCCAACTACAAAATCCTTATGGATCAAAAGTTACAAGAGCCCAAATTTGACTCAATGTCACTTGTTCTTAGGGTTCCAATTTTGAAAGCACTTGTGACCCTTTGCCACTTTCTCCAATTTGCTTCACAACACTTGAAAATATCCAAATAAGAAAAGTATTAGGCTCCCAAAACTTTACCACTTTGATATATACACTTTAGTCCAAAAGTGTATAGAAATTGAAATCACCATATAGGGCATAAATTAGGGTTTCTAGGGTTCCATTTAGGGTTTTGAGGGCTCTAGGCTTTTTGTGCCACTCAAATCCATCAACTTAGTTTCTTATGAACATTTTCAATAACTTTTGAGGTAATACTCAATTTGGCCTCACACATACCCCAAACCCATGGTTAAGTACCCTACTCTAGGGTTAAGAACACTTCAAGTCACCACATCACACTTACTTTGAAGTTTTACCTAGTGAATGCATTCTAGGTGCAACAAACATAATGACATGTTAATGCATATGATGCCATGCTCAAGTTTTAGTTCTAGTAACACCAGGGGTGTTACATATTACTTTTTTGATTTTTTGTGTAATGATGGTAAAATGGTAACTTTATATTAGAAAGATATTGTTTTGTATAGTTGTTGTCGATGATTGAAATACTACGGTTAGATATTGAGTGTAACACTCCTGGTGTTACGATAACTAAAATGCTGACATGTCATCATAAGCACTTGCATTATCTTGTTTGATATACCTAGAATGTTTTCACTAGGTTAAACTTTTTCAAAAGTGTGATGTTGTGTGTTGGGTTTAGAGTTTAGTTTAAGGACTTGGCTCAAGTTAAACAGGAGTAGATCATCTCTCAAGCAAGTGATAAGTTGGTTTGAAGTCTTAGAGTGCTAAAGGCAAGACTTAGAACCGAGAGAAACTATGATTTCGGAGGTATGTTAAGTGGAAGAATTAATTGATGAACTGGATTGACCTTAAAAAAACCTTAAGTGAGATTTGGAAACCTTGCTTGGAATTGTGGATGAACAAAACAACTCCTAAACCAGGGACACTTTGGACATGAGCTTCATATACTAGAGTTGGATTTGAGATTAAGGAGTCACTCATCTTTTAGGAGGATGAATTGAGTTGGTAAATCACTAGATGAGAAGGAACCATATTTGAAACCCTAAATTTGCCCTAAAAGTGGAATTCAAAATCTAGAGACAATTGGGCAAAAGTCAAAGTGCCAAAGTTGTAGAGTTTGGAAAAGGCGAACAACTTTTTTATTTGGAGATTTCCAAGTTGTGTGGAAGAATTTGGAGTAATTTGCAGAAATTCAGTTTTGGGTTCAAATTGGAACTTCTGAAATTAATATAAACTAGCCAACTTTGAACCCTTATAAATTCTGATCTATAAGCATTTTGAAGATGGTTCTTATAACAAAGTCATAGAGCTACATGAGGAGTATAAGTTTGGTTAAGTCATCTAGCTCTAAAACTATTTGGAACCTAGAGAAAAGCTGGCCTAAAGTAGAGCTGTCTAAAAGTGTGGATTTCAGACATAGTGAAATTCAGAGTCTATTTCAGCAATTGGAGCAAACTTTGGGCTATTGTAGTTTGGAATCCAAGAGGTTTTGGTTAATGGTTACTATATCAAACTTGTAGAGGAACTATAAGAGTATAAACTTTATTAAGAAACTTGCCCCTATAAACATTTGGAACCCAGGAAAAAGAGTGGTTCCAAGTGGTGCTGCTGTATTTCTGAATTTTTAGATTGAAAACAGTAACTGAAACCGAGTTTCAGTGTTTTGATAGCAGTTTGGAAGCCTATTTGTGGCTATTCTATAAGGTTTTGGGTTGTGATGTTTGTAGAGTGTAAAGCCCAAAATCTGTATAGAAAAAAAAATAAAATAAATAAATAAGTATACTTATATGTTAGTGTTCTGGCAATTGTTTGACTTTCTTGTCTTTATGCATACTCAGTTAGAGGTATTAAATTATTCAACCAACAAATAAATGAATAAATAAATATGCACCTCATGTCGATGATTTTGTTGTGATACATTTTGTTTGAATAAAGGAATCAAGATTTAATTTGACCTCAAATGATAAATGGAAAATATAAAACAAAAATTGTAATAAAAGCCATTTATTACCTCCATAATTAAATAATAGGGAGAAAAAAAATACATAATAATGAAAAGAGGATTTAGCTTTACATTAGAACTATCCTTGAGAGTTGAAATCAGAAAATTCAAACAGGGATTCAAATTTGAATTGGATATTAGAAATCTGAAATAGGAAAACTAAATGGAAAAGAATAAAGGAAGCCTGCGCTTGGGCCATTTTTCCCTGGCCGACCCATTTTTCTCCACGCCCCAGCCCACTTCTACTGAGTCCCGCGCGGCCCAAACCAGCCTCTTCCCCTTTCTTTTTACTTTTGTTTTGGTCACTGCAACGTGGGCCCACTCGTCAGCCCCTAACTTCAACCACGCGCGCGCCGTGTCTCTGCCATGTGGGGGCCACCGCTCAGATTCGTCCACCTTGTGACAACCCACGCAACAGCCGCGCGGCACCGATGGATTCCGTGCCGCAAACCTCGGAACCGAACTCCGCTAAGCGCGCAACCAACCGACCCTCTCAGCTCGGACTCGCCCCTTGCCCTGAGATCTATATATTGACATCAGAGCCATCGGAAGGAACAGAGCACCATCGAGCAGGGGAGAGAGAACTCGCGCCGCTACCGAGGAGATTCTCCACCGGCGTCGTCGGGTCCTCGGTGACCAGTCTAGGCGCTTCCTCGTGTCCCTAGGAATTCACTCGTGGCCCCGGTGTGCTGAGAAGATCACTGGGAGCCCTTCAATTTCTCACCGTCGTTCGAGCACCGCCGCGGGTCCGCTCTTCTCCGTGGCCAGCTCCCTCCATTGCCCTCCATCTGCGGTACGTGCTCTAATCGAGTTCGCCATCTTTCCCTCTAGGTTTAGCACCGGTCAATTTTGGGTTTGTGGCGTTCGGGCGTCGGATTGCGTGACTCGCCGGTGATGGATCCGCCGCGCGTGGGGGCGGCGCCGTCACGCTCTGGCGTCGGGAGAGAAGATGACGCGATCACCGTCCGATTTAGATTGAGTGGATGAGATTAGATCTGGGGAAGAGAAGGGTTGGACCGTAGATCTTGGCGTTGACGGTTAGGATTAGATGTTGTGTACCGGTTCGGATCAGCTCATCTCAGCCGTTGATCGATGGTCCAGCGGGTGGAGTTCAATCACGGTATTGTAAATCCTGACCGGAGGATCTAGATCCTGCGGCCTTCGCGCCATACCGATTCGACGGAGATTGTTTTAATCCGGTCTGTCCGTTCTTGATCGTGTGATCCACAGTCGAAGATACCCCTTCGGCCTGGCCGTCTTCCAAAAGAGCCCCTCACCTTATGCAAAATCAACCCGCCATCCTGTGCTGAGTTCTATGTGTCTGGGGATTTATTGCACCAAGGCCCCTACCTTCTAGATAAATTGAGGCCGAGTCCAGAAATGGTTAAAAACTGAGAAATAATTATAGAAGTTAGTTTTTAATGCAAAAACAAATCTAGGAACTTGCAAAATTCATAGAAATTACATTTTTAGTCCAAATTGAGCCATTCCACTTTCTAAATTTTTGTAATATTATTGTTTACTCTTTTGTGCCACTGTTTTTGCATGAAAGACTCATTTAAATTTATCTAATACTTAATCTTGTATTAAGCACATTAAACCTTAGGAAATCCATAACTTAAAATGTATAACTCCAAAATTAATGATTCCTGTTCCTATGATCTTATTTTAATATGTATATTATTAATGTGTATTTTGCTCTTATGTTTGGTGTAATGTTAATTTTGCCTATACCATGTTTGTTTGAATTGCTACGACTAGCAGTGAGGTCACGAGTCACCTGAAGATCATCCTGGTACCTGGAATCTCAAGTCCCAGGCAAGTTGTGCCCTTGATCACTTCTTTTTACCCACTCATGTTCTAATTAATCATAATGATCTGCATAGGTTAATTTTGATGGGACCCAATAGGTTACCCTAGTTTGTCTATCTTTATACCTTGTTTACCACTGAACTTTTTGGGTAGTACTTGCTAGTGCTTTATGTGGTTTTGGGTATGAAGGTATATTATTCATGATCACACTTTTATTATATGTTTATTATTACTGTTCATGATAAGATCATTATGTTAATTGGAACATGGAGCGACCACCCGGGAAAACAGTGCTACCACAAGGGAGGAATGGGACCCCTTGGCTGATTAATTAGGAAAGCTAGTGGAAGACTACCTTACCCGAAAGGGGCAAGGGCAGTAGGGGAGTGGTCAGTGTAGGGAGGCCCTCGGGAGGATTTTGCTGCGATGGCGGTCCTGCAAGGGATTCCTGCATTGGAACTTCCTATAAACTGTAGCGGGTTTTCGGAAGCTAGTGGAACTTTGTAAAGGCCTCGTAGTGGATCCCTAGCCATTCACCTCGGTAGTGTCTAAGGGCCTTGCAAACCCTGGTGACATGGGATACACGACTTGTGGGTAAAGATGCGCAACCTCTGCAGAGTGTAAAACTGGTATACTAGCCGTGCTCACGGTCATGAGCAGCTCGGACCCTCACATGATTAAATTATGGAACTAAATTCAATTTGTCATATGCATTGCATCGCAGGTGAAGTTGTTACTTTTGTTCTACTACTTAATTGGGTTTGGTATTTACTTATACTTAGTAACTGCTAATAAAATTTTGACCAACATTAAAAGCAATGCTCAGCTCTAACCATCCTCTTTGGTAAGCCTTACACTTCACGTGAGCTCCCACCTTTGGCGAGTTCATGCACATTATTCCCCACAACTTGTTGAGCGATGAACGTATGTGAGCTCACTCTTGCTGTCTCACACACCCCACAGGTCAAGAACAGGTACCGCAGGATGAAGCGCTTGGAGGATGCTGTGACGAGTTCGCGAGAGGTCTAGGTCGTCGTCTCCCAGTCAACTTTGGGTTGCTGGACCGTTGTCTCCTTATAATGTAATTATTTATTTTGTATAGAACTCCTGTTATATATAAAGATGTGACATTCGATCCTGTGCCACTATACATCATATGTGTGAGACTTGGTCCCAGCATACCTGGTGTTTATGTTCGTGCCCGGGTCTTGGTGCCCCCGAAATCCGGGTGTGACAGAAGTGGTATCAGAGGAATGTTGACTGTAGGACGAAACCTAGATAGAACTGGACAACCAATACTTACTTACCTTTGCTACTCTAATTCTTTCTAAACTTTTCTTGATCAATTCTCAACTATTTCCGCTTACTCTGATTATTCTTATCTTTTCTTTCTAAAAGACAAGTGTGGATTTCACACTTTGAAATCTAGTGCCTAAAGTAACCTTTAGGAATAGGAGACCTACTCTTAGGAACAAAAATAAAACTAATTTTGTAAATATTTATATGCTTGAATGTTTGTTCTTATGATACTTGTCTGATTTGGATCTTTGTTTGAGTGTGATGAGTTGTGGAGTAATGTCCACAATTGCATCTGCATATACACATAGGTATAAAAATATATTTATAAAATAACTAGACAAACTAAATTATCCTTCAATAAAGTATCTAGCCTAACAATACCCATCTTATCTTAAAGATTCTCCCTTATCTTAATAGATCCATCTCATCTTAAAAGATACTCATCCTATCTTGAAAAGATTGTATCTCATCCTAATAGATCTAACTGATCTCAAAAGATTCTATCTTATCTTTATGGATCCATCTTATCCTAATAAGCATACTTATTCACCCTAGTTTAAACAATCATGATCTAATGCAAATTAATTATATCTTATCTAGTCAAACTAGTTATACCGGTCTAATCTAGATCCCATCTAATCTAATATGATCTAATCTAATGTGGTCTACTTAAACATATTAGTGATACTGGTAGAAGTGATTAAACCCTACTAGCCATGTATTAACCTAACCTAGAACCATGATGAATGGTATAACCTTTCTATTCCCACCTAACAACAAACAAACTTGTAACCTACATTTTGTAGTCTATCTCACCCATACATATCCCTCATCTTGACAGATTCTATCTTACCCTTAGATATTCACCTTATACGACTGGTTCCCTCAATCTGAACATAAAACAAAGATTAAGCCCTACTAAAGAATCTTCAGATTATAACCAGCTACTAGCTTATTTATTCCGCTTATTGAATAATTTCCTTTGCAAAACTATTACCATATGCTTCTATCTTTCATGGTCAATACCAGGAAAGGAAAGATTATCACGCAACAGCAAACAGAAATGAATTCTCCAAATCCTCCACCTATTGAAACCGAACAAGTGGTTGCTGCCCAAAGACTGGTAATACAACAATTAACAGACCTGGTGACCGAGATGCAAAATCGGATAAGACAAGAACGCGAGGAAATACGTCAGGTCCGCCAAGAAATAAGGCAAGCGCGGTTGGAGAGACAACAACAACAACAACCTCCACCACCACCACCAGCTCCACCAAGCTACATAAACATATATATAAATTATGATTAATTGTAAGATCTAAATGTTACTTTAGTTAGTAGATGATATGATATTATTTTAGAAGGAATAATAAGGTCTATTAAACCTATGTTTTGTTAAAGGATTATGCATTATGCCGAGATTTCTTTGTTTGTGCATATGTTCCGAGAACAATATGAGCATACATCCCTTTTATTACTAATCTCGAGGACGAGATTATTTTTAAGGGGGGTAGGATTTGTAAAGCCCAAATCTGTATAGAAAAAAAAATAAAATAAATAAATAAGTATACTTATATGTTAGTGTTCTGGCAATTGTTTGACTTTCTTGTCTTTATGCATACTCAGTTAGAGGTATTAAATTATTCAACCAACAAATAAATGAATAAATAAATATGCACCTCATGTCGATGATTTTGTTGTGATACATTTTGTTTGAATAAAGGAATCAAGATTTAATTTGACCTCAAATGATAAATGGAAAATATAAAACAAAAATTGTAATAAAAGCCATTTATTACCTCCATAATTAAATAATAGGGAGAAAAAAATACATAATAATGAAAAGAGGATTTAGCTTTACATTAGAACTATCCTTGAGAGTTGAAATCAGAAAATTCAAACAGGGATTCAAATTTGAATTGGATATTAGAAATCTGAAATAGGAAAACTAAATGGAAAAGAATAAAGGAAGCCTGCGCTTGGGCCATTTTTCCCTGGCCGGCCCATTTTTCTCCACGCCCCAGCCCACTTCTACTGAGTCCCGCGCGGCCCAAACCAGCCTCTTCCCCTTTCTTTTTACTTTTGTTTTGGTCACTGCAACGTGGGCCCACTCGTCAGCCCCTAACTTCAAGCACGCGCGCGCCGTGTCTCTGCCATGTGGGGGCCACCGCTCAGATTCGTCCACCTTGTGACAACCCACGCAACAGCCGCGCGACACCGATGGATTCCGTGCCGCAAACCTCGGAACCGAACTCCGCTAAGTGCGCAACCAACCGACCCTCTCAGCTCGGACTTGCCCCTTGCCCTGAGATCTATATATTGACATCAGAGCCATCGGAAGGAACAGAGCACCATCGAGCAGGGGAGAGAGAACTCGCGCCGCTACCGAGGAGATTCTCCACCGGCGTCGTCGGGTCCTCGGTGACCAGTCTAGGCGCTTCCTCGTGTCCCTAGGAATTCACTCGTGGCCCCGGTGTGCTGAGAAGATCACTGGGAGCCCTTCAATTTCTCACCGTCGTTCGAGCACCGCCGCGGGTCCGTTCTTCTCCGTGGCCAGCTCCCTCCATTGCCCTCCATCTGCGGTACGTGCTCTAATCGAGTTCGCCATCTTTCCCTCTAGGTTTAGCACCGGTCAATTTTGGGTTTGTGGCGTTCGGGCGTCGGATTGCGTGACTCGCCGGTGATGGATCCGCCGCGCGTGGGGGCGGCGCCGTCACGCTCTGGCGTCGGGAGAGAAGATGACGCGATCACCGTCCGATTTAGATTGAGTGGATGAGATTAGATCTGGGGAAGAGAAGGGTTGGACCGTAGATCTTGGCGTTGACGGTTAGGATTAGATGTTGTGTACCGGTTCGGATCAGCTCATCTCAGCCGTTGATCGATGGTCCAGCGGGTGGAGTTCAATCACGGTATTGTAAATCCTGACCGGAGGATCTAGATCCTGCGGCCTTCGCGCCATACCGATTCGACGGAGATTGTTTTAATCCGGTCCGTCCGTTCTTGATCGTGTGATCCACAGTCGAAGATACCCCTTCGGCCTGGCCGTCTTCCAAAAGAGCCCCTCACCTTATGCAAAATCAACCCGCCATCCTGTGCTGAGTTCTATGTGTCTGGGGATTTATTGCACCAAGGCCCCTGCCTTCTAGATAAATTGAGGCCGAGTCCAGAAATGGTTAAAAACTGAGAAATAATTATAGAAGTTAGTTTTTAATGCAAAAACAAATCTAGGAACTTGCAAAATTCATAGAAATTACATTTTTAGTCCAAATTGAGCCATTCCACTTTCTAAATTTTTGTAATATTATTGTTTACTCTTTTGTGCCACTGTTTTTGCATGAAAGACTCATTTAAATTTATCTAATACTTAATCTTGTATTAAGCACATTAAACCTTAGGAAATCCATAACTTAAAATGTATAACTCCAAAATTAATGATTCCTGTTCCTATGATCTTATTTTAATATGTATATTATTAATGTGTATTTTGCTCTTATGTTTGGTGTAATGTTAATTTTGCCTATACCATGTTTGTTTGAATTGCTACGACTAGCAGTGAGGTCACGAGTCACCTGAAGATCATCCTGGTACCTGGAATCTCAAGTCCCAGGCAAGTTGTGCCCTTGATCACTTCTTTTTACCCACTCATGTTCTAATTAATCATAATGATCTGCATAGGTTAATTTTGATGGGACCCAATAGGTTACCCTAGTTTGTCTATCTTTATACCTTGTTTACCACTGAACTTTTTGGGTAGTACTTGCTAGTGCTTTATGTGGTTTTGGGTATGAAGGTATATTATTCATGATCACACTTTTATTATATGTTTATTATTACTGTTCATGATAAGATCATTATGTTAATTGGAACATGGAGCGACCACCCGGGAAAACAGTGCTACCACAAGGGAGGAATGGGACCCCTTGGCTGATTAATTAGGAAAGCTAGTGGAAGACTACCTTACCCGAAAGGGGCAAGGGCAGTAGGGGAGTGGTCAGTGTAGGGAGGCCCTCGGGAGGATTTTGCTGCGATGGCGGTCCTGCAAGGGATTCCTGCATTGGAACTTCCTATAAACTGTAGCGGGTTTTCGGAAGCTAGTGGAACTTTGTAAAGGCCTCGTAGTGGATCCCTAGCCATTCACCTCGGTAGTGTCTAAGGGCCTTGCAAACCCTGGCGACATGGGATACACGACTTGTGGGTAAAGATGTGCAACCTCTGCAGAGTGTAAAACTGGTATACTAGCCGTGCTCACGGTCATGAGCAGCTCGGACCCTCACATGATTAAATTATGGAACTAAATTCAATTTGTCATATGCATTGCATCGCAGGTGAAGTTGTTACTTTTGTTCTACTACTTAATTGGGTTTGGTATTTACTTATACTTAGTAACTGCTAATAAAATTTTGACCAACATTAAAAGCAATGCTCAGCTCTAACCATCCTCTTTGGTAAGCCTTACACTTCACGTGAGCTCCCACCTTTGGCGAGTTCATGCACATTATTCCCCACAACTTGTTGAGCGATGAACGTATGTGAGCTCACTCTTGCTGTCTCACACACCCCACAGGTCAAGAACAGGTACCGCAGGATGAAGCGCTTGGAGGATGCTGTGACGAGTTCGCGAGAGGTCTAGGTCGTCGTCTCCCAGTCAACTTTGGGTTGCTGGACCGTTGTCTCCTTATAATGTAATTATTTATTTTGTATAGAACTCCTGTTATATATAAAGATGTGACATTCGATCCTGTGCCACTATACATCATATGTGTGAGACTTGGTCCCAGCATACCTGGTGTTTATGTTCGTGCCCGGGTCTTGGTGCCCCCGAAATCCGGGTGTGACATAGAGGAAAGGAATACTATATGATTTTGAATAACTTTCTTTAAGGGTGAGGGACATGATCCTATACAAAAGTTGGAGTAACAGCTGCTCAAATTTGGACTGTCAGCTAGGTGGCTGAATTCTGAATTTCCAGATTTGGAATAGTATATAAGTCTGAATTTCAGTGATTGTGACTTACTTTGGAGCTTCCTGGTGCATAATCCATAAGGTTTTGAACTATGGTTTTTATAGAGGAATTGAAGAGCATAAGTTGGGTTAGTAATTTCTAGCAAATTGAAAGGCCTTATATAGGAGAACAAATTCCCTTGAGTGATGTTGGTTTGGTGCTATATGAATTTGGGAGTAAAATACCCTCAAACTATCTCTGTCAGACTTTGTAGGGGCTGTTTTAGTTAAACTGAAACTGTGTTTCAGTGAGGTTTGCCCAACTTTAGAGCACCATAACTCTTGAATTAGGGGCATCTGGCCTTAGACTATTGCAACAAACTTGTAGAGCTGTGTTAGGTGAGCAAATTTTGTGAACCAAAATCAGCCTGTTGTCACCAGGAATTGGGAGAAAGTGTTGCTCCAAGTCAGGCTGTCAGTCTAGGAAATTCTGAACTCGATTCAGTCTCTAAAGTTGTGTTCTAGTATTTTTTGGTAGTATTGGAGCTGTTTGGTGTCTGATCCAAGGGGTTTAAGGCTGAAGTCTTTATGAAGAATTGGTAGAGGGTTGTTTAATCGACCAGTTTTAGTAAGTGTGCTCCCCATGTTACTATGGGAAATCGTGGGATTGAAGGAGGTGAACAGGGAGAGATCAGAGTTCAACAGGTACTGGGAGTTGCTACAAAAATCTGAAGAAAGATCTTCATATCCCTGATGTCCTCCACTTATGTGCACAAACTGAGAAGACTTGGGGTGGGCAGTATGGGGCTCGAGGTTCAGTCCCCCTCTGCAGAAAAATATCATTTTTGCACCTGTTTGAGCCTACCACAGTAGAGTTTTTGTCTGTCTTTACTTCTGTCTGTATTCAGTGGATTGGTTGGATATTTGTGGACAGTGAGCCCTTATCTGCTCCACTCTCTATTTGAATAACTGGACAAAGTAGATATTTGAGCTAAGTCGTGGCTGGTGTGGATGTTGAGCATGAAAGCCACGTATGTTAGTCCCTGTTGTGCTGTCACCTTGGAACTCTTCACCACTAGGCTAGCTGAACCTGAAGACGTCTGCCTTCCTGCCCTTTATTTAAGTGCTGGTTCGGTGAAGATTTCCCTATGCCCTGGTGTTCTAGCCAAAGCTTGCAGTGGTGTGAGGGATTCATGTGTATTGCAAGCCAAAGGTCATCTCCCACTGCCACCAAGTTGGCACTGTCCAGAGCTGTGTGCGCTGTCTTCCTGTGTTTGTGATGACCACAGCCACCAAGTTCACCCCACCATAGCCAGAACATTCTAGGGAGTTGCTGGCCTGTATAAAGCTTGTTCCGTAATCATCTCAGGTCAGTGAAGCTCACACCAATTACTACTTGAACTCTACCACTATTGGTTGCCTAGAACTAGGTGTGAAATTTGGTCTAAAATAGGGTTGTCAGATTTCAGACTTGGTGCAAATTCAGAGTCTGAATTTGTATGTTTTGCGTGCAGCTTTGGAGCTCTTTGCTGCTCTATCCATAGAGTTATAGCTTATGGCCACTATAACAAAGTTATAGATCTATTATAGGAGTACAAGTTTGATTTAGTGATCTGACCTAAAATCTCTTTGTCGGACCTAGTAATGTGTTGTTTCAGATTGGGAAAATGGATTTTCCGTGTGTTTGCTCAACTTTAATGCACCCTAACGCTTGGTATGTATGGTTATAAGCTAAAGACCTTGTAGAAGAGATTTGTAGTTGTGTTGGGTGAACAAGATTCTTATAGAGAAATAAGTTTGGAGCTGTATAAAATCTAGAGTAAAATGTGCCTAAATTTCTTCTGTCAGTCTGTGTGAGATGTCTGTTTCAGAAAACTGAAAACAAGTTTAGTGGAAGGTGGCTGAATTTTGGACACCTTAACTTGTAGTACATGCAGTTTGGGTCTTAGATTCTTGTAACAAACTTGAAAAGCTTTAGTTAGTGAACAAGTTTGGTATGGTCTGTCCCTAGCAGAAACAAGGAAAAAGTGGGGCTGAACAGGGACATATACAGTTGGGTATTAGAGTTGGATTCAGTGTCTGGTTGATTGACTGAAGAAGATCACTCTCTCCCTGTGTTTTGCGTGTGTATGTGGGTGTAGTGCAGCTGTGGTGGCTGATTTAGTAAACTAGTGTCTATGGAGTAACTGAAGAATACCACCTCATCCTTGTTGGCTGCCCTATTATGATTGAGTGTGATATTAGAGTATTTAGCTCTCTTAAGGTTTTGTTAGTTTTTGTGTGCACCATTAGAGAGGTGTAAGTCTTGCGATGCTTCTTAGTATTTTCTTTTCAAGTTGCATAAGCATAAACATCCATGATCATGTCATTTCATATAGAACTCCTACCAGAAGGAGTGAAGATTCAAGCTGAAGTGGTGACTAAAGAGGAATCTACACTAGTGGCTGCTGATCAAGTGGAGGAGCCATCTAACTGGGGTTTAATAGAGGGATCAAGTACCTCTTCGCTGCAATAAGGCAAGCCCCGGTGCATGCAACCCCTTCCTTGTGTTTTTAAATGATTTTTACACACTTTAAGTCTAGTGAAATGTGCATTAAGTTTATAGGAATTGTTTGAAAACTATTTGATGCATCGACTACCTTGATATCCATTCCTGTTATAGATACTTCTGGTGAAGTATGAAATATTGTTTACAAAAATGCTTAGCCCCGCTTAGATCTTGTGGATAGAGGTTGTCCTTTGCAATAATGCCTAGCTCAGGGGTTATCCTGAGAAAGATGGCTTCTACCTTCAAGAATATTTTCATTGGGAGCATGGTGGAATCTTACTACAAAGTTCCCTATAATGCTCTTTTCATCCTTAGGAACAAAAATCAATCCTAAGGGTGGAAGTACTTAACTCGAGACTTTGGTTAGGAACAGGTGATGCTCCACCTAGGTTAATTAAGGATTGGATGCGTATGTAGGCCTGTATGATCAAGGACTATCTTAACTAGCCACATGCCCTGGATATGGGACAGGGTAAGCTTGAAACCGGCTATTCCATACATGAAAAGACAATCGCGCACTGGGAGTGGAGAGATGGCGAGAGTGGCACGTACCCTCCTGGCAAAGGACCGCCTAAAAGGGGTGGTGTGCCGTCGGGTGGCGCGGACCTGTTCATGCAGTGGATGATCCGTTTGAATGATAGACATATGCAAGAGTTACGAGAAACATATGTCGTGTGGTTAGAGATCCTCAGCTGAGTAAATCGATTCGGATCGCCGTTATATCCCTGGAGAGTAGAGACTTGATCTCCGACCTACAACCTAAGTCAGGATGCAAACATTATGAATAAAAATGATGTTGTATTGATGTGATGGTGAAATTAGACTAGATGCAACCAGAGTCTCTTAATATTTAATCTGGCGTTAAAATATTGAAAGTAAGGACTCACTTTAGTAAGCTATTTCTGCAAAAGTATCTAAGTTGATTCTTGCTAAAGCCTTTTCCTTGATTCCTATTTAACCAGCATATCTGTCGGGGACCATAATTAGGGGTACCCTCAAGGCTCCTAAATCTCAGCTGGTAACCCCCATCAGCACAAAGCTGCAAAGGCCTGATGGGTGCGATTAAGTCAAGGATCGGTCCATTCGAAGGACGCAATCACGCCTCGCCCGAGCCTAGCCTCGGGCAAGGGCAGCCGACCCCGGAGAACCTACGTCTCGCCCGAGGACCCCCTCCAGCAACAGACACACCTTCGGCTCGCCCGAGGCCCAGTCTTCACCAAGAAGCAACCTTGGCCAAATCGCCACACCAACCGACCAAATCGCAGGGGCATTTAATGCAAAGGTGGCCTGACACCTTTATCATGACACAAGCCCTCCAGTCGACAGAGCCGAAGTGACCGCCGTCACTTCGCCGCTCCACTGACCAGTCTGACAGGAAGACAGCGCCGCCTGCGCCGCTCCGACTGCTGAGCCACTCGACAAAGCGAGGCTGACAGCAGCCAAGTCCGGCCTTAGGCATCATAGGAAACTCCGCCTCGCCCGACCCAGGGCTCGGACTCGGGCTCAGCCCCGGAAGACGGCGAACTCCGCTCCGCCCGACCCCAGGGCTCGGACTCGGGCTCAGCCCCGGAAGACGACGAACTCCGCTCCGCCCGACCCCAGGGCTCGGACTCGGGCTCAGCCCCGGAAGACGACGAACTCTGCCTCGCCCGACCCCACGGCTCGGACTCAACCCTGGCCTAAGCCGACGGTCTCCGCCTCGTCCGACCCGGGGACTCGGACTCGACCTCGACCTCGGAAGACAGACTCGACCTCGACCTCGGAGGAGCCTCCACCTCGCCCAGCCTAGGGCACGGACCGACCACGTCAACAGGAAGCGCCATCATTACCCTACCTCGAGCTGACTCAGGCTACGGGGAACAAGACCGGCGTCCCATCTGGCTCGCTCTACTATACAAGTAATGACGGCACCCCGCATGCCCTGTGACGACGGCGGCTCTCAGCCCCCTTACGGAAGCAAGAGGACGTCAGCAAGGACTTGACAGCCCCGACAGTTGTCCTTCCGCCAGGCTCCAGCGCTCCTCCGATGGCCACGACACCACGCGAACTGGGTGCCAAGACCTCTCCGGCTGCCACGATGGCATGTACTTAGGGCGCTAGCTCTCCCCCGCTAGACACGGTAGCACACTGCTACACCCCCATTGTACACCTGGATCCTCTCCTTACGCCTATAAAAGGGAGGTCCAGGGCCCTCTTAGAGAGGGTTGGCCGCGCGGGGAAGGACGGGACGGCGCTCGCACAAGGCCGCTCGCTCCCTCCCGCGTGGACGCTTGTAACCCCCTACTGCAAGCGCACCCGACCTGGGCGCGGGGCTAACACGAAGGCCGCGGGTTCCACTCTCCTACGCCTGTCTCCCTCCGGCTGCTCTCTCCCCCCTTCGCGTTCCGCCTCGCGCCGACCCATCTGGGCTGGGGCACGCGACGATGATTTACTCGTCGGTCCAGGGACCCCCCGGGTTCCGAAACACCGACAGTTGGCGCGCCAGGTAGGGGCCTGCTGCGTGTTGACGAACAGCTTCCCGTCAAGCTCCAGATGGGCAGTCTCTGGCAACGCCTCCAACCCGGGACGGTGCTCCGTTTCGGAAGTCTTGAGTTCATGTCCCTCGACGGCAGCTACGACATGATACTCCTTCCCCCGCCGCGTGACAGCGACAATGGCGGTCGACAACCCGCTCGCCGGCGAGGAAATCAACGACGCCTTCCCCACGTGGTGGAAGGACAACATTCGGGCTTGTCCCGTCCCCTCCCCTGCCGACGGAGGAGGAGGCGGGGCAACCAAGGCCAAGCAGGAGGCGGCACCTCGTTGGCTGTCGAGTGAGTCGACGGCGTCGGCGCCCCAACGGAGGGCGCGTCGGACATCGGCCTCGCGTCTGAGACGAAGACGAGCGCCATCTCCCCGCAACACATCAACCTCGAGCAAACAGACGATGCCAGCACGCTCGCGAAGGACTTGCTGGGCGTCACCCTCGTACCTGAGACGACGGTGCAGTCAGTCCCTGACGTGACTTCGTCACCGCCTGTCGACCAAAAGGTACCGACCGATTCCCATCTCGCGTCTTTTGGATTCGGCCTCAACCCGCCAAGCAACTCCGCTTCGGTGGACACTCTCATAGAGGCGAGTCCAAACCCTCCGGGGTATCATGTGCGGTCACCCTGGGACCGGCTGACAGCCGTCTCGACCTACGGGCCCTCGGGGTCCGAGGAAGATGGCGAGCCCGACCTCTGTTGGGATTTCTCCGGACTTGGTAACCCCAGTGCCATGCGGGACTTCATGACCGCATGCGACTACTGCCTTTCCGACTATTCCGACGGTAGCCGCAGCCTCGACGACGAGGGCTGCGGCCCAAGTCGCGAATGTTTCCACGTCGATCTAGGGGGTCCCGGTGAAGGCAGCCATCTTGGTATGCCGGAGAACGGTGATCCCCCTAGGCCCGTGCCTCGCGTTGACATCCTTCGGGAGCTAGCTGTGGTCCCCGTCCCGGCGGGGGTTCCTGACCCACAGCTCGCGCAACTCCGCGAGAGGTAGGCCAGGCTCGACAAGGGAACAGGAACGCTTGTGCCGATCCGCCAGGGCATCGGGCAGGAATGGGCGGGCCAACCTTCGGCCGGAGAAGCGCGTCATCTCCCCCAGGGCATCTAGCACCGCATCGCCGACGACGTCAGGGTAAGGCCGCCACCGGTTTCCAGTGGAGTCGGCCAGAACCTGGCTGCAGCGGCAATACTTCTCCGCGCGATGCCGGAGCCATCAACCACCGAGGGGCGGCGTATCCAGGGAGAGCTCAAGAATCTCCTGGAGGACGCCGCGGTCCGACGGGCCGAAAGCTCCACCTCCCGAAGGCAGGGGTGCCCCTCGGAACATCACACCGCGACTTCCCGATTCGTGTGGGAAGCCTCGATCCACACTGGGCGCACGCGCAACACAGCGCCTGCGGCCCCAGGTCGTCTCGGCAACGAGCACCATCACCACAGCCGTCGGGCCCACCTCGACGAGAGGGTACGCCGAGGCTACCACCCCAGGCGTGGGGGACGCTACGACAGCGGGGAGGATCAGAGTCCTTCGCCCGAACCACCCGGTCCGCAGGCTTTCAGCCGCGCCATACGACGAGCGCCGTTCCCGACCCGGTTCCGAACCCCGACTACTATCACAAAGTACTCGGGGGAGACGAGACCGGAACTGTGGCTTGCGGACTATCGGCTGGCCTGCCAACTAGGTGGAACGGACGATGATAATCTCATCATCCGCAACCTCCCCCTGTTCGTCTCCGACACCACTCGAGCCTGGCTAGAGCACCTGCCCCCGGGGTAGATCTCCAACTAGGACAACCTGGTCCAAGCCTTCGCCGACAATTTCCAAGGCACGTACGTGCGCCCTAAAAACTCCTGGGATCTTCGAAGCTGCCGCCAGCAGCCGGGAGAGTCTCTCCGGGACTACATCCGGTGATTCTCAAAGCAGCACACCGAGCTGCCCAACGTCACCGATTCGGATGTCATCGGCGCGTTCCTCGCCGGCACCACCTGCCGCGACCTGGTGAGCAAGCTGGGTCACAAGACCCCCACCAGGGCGAGCGAGCTGATGGACATCGCCACCAAGTTCACCTCTGGCCAGGAGGCGGTTGAGGCCATCTTCCGGAAGGACAAGCAGCCCCAGGGCCACCCACCGGAAGATGTTCCCGAGGCGTCAACTCAGCGCGGCACCAAGAAGAAGGGCAAGAAGAAGTCGCAAGCGAAACGCGACGCCGCCGACGCGGACCTTGTCACCGCCGCCGAGTACAGAACCCTCGGAAACCTCCTGGAGGAGCCAACCTCTTCGACAAGATGCTCAAGGAGCCATGTCCCTATCATCAGGGGCCCATCAAGCACACCCTTGAGGAGTGTGCCATGCTTCGACGACACTTCCACAAGGCCGGGCCACCCGCGGAGGGTGGCAAGGCTTTCGACGACGCAAAGAAGGAAGATCACAAGGCAGGAGAGTTCCCCGAGGTCCGCTACTGCTTCATGATCTACGGCGGGCAAGTGGCGAACGCCTCGGCTCGGCACCATAAGCAAGAGCGTCGGGAGGTCTGCTCGGTAAAGGTGGCGGCGCCAGTCTACCTAGACTGGTCTGACAAGCCCATCACCTTCGACCAGGCCGACCATCCCGACCATGTGCCGAGCCCAGGGAAATACCCGCTCGTTGTCGACCCCATCATCGGCAACGTCAGGCTCACCAAGGTCCTCATGGACGGAGGCAGCAGCCTCAACATCATCTACGCCGAGACCCTCGGGCTCCTGCGGATCGATCTGTCCTCGGTCCGGACGGGCGCTGCGCCTTTCCACGAGATCATCCCCGGGAAGCGCGTCCAGCCCCTCGGACAACTCGATCTACCCGTCTGCTTCGGGACGCCCTCCAACTTTCGAAGGGAGACCCTCACGTTCGAAGTGGTCGGGTTTCGAGGAACCTACCACGCAGTGTTGGGGAGGCCGTGCTATGCCAAGTTCATGGTCGTCCCCAACTACACCTACCTCAAGCTCAAGATGCCGGGCCCCAACGGGGTCATCACCGTCGGGCCCACGTACCGACACGCGTACGAATGCGACGTGGAGTGCGTGGAGTACGCCGAGGCCCTCGCCGAGTCCGAGGCCCTCATCGCCGACCTGGAGAGCCTCTCTAGGGAGGCGCCCGACGTGAAGCGCCACGCCGGCAACTTCGAGCCAGCGGAGACGGTCAAGTCCGTCCCTCTCGACCCCTGCAACGATGCCTCCAAGCAGATCCGGATCGGCTCCGAGCTCGACCCCAAATCGGAAGCAGTGCCCATCGACTTTCTCCGTGCAAACGCCGACGTTTTCGCATGGAGTCCCTCGGACATGCTCGGCATACCGAGGGAAGTCGCCGAGCACTCGCTGGATATCCGAGCTGGAGCCCGACCCGTGAAGCAGCCTCTGTGCCGATTCGACGAAGAAAAGCGCAGAGCCATAGGCGAGGAGATCCACAAGCTAATGGCGGCAGGGTTCATCAAAGAGGTATTCCATCTCGAATGGCTTGCCAACCCTGTGCTTGTGAGAAAGAAAGGGGGAATGGTGGATGTGTGTAGACTACACTGGTCTAAACAAAGCATGTTCGAAAGTTCCCTACCCTCTGCCTTGCATCGATCAAATCGTGGATTCCACTGCTGGGTGCGAAACCCTATCTTTCCTCGATGCCTACTCAGGGTATCACTAGATCAGGATGAAAGAGTCCAACCAGCTCGTGACTTCTTTCATCACACCCTTCGGCATGTACTGCTATGTTACCATGCCGTTTGGTTTGAGGAATGCGGGTGCAACGTACCAGCGATGCATGAACCATGTGTTCGACGAACACATCGGCCGAACGGTCGAGGCCTACGTCGATGACATCGTAGTCAAGACGAGGAAAGCCTCCGACCTCCTTTTCGACCTTGAAGTGACATTCCGATGTCTCAAGGCGAAAGGAGTGAAGCTCAATCCCGAAAAGTGTGTCTTTGGGGTCCCCCGAGGCATGCTCTTGGGGTTCATCGTCTCCGAGCGGGGCATCGAGGCCAACCCGGAGAAGATCGCTGCCATCACCGGCATGGGGCCCATCAAGGACTTGAAAGGCGTACAGAGGGTCATGGGATGCCTCGCGGCTCTGAGCCGTTTCATCTCGCGCCTCGGTGAAAGAGGCCTACCTCTGTACCACCTCTTAAGGAAGGTCGAGTGCTTCGCTTGGACCCCTGAGGCCGAGGAAGCCCTCGGGAACCTGAAGGCGCTCCTCACGAACGCGCCCATTTTGGTGCCCCCCGCTGCCGAAGAAGCTCTCTTGATCTACGTCGCCGCGACCACTCAGGTGGTTAGCGCCGCGATTGTGGTTGAGAGACGAGAAGAGGGGCATGCATTGCCCGCCCAGAGGCCAGCCTACTTCATCAATGAGGTACTGTCCGAGACCAAGATCCGCTACCCACAAATTCAGAAGCTGCTGTACGCGGTGATCCTAACGCGACGGAAGTTGCGACACTACTTCGAGTCTCATCCGGTGACTGTGGTGTCATCCTTCCCCCTGGGGGAGATCATCCAGTCCCGAGAGGCCTCGGGTAGAATTGCGAAGTGGGCGGTGGAGATCATGGGCGAGACGATCTCATTCGCCCCTCGGAAGGCCATCAAGTCCCAGGTCTTGGCGGACTTCGTGGCTGAATGGGTCGACGCCCAGCTCCCAACAGCTCCGATCCAACTGGAGCTCTAGACCATGTTTTTCGACGGGTCGCTGATGAAGACGGGGGCCGACGCGGGCCTGCTCTTCATCTCGCCCCTCGGGAAGCACCTACGCTACGTGCTACGCCTCCACTTCCCGGCGTCCAACAACGTGGCTGAGTATGAGGCTCTGGTGAACGGGTTGCGAATCGCCATCGAGCTAGGGGTCCAACGCCTCGACGCTCGCGGTGACTCGCAGCTCGTCATCGACCAAGTCATGAAGAACTCCCACTGCCGCGACCCGAAGATGGAAGCCTACTGCGATGAGGTTCGGCGCCTGGAAGACAAGTTCTACGGGCTCGAGCTCAACCACATCGCCCGACGCTACAACGAGACTGCGGACTAGCCTCGGGGCGAACAACGGTTCCCCCGAACGTATTCTCCCGAGACCTGCATCAACCCTCCGTCAAGACCGATGACACGCCCGAGCCCGAGAAGGCCTCGGCCCAGCCCGAGGCACCCTCGGCTCAGTCCGAGGTACCCTCGGCACGGTCCGAGGTACCCTCGGCTTGGCCCGAGGTACCCTTGGCCCCCGAGGGTGAGGCACTGCGCGTCGAGGGGGAGCAGAGCGAGGTCACGCCTAATCAAAACTGGCAGACCCCGTACCTGCAATATCTCCACCAAGGAGAGCTACCCCTCGACCAAGCCAAAGCTCGGCGAGTGGCGCGACGCGCCAAGTCTTTCGTCTTGCTGGGAGATGGGAAGGAGCTCTACCACCACAGCCCCTCGGGCATCCTCCAGCGATGCATTCCAATCGCCGAAGGTCAGGAGCTCTTACAAGAGATACACTCGGGGGCTTGCGGCCATCACGCAACACCTCGAACCCTTGTTGGAAACGCCTTCCGACAAGGTTTCTACTGGCCGACGCCACTAGAATTGTCCGCACCTGCGAAGGGTGTCAGTTCTACGCAAGGCAGACCCACCTGCCCGCTCAGGCTCTGCAGACCATACCCATCACCTGGTCGTTTGCTGTGTGGGGTCTGGACCTCGTCGGCCCCTTGCAGAAGGCACCCGGGGGCTACACGCACCTGCTGGTCGCCATCGACAAATTCTCCAAGTGGATCGAGGTCCGACCCCTAAACAGCATCAGGTCCGAACAGGTGGTGGCGTTCTTCACCAACATCATCCATCGCTTTGGGGTCCCAAACTCCATCATCACCGACAACGACACCCAGTTCACCGGCAGAAAGTTCCTGGACTTCTGCGAGGATCACCACATCCGGGTGGACTGAGCCGCCGTGGCTCACCCCATGACGAATGGGTAGGTAGAACATGCCAACGGCATGATTCTGCAAGGACTCAAGCCGCGGATCTACAACGACCTCAACAAGTTCGGCAAGCGGTGGATGAAGGAACTCCCCTCGGTGGTCTGGAGTCTGAGGACAACGCCGAGCCGAGCCACGGGCTTCACACCATTCTTTCTAGTCTATGGAGCCGAGGCCATCTTGCCCACAGACTTAGAACACGGTTCCCCAAGGACGAAGGCCTACGCCGACCAAAGCAATCGAGCTAATCGAGAAGACTCACTGGACCAGCTGGAAGAGGCTCGGGATATGGCCTTACTACACTCGGCACGGTACCAGCAGTCCCTGCGACGCTACCACACTCGAGGGGTTCGACCCCGAGACCTCCAGGTGGGCGACCTGGTGCTTCGGCTGCGACAAGACGCCTGAGGGTGGCATAAGCTCACGCCTCCCTGGGAGGGGCCGTTCGTCATCGCCAAAATTCTGAAGCCCGGAACATACAAGCTGGCCAACAGCCAAGGCGAGGTCTACAGCAACGCTTGGAACATCCAACAGCTACGTCGCTTCTACCCTTAAGATGCTTTCAAGTTGTTCGTATACCTCGTTCACACACAAAGTCTGGTCGTCAAGGAAGGGTCAGCCTTGCCTCGGCAAAGCCTGACCCTCCCTCGGGGGCTAGAAGGGGGCAACCCCCTCTGCGTCGAAATTTTCCTTAAAAAAAGAAAAATCTTTTCTGCCAGAATGCCTTTCGTGCTTTTCGACTACTTCGAAAGTGGATCCTGAAAACGATAGAGTACACGTAAGTAGCCAAGGCTGACCGAGCCGAGGGACTCCCACGCCTCCAGGATACGGATACCTCACTCATCACCTTCTGCGATAAGTAACTCGCGCTCGGATAAGTGATTCCGCGGACCGAACAAGTCTTCACGCTCGAAAGCTCCTCTGCCGAAATGATTTTTCGGGCCTTCTCGACTGCGTCGGTGACAGAACCCTATGGACGAGTAAGAGTGCGCGTAAACGGCAAGGTCGACCGAGCCGAGGGATTCCTACGCCTCTGGGACACGGATACCTCACTCATCACCTTCCGTGAAAAGCAACTCTTGCCCGCACAAACAATTCTGTTACCAACAAATAAGTCCAGATACTCGAAACAAGAGGAAAAGAAACGCAGCTTTACAACACGACGACAGTGTGTTTGGGCCTCGGCGGCCGCAGAAAACATACACACGCTACAAGACAACCCGATCCTGCAGGCTCAGACGTCGACAGTTGGAGGGGGCAGCAGCACCCTCGGCGTCAACTACACCTTCGGCGGGGTCTGACCTAGCCTCGGATGGCGACGCGGTCGGAGGATCCCCACTCTAAAGGACGACATCAGCACCACACCCAGGCCATCGCCGCCAGGGTCTTCTCCAGGAATCCGTCTCGAGCAGACGGCTCGGCCGGCCACCCCGAGGCCTCGCCCAGCTGTCCCCCGAAGACATCAGCCCGGCTTGAGGCCTCGGCAGCTCAACTCTGGAGTGGGTTCCACCAGCGGACAACCCGGCTAGGCTCCGGTCGACCACATCTTCTTTTTCGAAGCCAACTCTGCCTCTGCCCGTGCTGACACCGCTACCTCCGGCTTCGGCTCATCGAAGGGCGGCCGAGGGGTTCCTTTAACTAAGCAAGAGAAGCCTCGGACAGCAAGGCCGACCGAGCCAAGGGACTCCTACGCCTCCGGGATACAGATACCTCACTCGTCACCTTCGCACGAGGCGACTCACGCTTAGTGAAGCGGTTCAGATAACCAATAGGTGAGTCTTAGTGCTCGAAATGAAGAAAAAACACGGCTCCGCACTACATACATGTTCAGGCCTCGACAGCCACAATGAACAAAACACCGACATTCAAGGTGCCAATACAAATGGAACTCCGGTTCCGTCCCCACGGCAGCAGCGATGGCCTCAGAGCGGAAGCCGCTGCAACCTTGCCCTCGCCCGCGCAAACGCTCGAGGGGCGAGGACAAGTACAAAGAGCCGGAGGCCCAGAGCACGGATGGTGGCAGTGATCCCGTCGGCGACGGGGACTTCTCAAGCCGCATCCACCTCGGCACCGACGACTGGAGCGTCAGCCCATCGGTAGATCCCCACTCGGATCCTCCCGGACGAGCAGAGCACCGACCTCCGCGCGGAGGCCCCGTACCATTGCAAAGGCAGGACAGCCCCAGAACACGAAC
Organism: Zea luxurians; assembly: GCA_029449295.1. Taxonomy (NCBI): domain Eukaryota; kingdom Viridiplantae; phylum Streptophyta; class Magnoliopsida; order Poales; family Poaceae; genus Zea; species Zea luxurians. The sequence continues at coordinate 75,389,518 of JAOPSE010000015.1, read as the reverse complement.
GCCGCTCTAGCGGCGCGCGATGTCTTGGGCGGTCCACCCGTGCGCACGGCGCGACAACTGCCATTGCGGCGGGAGGGGGCACCGGGAGCCAAGCCGGCGAGCCCAACGTGCTGGAGCTGGCGACACCCGCCGTCGACCAGCCCCACGTTGTCGAAGTCCGCCCCGCTCGCAGGGCCAGTGAGCGCCCTCTCCCTTGGATGCTGAAGGGGAGGCTGACCCACGAACCCGCGCGAGAGGTAGAGCTCCGGCTCAGCCCGGCCTCCGCCCCAGCAAGGATGATGAACATCCTTGAAGCTGAGGGCGGGACCAAGATCGCAGCCTGGCTTGCTCCTCCCCACCCAGAGGCTGGTGGTCACCGTCTTGGGTGACCACCGGCGAGGGGATGCAGCCGGGCTGCATGATGAAAATCCTTGAAGCCGAACGATGGCTGAAAGGTACCAACTTCCTCGAAGTTGCGTCCCTCCGACGACAAGACGGAAGGATTGCGGGCGTCCCCCATCCGGGGGCTCGGAAGATGGAAAGACACGATGCATGAGGGGAGCGCGAAGACATGGTCGTCTTTCAAGGGGGTCGCCCTCCTTTTAAAGGCAACTCTCCCCACTTGCGTCCTCAGTCGTTGCGGGCTGAGTCTTCTCCAACACGCTCCAAGGTCTTCCCCCTTACGACGCGGGGGCTGGGTCCCACGCGTCATGCAAGCCGGTCCAGGGCAGAAGAAGCCAAACCGCCGTGCGCGGTGCATGCAACCGCCCGGCGGTTACGAGCATTCCTCCACTTTCGCCCAGACCAGCGGGTGAAAGGGTGGACAGCCATGCAGTCGACATGCAACCGCGCCAAGTGGGCGCACCCCATCGACTCCAACGCGCCCAACATGGAGGCCCAGACCCACACGTCATGCAACCGGCACACCGGTTGCTACGTGCGAGCAACTGCACCGCCACTCGCGCCACTACCACGCCTCCTCGACTACGGAGCCGATACCGCGACTCGAGGCAACCCTGCGCGTGACCCAGCAGTGCCAGCCAGGCGCGACGGTCAAATACGGTCAAAAATGGGCCGGCAGTAATGGCGGTGGCAGGCAGGCAGGAGCAGCGGTCACGTCGTCAGCCAAGCCTACGTCCCATCCAGGGGCAGCGAGGGAACCCTCTCTCACGGCGTGAAGACAGCGCGCCCGTGATCCGTTCCTTGAACGGCTCGCACACGCGCAACGACCGCCTCGCGAACTACTCGCCCCGTCGCATTAACTCCGCGGCGGGACAGGCGGCGCCTCAGGCGGGAGAAGCAAGCGACGCTTCGCCTTCGCCATAATGACCGCGTCAAGAAAGGTACGCCATGTCATTCGATTTCGTATCCTTTTCCTTTTCCTCTTTCTCTCTCTTACAACAGGGACCGGGAAAGGGGGATACCCCGAAAAGGATCCTTCTCCGTGAAGGAAATAGGCCCCGAGCCTCCCTACTGATCAGAGGTTCAAAGGCTGGCCCCTCGGAGGGGTTCAACGGCCGCCTCAGAGCGATTGGGTTCTGCACCCACTACTGGTCAGAGGTTCGATGGCCAGCCCCTCGAAAGGGTTCAACGGCCGCCTCAGGCCACTTGGGTTCTGCGCCCACTACTGATCAGGGGTTCGTAGGCTGGCCCTCGAAGGGTTCACAATCGCCTCAGACACAGAGCGAGGGATGACCCTGGGTACGTTCGATACATAACCAAGGCTCGGGCTACGCTCCCGAGGTACCCTAGGACATTTCCGAGACCAGCGGGAATGATCTTGTAATGGAATCCCATCAGAGGGAGGCATCGAGCCCTTGGACCCCGTCAAAGGGGACCAGGTCCGGTAGATCACCCGCAGGTACTTTTGGAGCGCGCCTCCGGGCCTCTAGCCGACCCCTAGCAAATGGGGCACGGGCGTCCGCTCGGATTACCCGCCAGCAGCTCACCGGAAACACCATGTTCGGCGCCCTCCGAGGGCAACATGGCGCTTTCCCCCCTCCTCCTTGCGGAAAGGCGACGCAGGGGCGTATGTAAAAAAGTCGAGTCTGTCCTTGACCATCCTCTCGCCCTGTGCAGAGGCTCGGGGGCTGCTCTCGCAAACTTGGCTCCGGCCGACCCGTTGACAGCGTCAACATACCAGCCCGAGAACTTGGGACCCGACCGTGCACCCGGGCTACGGCCAGCTCGCATGAGGGAACAACCAGACCAGCCGAAGTGTTGCGAAATGCACTAAGACCTCGAAGGAGTCAAACTACTCCTCCGAGGCCTCGGGGGCTACACCCGGCGGGTGCGCTCGCGCGCACCCGCCGGAACAAAAAGCAACCAAGAAAGGGCTGGTCCCCTTGCAAAAAAGTGCGGCAAAGGCCTCCAAGCGAGTATTAACACTCCCTTCGAGGCTCGGGGGCTACTGTCGGGGACCATAATTAGGGGTACCCTCAAGGCTCCTAAATCTCAGCTGGTAACCCCCATCAGCACAAAGCTGCAAAGGCCAGATGGGTGCGATTAAGTCAAGGATCGGTCCATTCGAAGGACGCGATCACGCCTCGCCCGAGCCTAGCCTCGGGCAAGGGCAGCCGACCCCGGAGAACCTACGTCTCGCCCGAGGACCCCCTCCAGCAACAGACACACCTTCGGCTCGCCCGAGGCCCAGTCTTCACCAAGAAGCAACCTTGGCCAAATCGCCACACCGACCGACCAAATCGCAGGGGCATTTAATGCAAAGGTGGCCTGACACCTATATCCTAACGCACGCCCTCCAGTCGACAGAGCCGAAGTGACCGCCGTCACTTCGCCGCTCCACTGACCAGTCTGACAGGAAGATAGCACCGCCTGCGCCGCTCCGACTGCTGAGCCACTCGACAGAGCGAGGCTGACAGCAGCCAAGTCCGGCCTTAGGCGTCATAGGAAACTCCGCCTTGCCCGACCCAGGGCTCTGACTCGGGCTCAGCCCCAGAAGACGGCGAACTCCGCTCCGCCCGACCCCAGGGCTCGGACTCGGGCTCAGCCCCGAAAGACGACGAACTCCGCTCCGCCCGACCCCAGGGCTCGGACTCGGGCTCAGCCCCGGAAGACGACGAACTCCGCCTCGCCCGACCCTAGGGCTCGGACTCGGGCTCGGCCCCGGAAGACGACGAACTCTGCCTCGCCCGACCCCAGGGCTCGGACTCAACCTTGGCCTAAGCCGACGGTCTCCGCCTCGTCCGACCCGAGGGCTCGGACTCGACCTCGACCTCGGAAGACAGACTCGACCTCGACCTCGGAGGAGCCTCCACCTCGCCCAGCCTAGGGCACGGACCGACCATGTCAACAGGAAGCGCCATCATTACCCTACCTCGAGCTGACTCAGGCTACGGGGAACAAGACCGGCGTCCCATCTGGCTCGCTCTACTATACAAGTAATGATGGCACCCCGCATGCCCTGTGACGATGGCGGCTCTCAGCCCCCTTACGGAAGCAAGAGGACATCAGCAAGGACTTGACAGCCCCGACAGCTGTCCTTTCGCCAGGCTCCAGCGCTCCTCCGACGGCCACGACACCACGCGAACTGGGTGCCAAGACCTCTCCGGCTGCCACGATGGCATGTACTTAGGGCGCTAGCTCTCCCCCGCTAGACACGGTAGCACACTGCTACACCCCCATTGTACACCTGGATCCTCTCCTTACGCCTATAAAAGGGAGGTCTAGGGCCCTCTTACAGAGGGTTGGCCACGCGGGGAAGGTCGGGACAGCGCTCGCGCAAGGCCGCTCGCTCCCTCCCGCGTGGACGCTTGTAACCCCCTACTGCAAGCGCACTCGACCTGGGCGCGGGGCTAACACGAAGGCCGCGGGTTCCACTCTCCTACGCCTGTCTCCCTCCGGCTGCTCTCTCCCCCCCTTCGCGTTCCGCCTCGCACCGACCCATCTGGGCTAGGGCACGCGGCGACGATTTACTCGTCGGTCCAGGGACCCCCGGGTTCCGAAACACCGACAATATCCTTGAGAGTCATTTTTTCTTAGTCGGGTAAGACTTGCGAAAGTACACTCCGTACTCAGGGTTTTCGAACCCATGTAGTTGTAGGTGATGAGGAGTACTCTAGGTGTTCCTGTGGCTAGAGGGCGTTTCCAGTTCTGAAGGAAGATTAGTTAGTCTTTTGTATAAGCTTTGGAGGGTTCCTACCTTCCTGCTAATGTAATAAGTTATGCACTTTGAGTATATTAGGACTTGTAATAAATGTAACTCTTCCTATGTAATAAACTTCAATTTTAGAAATGAAAAGAATGTTTTATAAAGTCTTCCGCTCTTATCTTCGAGGTGTGTGTATCGAATGTGATTACTATAATATGCATGTATGGTGGGAGATCCTTGGGATGATGAGTTCAAGTTGTTGAACTCGTGATAGCCTTGTTAAGTTACCTGGTACACGTGCATAGCCATTTGAGGCCATTGAGGCAAGGATTGGTGCATGTGGGCCCGATAACTTGGGAGGGTTGCCACATTGAGCACTCTTAGATATTACTTCGACCACACCAACATCGCCCTTCTCTCTCGGCTCTTCATTCATTCCATGCCTCCCCACTCATGGGCAACAACGGCGTGTGAAGGTGAGGATGAGGGCGGCCTAGGCACATAGACACCTCCTCAACGGTCCTCGGTGGCCAGAGTACAAAACTGTGGCCACTCACTACCAGAAACAACTTCTTTGCCGAGTACTTTTTATCGGGCAAAGAAAAGTCACTATCACGGCGACTGGTAACGACGATGGAGCCTGTGCCGAGTGCCCTCCTAGTAATAATTGGCAAAGAGTTCCCCTTTGCCGAGTGTCCACTGTACTGACACTCGGCAAATATGCTCTCTGTAGGCCCCTTTACCAGGTTCTTTGCGGCAAAGGCTCCCTCTTTACCGAGTGTCCGCCGGACTAGCACTCGGTAAAGAGATCGCTGGCGGGCCCCTTTGTCAGTAGCTTTGCCGAGTGTACTAGGAGGCACTCGACAAAGGTCGCTTCTTTACCGAGTGTTGTGGTCTTGGCACTCGGCAAAGAGACTTTACCGGTGCCCAGGTGTGCCTTCTTTGCCGAGTGCTATGACCTTTACACTCGGCAAAGTAACCAGCATACCCTTTTTTATTTGTTTTTGCTATTCCATCCAAGCAAACAAAAGATATCACATAATCATCGCAGATATCACATATACATCACATATCTCACAAAGACCATAAATCTCATAAATCAAACAAGATCGAACACAAACATAAGTATCCAACACTTAAGAACATAAGTCTCAAGTATCTCACAAAGCATTACCAACATCAACAAGTTCAGATCAAGTTATCTCATAAAGTATTAACAACACTAACAAAGATAATATCATGTGCACAAAGTATCTCATCGAGGTGGACGGCTGGACTGGTCCGACATCACGGAGATTCCATGAGACCTGGTGGGGCTTCCCTTGTGTTGGACGTGGTTCGACAAAGGCTATCGTAGGCAGGGCGAAGCCAAATTTGAGATTGGGAAGACCAATAAAATTAGGGGGCTGCTGAGAAGGTACTTTGCACTATTTATAAGGGGATTAGCTAAATAATATAATGGCTCCTATGGAATTAGCAGAGCATTGTGGGGACATTGCCCCCGTGCCCCTGTCTTTGCCATTGATCTTAGGATAATGTTTAAGGGGTTGTTCATCGAAGTCTAAATCCAGTCTACCGGCATGACATCACATTGTCTTCGCATAGATCTGGCCCCATGCATGAGCGTTGGGTGCCATTGTCTCGATTACTCTTAAACACTTCTGTGAGTTTAGTTTTCATTTCAGTCTTCTGTCATCGTTTTAGTTTTCAACCAGAGCATGGTCACGTCTATCAGTTTGGTCATGTTGGTCATTGTAATCTCTGAGATGCAGACGTTCACATTGTGAGCGAGTTCATAACTGGTAGAAAGTTTCAGATGCCCTGACGTGTGGGATGGTGCATGATTTGGACAAGCGATCAAAACTGTTGTGTTTAGGTTTTTATCTTGAGTAATAGAGTAAAAATGTTGCTCAGTTTATGTAGCACCACTCAACGAGTGTTCATTACTTCCAACTGATCTTGTGTGTTGTGCGTTTTCGCTTATCATGGAGTGCTCGCCAAAAGACGGTGGCCGACACTCTGGCGAACTCTGACAACTGGTATCAAAGTCGATTAGAGTCTGGGAAAAGAGATCACGATGCGGTGTCTTTGTTGGGATCACGAACGCGAGTTCATCGACGACCTGATGGACGGACGTGGTCCATCACTAAGAGACCATGATGCGGACAGCTCAGGTGGAGGTGTGGTTGTGCAGCGAGTGGTTCATGAGGTTGGTGTTGAACCAACTATCACATCCTTAATAGGAACAACTACACCGACTTGGCATCATTGATGATGCTGATGCTCAAGGCCCGAGTGCTCAAGGCCCGAGCGCTCAAGGCAGTAATCGATCCAGGTGGCAACATCTACATGAGGATATGGTGGCGCTATACGTGATGGCGACTGTTTTCTCAACGGAGATGATGTTGTCCATTGCCAACAAGGTGACACATCCAAGGAGGCTTGGGACGTGATCACGACCATGCGGGTCAAGGATGACTATGTCAGGAAGGCAATATGACGCGAGGATCAAAGTGTCAAGGATTACTCGATGTGTTTGGGTGGTATAGTGGCACAATTGGTGACTCACGATGCGGAGGTGGACAAGGCCACAGTGGTGGGGAATTTTCTGTCTAGTGAGTCAGAAAGGGTCAAGAAGATTGTGGTGGCGATTCAGACACTACTCGATATGTCAATACTCACATTAGTAGAGGCGACAGTGCAGTTGTACATCATGGAGGAGGAGCTATAGCCGCCATCGATATCGGTCCATCACAACGACAAGCTCTACCTCATAGAAGCATGCATGCGAGTGACAGCACACATGGTGGCTCTAGCTGTCATGATGGTAGAAGCAGCCATACGAGAGGACACAGGTAACTCGAACACATCATCTTCTTCATCTGGGCAGGAGGAGAAACCAAGATCGATAATGACCAATGTATGAAGTGTGGGAAAATTGGGCATTAGGCTCGTGAATAATGGCCCTGGCCCAAGACCAAGAAGGAGCAAATGAACGTGGTTCAAGAGTAGGAGACATTGATGTTGATGAGAATCGCACATAAAATTTGACACTCCATGAGTGCTAAGTCGAAGCATAAATCCATTGTCCCAGTCAACACCTTTCATCACAAGAGGTACTTCGACATTGGTGCATTTAAACTCAAGGATATCAGGTGTCTAGGTACACTTGCACAAAGAAGAGGCTTTCGTTTAACTTGGAGCGAGGGAGGAACGTAACTCAAAGCTCTAGATCCACGACACCGTGGCCATGAACCACATATCAGATGAAGTCTTTTCCTTGCCATAATCTTCCTTACCTCAACCTGTCCAGCTTATATCCCACATAAATAGTAATTGGATACCTATACTCTCCTAATCACCCACTATTGACTATAAAAAAATTGAGACTGAATTTCTGAACCAATTATAGACTAAAAGTTGAATTACAAACCAATCCTTCTGTATCCCTTTTCTTACAAATCTCGAGGAAGAGATTTCTGTAAAGGGGGTAGGATTTGTAATACCCAAATTTATAAACCATGGTAATAGAGATAATTCTCTTATTTGCTTTGTTTCAATTTAACTAAGCATGTGAACAACCACATTTAAAGGGATTAAATGACTAATGTCAACTAAACAACATGTGAATCATATTGGAGTTTTGTTTGTTGTGCATATAATAATAATAGCAACACTATTAATCAAAATATACTAATAAGAAAATTGAATTGGAACGCTAAATTGAAATTTGGGATTTGAAAATGGAAATGGAAAAAAGGAAAATATAAATAAAAATATACATAAATCTACCCCTTTTTAACTTGGTACTTTTATTGGTGCATAAAACCTGTGTACAGTCTTCAAGTCAAATTTGAATTCAAATACCGGATTTGAAATTTGTAAAGAAAATTTAAAATAAAACAAAAAGAAAAAAAGAAACATAATCCATTTGGGCTGACTGATCCGCTTTTGGCCCATGTCCCTCTCATCACGCGCGCTCGGCCTAGCTCATGGGGGTAGCGCCGACACGAAGGGGCCACCAGACAGCCGCTCACTCTCGCTCTTCTCCTCACCCGTCCTCTGGATCGCAGGGCCCGCTGTACAGCCAAACACCCACGCTGGCAATCGTCTAGCGACCATTGCAAGGAGGGATACACAGGCAGGTTGGGAATAGTCGACCGTCACCACCGACGTCGTGTCCGGATGCCGCGGTCCGCCACGTCTGGCGGAGGAGCTTCGCCTAGTCTTGGCGGGTGTGCGCGCACCGAATTGGTGAAGGGCGGGTGGAATCCACGCGACAATTTCTCACCGGACAGGGACGACCACCGCAGGGTTCCTCGTGCCGCGGCTAGCTTGGGTCGTTGCTCCAAACTAGTGGTAAGCACGTATATTCTCTTCAAAACCTTCCCATCTTCGCGTAGGACCGTCCAGGGAGGGAATGGAATCTGACTACAGATGTCAATGGGTAATTCCCCACCGGGTTATAGCATCCCAGACCCATCCCCATCATATTTGGTACATCCCCATACCCATACCCATACCTATCATGGGTACAAAACTCATCTCATACCCATCCCCATTCGGGTTTCGGGTCCCCATCCCCAATTAAGGAATAACTAGGTACTAACATCTAGCACAAACTATCCAGATTTCATACATCACCACATCGGCAAGCACTCATCCATGAATCATGATCCATTCATCCATCCATCAGAAAAGAAATCAGTACTTTGGGACTGTAAGTGCAATCAACCCTAATTGAGGGTTTTGGTGATTAATGACAAAACAAACTAAGATTCTAACAAGTTTGCTCCTAGTATGTACACAGTATTTCTACAGACAGGAGAAGCATAGATCTTACAAGCATAAAAGTATAAAGCACAGCGGATTTAAAATTCCACATCAAATGGCGTGCTCCAAGTGCTAAGAAACAACAGCGGTGCTAAATTTATAATTCTTGAGTCATAGGAATCGCCGTACAATTAAGAGGGATCCGCGACGGTTAAGTAAGTTGTGCAATGAGCCCAAGTTCAAAATCTTTTGAAAACTTCTTGGAGATCATTTTCCCAGATCATGAATGCCCTTGAGAAAAATAAATTTTACTTCCCACAAAGACTCCCCTTTTGTTCTCTTCAAAATACTCAAATTTTGGTTTCAGCCCCCAAAACCGGTTCAACCGGTCCTGAAACCGGTTCAACCGGTTTCAGTACTATTCACCTGCCACCTCTGCTCTGACCTGTCTGACAGTCAGAACTGTCAGAAAAATCGCAGCAGATATTTTTTTAGAAACCGGTTGAGCCGAATTTTTTCCCTACTCAGCCGGTTTTGAAACCGATCGAGTCTCCGACTGAGTAGCTCAGTGGACCGGGATCCCCCTGGTAGAAACCGGTTCAACCGGTCTCAAAACCGGTTCAATCGGTTTTTGCTCCTTTTCTCCCAACGGCTGTCAGCTTTTGGGGGATCCTTTATATACCCCCTCACACTCTCTCTCTCATTTACTCCTGCCTCTCCCACGAATTCTTGGCTGACCAATCTTCAAACAAACGCATTCATTTCACCTTTCACACTCGCAATCGCATCTCCTTCAATCATTTGAAGGACCCTTGGTGTGAGGTGAACTCGATCGAACTCGCTGTCAATTTCATCTCGATTCTCCCATTCTCTTGTTCTTGAGCTCGTTGCAAACTTAACCGTGTGCGGATTTGTTACTCTTGGAACCTCGTGTTCCTTGACGGTTAGAGGTTGCTTGGGACTCTCCAAATTTGTGGACGACCCCAAGAAGTTTGTATCACCCGCTCCTTGAGCTGATTTGAGAAGAGATTGCCTTGACCTTTGTGGTCGGTTTGTGGAGGATTAGGGTTGGAAAAGACCCGGCCCTTTGTGGGTTCCTCAACGAGGAGTAGGACACCTTTGTGGTGGTTGCCGAACCTCGGGTTATATCGCGTGTTTTTGTGTGTTCTTGTCAAGCGCTTTATATTCAGTGGTTGGTTCATATTATTCATTTGAGTAGATTTTGGGTAGGGGAAATCTTTAGCTATATTCTTCACTACTTCGCATTTGTTCAATAGATTATCAAATTTAAGTTGAGCAGGTTCAAACTTGTTCAGTCGTGATTAAAATCGACTGAACCAGCTTGCACTAGTGCAACTTTAATTTAACCTATTTCGAAGTTTTTAGTGAAAATTTTCAGGTGTAGCCTATTCACCCCCCCTCTAGGCTACTTTCAATTGGTATCAGAGCCTCGTACCTCATTTTACGCTTAACCATGTGAGGAAGCGATTATGTCTACTCAACGAGACCGTGTGGATCCTATCCTCGAGGATATTCCCGTCACATCCTCCGGTGAGGAAGTGGACCCTAAGGTCCTCGACCTCGCCATGAAGATCGCCGAGAGGATGTTCCTCAAGATGAAAGAGGAAGATGCTAAGAAAAAGGCCAAAGAAGAAGAATCAAGAAGAAAGGCCGAAGAAGACGAAGGTAAAGGAAAATTTGATTACAATGATGACCTAGTAGATCTTTTGGTGTCGAAGGTGTTGAGTAAGGTAAGTCTCAACACCGAAGAATCATCTACCAAAAGCAAAGGTAATGAGTTTAGTAAAGTTCAATTCGATTACTCTAGAAATTTTTTTCCCAACTTCTCTTCCGCCCCACTTGGAAAGTTACCAACTCTTAACGAGTTGAACTATGACGAGTGGGCCGATAAGATGAAGTCGCATTTAATCGGTGTACATCCTAGTCTTTGGGAGATTGTTAATGTAGGTATGCATAAGCCTGCCCAAGGAGAAGAGATGACTCCAGAAATGATGCAAGAAATTCATCGCAATGCTCAAGCAGTGAGCATAATTAAAGGGAGTCTTTGTCCGGAAGAATACCGGAAAGTTCAAGGAAGAGAAGATGCCCGTGACATTTGGAACATTCTTAAAATGTCACATGAAGGAGATCCCAAAGCTAAGAGACATAGAGTTGAAGCTTTGGAGAGTGAGCTTGCTAGATATGATTGGATCAAGGGTGAGTCGCTTCAATCACTCTTTGATAGGTTGATGGTGTTGGTCAACAAAATAAGAGTTCTTGGGAGTGAAGATTGGAGTGACTCCAAGGTCACAAGATTGTTCATGAGAGCTTATAAAGAGAAGGATAAGAGTCTTGCAAGGATGATAAGGGATCGTGATGACTATGAGGATATGACGCCTTATCAATTATTTGCAAAAATTCAACAACACGAGTCCGAAGAAGCCCCCATCAAGACAAGAGACTCTCATGCCTTGATCACAAATGAACAAGACAACCCCAAGAAGAACAAAGACAACAAAGCAAAGAAAGTGGTCGAGACCTCAAGTGATGAAGATAGCTCAAGTGATGAAGACACAGCTATGTTCATCAAAACATTCAAGAAATTTGTAAGGAAGAATGACAAGTTCCAAAGGAAAGGAAAGAAGAGGGCATGCTATGAATGTGGCCAAACCGGTCATTTCATAGCGGATTGTCCTAACAAGAAGGAACAAGAAGCCAAGAAGGAATACAAGAAGGACAAGTTTAAAAAGGGAGGCAAGACCAAGGGATACTTCAAGAAGAAGAAGTATGGTCAAGCACATATTGGTGAAGAATGGAACTCCGATGAAGAGAGTTCTAGTTCCGAGGAAGAGGAAGTGGTGGCAAATGTGGCCATCCAATCTACATCAAGCGCGCAACTCTTCACCAACCTACAAGACGACTCCTACACTCCAACTTGTCTCATGGCAAAGGGAGATAAGGTAACCTTATTTAGTGATGATTTTTCAAATGATGATGATGATGATCAAATTGCCATGAAAAATAAAATGATTAAAGAATTTGGCTTGAATGGATACAATGTTATCACCAAATTAATGGAAAAGCTAGATAAAAGAAAAGCAACTCTTGATGCTCAAGAAGACTTGCTTATCCTTGAAAAGGAAAGAAACCTAGAGCTTCAAGAGTTGATTCACAATAAAGATGAAATGCTAGATGTCTTGACTAAGGAAGTCTCTTTAGTCAAGATAACTATAGAGAATAAAGATAAAGAAGTAATTAACATGAAAACCTCTATAACTAATCTTGCAAATGAAAAGAATGCGCTTGAATCAAGCATGTTAAGCTTGAATGTTCAAAATCAAGAACTTCAAGTGCAACTTGAAAATTGCAAGAACATCAATGCCTCATCTTTAGTTTTTGAATCTAAGTCTAGCTCAAATGATAATTCTTGCAAACATTGTGCCAAATATCATGCTTCTTGTTGTCTAACTAACCATGCAAGGAAGAATAGCCCACAGGTGAAGGTCAAAGAAATTTTGAAAAGATGCTCTAGCAATGATGGGTTAAAGAAAGTTGAACCCAAGTACAAGTCCCTTAAGCCCAACAATGGAAGAAGGGGGCTTGGGTTCAACTCATCCAAGGAAAACCCTAGCACATTGCATAAGGGGTGGAGATCCCCCAAGTTCATAGAGGGAACCACCCTATATGATGCCTTGGGGAGGATTCACTCCTCAAATGACAAGTCACCTCAGGTAAAGGTAAACTTGAGTTCCACAAAGAGTAAGATAAAGGAAGTGGAATCTTCAAGTGGACAAAAATTTAATGCTCCCATTTCCCACTCCTATCTTTGTGATTACATGTTGACTTGGGACTTAGGGAAATTGGTTGTGAAATATGTGGGTGCCTACACTAAAAGAAAAGTCATGAAAAGAAGTGTGTGGGTACCCAAGGCTATAACTAACACTGCAGGACCCAATTCAATTTGGGTACCTAAAAGCATAGCCTAAACTTGTTTTGCAGGTCTACTCCTCTGGTGGGTCAAGTTGGGTGCTTGACAGTGGATGCACAAATCACATGACCGAGGAGGAAGACATATTCCATTCCTTGCAACTAACTCAAGAAGCACAAGAAATTGTGTTTGGAGATAGTGGCAAGAGTAAGGTGATTGGTATTGGTAAAATTCCTATCTCTAACCAACAATCACTTTCAAATGTTTTATTGGTAGATTCTTTAAGCTACAATTTGATGTCCGTTTCACAACTTTGTGGAATGGGTTATAATTGCTTATTTTCTGATGTGGATGTGAAGATCCTTAGAAGGGAGGATTCCTCTGTTGCCTTTACAGGTCGCTTGAAGGGCAAACTCTATCTTGTTGATTTCACAACAAGTAGAGTGACGCCTGAGACTTGTTTAGTGGCAAAATCTGACAGGGGTTGGCTTTGGCATCGCCGGCTAGCTCATGTTGGCATGAGGAACTTGGCCAAACTTCAAAAGGATGGTCACATCATTGGACTAACAAATGTTGTGTTTGAGAAAGATAGGGTTTGTGGCGCATGCCAAGCAGGAAAGCAACATGGAGTCCCACATCAATCAAAGAATGTGGTTACAACAAAAAGGCCACTGGAGCTTCTTCACATGGACCTCTTCGGACCTGTGGCTTACATCAGCATTGGTGGTAGTAAGTATGGTTTAGTCATTGTTGATGATTATTCTCGTTTCACCTGGGTTTTCCTTTTAAGTGATAAAGGTGAAACTCAAGAAACCTTGAAGAAATTCATGAGAAGGGCTCAAAATGAGTTTGAGCTCAAAATCAAGAAAGTGAGAAGTGATAATGGGACGGAATTCAAGAACACAGGTGTCGAAGAATTCTTAGGAGAAGAGGGAATCAAACATGAGTTCTCGGTGCCTTACACTCCACAACAAAATGGTGTTGTGGAAAGAAAGAACCGAACTCTAATTGAAGCTGCAAGAACCATGTTGGATGAGTACAAGACACCTGACAACTTTTGGGCAGAGGCGGTCAACACCGCCTGTCATGCAATCAACCGTCTCTATCTTCATAAGATCTACAAAAAGACTGCTTATGAGCTTCTCACTGGTAACAAACCTAAAGTTGATTATTTTAGAGTATTTGGTTGTAAATGTTTTATTCTTAACAAGAAAGTCAAGAGCTCAAAGTTTGCTCCTAGAGTGGACGAGGGCTTCTTGCTTGGTTATGCATCAAATGCGCATGGATATCGTGTTTTCAACAATACCACCGGCCTTGTTGAAATAGCGATAGACGTGACATTTGATGAGTCTAATGGCTCGCAAGGGCATGTTTCTAATGACACTGCAGGAAATGAAGAACTACCTTGTGAGGTCATAAAGAAACTTGCAATAGGTGAGGTGAGACCTCAAGAAAAGGATGATGAGGAAGGAACCTTATGGATGACCAATGAGGTTATTGATGTGGGTGCAAAGGTGGTGGGTGACAAATCCTCCACCCAAGCAAACTCATCAACCTCAAGTCATCCAAATCTTGAAGAAAATCATCAACCCCAAAGGGTGTCAACGGTGGTAGAAGATGAACATGAAAGTATTGATGGTGAAGTGGCTCCTGATCAAGTAGATGATGAGGAGGAACAAATTCAAAGACAACCATCAGTGCCTCATCCTCGAGTTCATCACACTATTCAAAGAGATCATCCGGTGGACAACATCCTGGGTAGCATCAGGAGAGGGGTAACAACTCGATCTTGTTTAGCAAATTTTTGTGAATTTTACTCGTTTGTTTCCTCTCTTGAGCCACTTAAGGTCGAAGAAGCTTTGAGTGATCCGGATTGGATAATCGCCATGCAAGAGGAGTTGAACAACTTCACCCGGAATGAAGTCTGGTCCTTGGTTCCAAGACCCAAGCAAAATGTGATTGGGACAAAATGGGTCTTTAGGAACAAACAAGATGAGCATGGCGTGGTTACAAGAAATAAAGCACGGTTGGTTGCTCAAGGCTACACTCAAGTGGAAGGACTTGATTTTGGTGAAACATATGCGCCAGTAGCAAGGTTAGAGTCAATAAGAATATTAATTGCCTATGCTACTAACCATGATTTCAAGTTATATCAAATGAACGTCAAGAGCGCGTTTCTAAATGGTCCCTACAAGAGAGGGTCTATGTGGAGCAACCGCCTGGCTTTGAAGACCCAAGGAAGCCAAATCATGTTTATCTACTTCACAAGGCACTCTATGGGCTTAAACAAGCCCCTAGAGCTTGGTATGACTGTCTTAAAGATTTTTTAATTAAGAATGGGTTTACAATAGGAAAAGCTGACTCTACTTTATTTACTTGAAAAGTTGACAATGAATTATTTGTGTGCCAAATATATGTTGATGACATTATATTTGGTAATACTAATGAAAAATTTTGTGAAGAGTTTAGTAAAGTGATGACGAACAGGTTTGAGATGTCTATGATGGGCGAGCTTAAATACTTCCTGGGATTTCAAGTTAAACAGCTCAAGGAAGGTACTTTTCTATGTCAAACCAAATATACACAAGATATGCTCAAGAAGTTTGGCATGGAAAAGGCAAAACACGCCAAGACTCCAATGTCTTCAAATGGACATCTCGACCTAAATGAGGAAGGTAAACCTGTAGATCAAAAATTATATAGATCAATGATAGGATCACTGCTTTACTTATGTGCATCTAGACCTGATATAATGTTGAGTGTTTGCATGTGTGCACGTTTTCAAGCAAATCCTAAAGATTGCCATCTTGTAGCCGTTAAGAGAATTCTAAGATACTTAGTCCACACCCAAAACCTAGGATTATGGTATCCCAAAGGCTCCCTTTTCGATTTGCTTGGCTACTCTGACTCAGATTATGCCGGTTGCAAAGTAGATCGAAAAAGCACTACTGGGACTTGCCAATTCCTTGGGTGGTCCTTAGTGTCATGGAGTTCCAAGAAACAAAATTGTGTTGCACTTTCCACTGCAGAAGCTGAGTACATAGCAGCTGGGGCATGTTGTGCACAGTTGTTATGGATGAAGCAAACCCTTAGAGATTTTGGTTGTGAGTTTAACAAAATTCCACTTTTGTGTGACAATGAGAGTGCCATAAAACTTGCACACAATCCGGTGCAACACTCTAGAACTAAACATATTGACATTAGACACCATTTCTTGAGAGACCACAAAGCCAAAGGAGATATCGAACTGTTTCATGTGAGCACAGAAAACCAACTAGCCGATATCTTCACTAAACCCCTTGATGAGTCTAGGTTTTGTTTTCTTAGGAGTGAACTAAATATCTTGGATTCTCGAAATGTGACTTAATAACTAAAATTTTGATCAAATTTGATGGATGAAAATTGATTGTTTGAGCAATATGAAATGAGAAATAACATTTTTATCTTTAAAATATCTCATGTCATATTTGCTAAGTGCTATTATAGCCCTTCCGGGCAATTTCTGGAAACTGGTTGAGTAAACTAGCTGAGTAGGCCACTCAACCGGTTTCCCCCTGGTGGAAACCGGTTGAACTGGTATAAAAACCGGTTGAACCGGTTTTGGCCCTCGCGCCGTCAGTCTGCGCGCAGTCTGCGCTGACAGTTGCGCAGTCTGCGCTGTCAGTTTTTGCAGTCTGTGCTGTCAGACTGCCAGAATTTTCGCGCAGTCAACACCGTTTTCTGCGCGCCTTTACTGCGCAGTTTGACCAGAAACCGGTTGAACCGGTTTTTGAACCGGTTGAACCGGTTTTCTGTCTTCTCGCGGCCGACTCACTCCCCTTTTATTTCTCCCTCTCTCCTCTTTCCTTCTTCACTGTTTCAGTTTCCTGCCGCCGCCCACTCTTCCTTCTCTCTCTCCTTCACACTCCACTCCAAAAACTCACTTGTGCTCTCTCACTTTTGGAAGAGTTGTTGGAGATCCGTTCATCCCGGCGTTCTCCATCATCTTCCTCCATCTCGTTGGATTTCTTGACCCAATCTCCGGATCGAGGTATTGCCCTATTTCATTTCCTTGTACTCGATCCTACGCGTTCTTGATTATCTAATGTATCATTCGTTGGGTACATTTTAGTTTAAGTGATTGCCACACTTAGATTATCTTCATTTGTCACAAACATTGTTAGAGATTAGCGATTTGATATTGTTCGTTGTAGTTGAACCGCTCATATGAACGGTTGAAGTGCATGCTCAATATCTTATACGTTTCTACTCAAACGTGTTTGATCCTTGCTCATCACAGGCTCTGTTTCTTATTTCTTAGAATGGTGCGTCGGAGGAACCCGTCTGTGGTTGAATCCGACTCCTCGGATGACCAGGAAATCCACGGAGATATTCCCCCACGCTCTCGATCCAAGCGAGGGCGCGGAAGCGGCAATGTCATGTTGGGTGCTGAGGCCTCCGGGTCTCAAAGTGCTCGCGGTCGGACATCCCGGAATCCTTCCGGTCGGTCTCGACCTGCGACGAATCCGCAGGCGTGGGAGCCTGCAAGTGATGATGATGGCGGGAAGGATGATGAAGTTGATCTTCCCCCGGCCCACGCTCCTGTGATTCGTGGCTTGGTTCTCCACCGGGCAGAGGCTCGGCGTGCTGGCAATGAGCCAGTCACTGATTTCACTGCCAGTGGAGGCTCTGCTCTCCTCCAGGATCTTCGTTTCCAAAATCCGGTATTGCGCATTCGCGATGCCAGGATCGATGGAAATCGCTTTTGGACACTTCATCACGTGGATTTCTATAATTCTGTCATTCTCCCCAAGAAGCATCAACCAATCCTGCATCAACGCTATATCAACTGGGAAGGTTGTGAAGCCATTGGGGACCCAGAAATGACACAGGCATTGAGAGCCTGTGAAAGGAAACAGATGAAGAGTATCATGACATTCCAATATGATTGGAATGATGAAGTTATTGCTCAATTCTACTCAACTTTGTGGATAAAGCTAGCTGACGAGGAGAGTCATTACAACTACCCTTATCTGAACTTCTTCATTGAAGGTAGTTGGTATAAGGTGAGCTATCGTCGATTTGCTCACATTCTTGGCTTTTCTGACAATGATATATCTGGCGACAAGATCAAGATTCATGATTTCCGGCAGCCTACTAGAGATGAAGCCAATGATCTTCATCTTTCTAAGTCTGGGAAGTATTGGGAGTCGACAAACATTCATAAGTATTATCGTTATATCAACTCCCTCTACAGGATGACCCTCATTCCAAAAGGGGGTAATCAGATGAACATTCTTGGGGAGAGCAAGGTCTTGCTCTCTTATGAAACCCAGCAGCTCAGAAAGCATAAATGTCTTTGATATGATTTGGCAGGAAATCATTCATGCCGCCTGCTTTCCTTTGAAGGGGTGTCTTCATGCTCCGTTTATCATGAAGATGATTGAGGTTGTGACTCAGTTCAGATTTGACAAAGGTACCAGACATCAGTCATACACCCCTTTCTGGATTGATCCCAACAATCCAGCAGGGCGCCTCAGGAAAGCCCCCTCCAGTTCTCGTGCTCATTCATCTGCGGGTCCGTTTGCTAGTGCTGGTGGTGCTGCTGCTGCTGGTGCCTCGCGTCCTTCCCCTGGCCGCGGATCTCCCACACCACGTGGTCGTGGTCGTGGTCGAGGTCGTGGCCGTGGGATGGGTGCCCGCTTGGCCCACGGGTTTGCGGCTTTCTTCTCTATGTGCCGAAACATTGCTGCGGATGTCCATGAGGTGGCTCGACGTCAGCGGGAGACCGACGACAACCTACGTCGTCAAGCTTCCGCTTTGGGTACTCCCTTCGCCCCCCGCTCTCCTGATGTACCTCTCCACCCTCCTCCTCCAGATGTCAACGAGTGGTACCAGCAGGCAATGGGATGCCTTTTACGACAACTGATGACGTCAAAGAAGAAGAAACTTATTTTGATGATCCGGAGCAGTTTGTCCCGCCTCCGTATCACGGGGATCCGGGCCAATCGTCCTCTTACCCTCCGCCCCAGGACCCGTCTGGCAGTGCTCCTCCTCCGGCCCAGTCTGGAGAGGAACACTTTGCCTCTTACCTGGTGCACCACCTCTTCGCTCCTCATCATCCTCCTCCCCACTGGTGATCATTGGATTGGCGCTTCTCTCTCTCTTTTTGGTTCTTGTTGCCAAAAAGGGGGAGAAAGTTTATTATGCAGTACCCTTTTATTTTTGTAATGAACAATCGGTCTGTAATAACTATTTATGATGCATGCATGGCTCTAAGCCATAAACACTTTTATGATGTGATGAGATGTGTTCTCATTATTGTAATAGCTGTAGAATTTTTCATATCATATGCTATGCAATAATGAGCTTGAATGTGTAATTTTTATTTTTTCTATCCAATTATGTTTCATACCTCATTGTTTTGTGTATGGTGTTGATTGTTCTCTCTCTCTCTAAATATGTTGCAAATTGACATATCAAGTCAATGTTAATATCGCAAAACTCATGCACATATTTAGGGGGAGCTACACATACACAAAAGATTTTATCTCGCAAGTTCTTGTAACTTTTAATTCTTATTTCTATTCTAGTTTGTTTTGGCATCAATCACCAAAAAGGGGGAGATTGTAAGTGCAATCAACCCTAATTGAGGGTTTTGGTGATTAATGACAAAACAAACTAAGATTCTAACAAGTTTGCTCCTAGTATGTACACAGTATTTCTACAGACAGGAGAAGCACAGATCTTACAAGCATAAAAGTATAAAGCACAGCGGATTTAAAATTCCACATCAAATGGCGTGCTCCAAGTGCTAAGAAACAACGGCGGTGCTAAATTTATAATTCTTGAGTCATAGGAATCGCCGTACAATTAAGAGGGATCCGCGACGGTTAAGTAAGTTGTGCAATGAGCCCAAAATCTTTTGAAAACTTCTTGGAGATCATTTTCCCAGATCATGAATGCCCTTGAGAAAAACAAATTTTACTTCCCACAAAGACTCCCCTTTTGTTCTCTTCAAAATACTCAAATTTTGGTTTCAGCCCCCAAAACCGGTTCAACCGGTCCTGAAACCGGTTCAACCGGTTTCAGTACTGTTCACCTGCCACCTCTGCTCTGACCTGTCTGACAGTCAGAACTGTCAGAAAAATCGCAGCAGATATTTTTTTAGAAACCGGTTGAGCTGAATTTTTTCCCTACTCAGCCGGTTTTGAAACCGGTCGAGTCTCCGGCTGAGTAGCTCAGTGGACCGGGATCCCCCTGGTAGAAACCGGTTCAACCGGTTTTTGCTCCTTTTCTCCCAACGGCTGTCAGCTTTTGGGGGATCCTTTATATACCCCCTCACACTTTCTCTCTCATTTACTCCTGCCTCTCCCACGAATTCTTGGCTGACCAACCTTCAAACAAACGCATTCATTTCACCTTTCACACTCGCAATCGCATCTCCTTCAATCATTTGAAGGACCCTTGGTGTGAGGTGAACTCGATCGAACTCGCTGTCAATTTCATCTCGATTCTCCCATTCTCTTGTTCTTGAGCTCGTTGCAAACTTAACCGTGTGCGGATTTATTACTCTTGGAACCTCGTGTTCCTTGACGGTTAGAGGTTGCTTGGGAGTCTCCAAATTTGTGGACGACCCCAAGAAGTTTGTATCACCCGCTCCTTGAGCTGATTTGAGAAGAGATTGCCTTGACCTTGTGGTCGGTTTGTGGAGGATTAGGGTTGGAAAAGACCCGGCCCTTTGTGGGTTCCTCAACGAGGAGTAGGACACCTTTGTGGTGGTTGCCGAACCTCGGGTTATATCGCGTGTTCTTGTG
Source organism: Zea luxurians (assembly GCA_029449295.1). Classification (NCBI taxonomy): domain Eukaryota; kingdom Viridiplantae; phylum Streptophyta; class Magnoliopsida; order Poales; family Poaceae; genus Zea; species Zea luxurians. Next base: position 75,368,934 of record JAOPSE010000015.1, on the reverse strand, counting down.
TGTTCTTGTCAAGCGCTTTATATTCAGTGGTTGGTTCATATTATTCATTTGAGTAGATTTTGGGTAGGGGAAATCTTTAGCTATATTCTTCACTACTTCGCATTTGTTCAATAGATTATCAAATTTAAGTTGAGCAGGTTCAAACTTGTTCAGTCGTGATTAAAATTGACTGAACCAGCTTGCACCAGTGCAACTTTAATTTAACCTATTTCGAAGTTTTTAGTGAAAATTTTCAGGTGTAGCCTATTCACCCCCTCTAGGCTACTTTCAGGGACCAATATAAGAAATGCAGTCTGCCGGGTTTGATGGTTGACTCGGCCTCAACTTATTTATACAAACAGGACAGATGTACACGCATGAAATACCCATGGGTAATCGGGTTCGGATTATTGCTTCCTAAACCCATACCCGTTTACCCAATGGGTGGAGATTTTGTTTCATATCTATAGCAATGAGGACAATTTTTGTCCCATACCTGTACCCTAATAGGGAAATTCCCCATGGGTTAGCGAGTATCGAGTCCCCATTGGCATATCTAAATCTGACCGGTAAACGCACTTTCTCATTGGAGGAATTCCCGCCGCGGTGTGGATACACTCGTGCCGCGGTCCGGCCCCCTATTGCCTAAACCATTTTTGGTAACAGCCCAACGGATTTGCCTCTGTGACCACTCTGGCACTGCGCGAACTCCCAAAGCACTACGAGACATACTTCGATTAAGAGGAAAGTCCAAGGAGGGGCATTTCTAATATATTTTGAGAGATATTTAGGAAGTTACTAGAGAATGGTTATTTTTTTTAAAATCTAAAACGTTATTAGGAAGCTCGTAGTCAAAATATATTGAAAGCTAATAAATTAGAAGTCGTTGGAGATTCTTAGAGAAACTCCAATAGTTCCTTAAAAAAGCTTACTAAACTCATGTTTAGCAAGTTACTAAGAGGACATATCCTGTACAATCACTTATATTGGTGCAAGCGTGCAATCAAGCGGTTTGGTGTATCTAATCTAGATCTAATGATGACTGTTATTTTATATTTAACCCCTTCCACCTAAAACATAGTACCTATTTTACTTTTAACCCCTTCCATATGAAACCGTTGGATCTAGATTGGATGCTCTGGATAGTTTGATTGCACGCTTGCACCAATATAAGTGATTGCACAGGATATGTCCTCAGTTACTAAATAGCTATTGGGAGTAAATATACCTTGCTCTCCAATAGTTCTTCATGTTTAGGGATTAGTTTGATTCTGAATCTAATATTTGTAAGTCTACTCCTATCAGACCTGACTGACGGCGGGGTCGAGAGAGAGAAGAGGATGTCGAGGGCAGAGCCGGTCAACACGACCTTTGGAGGACCAGGTCTGGTAGCGCAATCTATAGGGCGGCGGTGGTCAGACGTTGGATGAAAAACTTGTGTCACGTGTGTTGGACCTAGATGCGTCACTACACGGAAAAGTAAAAAAAAGGCATTGCTAGATCTAGCTACCTCGCTGCGTGGGAAAGGTAAAAAATGAGCACGCGGGTGTGAAGAAATCAGAGTGATTATCGAGTTGCCAAATCTAGAAAGTAAATAGAATTGGATAATAAGTAACTAAATTTAGAAAGTTTATTTGGAGAACTGCTGGAGAAATATTTTTCTGTTTACTTTTAAAATTTAAGATTTAAAGAGTTGTTTATAGAACTATTGAAGTTGCTCTAAGGCTATCTCTGCAGCAGATACTATATCACAACCCTTATCTTATTTTATAGTTTAAACTTTTTTTTTACAAACAGTGTCAAACAGTATCTTCTATAATTTCGTATCCCTTATTTTTCACATTATACTGAGACACCCTAAGATGGTGGGAAGGTGGAGGTTATTGAAGCCGGCCCGCTGCAGCCTTGCACGGAGAGCCTCTACTTTTACATTGTAGCTAGAGTGGAGAAAAAAATTATCTCGACTCTGAGAAAAAAAGATAAGAGAAAGAAAAAGAATTTTATGAACGGTGTATAAATAGTACGCGGATAGTAGCTCTATCAAGAAAGCTGAAGCCGATAGGAGCTTTGCCAGACCAGGCCCCGAAAGCGAGCCACGGATGGGTATATGCAATGGTGATAGGCTGAAAGTTCGAATGTTGCTCGTCAGCCACCCGAAATTCTGGACAAAGATGCTTGCCCTCACGTCTATGCTCAAATATTCATGTCGTTCCCTTTCGATTTAGTAGCAAATGGATCCATGTGTTGATCGAGATCGAGGCCTATACACACACACACACAATCATGCACGTCGACTCATCATGGACGGGTGCGCGTGCGGTTTCATTAGAAACACCCACATGTCCCGGGGAGCTTCCCCGTGGACCTTATTGTGTGCGCCTTGTCCCTGGCCTTCCTCTCGGCACTCCTCTTCTTCTCCTCCGCCGTCAGCCTCGACGCAGCGGCCACCTTGTTGATCCTCGACATCTCCTCGGTGTACTCCTCCAGCGCCTTGGCACGCTTCCTCTCCGACTCACTCTACAAAGGAAGGACCGGAGATTAATGAAAACGAAACGAGGTCGTCGTCGTTCCGACAAATCTTCTGAAACAAGCAGAACCAAACCTCATCTTTCAGCTGCTTTTGGCGCCTGGCATTGGCCTTCTTCTCGGCCTCCCATGCAGCAATCGTCTGCATCGTCTCGTTGTACCTGCAGGCAGGAATTGGTGGCAGATTAAATTTGAATGTAATATGCGTGCCTCGAAACAAGTACATCGATCATCAAACTGATCACCAGCCGCTTACTTCTTCTTGATTCTCGCCAGCTTCTCCTTCTCCCAGGCATCTGCCATGGCTTCGTTTTCGCTGGAGAACGCCATTGGTCCACCGGACGTGGTGGCAGCTCCGCTGTCCCTACTACCGGCCGCCGAATACGAGCTCGACGCCTTGTCCGATGGCCGTGCCGTTGGCGGCGGCGGCGGCGGCGCTGTTGTCTGGTTCCCCTGATCTTGCTCGAATCGCCTACTTCCTCTCTTCTCTGACGGTTTCCTGGTGAAACTGGAGTCCTTCCTTACGCGTAGTGCAGGATCAGCGAGAGCAGGGAGCCTTTCGTCTGAGGCCGCACCCTCTGCTGGTGCTGGCTTCTTCTGAGCCGGTCTTAGTGGCCGTTTCACTGACACGTTAGCTGAAATTTCACCCCCGGCCATGCATATGATGCCAGCAGAAAGCAAAATAAAAGTTCGAAATCAAAATTCCAGTTATTAGATATATATAGTATGTACCCTGTTCATCTTGGTAGTCATCGTCTATGGGCTCTTTGCCAGTGAACCATCTCGAGGAAGAGGACCTTCTGCCTTCGAAATTTGGCTTCTCCAGGGTCTCACCTCTCTTGGTTGTGCGTGCTGACTTGCTGGACTGCTTGTTTCCACGCGCAAGCCTGTCCGCGGCAGCATACGGCGTGCTCTCTTGAGACGCTGACAGCCTCTCCTCTCGCGCGGCGATGGCGTAGGCGACCGCTGCCACCGTGGCCGCGTACGCCGCGTCGTACTCCTCTGCCGCATCACTCGCTAAAACAGAAATGCGAGAGCTTGCATTAGACATCAGTCACCTGCCTCGCCAGTTTCTTAACCGTCGCGGAAGCTTATTTTAGTTTCACCTATGCGTGAACTCGTCCTTCGCTGAGATGGTAGTGGTACTGTCTCGCCGCCCTGCCTCACCCCAGAGAAGCTGACCCTGTGCATGCGGAGAGCAAAGCAAACGCCACATATATATGGTTATGAATTTGAGCACCAAGATGGACCGGAGGATTGGAGGCAGAACACGAAGCGACAAAGGCCTCTTGCAATTTTTACTACCTCAGATGTTTCAGGTCGTCGTCCATGGTGCATGCAAAAACAACAATTCGTGAACAAAGCAAATTAAAAGCTCGATCTTTGCGTACGTGTAATGCTTAAGCAAGCTTTGTACTTGAACGCTATATAGAGAGGATCTGAGGAGGAGGAGGAGGAGGAGGTTAGGGAGGGTATCAAGGTAAGTAAGAGCTGAAATACACGACACGAAAGCGCTAGTCTCGGAGGCACGGAATGCAGACGACGCGGGGGCAGGGCGGATCAGAATCACTTTGCCCAGTTGAAATCTCAAAGAATCGTTCAATCCAGGGCAGCCTTTTGCTTGCCCGGCCGATGGATTAGGAGAAATTCTTTCCTTGTCTTGCTAAGCCACATCATGCGTGAGCGTGACCTTGACTGATCACTCCTGCTGCATAGTACCACCCACAGTGCACACGCACATTCCGATCGAGCCGAGCTCCGATCCGATACGGTCTTCAATGCAAGCTTGAAGCTTCCTTTGGGTCCCGTCCGGTCCGGCCATCGGAGGCTCAGGCTCCTCTGATCTTGACGTGCAGGTCAGATGGCAGCTAGCACAGTAACAGCGCGATCGAACAACAGAGGAAAGCAGAACCACTCAACCACACACAGTGCTCGTTTGCAGGCTCACCTCAACACGGCCGTCCGATGGCGACGGCTACTGTGCCGTCCCCTGACAACGGTCACGACAAGGCTACCACGTCATCCTCACCTCACCGGTTGGCTGGCGCTGGCCAGAGCCGTCGTCTTCTCTCTAGCTAGCTAACCCCTCCTCATTCCTTGCGCACCTCAAAACCAGCGCCTCTCATTCATTCCTCCTCTGCTTTCTTCTTCCCAAGCAACGTACTAACCGATGCGACTGGCGGTTCTGGTGCTCCCGGCGGCGGCGCCCATCGTGCTCTAGACTAGCCAAAGGCAAGCGCTTGGGTGGGGATTAATGATGGGCGGTGTGGCTCAGTTGGTGGTGGTGGCTGTGCTCTGGGCCACTGCGGCCGCCGCGCCGACGGCGGCGGCGGCGGCGGCGGGGGCACTGCCAAGCGAGGTGGCCGTGGGCGCCCTCTTCACGTACGACTCCACGATTGGCCGCGCCGCGCAGCTCGCCATCGAGCTCGCCGTCGACGACGTTAACGCGGACGACAAGGTGCTCGCGTGGACCAAGCTCAACTTGGTGTCTATGGACACCAACTGCAGCGGCTTCCTCGGCACCATCAAAGGTTGGGTCTTTTTCCGGTCCGCTTCGTCTATCTTTTTTCTCTTTCATGCATGTGTCAATTAAGGATTAGAAGTTTCACAAAAGTTTTTTTCCAAAGATGTTTTAGAGACGGTTGTGCTAAGTAAATTGCTCCCAAAAATACAAATATTTTCAGAGATGATCGACTAGACTACTGAGCTCCACTTTCTGGAGCTTTTCTAAATCGTGTCTTTAATCATAAGCAACCAATAAAAGAAGATAAATGAATATGATCATTAAGTAACGAATGTAATATGTAAAACAAAAAAGAACAAACATATCGCTCATCTAAATGAGCACACTTTATATTTCATCTTATTCCTATGATTACAATTATATCTTCGGCTTTACACAACTGATAGCTCGAAAATAGTTTTGAAGGTTGAGTTAGACGAATCTATGGACTCTCTAAAACGTGATTTATGCATGATATTGTTAATATATTTGTAGGGGAGAGGTACAGTTTTGGATGAAATTACAAATATATCCTCACATCTTATACATAGTTACTACAAAGTACAAACACTACGAGGGCAATATCGTACTTCTCCATTCACATTTTTTGCGGATCAAGCCTTCCACGATTCTTATCTTTGTCTCTTGCTTCGTCAGCCACAACTCCCCCGAAGTTGTCTCCTTCGGCATCAACTAGCTCAATTGTGATTCTGATTTTTCTTAGCTTCGTCTCTGTTGTTAGCTTCAACTTGGTGAGGAGGTGAACACTTCTATGTGAAACTTGCCTTTCATAATGAAGTTAGTAACTTGTAGACCTTCGGCGAAGTCCATCCAATATTACCAAGAATATTACGTTGACCTGGTTTCTTAGCAATATATAGAAGAGAAAATGACAAAAGAATAGCGGTGGAGTGGTACAATAATGGCATAACTTATGAAATTCCAGCTAATCAAACCTTATGTAATTAGACAAGTAATTTAGCTAGGAATCATTCCGAGTGCTCAATTCTCGGAACCAAACAGACTTTAAGAGTGTGTTTGGTTGGATGTATAAGTAGGGATGGAAGAGAGCGGTCATAGTTTCTATAGTACAGATGAGGGTAAAATGGGGGCGAGGTAAACACTAATGTAATTTTTTTGGCGGCGTGATCTCAAAAAATTAAGGGGACGGTGTCGCCTACGACTCATGCCTACTTTAACGTGAAACCAAACACACCCTAAGTTGTTTTGTAAGATGTAGAAAGATATATTTTAGATGTTTGGGAGCATCAAATTCTTTACTCTATTCTAATGGAAGATTCATTTTTCTTTGCGTCATGTTTGAACCCCAGAATAAAGTAAAACGAATAGGTCTCCTGCAGACTTCTTTTTTGTTTTAACACAATGCAACAACTAGTTTCCCTTTTTCTTTCATCATAAAGTAAAAATTTTAATCCGTTCTTTTGTTGTATCTTATAGCAACTGTGGCAGAACCTCCCAAGTTATTGGGCCCACATGCACCTGTCATTGTCCCAAAGACCTCAGACGACTATGCATGTGCACCAAATAACTTAACAGGATCCGTCCGAGTGTCCCAAGGACCCCGGATAAACCACTTACAACCAAGATCGCAAGATTAAGTAACACAAATCACACACACCAACAGTTTGCAGCGGAAATCTTATTACCAAATTTTACAAGTTACAAAATTTTTACTTTGTACACGATCGGAGTGATTACAAAAGTGATTCAAAGAAATAACTTTGAACTGTTATAAATTATTTGTAGTTTTGAAATATATGCTAGCTCAAGTGACCATCCTCAATAAGAAGTATAGAAGAGTTACTTAGACTTATAAGAAGGCCGAGCCCACCGGCACTTAACACCATCACAGCAACACAAGGTTAGAACCTAAAAAACAACAGGGAATAAAACCCTGAGTATGGAATTACTCAGCAAGACTTACCCGACTAAAGAAAAGACTCTCAAGGGTATGCTGTATTTGGGATTCAAGGAGAGGCTTTAGCAAGAATCAACTCAGATATTTTTTGCAGAAATAGCTTACTAAAGTGAGTCCTTACTTTCAATATTTTAACGCCAGATTAAATATTAATAGACTCTATTTGCATCTGGTCTAATTTCACCATCTCATCAATACAACATCATTTTTATTCATGAGGTTCACATCCTGACTTAGGTTGTAGGTCGGAGATCAAGTCTCCACTCCCCGGGGATATAACGGCGATCCGAATCGATTTACTCAGCTGAGGATCTCTAACCACACGACATATGTTTCTCGTAAACCTTGCATGTCTACCATCCCCACGGATCCTCCACTGCATGAACAGGTCCACGCCACCCGAGAGCACACCACCCATTTTAGGCGGTCCTTTGCCAGGAGGGTACGTGTCACTCTCGCCATCTCTCCACTCCCAGTGCGCGATTGTCTTTTCATGTATGGAATAGCCGGGTTCAAGCTTACCCTGTCCCATTTCCAGGGCATGTGGCTAGTTAAGATAGTCCTTGATCAACAGGCCTACATACGCATCCAATCCTTAATTGACCCGGACGGAACATCACCTGTTCCTAGCCCAAGTCTCGATTTAAGTACTTTCACCCTTAGGATTGTTTGTGTTCCTTAGGATGAAAAGAGCATCATAGGGAACTTTGCAGTAAGATCCCACTATTGCTCCCAATAAAAATATTCCTGCAGACAGAAGTCATCCTTCCTCAGGATAACCCCTGAGCGAGGCATTAACGCAAAGGACAACCTCTATCCACAAGATTTACCTCTAAGCAAGGCTAAGCAATTTTGTAAATCATATTTTGATACTTCATCAGAAGTACCTATAAAGGTATGGATATCAAGGTAGGCAATGCATCAAAAGGTTTCCAAGCAACTCCTATAAACCTAATGCACATTTCGCTAGACTTAAAGTGTGTAAAAATTATTTAAAACACAAGGAAGGGGTTGCATGCACCGGGGCTTGCCTGGGTAACACTAGTTTAGTGTTGTTAGGTGACATCCGCTTGACGACCATCCTTGTTCTGATACTTGTTTCGTCCATCCATCTTCAGATTAGTTCATCAGCTTCATCCTGCGGATTAGCCCGCGCTTGGGGTCGACTTGGCTTGTCTTCCGCATCACGCGATTAATTAACGTACCTAAATGAAATGCATTATGCACATGAATGCATATAAACATGAATAACACAAATCTAAATAGTGCTATACGATAGCGTATTAAACACCTAGTGGCGAGGCGTTGTACAATTTTATACGAAAACACTAGTTACCGACGTACGACTAAGCGCAATAATTACGCTTCTCGAACCTATCGCAAACATCATAAAACAACAAACTATACACATTTAATATGATTAGCCTAATACAACTTATCAGCTAATTAATTAAATTCTAAACTTATCCCTCGTTTTATAAATTATACATCGCTCACAAAGAACTATTTTCATTTTATTTTACTCCTCTCATATTTTACATATCATCAATTAATCAAACATTTCTTTATCATAAATATATACACATTTTTATAAGTGATTAAAATATTTTATCACCACACATGCCTCCTAAAATTCTACTCGGTCCACCAACTCAGCTAACTGACTGGAATAGCGAAATAATTCGCCATAACTGAATCTGGCTCGATAATCGCAAGAACCGCAAAGTCGACGAGAGTTTCGTGACTCACGCAATTTATCGAGCACCCAGTGAGCATCACACTTAGCATATTAATTCATTCATCAATCAAATTATTCTGAATAACTTATCGACTTACCATGACCAATTCGATTTAACTTCGCGAGATCGTCCACGCTCTTCGGTTCGAATAGTCTATCGTACTTCACATATATTTAACACTACTACAACGCGCCTGCGCTAAATACGAGGATCATCACAATTACTATATATCTAATTACTTCACTCAAAAATCCGAATAACATAAATAATAAACCAACTTACCATGACCGAATCGACCCGATATTTGTAAGAACGACGATGAACATCGGGTTCAAGTGCTTTGTTGAGCTTTTGGAGGAGAAGCAGGTCTGAGCAAACGGTCTGCAAAAGCGAACGCGAGGGAGATGGCACGCGACAAGGTGATAACGAGCAGCCGCGCGAGTAGAGAAGCGCACGGCCGGGCGAGCCGAAGGACGCAGCGTGGGGGATGGAGCCGGGCACACGACAGCTTGGAATCAGTATCGGAAACGGCGACTGACACGGACGGGAGGAGCTCGGCGCGGCTAGGTGAGGCGAGCCCGCGACTGGGCTGGAGGCCGAGCACCATCCACCAGGGAGAAGCGATGAGAAACAGGGACGGTCTGCCAAGGTGCCGACGTCAAGCTGCAGGAATCGAGCAGGGTATGTCGAGTAGGAAGGTCGACGCGGCTGGCGAGGGAGCTAGACCGAGGAGAGGATGAAGAGCCGGGCGAGCTCAGCATCCCAAGAGAAAGCCGGCGCTCGACGACGATGACCGGACCATCACCAGCATTGAGAACAGTGGGAACGTGGAGCACGCATACGAGAGACCTCAAGCTAGGACTTCGGCGATCGGAGGCGAGCTCGAGCTAGGAGCTGCAGGAGCGAGCAACGCACAGGAGATAGGAACAAAGGATGAACGTGGCCTGCAGTCCATATACGGTGCAGAAAAATATCAATGACCTTCAAGGCTTCAACGGTGGCTGAGTACATCACGAGAAAGAAAATCTGGTGAGCGGTGGATAGGATAGGAGCGTGCAGCAGTTAGAAAAATATCAGACGGATGGATAGGAATGAGGAGATTTTTTTATTCCTTCTCTTTTTTTTTAAAAAAGGAAATTTAGATATTTTGATCACGATTTCTAGTGATAACAAAAAGGTTGACAGTACTTGCGACACATTTTGATTCGATCCGAAATCTGATAAATTTACCTGCGGTCTGAACATTTGATTCCATGGTTGCGGGCAATTGGTATGATAATCGGATCTCAATTTTTTTAGCGATAAACAAAGAGTCGATGCATGATACGGCAAACAACTACGCACATTATTTTCTCGGATCCTGAAATGGAACATCCGAGGTTTACGATTTTGTCTAAAATTCATTTAGATAATTTTCGTGACAATTCCGGCCACGATGTAAACGGACCAGATCGACACGAGTTCGGCTTCGATATTTTAATCTGCTCTCCGTGATTCAACCGAAATTAGCCGAAACCAGAGCCGCTAATGTATACGCGATTTCGTCGTCAAAACAGCGTGCAGACGAATAAATTGAATCATATTCGCGCGCACGATTTTTCTCGGACAACGCGCGATACAGATTATTTTGCCTCGAACATTTTAATCCTTGAGTTCAAATTAATTTGTTCGGGATAAAATCATCTGAGTGAGTCGGGCTTCCGAAGTCGTATTCGCGCGAGCGATGAATTTTAAATAATCATCAGACGCACCGATTTTCGGAACAACGATGTTCCGAACATCACGAAAATTTAGGAAGAGCCCGGATAAATAAAGACGAGGTCGAACTCGCGACAGACGAAACAGATGTGATATTAAAATCGCAATAGGAGAAGATGTTTAAAATTTAGCATCCGTTTTATCCACGGATATTACGTGCTTAAATCCATACTCGATGTCGAGCGGAATATAAACACCTGGGGTGTTACAGCAACGACTCGTTTATTTTGATTAGGCACAAGATAATGCTCCCGATTGAATATGATGAAAGAAAAAGATAAATGAATATGATCATTAAGTAACGAATGTAATATGTAAAACAAGAAGAACAAACATATCACTCATCTAAATATTACTCATCTAAGGGGGTGTTTGGTTAGAGGGAATAAAGATTAGTCTCTAGTTTTTAGTCCCATTTACTCTCTTTTTTGCCAAACACTAGGTCTAAAATATGGACTAAAATGATTTAGTCTTTAGTCAGGACATATCCTGTGCAATCACTCATTTTGGTGCAAGCATGCAATCAAACTATCCAGAGCATCCAGTCTAAATCCAACGGTTTCATATGGAAGTGGTTAAATGTAAAATAGACACTAGGTTTCAGGTGGAAGGGGTTAAATGTAAAATAACAGTTACCTAGATCGGATGCACCAGATCGCTTGATTGCATGCTTGCACCAGGATAAGTGATTGCATAGGATATTTTCCTGTCTTTAGTCCTTCACATATGTGCTAAAAGGGACTAAACCGTATTAATTCCATATTTACCCCTCATTTAGTTCAATTGTACTAATAGCAGGAGAATGTTAAAGGTCATTTTAGTCTTCTTATGAGACATTTAGTATATTCTTACTAATTTTAGCCCATAGAACCAAATATGTTAGGGACTAAACTTTAGTCCCTTAACTAAATTTTAGTCCCTAGACTAAAGAAACCAAACAGGGCCTAAATGAGCACACTTTACATTTCATTTTATTTCTTGTAATGCAACAAATGATTACAATCATACCTTCGGCTTTACACAACTGATAGCTCGAAGGTAGTTTTAAAGGTTGAGCTAGAGGAATCTATGGACTCTCTAAAACGGATTTATGCATGATATTGTTAATATATTTGTAGAGGAGTGAAACCAAACACACCCTAAGTTGTTTTGTAAGATGTAGTAAGATATATTTTAGATGTTTGGGAGCATCAAATTCTTTACTCTATTCTAATGGAAGATTCATTTTTCTTTGCGTCATGTTTGAACCCCAGAATAAAGTAAAACGAATAGGTCTCCTGCAGACTTCTTTTTTGTTTTAACACAATGCAACAACTAGTTTCCCTTTTTCTTTCATCATAAAGTAAAAATTTTAATCCGTTCTTTTGTTGTATCTTATAGCAACGACTCGTTTATTTTGATTCGGCACAAGATAATGCTCCCGATTGAAAATTTTATCCCATTGGAGCCCACAAACATTTCTTCTGCAGCGCCGTCGCCGCTCGTCGGCTCGTCTCCGCCTGCGGCAGCTCTCCTGCACCGCACGAACTGATTCATAGGAACCTTATTTGGTTGCAGCTTTGGAGCTAATGGAGAAAAATGTAGTTGCTGTGATTGGCCCACAATCCTCTGGAATAGGCCATGCCATCTCTCAAGTTGTCAATGAGTTACATGTTCCTCTCCTATCATTTGCGGCGACGGACCCAACTCTCTCTGCATCAGAGTATCCTTACTTCTTAAGGACAACCACAAGTGATTATTTCCAAATGAATGCTGTTGCTAGCATTGTTGATTACTATCAATGGAAAAGGGTGACTGCTATATACATCGACGACGAGTATGGGCGAGGTGGCGTCTCGGCTCTCGGTGATGCGCTTGCATTGAAGAGGGCACAAGTTTCATATAAAGCAACTATTCCTCCAAATTCAAACACAGATGTTATCCGTCATGTACTGTTTAAAGCAAACATGATGGAATCAAGGGTCATGGTTGTGCATGTCAATCCTGACACGGGTTTGAGGGTATTTTCTGCAGCTAAGAAGCTCCAGATGATGGCCAGTGGCTATGTCTGGATAGTAACTGATTGGCTAGCTGCTGTCCTAGATTCTTCTGCATCTAGAAATCCTAAATATATGAGTAATATTCAGGGAGTAATTGTTTTGCGTCAGCACACTCCTGATTCTGATGCCAAGAACAAGTTCATATCTAGATGGAACAATGTGGCTCGTAATAGAAGTATGACTTCTGGACTGAACTCATACGGTTTCTATGCTTATGATTCAGTTTGGGCTGTTGCTCGTTCTGTGGATCAATTTCTCAATGCTGGAAACCAGATCAACTTCTCAACAGATCCAAGGCTGCACGATCCAAATGGCACCACTTTGCGCCTGTCAACTCTCAAGATATTCGATGGTGGTGACCAGATGCTGCAGCAGCTTCTCCTCACAAACTTCACAGGTCTAACAGGTGCAGTCAAATTTGATTCAGGTGGCAATTTGCTACACCCAGCATATGACATCCTCAATGTCGGTCGCTCTGGCACCCACTTGATCGGCTATTGGTCCAACTATTCAGGCCTTTCTGTGGCTGCTCCTGAAATTCTGTATCAGATGTCACCAAATGCGTCCACAAGTACCCATCAGCTGAACAGTGTGGTATGGCCTGGTGACTCCACTGATATACCTAGAGGCTGGGTGTTCCCGAACGATGGCCAGCCTCTAAGAGTTGGGGTCCCGGTTAAACCAAGCTTCAAGGCATTGGTGTCAGGCAGCACCCCTGATTCTGTGAGGGGTTACTGCATTGATGTTTTCAAGTCAGCAATTAAACTGCTCCCTTACCCAGTTCCTTACCAGTTTATTCCTATTGGGGATGGCACAAAGAACCCTAGTTATGTCAGCATCGTTGGGATGGTTGCTTCCAATGTACGTCCTCATTCTTTGTCATCCCAGTTTGTTTCACCATTAGCTTTAATTTGTTTACAGTCCTCTGATTTGTTTGTTTCATTTTCATTCAGACACTTGATGCAGCTGTAGGCGACTTTGCGATAGTGAGAAATGGAACACGGCTTGCAGAGTACACGCAGCCTTACATTGATTCAGGGCTTGTGATAGTGGCGCCGGTGAAACACATAACCTCAAGCGCTTGGGCTTTCCTTAAACCCTTCACATGGGAGATGTGGTTTATCACAGGCGCTCTTTTCATTTTGGTGGGAATTGTGGTGTGGCTACTTGAGCATCGGAGTAATCCAGAATTTCGAGGGCCTCCACGTAATCAAGTCATAACAATATTCTGGTACGTCGGCTGTGTTGCTACTCTCCTAGTTTATTACGAATACCCGGCATTAGTCAAAATTCAGACTGGCAGTCAAAATGTTTGTAGCTTTATTCAATTTTATCCTTTTCTCTTTGTGTTCTTTTCTATGCTTAGTTGCTAACCTTAGCAGTTGACATATATATACATTGCGTGCTTCTCTTTCAGGTTCAGCTTCTCCACAATGTTCTTCTCACACCGTAAGTCCACTACTAGATGCCTCGGTGACATCAACTTGCCCATGATTTTTTTTTTCACTGCATCGGTAGAAACTTCTTGACGAAAAACTCTCACCTTCAGAGGAGAATACCAGAACCGCGCTCGGGCGTTTCGTGTTGATCATATGGATGTTTGTCGTGTTGATCATCACTTCAAGCTACACTGCCAGTTTGACGTCAATCCTGACCGTCCAACAGCTCGCGACAGGAATTACAGGCCTTGACAGTCTCATATCAAGCTCTTTACCTATTGGATACCAGACCGGAAAATTCACCAAGAAATACCTGATGCTAAACCTCAACGTCCCTGAGTCTCGATTGGTGCAACTGAACACGATCGAGGAATACGCTGATGCCCTTAACCGTGGACCAAAACATGGTGGGGTTGCTGCTATTATTGACGAGAAGCCATATATTGACATCTTCCTGTCACACTACTGCAACTTCAAGATTGTTGGACAGCAGTTCACAAGGGAAGGATGGGGATTTGTATGTTCGTCGCCTTTCATCTTGTTCTGTGACTTGTTTTTCTTTTAAAAAAAATTGTTCTGTGCCTTCATTCTCCTTCATCTTGTCCTTTTTTTTTTGCAGGCATTCCAGAAAGACTCCCCCCTTGCCGCAGATATGTCCACCGCCATCCTTCAGCTTTCAGAGAGTGGCCAGCTTCAGAGCATCCATGACGAGTGGTTCACACAGCCGAGCTGCGCCACCAATGATGAGAGCAATGTGGGTGCAACCAGGCTTGGCCTCGGAAGCTTCTGGGGGCTTTTCCTCATCTGTGCCCTGATCTGTCTCTTCGCTGTGGTGGTGTTCTTCATACGAGTCTGCTGGCAGTACAAGCAGTACTCCAATTCTGAAGATGCTGACGAGTCCAATGAAGCTGGCGCTGATGGTGCTGGCAAAAGACAGCGGAAGTTGTCACGCCTTGGCAGCTTCCAGGAGATTCTAAAGTTTTTCGACATGAAGGAGGAGGAAGTCATGAAGAGCTCGATGAAACGACGGCCAGGTGAGAAAGATAACCATGCTGCTGGATTCTAGATGCGCAATCAGTGGCTTCAGCATAGAACATGCATCCCCGATCGACTTCAACGCTTAGCAACGAAGCGCAAGACCAATGACATATATATATCGAATTGGGTTCTCGCCCTGTCGCCCAAAAGAAAAGTAGTACGATGATCTAACTTTTTTCCAGGACAAAAGGCTTTGGTTTTGTTATACGACGATCCGAGAATCTGTCTTTTATCACGGTTATTAGAATTTTGCAAAGATATACATGCTTGGGAAAGGCTACTCATGACCGCTATTTTTTATGATTACCTGAATTTAATTATGAAGAGTTTACTAATTTACGAGATTTAGTACAGTTTTCTAAATAATTTATTATTATAATTTTTAGAAAATATGTAACCCTCTAGGATCGGCAAAACCCCACAATGCTACTAAACATCACAATCAACATTTAAAAATAAATTTCGGTACCACCTCCTTTGTAAATATAAGAAACGTGGAAGCCAAATAGATATAATTTAATAATAGAAGTATGCAAGCAGTAACTCCATATCGGTGAAAGTTTAACTACAACTATAGAATTCAACATTCACACCAAAGATTAAATTATCATCATCACATCCGAAATGTTTTAACTAAATTAACATGTATAAAACATAAATAAGTTTGCATAATGAAGCGTGGACGTGTAGCTACTTCCCACTCCCTCAAAACAAGCATCAAATACTTGGGAAGAGTAATGTAAGGGTGAGATGAAACACCTCATCAAGCAAATCATTTGACATGCTATTTAAACCATAAATTCAATTAAGCATTGATTTTTACATAAATGTAAGTTAGAGCTTCAATGATGACAAAAAACATAGTGTCGGGTACCTAGGAACAGGGTACCAAATAAGGCCCATAAACCCTTCTTGCCGACCAAAGTCTCCTTGCTGAGTGGGACGGCAAGCAGAGCAACCGACTAGGTCCCTGTCAAGTAGATCCACGAGATGGAGCGATCGACCAAGCTGACCTGATAAGGCTGAAGTGCCCAATCTTTCGGTGAGTGGAGATAATTCTGATCTGGCGGAAGATGACCCTCGCGATCGGACTATGACGAGCAAGCCCGAGGCGCCAATGCAATCACTGAACCAACTCCCTGTGGTTACCGACCTTGCTGGTGCAAGATCAGCCTGATCACGAAGATCGTTTCCTGCACGCAATCGAAGAACGAATAAGAAAAAGATGCGAGCAATCTAATCTATTACTTGAGGGTGGAGTTCTGAATACACGAAGACAACGCTAATCTGCTCGTGTTCGGGAATAGCTAAGGCTAATCTTAAACAAAACTCTAGGAAGAAAAGGAGGTGCAACTCTTGTATAAATAGAGAGAAGAGTGCAGCCCTTGTGGTGGCCAAGGTGAAAAAACGCAACCCTAGGTTCGGCCCATCCTATGTCCTCCACATTGGGCCGCAGTTGGGCCAATCGTCTATTCTTCTGGTCCCTCATTATTCAGTAGCATGACGAAGTTAAGATATCTTGCATGGGCTCGAGTGATTGTCCCAGCTAATGAAGGAGGTGGCGTTTGAGGTGGAGTTGGCCCAGCCGAGGAGGGAAGTGGCGCATGAGGTGGAGGTGCTGTTGGTGTAGTCGTACTCGTATTGCAGTTGATGTCCTCATCATCCTCCCCTTCTTGAAGTGAAGTCATCCTCGATGGTAACTCGTCATCCTCGCCCATGTATGGTTTCAAATCTGCAACATTAAAACTAGTGGAAACACCAAATTCCGCATGCAGGTCAAGGATATAAGCATTATCATTAATCTTTGTTAGCACCTTGAAACATTAA
This sequence comes from Zea luxurians, assembly GCA_029449295.1. Taxonomy (NCBI): domain Eukaryota; kingdom Viridiplantae; phylum Streptophyta; class Magnoliopsida; order Poales; family Poaceae; genus Zea; species Zea luxurians. The sequence goes on along the minus strand of JAOPSE010000015.1, from coordinate 75,352,147 downwards.
TTTAGAATGGCACAAAGTAGGAAACCGATCCTTTCTAAAGTGCAACCAAACCATATCACCTGGCTCAAAAGTAACAAGTTTTCTTCCTTTACTACCGACAGCTTGATTTTTTGCATTAGTAGCAGCAATGTTCTGTTTTGTTTGTTCATCTATGGTAATCATTTGTTCAACATGTGCAACAACATCTACATGTGGGGCGCTCGCAGCATTAAGTGAAATCAAATCAATAGGTGCCCTAGGAATGTAACCATAAACAATCTGAAAAGGGCACATCTTTGTACAAGAATGTGTGGCATGATTATAAGAAAATTCAACATGAGGCAAGCAATCCTCCCAACGTCTCAAATTCTTGTCTAAAACAGCCTAAACATTGTAGATAAAGTTCTATTTACTACCTCAGTTTATCCATCAGTTTGAGGATGACAAGTAGTGCTAAACAGCAATTTAGTTCCTAATTTATTTTAAAGTGATCTCCAAAAATGGCTTAGAAATTTAGCATCGCGATCAGAGACTATTGTTTTCAGAATACCATGTGTTGGGGACTTGTTCTCAAATGCTATGAATTAAGAACAAAGCAACACAAAATGTTAAAGGTTAATGCCCTTCGTCCTTCGAAGCAGTATCTCCCTTAGGATATAATGATCTTCAGACGAAGGTCATGAAGGACGTACCTTCATCATCGCAGTATATGTTAATGAAAGAAGAAGTATATGAAATATAAGAGATAACATGAATAATCATATGGCATTATTGATATCTTTATTATATTATCACGGATAAACAGAAACAATATTGAATTACGTTTGTACCTTCGGCTTGACAGAAGGCAAAAGTCTAAGCGTGACGCACGAGTGAATACAAGTCAACGTGAACAGTACGGGGGTACTGTTCACCTATTTATAGGCACGGGACGCAGCTCGGTCAGAATTACATTTATGTCCTTGATGACTAGTTACAATCATGACACAAATCATCATGGACTGATCGGTCTTTTCCTCTTTAAGTCGGTGCAGCCCTTCGTCTCAAGGCATGTCGCTATGCCGAAGCTCCCTGGATCGTAGCTTTGGCGTGTACCTTCGCGCTGTGTTTGATTATACGTTGATCTTTCGAAGGTGCTTCTTCTTAAAGGACCTTCGGCGACGAAGCAGGCCCCCAACACCATGTAAACGAATAATCTCTCTAAAGAACAATTCAACAACAATGCTAGCATCATCAGTTTTAGGACAAGGTCTAAAGTGAGCCATTTTAGAAATCTATCAACAACCACAAAAATGCTATCCCTCCCCTTCTTAGTTCTAGGCAATCCCAAAACAAAGTCCATAGAAATATCAAGCCAGGGAAGAAGGGACAGGCAAAGGCATATACAAACCATGGTTACCCGAACATGACTTAGCTTTCTGGCCAGTAGTACAACGTGCAACAAGACGCTCAACATCACGGCGCATCCGGAGCCAAAAGAAGTGTGCAGCCAACACCTCATGTGTCTTGTAAACGCCAAAGTGCCCCATGAGACCGCCTCCATGAGCTTCATGTGGCAACAAAAGACGGACCGAGGTTGCTGGAATACACATCTTGTTAGCATGGAACAAAAATCCATCTTGTACGTGAATTTTTCCTAGGGTTTGCCATCCTTACAATTTATAAAGATATCTTTAAAATCAGCATCATCGACACATTGATCTTTCACAATTTGCAAGCCAAAAATTCGAAATTCTAACTGTGAAAGCATGGTATATCTACGGGACAACGCATCAACAATGACATTTTCCTTCCCGTTCTTGTGTTTAATGATGTAAGCAAAAGAATCGATGAATTCTACCCAACTAGCATGATGATGATTCAGACTTGTTTGGGTACGAATATGTTTTAAAGTCTCATGATCAGAATGAATTATAAACTCGCGAGGCCAAATGTAGTGCTGCCATGAGTAGAATATCTCAAGCTAGCACCACTTAATTTTTCACTGAAATAAGCTACCAGTTTTCCTTGTAACAAAACTGCACTTAACCCAATACGACTAGCATCACTTTCAAGTTCAAACACTTTCTGAAAGTCAGGCAATTGTAAAAGTGGACCATGGGTTAACTTATCTTTCAAAGTGTTAAACGCCTCTTCTTGTGTGGGGCCCCAAGCAAAATACACATATTTCTTTGTGAGTTCATGCAAAGGGACAACAATAGAGCTAAAATCATGCATGAACCGGCGGTAAAATCGATGTATCCTTTATCAAGCAGCGTCTGCACCTAGCGCTGGATCTCCTTCGTCTCATCTAAATTTGTATGGTACGGGGCGCGGTTCGAAAGAGAAGCGCCCGGGATGAGATCGATCTGATGCTCGATGCCACGGAGCGGTGGAAGACCCGGTGGTAAGTCTGTGGGAAATACATCAGCATACTCCTGCAAAAGGTTAACAACAGCTGGGGGGTATATCCAAAGACGGTGCATCATCAAGCGGAATAAGCATACATGAGCATACAAGTGCATAACAGGGCATATGATCCTCATGTAAATCATCAAAATCAGCACGTGTAGCAAGTAAAACAGGAGCATTCAACTTTATTTCAGATTTAACAGGTGTGGCTGATGGAGATTTGACTTATTGTGCAGTTTTAGCATCCCTACTTAGATCATCTTTCAAAATTTGGTCAAGGGTCATTGGATGTATAACTATTTTCTAGCCTTTAAACATGAAAGAATAATGATTCAAATGACCATGATGTAAACAATTAGTATCATATTGCCAAGGTCGACCAAATAACAAAGAGCATGCTTCCATAGAAATTTAGCATCACGATCAGAGACTATTGTTTTTGGAATACCATGTGTTGGGGACTTGTTCTCAAATGCTATGAATTAAGAACAAGGCAACATAAAATGTTAAAGGTTAATGCCCTTTGTCCTTTGAAGCAGTATCTCCCTTAGGATATAATGATCTTCAGAAGAAGGTCATGAAGGACGTACCTTCATCATCGCAGTATATGTTAATGAAAGAAGAAGTATATGAAATATAAGAGATAACATGAATAATCATATGGCATTATTGATATATCTTTATTATATTATCACGGATAAACAGAAACAATATTGAATTACATTTGTACCTTTGGCTTGACAGAAGGCAAAAGTCCAAGCGTGACGCACGAGTGAATACAAGTCAACGTGAACATTACGGGGTACTGTTCACCTATTTATAGGCACGGGACGCAGCCTGGTCAGAATTACATTTATGTCCTTGATGACTAGTTACAATCATGACACAAATCATCATGGACTGATCGGTCTTTTCCTCTTTAAGTCGGTGCAGCCCTTCGTCTCAAGGCATGTCGCTATGCCGAAGCTCCCTGGATCGTAGCTTCGGCGTGTACCTTTGCGCTGTTTTTGATTATATGCTGATCTTTCGAAGGTGCTTCTTCTTAGAGGACCTTTGGCGACGAAGCAGGCCCCCAACAGTAGCCCCTTCGTGGTGCTAGATCGTTTTTCGTAACGAGCTTGATCCGTGGAAAATCTTCAAGGCTTCGGAATGCCGAAGGTCCGAAAAACACCTTCCCTGAGCTCGTTGCCGAGAAACGATTAAAGTATTTCGGGCGCGAGGTGGGCCACCACACAGCGGGGTAGTGGTCCACCGTTCAGCGGGTGCGAGTGACTGTTCGACGGGTGCGGGCGACTTGGCGATTCACCTTCCCATCTGTAGCACTATATAAACAAATGGGTAGGTGTGAAGTTACCACAACATTCATTGCCATTGCACTGTTGTGCTGTTGAAAAATTTGACCATAGCCGAAGCTTTTCCACCGCATTCTCGAGTAAACTGTCACTTTGAATTAGCTTCATCAAAAGAGGGAGCTTCGTCAAAACTATAAAAAACATTAGCTTCGTAAAAACTACAAAAAGATCTATCAGATGGTCAGAGTACGCTCGACTGCGAGGGTGACCCGCGAAGGAGAGGAGACTAAAGCCACCGAGACAGCTCCAATCTCCAAAGTCATGAGACAATCGGGGTTAGTTGTGACGGAGGGAGCCATTGAAGAAGGTGCACCTGCTGCCGAAGTTGAACAAGCTGATATTGAGGAAGAAAATGCTGATGAAGAAGAAGATTATAGCATTCTGATCCCATCAAAACCCAGCCACTTGGATTTTGAAAAATCTACTGTGTCTGAAGCTGATATGCCCATGATGATAAAACTGGGCTACTTCGGAGAAGCTGAGAAGAAGCTTATTCATTTTGCTGGAGAAGAAACCACTCCAAAGTCGAAGGATGGCGAAGTAGTGGTTTTCAAAAGCTTTTTCAGGGCAGGATTGCGATTTCCCTTGAACGAGATGATTGGAGAAGTTTTGGATAATTTTGAGATTTTTCTTCATCAGCTGACTCCTAACGCCATCGTTAGGCTTAGCATCTTCATCTGGGCCCTTTGAAGCCAAGGGATGGACCCAAATGCTGAAGCTTTCTGTCGAGTGCATGAGCTGCATTACCAAACAAAGGCCAGGGAAGATGGGCTACATGAAAATTTTGGTTGTTATAACTTCGCGTATCGCAAGGATACGAAGGCTCCGGTCCTCAGTTATCGCACCAAGTGGCCAACTGGCTGGAAGAGTGAGTGGTTTTATATCAAGGCCAATGAGAAGAAGAGGAGAAGCTAAAGACGATGGTCATGAGCCCACTAAGTTTAAGCTTCGGGATGACCAGACCCTTATGCAACATGAAGCCAGGGTTACCATGCCAGCTAGCCGTAGCAGAATTCAGAGTGGTGGCTGAACATATCGGCACCAGGGATCTAGTGCAAGAATACTTGGCGAACAGGGTATCTCCAACATTGAGTGAATGGAGTATGCCGAAGCTGAAAGGAACAAAGAAGAAGGATGAACTTGTTCGATTGCCCTATCGCTTCAAGTTTGAGAAACAATTCAAAGAGCCTTGCCAAGAGTGGCTAGAGATGATTGAGGCTATGTGCAACGAAATTTTGGGCAATTGTACCAAAAAAGAAGATCAACTGATGACTGCAGCCTTTGGCACCCGACCAAAATGAAGGTTGAATCGGGTAATGGACGCTTTAAACTTTGAATACCCTGACTATGAACGACTAAGCAAGGGTGCCGAAGGGCCAAAGAGAAAAAGGGTTGTCAGTGTTATGAGCAGATAGGCTGCTAGGATGGTGAAAGAGGACGAAAAAGCTCTGAAAAGAGAAAATCCAGTCCTAAGCCAAAGGTGGCAACCTCGAAGAAGAGAAAAACTGCAACTCTAGAGCCGAAGATGGCTGAGATAGAGGAGGAAGATCCTTCGACGCCTTCTGCTGCCGAAGTAGAAGAAATTTTAAAGGTAATGACCAAATCCTTACCTATCAAGCTGCTAAGTCCTCTGGGGCCGCATCTGACGAAGCTTTTACAGAAGAAGGACGAGCCTTCGGCAGCGAAAAAGGCGGTTGGACCAATAAAGCAAAGAATTGTTACTGTTATGCAAGCCATTGAGGAAACCCCACCGCCGGCCTCAGCATAAAAAATGACACCAGCTGCCGAAGCTGCTACCTCTGTCGAAACTGCGACTGCCACAGCTACCAATCTGGAGAGTACATTATCTGCTATTGATAAAGTGCTCTTGGATTTGGCTACGGAGGAGACTGCCGCGACTATAGAGGGAGTCCTGGCCGTAGTGCCTGGAAAAGGGAAAGAAATTGCCGAGGATACTTCAGAAGAAAAAAGCTTCAACTTTCAAAATCTAGTTGGTCAACAATTATCCAAGGCCAAGAAGGAGGAGCTGCAGGAGTATGTTATATCCTGTGGCTACCAACCAGGAGCCATGCTCTTTGGTGGAATCAACAAAGAAGCCTTAGGATGCATTCGAGACCACATCGGTGCGAAGGTTATCAGCACTCTGTCGAAGAGTGTTGGTTTTTCGAAGCTTGAAGCTGACATCAGCAGCTACCGACGATAGCATATCGTCGGCAGCTTATTCTACTCCAACTTTAAGGTAAAGCTTTTTTCCTCAGTTTTTTATTGTTTTGTGATGAAGCAAAGATTTCTGACGAAGATTATTTTGCACAGAGTATGCTGCTAAGCAAAGCCTTGAGAATGCAACAAGACCTCGAAGATAAGAAGAATGAGGTTATAATCGAGGGTTTGGAAAATAAAATCAAAGAACATGAAGCTTCTCTAGAAAAGAAAGACTTCCTTCTTCAGACAATGGAGGGTTCATTGGCTGAAGCCCAAGCCGAAGTTGCCAGATTAAACTATGAACTCCTCTGAAGATCAGAAAGCTTCGAGCAAGAAAAGAAGAATTTCGATGCGAAGCTCAAAGTCGAAGTCGAGAGAAGTTCGAATCTGCAAAAATCCTTAAAAGAGCTTCAGAACATATGCTTGAACTTCGGCAACCAGTGCGTGCAGCGGCTGAAACAGGTCTTCAACTCAGTGGGAGCCAACTCTAAAAAATTTGAACCTTCGGTCGAAGACCTGCCAAGCTCCTTTGAACATATTGAGAGCGAAGTTGAGGCGCTTGACGAAGTAATAGCTGGGCACGGTGACTTCTGTGCCCTGCTAGCTTCTCGTGGCACAATTGTAGCTTTTATGAAGGCTGGTTGCACGCATAGAAAGATTGTCAACAGACTGAACTTCAGCTTATCACCAGCGGACCTAGCCGATATCCCCAGCCTAGCCTGAAGTATTGGGAATAGATTTATGACACAAATTTGGACGAAGGGTGGGCGAGACTTAGCTGGTGATGAAGCTCGAAGTCATCTTAAGCTGGTATTAATCTTTTACCTGTTTGCTTACCTTCTCCTGAGATTACTTTTACCTTATATTGCTTTGCTATGTACAGGATGACGATGCCGAAGGTCAATAAGCTGAAGCTTGACGGAGACTCATGAAGCTGCTGCACAAAACTTTAGAGATATTCGAATTATCATTGCAAAAGATATTATAATTTAGAAATCAAACATTACTCTGTAAATTTGTTCGTACCTTGTAATATATTTTTACCTTTTCATCCGTGTGCGAATTACTTTGATGTGGACAAAATTTGTATCTTTTGAGCCGAAGGCGAAAAACACCTTCCCTTCTTTTCGTACACAACGAAGCATATCTTTGCTTCTATATACTTGTCGAAGCATTGTCATCAAAGCCGAAGCATCTGTTTGTACTCTATGTTATGATGATGATGATCCTACAAATGTCTACATGAATGTGTATGAATGCAGATGAATGATGTGATGTAATGTGCAAATGAATGTCCAAACACACGCACACGAAGCCACACCCAGACTCTGCATCCCCTTAGGAACGTCTTTTGAGTCTTAAGCTCTGCATCCCCTTAGGAACATCTTTTGAGCTTCTTCACCTTCTATTTAGGTGGTATAAGTTCTGCATCCCCTTAGGAACGTCTTTTGAACTTCTTCGCCTTCTATTTCGGCGGTATAAGTTCTGCATCTCCTTAGGAACGACTTTTGAACTTCTTCGCCTTATATTTCGGTGGTATTTGGCTCTGCATTCCCTTAGGAACGACTTTTGAGCAGAAAACTTACGCTGCGCTCCCTTAGGAACAACTTTTTGTAGCTTCGTCATGCTCTGCATCCCCTTGGGGACGACTTTTGAGCTTCTCCCTGCTTTTCCCTTTTTTTTCTCTCTGCACTCGATGGTGCATGCTCAGATTTTATATTTTACATCCTTTTGGGGGATTTGGCTCTCGTGGAGCTAAATAAGAAAGGAAAAATTACAAGCTATGGCCCCATTAAAAACCTTTCTCCCCCTTTGGAAAGGAAAAGGGTGCCATAGAAAAAATGAAAAAAGATTACATCAAATTACACATAATATCGCCGAAGCTCATCCGCATTCCAAGATCTGGGTATGTCGTTGCCGTCCATATCCTTCAATCTGTAAGAACCGGGCCTCGATGAAGATACCACTAGAAAAGGTCCTTCCCACTTCAGCTGCAATTTGCCTACTGTGTCCGGATTGGCCACTCTCCGAAGCACCAAATGCCCTGGCTTAATATTTTTCAACCGAACTTTTCTGTCACGACATTTTATTGTTTCGGCTTGATATTTGTTGATGTTCTCTACAACCTGAAGTCTGGTCCCCTCTATAGTATCTTTTGCTACGTGATAATCAGCTTCGTCTTCTGCCGAAGCTACTGTTCTTATTGATCCTACTTTAGCTTCTTCTGGAGTTATAGCTTCGTCACCAAATAATAGTTTGAAAGGTGTAAATCCCGTTGATCTTGACATAGTTGTGTTGTGGCTCCGCACCACTTTGATCAACTCCTAGCCAATTTCCTCTAGGCTGATTGAAGATTAGCTTCATTATCCCTGTCATTATAATGCCATTTGCTCTTTCTACCAGTCCATTTGATTCTAGGTGCCTTATTGATGCAAAATGAATCTTCGTGCCAATTTGGTCATAGAAATCTTTGAACGTTTCAGCATCAAACTGTGTTCCATTTTCCACAGTTATAGCCTTCAGCACGCCAAAGCGACAAACAATATTTTGCCAGAAGAATTTTTGGACTGTAACCGAAGTTATTGTTGCCAAAGGCTTTGCTTCAATCCACTTAGAAAAATATTCTACAGCCACCACAATATATTTCAAATTACCTTGCGCTGGTGGAAGTGGGCCTAACAGATCCAGGCCCCATCTTTGCAACGGCCAAGTAGGCTGTATCAGCTGTGTGAGAGACGAAGGTTGCTTCTGATATCTTGCACACTTTTGACAATTCTCGCACTTTTGAACTAACTCTGCTGCATCCGAAGCTGCCTTCGGCCAATAAAATCCTTGTCTAAACACTTTTTCCAACAAGGGCCTAGACCCAATGTGAGATCCACACAGACCTGCATGTATCTCCTTCATTAATTCTATACCTTCGGTTCTGAATAAACACTTGAGAAGTGGAGAACAGACTCCATGCTTATATAATTCCCTTTCTATCATCACATACGGTCTTGTCCTTGTCTCCATTCTCTTATTATAAGCTTCATCATCCGAAAGACAATTACCTTGGAGGAAGATATAATTTTAGTTCTCCAATCTTCACTATGTACAGGAGAAATTGTAAGCACTGCTCTCTCCATAAGTTCAACCGAAGGTGCTTTTATTGTTTTGAAGAATACTTCCGAAGGTAGAGGGAACCCCTGTGCCGCTAATTTTGCTAACAGATCTGCATGTTCATTTTCTCCTCTTGGAATATTCTTGACAGAAAAACCTTTGAAAGAAGCCTCCAACCTTCGAACTGTGTCGAGATATTTTTCGAGCTTCGGATCTCTTGCCTTACTACTTTTGTCTACATGACCAGAAATGACTTGAGAGTCAGTTTTAAGGATGGCCCTTGTTATTCCCATTGCCTTTAACTTCCGAAGCCCCAACAGAAGTGCTTCGTATTCAACAATGTTATTTGTACAACCGTAGTCAAGCTTTGCTGCATAACATGTTCTGATTTTGGAAGGCGCAACTAGGACAGCAGCTGCTCCTACGACGAAGGTTCCCCAAGAACCATCGTAGAACACTGTCCAAGCTTCGGCATCTTTATTTGTTTCTTTTTCCTGAGCCCCTGGCGTCCAATTAGCAATGAAGTCTGCTAACACCTGGGATTGAATTGAGGATATATGCACATAGTCGATACTGAATTCGTTAAGTTCTGCAGCCCATTTTTCAATTCTTTCAGTAGCTTCTCTGTTCCTCATTATGTCCTTCAGAAGCTGTGACGAAGGAACAATTATGTGATCTGCTTGAAAATAGTGCCGAAGCTTCCTAGAGGCCATTAACACAGCATACAACACCTTCTCTAATTCTGTATAATTTTTCTTTGATAAACTTAAAACTTCAGAGACAAAGTACACTGGAGCTTGCTTTTTGATTTGGCCATCTAACTTCTCCTGTACAAGAGCCACATTCACTGCAGAGTGCGAAGCTGCTACATATAAGAGGAATGGAGCCCCTGGCAAGGTGGAGTTAGTGTTGTTAGATCGATCAAGTATTGCTTCAGCTCTTCGAAAGCTTTTTGCTGAGCCGGACCCCATTGAAAAACTTCGGCTGACTTCAGTATTTCAAAGAATGGCAGATTTCTTTCTGCTGATCTAGATATGAATCTGTTTAATGATGCTAGTCTTCCTGCCAGCCATTGGCCCCCCTTCTTTGTGCTTGATCGCTCCATTTGAAGGATAGCTTCAATCTTGCTTGGGTTGGCTTCAATCCCCTTTGTTGATACCAAACAGCCAAGGAACTTGCCATTCTTCAGCCCAAAAACACACTTTTCTGGATTTAACTTCAAGCCAGCTTGCCTGAAATTGGCAAATGTCTCTTGCAAATCAGCAATGTGATTTTCTTGCTTCGTGCTTTTCACTATGATATCATCAACATAGGTCAGTACATTCCTGCTTATTTGAGAATGAAGGACCTTGGCTGTCATTCTGCTGAAGCTTCCTCCGGCATTCTTGAGCCCCTAAGGCATCCGAAGGTAGCAATAGGTGTCACTAGGAATTATGAAGCTAGTCTTCGGCTCATCTTCCTTCTTCATCCAAATTTGATGATAGCCTGAGTAACAATCCAGTAGACTCATGAGCTCTGAAGAAGCTACTGCATCTACTAGAGAGTCTATTCTTGGCAATGGGAACTCGTCCTTTGGGCTTGCCTTGTTGAGATCTGTGAAATCAATACACATTCTCCATTTACCATTGGCCTTCTTCACCATAACTGTGTTGGCTAGCCATTCTAGTTATTTCACCTCTCTGATGACATCGGCACTAAGAAGTCTCTTTACTTCGTTCCGAGCACCTTCAGCTTTGTCCTCAGACATCTTCCGAAGCCTTTGTTTTCTTGGCCTGAAGGATGGATCCATATTGAGTGAATGTTCAATAACATCTCTGTTGACATCACAGAGATCATTAGCTGACCAAGCAAAAACATTTTTGTTGTTGAATAAAAATATTAGCAAAGTCTTCTCTTGCTCATCCGATAACTGAGACCCCAGCAATACCCTTTGTTCTGCTATGTCTTCACATAGAAGCATAGGCTTCGGCTGATCTGCCGAAGCAGCCTTCTCTCTTTTGTATTTATACTGCTGATAGGCTTCGGCTCCATCTATGTTATGGATTGCCTTTGAATCTGCCTAGTTTCCTTTGGCCCTTCTGGCAGCTTCTTGACTCCCATGAACAGCAATGGGCCCTTGTTCCGAAGGTATCTTCATGCATAAATATGCTGGATGAAGTATTGCTTCGAAGGCATTAAGTGTCCCTCGTCCAATGATTGCATTATAGGGGTACTCCATGTTGACATTATCAAAGACAACCTGTTTAGTCCTTGTGTTGTGGACGAAGCCAAAGGTCACTGGCATTGTGATTTTACCAAGTGCGACAATCTGCCTTCCTCCGAAGCCACAAAGAGGATGTGTAGCATCATGAATCTTGTCTTCTGGCTCTTGCATCTGTCTGAAGGCTTTAGCAAATATGATATCCGCTGCACTGCCTATGTCAACCAGAACATTATGGACCAGAAATCCCTTAATGACACAAGATATGACCATAGCATCATTGTGAGGGTAATCTTTGAGCTAAAGGTCCTCCTGGGAGAAGGTGATTGGAATGTGAGACCATTTGGACTTGATGAAGGGTCCCTACACTCCAACATTCTGCACCCTTCTCTGCGCTTCCTTCTTCTGCTTCTTGTTAGCTGGCTCTGAACTTGAACCGCCTATTATCGGGAGCACCAGCTTCGTAGCCAAAGGTACTACGACTTGGTTGTTGAACGAAGCCATCAGCTCAAAAGTGGAAGTGAGTTCACTGGAGGTGGGCGCCAATATTGGGGACTTGTTCTCAAATGCTATGAATTAAGAACAAGGCAACACAAAATGTTAAAGGTTAATGCCCTTTGTCCTTCGAAGTTATCTCCCTTAGGATATAATGATCTTCAGACGAAGGTCATGAAGGATGTACCTTCATCATCGCAGTATATGTTAATGAAAGAAGAAGTATATGAAATATAAGAGATAACATGAATAATCATATGGCATTATTGATATATCTTTATTATATTATCATGGATAAACAGAAACAATATTGAATTACATTTGTACCTTCGGCTTGACAGAAGGCAAAAGTCCAAGCGTGACGCACGAGTGAATACAAGTCAACGTGAACAGTACGGGGGTACTGTTCACCTATTTATAGGCACGGGATGCAGCCCAGTCAGAATTACATTTATGTCCTTGATGACTAGTTACAATCATGACACAAATCATCATGGACTGATCGGTCTTTTCCTCTTTAAGTCGGTGCAGCCCTTCGTCTCAAGGCATGTCGCTATGCCGAAGCTCCCTGCATCGTAGCTTCGGCCTGTACCTTCGCGCTGTCTTTGGTTATACGCTGATCTTTTGAAGGTGCTTCTTCTTAAAGGACCTTCGGCGACGAAGCAGGCCCCCAACACCATGTAAACGAATAATCTCTCTAAAGAACAATTCAACAACAATGCTAGCATCATCAGTTTTATGACAAGGTATAAAGTGAGCCATTTTAGAGAATCTATAAACAACCACAAAAATGCTATCCCTCCCCTTCTTAGTTCTAGGCAATCCCAAAACAAAGTCCATAGAAATATCAAGCAAGGGAAGAAGGGACAGGCAAAGGCATATACAAACAATGGTTACCCGAACGTGACTTAGCTTTCTGGCAAGTAGTACAACGTGCAACAAGACACTCAACATCACGGCGCATTCGGGGCCAAAAGAAGTGTGCAGCCAGCACCTCATGTGTCTTGTAAACGCCAAAGTGCCCCATGAGACCGCCTCCATGAGCTTCCTGCAGCAACAAAAGACGGACCGAGGTTGCTGGAATACACATCTTGTTAGCACGGAACAAAAATCCATCTTGTACGTGAATTTTTCCCAAGGTTTGCCATCCTTACAATTTATAAAGATATCTTTAAAATCAGCATCATCGACATATTGATCTTTCACAATTTGCAAGCCAAAAATTCGAAATTCTAACTGTGAAAGCATGGTATATCTACGGGACAACACATCAACAATGACATTTTCCTTCCTGTTCTTGTGTTTAATGATGTAAGCAAAAGACTCGATGAATTCTACCCAACTAGCATGATGATGATTCAGATTTGTTTAGGTACAAATATGTTTTAAAGCCTCATGATCAGAATGAATTATAAACTTGTGAGGCCAAAGGTAGTGCTGCCATGAGTGCGGACTAAAGCATAAAACTCCTTATCATAAGTAGAATATCTCAAGCTAGCACCACTTAATTTTTCACTGAAATAAGCTACCAGTTTTCCTTGTAACAAAACTGCACTTAACCCAATACGACTAGCATCACTTTCAAGTTCAAACACTTTCTGAAAGTCAGGCAATTGTAAAAGTGGACCATGGGTTAACTTATCTTTCAAAGTGTTAAACGCCTCTTCTTGTGTGGGGCCCCAAGCAAAATACACATATTTCTTTGTGAGTTCATGCAAAGGGACAACAATGGAGCTAAAATCATGCATGAACCGGCGGTAAAATCGATGTATCCTTTATCAAGCAGCGTCTGCACCTAGCGCTGCATCTCCTTCGTCTCATCTAAATTTGTATGGTATGGGGCGCGGTTCGGAAGAGAAGCGCCCGGGATGAGATCGATCTGATGCTCGATGCCACGGAGCGGTGGAAGACCCAGTGGTAAGTCTGTGGGAAATACATCAGCATACTCCTGCAAAAGGTTAACAACAGCTGGGGGGTATATCCAAAGACGGTGCATCATCAAGCGGAATAAGCATACATGAGCATACAAGTGCATAACAGGGCATATGATCCTCATGTAAATCATCAAAATCAGCACGTGTAGCAAGTAAAACAGGAGCATTCAACTTTATTTCAGATTTAACAGGTGTGGCTGATGGAGATTTGACTTATTGTGCAGTTTTAGCAGCCCTACTTAGATCATCTTTCAAAATTTGGTCAAGGGTCATTGGATGTATAACTATTTTCTGGCCTTTAAACATGAAAGAATAATGATTCAAATGATCATGATGTAAACAATCAGTATCATATTGCCAAGGTCGACCAAATAACAAAGAGCATGCTTCCATAGGAATAACATCACAATCAGCATAATCAAAATAAGACCCCAGCGAGAAAGGAATACATACCGAGCGTGTTACCTTTATTTTACCACCATCATTAAGCCATTGAATGTGATACGGATATGGGTGTGTGCGAGTGGGTAAAGATAATTTCTCTACCAAAGCTGTACTTGCCAAATTGTTGCAGCTGCCACTATCGATGATGATGCAAATCGACTGTTCTTTTACAACGCCCTTGGTATGGAATAGTGTGTCGCTGATTTTTTCGGCCTAGGCAAGCTGTGTGCTGAGAACACGCTGCACAACAAGACTCTCATACCTATCAGCATCGATGGGATCAATGTGTACTTCCTCATTTTCTGCATTGTTAGTGGCAATCATAGCATGACTAGTTTCCTCAGAATCACTAGCCGAAGAGTACTCACCATTGTCACGTATAAGCAAGGTACGCTTGTTCGGGTAGTCCTGAATCATGTGTCCAAATCCTCGGCAACGATGGCACTGAATATCCCGTGTACGTGCTATGGAAGAAACGACACCTTTGGTGGAAGGCGCTGCAGGATTGGTCGTAGGAGGCACAGAACTGGAAAGAGTTGAGCTGTGTGTCGGACCCCATCATACAAAGGAGTTAGTATATGTATTCGATCGTCGTCCCTACACTTCATGCTCAGCTTTGCAAGCGTATTCAAAATAATCCTTATAATCAAGTATATCCTAAATTTACCTATTCAAACCACCATGAAAACGTGCCATAACAGCGTCATCCGATTCTACCAAACCACAACGTATCATGCCCTTTTGTAACTCCTGGTAATATTACTCAACAAATTGTGAACCTTGTTGAAAACGCTGCATTTTGTTAAGCAAATCACGGGCATAATAGGAAGGAACAAATCTATGTCACATGGCAGTTTTTAATTGAGTCCAAGTAATGACACTGTTAACGAGAAGTTTTTGTTTATACTCACACCACCAAATTAAAGCAAAATCAGTAAATTCACTAATGGCAGCCTTAACTTGGGTATTAGCAGGAATATCATGGCATGAAAATTTCTGTTTTACCTCCAATTCCCAATCAAGATATGCAGCAGGATCATATTTGCCATTAAAAGATGGAATTATAAATTTAATCTTAGCAAATAAGTCATTAGGGGTGTGACGAACCACATGCCGTGCACAACCACGGCGATCTCCCTCTTCCTGCTCAGTATCACCGCCATAATCCCTCTCCATCTTTGCAGTCAACGCATCAAGGCGTGCTAGGATGGTGTCAAGTGTGTTTCGAGTAGCCGTTTGAGCGAGGTCAAGCTGGTAGAAGCACGCGGTTGTCGAAGTGACAGTTGAATCAAGTTGTTCATGCATCGTCCTAATGTCAGCAGCAAGTCCATCAACTTGTCCCCTTACTTCCTACACCTTGACATCCATTGTGTCGTTTGCTCCTGCCATAGTTAGCGCAAACACCAAAATACCAAAAAACGAAAGACTATCGACAACAGGGGAATGGTGGTGACAAATCACTTAATGTAATGATGTTATCAAGTTCTTATCTGTTCTTACCAAGCACACAGGGGTGAACTGTAGCCAATATGTAGAACCAGTGAAAGATTGGATGAGCGATTGCCTGGAGAAATAGAAACCTGTTCGTCGTAGAAATATGTGGAGTTCTGGGTAGGCTGCACTCAAATCAAGGATTAGCACAATAAAACAATAATGTAAAGTTGAATTATAGTGTAACACACGAAATTATGTTGCTAGAAACACGTGCAAAGTACGGATGGGAACAAACTGCTACAACGCAGAAATACCGAGGAAGGGGAGCAAGAGTATGCAGAAAAACTTCCCGGCGCTGGTACACTATCTTAATATTTTTTTTGATTTATTTGGAGCAATCACCTGGCGCTATGCAGGGTGACCTATATAGAATTTTTTGAGAGCTTTCTAGCAAAAAAAGAGCACTGCAATTGGAGTTCCGATCTAAAAGTTATGGTCGTTTTACGACAGGACGTCCGAATCCGCTGGAATTTTCGATCGAAAACGATCGAGATTAGACAACCACTTTGTATCCTATCCTCCTTTTTCAGTTTGTTCTCTGGTTATATCTAGGGATGTAATCGGATTGGATACGGACGGATATTGATGATATTGTATTTGTTTTCATAATTCTAGTCGGATTCGAATACAGATACGGATAGTTTCGGATACAGATACGGATACAGATTATCTCGGTTACAGATACGAATATTCACCTTTCGAATACGGACAAGTCGGATACGAATACTGTCGGTAACAAATATTTTATTCGAATAACAAGTACACACATTGTAAATGTTTGAGAAACTAAAATACTCATTCAACTACTCAATTATTTTGTTGCATGCATGCACTCAAGTACTTTAGTACGCACTCAAACACTTGCACACATGCACTTGCAATCGGATAGACTAAAACAAATTAAACAACTCAAGAAGCAAGCTAGTTGGCCGCCAACACATTATTTCTCCTTGGCTGGGAGCTGGCCCAAACGCGTCGTCGGCAAGGGAGCAGCCCACTCGGCTTCAAGGGCGCGGAGGCTGCAGGGGCCGTGGCCCAGTGCATGATGGTCTGATGGAGAAGGCCCATACGGTTGAAGGCCAAGTGGAGAGTCTGTTTCGGCTGGATCAGATATTAAATCGGATAGCTATTCAGATATATTCGATATTTTTGTCGAATATCTGATATCCGACGGATATAGCCTATATTGTATTCGTATTCGATATCCGAAGCGAGTATCCGAATCCATATCTGATATCCGGAAAAATCGTTTGAATATCAAAAAAAAATCCAAATCAGTATTTGCTCTCTTCGGACTCGGATACGGACGGATATTATCCATACCGTTTACATCCCTAGTTATATCCTTTCCTTTCCTTTTCTTTCTTTTTTCTTTTTTCTTTTCCTTTTCTTTTTCTATTTTTGTTGCAACCAAAGGAGAAAAACAAGGAAGCGGTGTTGACTCGCTAGGGTTTGAAAAGTGGAAGAAAGAAGGATCGCGGACTAAAACACAATGCATCTAGCAACAAATGACGTGACAACACACAAATTCAACAATGCAAATTATTGAAAGTGTGACGGAACCTCCCAAGGTATAAGGCCCACCTACAGTTGTCCTTGTCCTAAGGACTTTGGACAACCCTGTAGATGCACATAATCACTTGACAAGTTCGGTAACTGTATCCTCATCATTTCGCCCAAGAGCGCTTCACCCGTCACGCAGATATTACATCACATCGGAGGAAAGGATAAGCGGAAGCAGATTACAATAACTTAATTTACATTCATAAAATATATAGAGAGAGTATTATTATTACAATACCAGGGTATTAAGTGTGCATAAAGTATTATTACAAACCAGGGAGGCAAAACACCCTCTCGCACAAAAGTTTATTGTTTTCAAGGTGGGAGGCAAACATCCTCCCACAACCCACTTCACTGCTGGGGCTCCTCCTTGGGTACCACCTTTGAACAGAAACAACAAAACTCCGCTGTTTCCTCACCTACAACAACATGGGTTCGAAAACCCTGAGTACGGAGTGTACTTTCGCAAGTCTTACCCGATAAAAGAAAAATACTCTCAAGGATATGCTGGCTTGAGGGAGTCAAGGTAAGGCTTTTCAAGAATCAAATACTCTATTTGCAGAAATGCTTATTAATAGTGGATCCTTAAAAATCCAGTTTTTATTATCAGGTTAAGTCATTACCTGCATCTAGAGTTCTTTCTACCATAGTTCAAGCACTTGGCCTACACTAGTCGTCTTTTATCAACCCGTCATTTCACTGGATTGCTACGTGTAGGACAGTGACCAAGTCTTCATGTCTGAGAAGTAACGACGATCCGAATCGATTAATACCTAGCTAGGGATCTCCAACCACACGACATATGTAGCACTTAACCCTTGCATATGTCAACTCGCCACCGGGTTTCTCAAGACCAGACCGGGTTCACGCCAACCGAGAGCACAGATACACCACCGTCCAGCCTCTTGCCATGGAGGGTACACGCTACTCTCGCCATCTCTCCACTGCCATTACGTGTTGGCCTTTCTAGTATTGGTCTTCCCGAGGCAAAGCTCACCCATGATGAGGCATGTGGCCAGTTAAAAGGTTCTCAATCATTAAGCCTACATCGACACGGTTCTTAATCGACTCAGACAGAGACACTACACCAAGACTCTCTTCTCGTGCAAGTCACCCGCCCGGTCTCAGCTTTATTATTTAAAACCCAAAGTTTGGTACCTCGCAGAGGTACATCTTTTCTGATGTTGAACACATCACGACCATGATGGATTCACCATCAAGTTTTATTTTGAAAACATCCCATTCCATCTGAAGCATCATCTTTTGTTAAAACAAAACATTTTTGTTTTCTAAAGCAAGACTAAGCATCAGAAAACTTTTTAACAAAATAGGTAATCAAAGAATGGTAATCAATTCCAAGGAAGGAATGCAGCAATTGTTTATCATTCAACTCCTATCACCTAATGCATCATTTCAAGTGATAAAGAGTTTAAAACAGCAAGAAAGGGTAAATGCACCGAGGCTTGCCTTGTGTCGTAGGGGACTCGAGATCTATTCCACAAATGTCAAAGTAGAAACTGTCCCTGACAGGTGGAATTTTAGTCGGTGGTGCAACTTCCTCTTCAACTACTTCTTCTTCGTTTTCTAAACATAACAATATACATACATAAATGTCCATGTGATGCTATGATCATGCAGTTATGATAGAACATAGTAAGTTATATCTTGAATATAACTTTCCTTCATGGTACTCCTAAGTCATTAGGGTTTCCTGGGTTAATACTCTATCAGGGTTAAGCAAGTTCTATTCTAAGAAGCTAGGGTTTTGGGTTTGGGATCAAACAATGCCCAAAACATACCAAACTTTACCCAAGGGCTTTGATTATTATATTAAACTTACCCAAAAAGTTTTATGATTTTTGGAGCTAGTAATCAAATTCTAAAATTCTAAAAGACTAGGTTTAAGCACCTTTAATTGCTAAATAATTGATGATTGAGACTAAAAATCTTGGAACTATTTTTATTAAATACTAATGGAAATTAGGAGTCTAGTAAAATTGGTCCCATATTTTTATCATTTTTCTAGAATTTCTGATGGATTTCCAAACTTAATTAGAAAAAGAAAAGGAGAAACCATCGACAGTACTGGACCGAAACTAGCCCAGCCGGCCCAGGTTCACGCAGAACGCGGGCGCGCCTACGACTGCGCTGTCAACTTTGCGAAAAGGCCCTCGGTCTTTCAAATAACCGGTGAAGAACCACTAGCCACTATTCACTGTCTCTCTGACATTTGCAGAGAGACCCTTCGACTTCTGTTTCTTCTCCAAACCGAACCTTGGCAACAGCGCGCTCGCCGTCGGCCATCTCTTTGCTAAGATCGGCCATGAACGACGTCGACTGACCCAATTAAGTGTCGGACTAGCACCCTCGACCCCATACGAATCTAAGCCCTGCCTTAATTGCACCAATCCAGCCGTAGGTTCTCCCACCCGCGATGATGACGAACATTACAGACAAATCGAGGTGTTCTAGACAATTGAGCATGGTCTAGCTTAATGGGTTGAATCGACGAGAATCACCAGTGAATAGAGGTGTTAAAACAAGAACAAAGAGAACAAGAACGGACCTAGATTTGGCGGTCCACAGCGCGACGACACACAGATGCACGGAGAAGTGAATTGGGGGAAATGCGAAATTGGGGCGCGGTGGTGCACGATAGGAGTAGCTAGGGATGGGTTGGGCACGTAACTAAGAAGCGGAGCAGAGGGCATCCTCAATTTATAGGTCCCGATCAATCTGGACAAGAATTTTGGGATTGAGATCACGATTATCCAGCTAGGATATTTCATAGTGGCTTGCTCACCGTTGAAAGGGAAATGTGCCCTTGGGCCATTTCTAAGTATTTTGGTGATTGAGTGCCAACACAAGTGCTTAAGTGTTAATCTATGCCAATTGATGGATAAAGTGCAAATCAAGAGTAAAGGTATGTTTCTAAGACTTAGTACATTGTTTTGGAGACTAATGTATTGTGTCTAAGTGCTAGAAACAGGAAAAGATCAATTTGGAAAAGACTTGGCTAAACAGCTAAGACTCTGCGCAGTCTGGATGCACCGGACTGTCCGGTGGTGCACCAGACAGTGTCCGGTGCGCCAGGCTGGCGACTGTCAACTGGCTGCTCTCGGGAAGCGATCAACGGCGTACGGCTATAAATCACCGGACTGTCCGGTGGTACACCGGACTCTCCGGTGAGCCATTCACAAGCGAAATCGTCGCTCTCGGGAAGCGATTAACGGCGTACGGCTATAAATCACCGGACTGTCCGGTGGTGCACCGGACTGTCCGGTGAGCCAACAGTCGGCCGGGCCAACGGTCGGCCGCGTAATCAGCGCGCGATGCGTGGTCGAGCCAATGGTCAGAAGGGGGCACCGGACTGTCCGGTGTGCACCGGACAATGTCCGGTGCGCCAACGACTCTGGATCTTCAACGGTCGGCTGCGCCACAGAAGGAAAGAAATCCGCACCGGACAGTGTCCGGTGGTGCACCAGACTGTCCGGTGCGCCAGGCGACAGAAGGCAAGAATTGCCTTCCTGGAATGCTCTCAACGGCTCCTAGCTGCCTTAGGGCTATAAAAGGGACCCCTAGGCGCATGGAGGAGGACACCAAGCATTCTCTAAGCATTCCTAAGCACCAAGACTTCAATTCCGCGCATTTGATTCTTTGTGATAGCAACTAGAGCTCCATTTGAGTAGTGTACTCTTCGGATTGTGTTGAGAGTTCGTGTTGCGACCTATGTGCGTGTTGTTGCTCTGATTTTTTTGTCTTGTGTGCGTTGCTCATCCCAACCTTACTTCCGTGATTCTTTGTGAACATCTTTGTAAGGGCGAGAGGCTCCAAGTTGTGGAGATTCCTCGTAAGCGGGATATAGTAAAGCAAAGCAAAACACCGTGGTATTCAAGTGGGTCTTTGGACCGCTTGAGAGGGGTTGATTGCAACCCTCGTCCGTTGGGACGCCACAACGTGGACTAGGCAAGTGTTGGACGTGGCCGAACCACGGGATAAACCACTGTGCCATCTCTGTGTTGATCTCTTTGTGGTTATTGTGTTTTGCTAAGACTCCTCTCTAGCCACTTGGTCTTATTGTGCTAACTCCTAATCAAGTTTTTGTGGCACTAAGTTTCAAGTTTTACAGGATCACCTATTCACACCCCTCTAGGTGCTCTCAATTGGTATCAGAGCCGTTCTCTTCACGAAGGGACTAATCGCCCGAAGAGATGGATCCTAAGGGCAAGGGGATTGTGATCAATGATAAGGAGAAGGAGTCCTTCGTCAATGAGCCGAAAGATGACAAGCCTACTGACTCAGGCTCGAGCCACAAAAGAAAAGACGGGAAGAAGAAGAAAACAAGGCGCATCAAGGAGATAGTCTACTACAACAGCGACGAATCTTCCTCTTCCCAAAAGGACGACGACAACGACTACGAGAAAAAGAAGACAGTTAATTCAAACTTCTCTTTCGATTATTCTCATATTCCGCATAGTTCAAATGCACATTTGCTTTCCATTCCTCTTGGCAAACCTCCACACTTTGATGGGGAGGACTACGGATTTTGGAGTCACAAAATGCGTAGTCACTTGTTCTCTCTCCATCCAAGTATATGGGAGATTGTAGAAAATGGAATGCAATTTGATAGCACGGATAGTCCTTTGTTCATCAATGAACAAATCCATAAAAATGCACAAGCTACTACTGTCCTTTTAGCATCTCTGTGCAGGGAAGAATACAATAAGGTGAGCGGCTTGGACAATGCCAAGCAGATCTGGGACACCCTCAAGATATCACATGAGGGAAATGACATCACCATGCTCACCAAGATGGAGCTGATGGAGGGCGAACTTGGGAGATTCGCAATGATCAGGGGAGAGGAGCCAACCCAAATGTACAACCGGCTCAAGACCCTCATCAACAAAATAAGGAGCTATGGAAGCACGCGATGGATGGACCACGACGTCGTCCGCCTAATGCTAAGGTCCTTTACTGTCCTTGATCCACATCTTGTGAACAATATTCATGAGAATCCCAGGTACACCAAGATGTCGCCCGAAGAAGTACTTGTGAAGTTTGTAAGCGGGCGGATGATGATCAAGGAGGCAAGATACGTCGACGATGCATTGAATGGCCCAATCCATGAGCCTCAAGTCATTGCTCTCAAGGCATCGAGTAGCAAGGAGGCGCTACCTAGCAAGGTGGCGCAAGTTGAGGCGGCGGGGCTAAATGAGGAAGAGATGGCCCTCATCATCAAGCGCTTCAAGACGGCGCTAAAGGGTCGCAAGGAGCACCCCAACAAGAACAAGACGAAGGGGAAGCGCTCCTACTTCAAATGTGGTAAGATTGGTCATTTTATCGCTAATTGTCCCGATAATGAGAATGACCATGAAAAGAAGAGTGGAAAGTGGGAAAATAAGAAGAACTACAAGAAGGCAAAGGGTGAGGCACATCTTGGAAAGGAGTGGGATTCGGATTGCTCCTCGTCCGCCTCCGACAACGAAGGACTCGCCGCCACCGCCTTCAACAAGTCATCTCTCTTCCCAAACGAACATCACACTTGCCTCATGGCAAGGGAAAAGAAGGTAAGCACTCGTAATACTAGTACTTACGCTTCCTCAAGTGATGAAGAATCTAGCGATGATGAAATAGACTATTCATGCTTATTCAAGGGCTTAGATAGAACTAAGGTTGATAAGATTAATGAATTGATTGATGCCTTAAATGATAAGAATAGATTATTAGAAAAGCAAGAGGACCTTTTATATGAAGAACATGATAAGTTTGTAGAGGCTCAAAAATCCCTTGCTTTAGAAATTAAAAGGAATGAAATGCTTTCTTGTGAATTGTCTACATGCCATGACTCTATTTCTAGCTTAAAGAGCATAAATGATGATTTGAATGCTAAGTTAGAAATAGCTAATAAATCAACATCTTGTGTAGAACATGTTACAATTTGCAATAGGTGTAAAGAATTCAATATTGATGCTTGTAGCGAACACCTAGCTTCAATTTCTAAATTGAATGATGAAGTGGCTAGTCTTAATGCCCAACTTAAGACTAGCAAAAGTGAATTTGATAAGCTAAAATTTGCAAGGGATGCCTACACGATTGGTAGACACCCCTCCATTAAGGATGGGCTTGGCTTCAAGAGGGAAGCCAAGAACTTAACTAGTCATAAGGCTCCCATTCCCGCCAAGGTGAAAGGGAAGGCCCCTATGACCAATAGTGCTCAAAAGAATCATGCATTCATTTATGATAGAAAATTTTCTAGAAATGTTCATCATGATAGGAGTTGTAATGCTTATGATTCAAATGCAATGTTTGCTTCAAGTTCTTCCTATGTGCATGGTAGGGATATGCCTAGGAGAAATGTCATTCATCATATGCCTAGGAGAAATGTTGCTCATGTTCCTAGGAAAGTAAACAATGGACCATCTACAATTTATCATGCTTGCAATGCTTCCTTTGCAATTTGTAGAAAGGATAGAAAGGTGATTGCTAGGAAATTAAGGGCAAAATGCAAGGGAGATAAAACTTGCATTTGGGTCCCTAAGGATATTGTCACTAACCTTGTAGGACCCAACAAGAGTTGGGTACCTAAGACCCAAGCCTAAATTTGCCTTGCAGGTTTATGCATCCGGGGGATCTAGCTAGATTATCGACAGCGGATGCACAAACCACATGACGGGGGAGAAGAAGATGTTCACCTCCTACGTCAAGAACAAAGACTCCCAAGACTCAATCATATTCGATGACGGGAATCAAGGCAAGGTAAAAGGGTTAGGAAAAATAGCTATTTCATCCGAGCACTCCATTTCCAATGTGTTTTTAGTTGAGTCGCTTGGATATAACTTGTTGTCTGTGAGTCAGCTTTGTAATATGGGATATAACTGCTTATTCACAAATATAGATGTGTCTGTCTTTAGAAGGAGTGATGGTTCATTAGCTTTTAAGGGTGTATTAGACGACAAACTCTATTTAGTTGATTTTGCAAAAGAGGAGGTCGGTCTAGATGCATGCTTAATTGCTAAGACTAGCATGGGCTGGCTGTGGCATCGCCGCTTAGCACATGTGGGGATAAAGAACCTTCACAAACTTCTAAAGGGAGAACATGTGATAGGTCTAACAAATGTTACGTTCGAAAAAGATAGACCTTGTGCAGCTTGTCAAGTAGGTAAACAGGTGAGAAGCTCTCATCATACCAAAAATGTGATGACCACATCAAGACCTTTGGAGTTGCTTCATATGGATCTCTTCGGACCCGTCGCCTATCTAAGCATAGGAGGAAGTAAGTATGGTCTTGTTATAGTTGATGATTTTCCCGCTTCACTTGGGTATTCTTTTTGCAGGATAAATCTGAAACCCAAGGGACCCTCAAGCGCTTCCTAAGGAGAGCTCAAAATGAGTTTGAGCTCAAGGTGAAGAAGATAAGGAGCGACAACGGGTCCGAGTTCAAGAACCTTCAAGTGGAAGAGTACCTTGAGGAGGAAGGGATCAAGCACGAGTTCTCCGCTCCCTACACACCACAGCAAAACGGTGTGGTAGAGAGGAAGAACAGGACGCTCATTGACATGGCGAGGACAATGCTTGGAGAATTCAAGACGCCCGAGCGATTTTGGTCGGAAGCCGTGAACATGGCTTGTCACGCCATAAACCGGGTGTACCTTCATCGTCTCCTCAAGAAGACTTCGTATGAGCTTCTAACCGGTAACAAACCCAATGTGTCTTACTTTCGTGTATTTGGGAGCAAATGTTACATTCTAGTGAAGAAGGGTAGGAATTCCAAGTTTGCTCCCAAAGCGATAGAAGGGTTTTTATTAGGTTATGACTCAAATACAAAGGCGTATAGGGTCTTCAACAAATCATCCGGTTTGGTTGAAGTCTCTAGCGACGTTGTATTTGATGAGACTAATGGCTCTCCAAGAGAGCAAGTTGTTGATCTTGATGATGTAGATGAAGAAGACGTTCTAACGGCCGCAATACGCACCATGGCGATTGGAGAAGTGCGGCCACAGGAACAAAAGGAGCAAGATCAACCCTCTTCCTCAACAATGGTGCATCCCCCAACTCAAGATGATGAACAGGTTCATCAAGAGGAGGCGTGTGATCAAGGGGGAGCACAAGATGAGCATGTGATGGAGGAAGAAGCACAACTGACACCTCCAACCCAAGTTCGAGCGACGATTCAAAGGAATCATCCCGTCGACCAAATTTTGGGTGACATTAGCAAGGGAGTAACTACTCGTTCTAGATTAGTTAATTTTTGTGAGCATTACTCCTTTGTCTCTTCTATTGAGCCTTTCAGGGTAGAAGAGGCCTTGCTAGATCCGGACTGGGTGTTGGCCATGCAGGAAGAGCTCAACAACTTCAAGCGTAATGAAGTTTGGACACTAGTGCCGCGTCCCAAGCAAAATGTTGTGGGAACCAAGTGGGTGTTCCGCAACAAACAGGACGAGCACGGGGTGGTGACGAGGAACAAGGCTCGACTTGTGGCAAAAGGTTATGCCCAAGTCGCAGGTTTGGACTTTGAGGAGACTTTTGCTCCTGTGGCTAGGCTAGAGTCCATTCGTATTTTGCTAGCATATGCCGCTCACCATTCTTTCAGGTTGTTCCAAATGGATGTGAAGAGCGCTTTCCTCAACGGGCCAATCAAGGAGGAGGTGTACGTGGAGCAACCCCTGGCTTCGAGGATGAACGGTTCCCCGACCACGTATTCTTGTGAAGAGTTTAGCAGGGTGATGACTCAAAAGTTTGAGATGTCGATGATGGGCGAGTTGAACTAGTTCCTTGGGTTCCAAGTGAAGCAACTCAAGGACGGCACCTTCATCTCCCAAATGAAGTACACGCAAGACTTGCTAAAGCGGTTTGGGATGAAGGACGCCAAGCCCGCAAAGACTCCGATGGGAACTGACGGACACGTCGACCTCAACAAAGGAGGTAAGTCCGTTGATCAAAAAGCATACCGGTCCATGATAGGTTCCTTGCTTTATTTATGTGCTAGTAGACCGGACATTATGCTTAGTGTATGCATGTGTGCTAGATTCCAATCCGATCTAAGGGAGTGTCACTTAGTGGCCGTGAAGCGAATTCTTAGATATTTAGTCATTACGCCTTGCTTCGGGATCTGGTATCCAAAGGGGTCTACCTTTGACTTGATTGGATATTCGACTCCGACTATGCTGGATGTAAGGTCGATAGGAAGAGTACATCGGGGACGTGCCAATTCTTAGGAAGGTCCCTGGTGTCATGGAGTTCTAAGAAACAAACTTTCGTTGCCCTATCCACCGCTGAGGCCGAGTATGTTGCCGCAGGACAGTGTTGTGCGCAACTACTTTGGATGAGGCAAACCCTCAGGGACTTTGGCTACAATCTGAGCAAAGTCCCACTCCTATGTGACAATGAGAGTGCTATCCGCATAGCGGACAATCCTGTTGAGCATAGCCGCACAAAGCACATTGACATCCGGCATCACCTTTCTGAGATACCACCAGCAAAAGGGAGATATCGAAGTGTTTTATATTAGCACCGAGAACCAGCTAGCCGATATCTTTACCAAGCCTTTAGATGAGAAGACCTTTTGCAGGCTGCGTAGTGAGCTAAATGTCTTAGATTCGCGGAACTTGGATTGATGTGTAGCATACATATGTATTATGCTTTGATCATGTTCCTTATGCATTTTGTTGTTTATTTATGGTGCTCAAGTTGTACAAACACTCTCCGGACCTCAAAAGTCCATGTGTGAGTGATGCACATATTTAGGGGGAGATGTGCTACAACTTGACCCTTTGAGACTAACCGTGTGTTTGAGTTTGCTTGATTTAGTCTCAAAGGTGGATTGAAAGGGAAAGGTGGACTTGGACCATGCAAGACTTCCACTGCACTCCGATGAGCGGGTAACTTACTCCAAGTCCATCTCAATATCCTTATTGCCTTGGTACTCTTATTTGAAGATTTTGGTGAGGCAATGGGGTTTTAGGGCTAAGATTGATCCCGTTTTGGTGCTTGATGCCAAAGGGGGAGAAAATAAGGCCAAAGCAATAAATGGATCAGCTACCACTTGATAATTTTGAAAATAGTAGAATAGAGCTTTTGTTTTGTCAAAATCCTCTTATTGTCTCTTTTTATCAAAAGTTGGTCTCTTGTGGGGAGAATGTTTGATTATGAAAAAAGGGGGAGTTTTTGAATCTTTGATCAATTTCTCGCGGAATACCTCTCTTTATGTCTCTACAAGTGAATTTGACTTAGAGATAGGAAATTGAGTTTGATTTGCAAAAACAAACCAAGTGGTGGCAAAGTATGATCCAAATATGCCAAATTTGAATCAAAACAATTTGTGTTCTTATTTGCATTGATTTTGCACTTCTTTTAGTTGCTTTATGTTGTGTTGGCATAAATCACCAAAAAGGGGGAGATTGAAAGGGAAATGTGCCCTTGGGCCATTTCTAAGTATTTTGGTGATTGAGTGCCAACACAAGTGCTTAAGTGTTAATCTATGCCAATTGATGGACAAAGTGCAAATCAAGAGTAAAGGTATGTTTCTAAGACTTAGTACATTGTTTTGGAGACTAATGTATTGTGTCTAAGTGCTAGAAACAGGAAAAGATCAATTTGGAAAAGACTTGGCTAAACAGCCAAGACTCTGCGCAGTCTGGATGCACCGGACTGTCCCGTGGTGCACCGGACAGTGTCCGGTGCGCCAGGCTGGCGACTGTCAACTGGCTGCTCTTGGGAAGCGATCAACGGCGTACGGCTATAAATCACCGGACTGTCCGGTGGTACACTGGACTGTCCGGTGAGCCATTCACAGGCGAAGTCGTCGCTCTCGGGAAGCGATTAACGGCGTACGACTATAAATCACCGGACTGTCCGGTGAGCCAATGGTCGGCCGGGCCAACGGTCGGCCGCGTAATCAGCGCGCGATGCGTGGCTGAGCCAACGGTCAGAAGAGGGCACCGGACTGTCCGGTATGCACCGGACAGTGTCCGGTGCGCCAACGGCTCAGGATCTTCAACGGTCGGCTGCGCCACAGAAGGAAAGAAATCCGCACCGGACAGTGTCCGGTGGTGCACCGGACTGTCCGGTGTGCCAGGCGACAGAAGGCAAGAATTGCCTTCCTGGAATGCTCTCAACGGCTCCTAGCTGCCTTGGGGCTATAAAAGGGACCCCTAGGCGCATGGAGGAGGACACCAAGCATTCTCTAAGCATTCCTAAGCACCAAGACTTCAATTCCGCGCATTCGATTCTTTGTGATAGCAACTAGAGCTCCATTTGAGTAGTGTACTCTTCGGATTGTGTTGAGAGCTCGTGTTGCGACCTGTGTGCGTGTTGTTGCTCTGATTTTGTGTCTTGTGTGTGTTGCTTATCCCAACCTTACTTCCGTGATTCTTTGTCAACATCTTTGTAAGGGCGAGAGGCTCCAAGTTGTGGAGATTCCTTGCAAGCGGGATATAGTAAAGCAAAGCAAAAACACCGTGGTATTCAAGTGGGTCTTTGGACCGCTTGAGAGGGGTTGATTGCAACCCTCGTCCGTTGGGACGCCACAACGTGGACTAGGCAAGTGTTGGACTTGGCCGAACCACGGGATAAACCACTGTGCCATCTCTGTGTTGATCTCTTTGTGGTTATTGTGTTTTGCTAAGACTCCTCTCTAGCCACTTGGTCTTATTGTGCTAACTCCTAATCAAGTTTTTGTGGCACTAAGCTTCAAGTTTTACAGGATCACCTATTCACCCCCTCTAGGTGCTCTCAACCGTGGCACACAAGAAGGAACTGGTCTGTGGACGATAACTGGCGGCTTGCCACGACCCTTATGGCACAGAGGAGTGGTTATTACGTGTCATGGCCGGAAAAAACGACGAGCTCCGGTGATGCCAGCGTGACTGACCGCGGCAGGACACGACGACCGATCCGACCAGAGACTAGATTCACCCCCACTGGATATTTTCACCCTGCCCCGACGTTATCTACTCCCACGACATGAATCTCCCAAGCGGGCGTGAATTGTGGCGGCAGATCACCGGCGTTGAGCTCACGGCACCGGAGATCTTTTCTGATCACTGTACCATGGTAATCTTCATCAGAAGTTCTGACAGCACAATTTGGGGGGATGATTTTCTCAAATTTTTATGTAGCAACTTGATCATATGTCTGTAGCAAACTTGTTGTCCCATAATCCATCTTTGATTTTGCAATAGAATCCACAATCAAATAATCACTGGATCATAATCAAAATTGATCTCAAAGTTCTGTCGATGTCATTGGTGGTCATGATTCAGTCATCAGTGGTGACTGACAGTCCTTCTTTAGGCCAGTTTATCTCCAATTTTACAACATCAAGGCTCAGTCACTTAAGCAAAGTTGTACTACTATAATAGCTCTACAATTTTGATGCATTGACCTAGGGCAAAATCCTTATGAATTCAGAGATACAAGGCTCCAAAGTTGACCCCATTTCACTGAAATTCAGACTTAACCATTTAGGGGTTCTTGGGTCTTTTTGCAATTATGTCAAAATTACTTCATACTACTTGAAAATCCTCCAATGTAAAAGTTACTTAGTTTTTGATGTTCTATCACTTTGATATTTGCACTTTGGTCCAAAAGTGTATAGAATTTGAATCCATCCCTTAGGGTACAATTAGGGTTTTCTAGGGTTTCTTTTAGGGTTTTGAGTACTTTTTAGGGTTTTTGTGCCACTCAAACCCATCACTCTTGATATCTTATGAACATTTCTAATGACTTTTCAGACATTGCTCATCTTGGCTTCACTTTCATCCATAGGCCCTAATTCCAGGGTCAAGTACCCTACTCTAGGGTTAAGCACACATCAAGTCACCACATCACAACTTGTTTTTAAAATTTTACCTAGTGAATGCATTCTAGGTGTGACAAACAAAATGAAATGTCAATGCATATGATGTCATGCTCAAGTTTTAGTGCCAGTAACACCAGGGGTGTTACAGAAAGAAAGTGTGAGGCTCAAAAGGGTGCTAGGATAAGGTCTAACCTGAAATCTAATATGGTTTCGTGGACTGTAAGAGATGAAAAACACTCGATAAACTCATTGATCAACTTGGAAATCTGATACCACTTGATAAGTATGAAATTCTCGATCTCTCGGTGACTGAAGATAATTCCGATCTGGCGGAAGATGACCCTCATGATCCGACTACGACGATTAAGCCTAAGGCGCCAATGCAATCGTTGAATGAACTCCCTGTGGTTACCGACCTTGCTGGTGCAAGATCAGCCTGATCACGAAGATCATTTCCTGCATGCAATCGAAGAATGAATAAGAAAAAGATGCGACCAATCTAATCAATTACTCGAGGGTAGAGTTCTGAATACACGAAGACAACGCTAATCTGCGGGTGTTCGGTAATAGCTAATGCTAATCTAAAAAAAACTGGAGGAAGAAAAGGAGGCGCAGCTCCTGTATAAATAGAGAGAGGGGCACAGCCCCTGGTGGTGGCCAAGGTGGAAAAACGTAACCCTATGGCGACCCATCCTAGGTCCTCCACCTTGGGCCGCAGTTGAGTCAGTCGTCTATTCTTCTGGTCCCTCATTATTCAGTAGCATGACGAAGTTAAGATCTCTTGCACGGGCCCGAGTGATTAGCCCAGCTAATGGAGGAAGTGGTGCCTGAGGTGGAGTTGGCCCAGCTGAGGAGGGAAGTGGCGCCTGAGGCGGAGGCGCTGCTGTTGTAGTCGTACTCGTGTTGCAGTTGATGTCCTCATCATGACCGACCAATAAGTTTTCTCGAGTGCGCATGAGTGAGGACAAAGTGCGCACGAAAGAATCGTGTTGGCCTGTGGGGATAATATATGATCCTAGAGAGCTGCCAAGAGTAAGTATTGTCGGTTCGAGAGTGGACGGGGTGTTACAAGTGGTGACAGAGCTGACCCTCGTGGTTTCACGGGTGTGTGTGGGTTAGGGGTTCGGGTATATGGCACATGTGGGCCCGGAGTGGTAACATGGCATGGCATATGACGACACTAGACACACAAACATGGCTAAGAGGGGAGGTTCCTGGATTGGGGTTGACCGACAAGGACGTCAGTCTTCTAAGGGGGGTGGATTGTGATATCCTAGCTCCAGTGGATGGTGATATCCTTGCCCAAGGCTTAATAGAATTAATAGACTACTCATACCAATAATGTGCATCTTCTTTTTTGGAAGCCTATCTCGAAAGAACCTTCAGGTTAAGCGTGCTTGGCTTGGCGCAATTTGGGATGGGTGACAGACCGGGATGTTTTCTCGGGTACACATGAGTGAGGACAAAGTGCGCACGAAAGACTCGTCTTGATTTGTGGGGACAATATATAATCCTAGAGAGCTGACAGGAGTAAGTACCACCAGTCCGGGAGTGGACGGGGTGTTACAATCCGTGAGGCGAAGCAACCCACCAGGTCCCTGCCAAGTAAGTCCACGTGGCAGAGCGATTGATTAGGTCCCTACCGAGCAAGGAAGTGGAGTGGAGCGACCGACTAGGTCCCTGTCGAGCAAGTCTGCGTAGTTGTTGGAGACTTGTTCTCAAATACTAAGAGCTAAGAACAAGGCAACATAAATAAGTGTTTAAATGTCAAATTCCTTCGTCCTTGTAAACATTATGTCCCTTCGGATATAATGAATTTTGGACGAAGGTTACGAAGGAAAAGACCTTCGTAAGATTGATAAATGGTAAAAAAACACATATATAAAACACGAGTAATAATATGAATATTATCATCAACTTATCTTTATTACCAAATTCATAAAAACAAATTACAAATGTACCTTCAGATTGATGAAAAGTAAAGGTACAGACGTGATGCGAAAAAGCGTATGCCAAGTCAGTGTGAACAGTACAGGAGTACTGTTCATCTATTTATAGGCACGGGACACAGCCCGTGTAAAATTACATCGATGCCCTTTACATTTGTCAATAACTTTATAGCAATTCTTCGAGGTTTAATTTGACTTTTCATCTTTAAGTCGGTTCCTCTTTTCTGCCGTCATGCCGAAGCTTTTCCGCACATAGCTTCGTGATCGTCTTATCCTTCGTCGTGGTCGCTTTCCACCCCAGTCAAGCTTCATCTTAACCATGCTCTTGTACACCCGCAACTTGACTCCGAAGATACCTGTTCACATGTTTCACTCGGAAAATATTGTCAAATCATGTTTTTTGAGGACCTTTGGAAGCCGAAGGCCCCCAACAGTAGCCCCTCGCAATATTAATTT
This sequence comes from Zea luxurians, assembly GCA_029449295.1. NCBI lineage: Eukaryota > Viridiplantae > Streptophyta > Magnoliopsida > Poales > Poaceae > Zea > Zea luxurians. The sequence continues at coordinate 75,319,787 of JAOPSE010000015.1, read as the reverse complement.
ACTGTAATGATAAATTCATATTGCGACATGGATGAAGGCTTTAAGCCGAAGGTCCGAAAAAAAACACCTTCCTTCTACTAGAATAGCAACAGTCATTGACAAACTGGGCCCTCCAGTTTTCGACCACACCGGGTGTATAAATAAGAGCTCACCGCAAGTTTATTTGGCACGCTCTTTTGCCATCTGCTTTTGCTCACCCAACTTTTTAGCCTGCGTGCAACAGCACTTGCTCGGTTTTAAATTTTTAAGCTTCGGTTTCGAGTGTGTTTTTGTCAGCATTTGCGAAGATGCCTGAGGATAAGAAAGTTGTTGGTGCTTCGAAGCTAAGCCTTTATGAGGAGATGCACCTGGGCTTTCTTGAATCAATGTCAAAGACTAATACGGAGAAGATTACCAGGGAGATTTTGGAGGGTTTATCTGAAGATACTGGTGACAGTGAAAGTTACGATGTGGATAGTGGTGGTGAAGATTCCGAAGATCGACCCTGGCGACCAAGCCATGCAGTTTTTGGTAAGTCTAGTATTAAGGAAAATCATCTTGTCAATATGAGAGGGAGATACTTTCGGGACTTGTCTCTTGTGAGGGTTGACGAAGGAGAGAAGACTTGTCCAACTCCAGAGGAAAATGAGGTCGTGATATTCCGAAGCTTCTTAAAAGCTGGATTACGATTTCCCTTGAGCAGTTTTGTCGTGGAAGTACTGAAGACATTTGAAATCTACCTTCACCAACTTATCCCCGAAGCAATCATAAGGATGAACATCTTTGTGTGGGCCGTGAGAAGCCAAGGTTTGGAACCTAACGCAAAAAGCTTCTGTAACGTACACGAGCTATTGTATGAGACAAAACCCTGGGGCAAAGAGCAGTATCACAACAACTTTGGCTGCTACAGCTTCGGCGCTCGGTCCAGGTCAAGCTGCCCTATGCCAACCTTTCGAAAGAGGTGGCCCGGAGACTGGATGACAGAATGGTTTTACGTGAAAAATGACTTGAAATCACGTGAAGATATCAAGGGTATCATATGCGCCCTATCTGGCAACGCTTCGGCCTCCGGAAGCCGAAGGTGGAAATGGATGAAGCAACCGATGAATGCCAGAGAGCCTTCGGCGTGGTTTGCTCTTTTATTGGGACAAGGGATTTGGTCCAAGAGCATATTGCCTTCAGAATATGGCCACTTGTAGAAAAGTGGGAAATGCCGAAGGAAACCGTCAAGGAACCTGACGAAGGTGGACTAGTTAGGCTAAAATACACATTCAAATATGGAGATAAGTTTGTTGAACCAGATGATGACTGGTTAAAAAGTATTGAGTCCATAAGTGATGAATTGCTTGGGTATACTCGAAAGCCGAAGATAATGCATTATCAGCGGCCTTCAGAGGCCGAAAGAAGAAGAGACTTAACCGAGTATTCGATGCAATTGGGTTTGTCTACCCCGACTACCATTACCCAGTGCGAGGCCAAAAAAGAAAGAATACTTCTCCTGCAAAGGAAATTGCTTCAGCTGCTCCTAGCGAGCCAGCGCCGAAGAGAAAAAGGTAAAGGTTCTCACACACCGGCCCACGTTATATTGAACCGGCCACAATGCCTGAGTTTATTGGTGAGGCCTCTTCGGCCACCGAAGCTAGAGAACCAACTCCAGTGGCAAAAATCGAAGAAGTGGCCGAAGTACCAGCAACAGAGAAGACAGAAGAACCGAGGACTGAAGAAACAAAAACATTAGAAATTTTAAGTCCTTCAACAAAAATTGAGGCAACAAAAAGCCAAAAGGGTCCAGCAGCGACCCCGAAAAGAAAAAGGATGGTTAATGTGCTGGATGTTTTGGAAACAATTAAATCTTCAAGCATAACTCCGAAGAAAACTGTTGAAACTTCTGAAGTGTCTACTGAAGCCTTTGTTGCTGAAGCTTTTGAAGCAACAATTTGAAACTGAAGCTGGGCCTTCAGAGCCCACCAAGGTAAAACCTTTGGAAGCTGAAGAAACAAAATTGACAGAAGCAACTTTGGAAACCGAAAAAACAAAAATGACAGAGCCGATTTTGGTTGAAGAAATTGACACTGCCGCCCCCCGAAGCATCTTCCAAAATACGTGATTATATTGTGCGACATGCTTCGGGGAAGAGATTATCTGAAGAAGAGATTTTTGAAGCTAATCACTATGCCCGAGAACTGAAGTATCCGAAGGGGCCCTAGTGTTCAATGGGACAGACGAAGATGACTTCCTATACTGTCTCCCAGACAGTAAAGAATTATTCGTCTGCCGAGAGATGGCTAGAAGCATGGGGTTCCCGAAGCTTGAAGCTGGCCTTTGCGCCATGACGAAGGACGATCTTGCGGATTAGCCTTGCATACAATAGTCTGAAGGTACAAAAATTGTGAATTTTGAAGTTTATGAATTTTGAATTAGTCTTTGTTCTTGTGTTAATGCATTCATTCTTTTGAATAGGGCTTTAATACTCAGGCAATGCCTTAAGGGCACAAAGAATGCTGAAGGATGAGAGCTGCACTATTGCTCTCAACAACCTTCGAACAGAGATTATCAGGCTAAGAAACGAAGCCTTGGAAAAAGACAAATTCTGCTTACATTGATGGATAAGATAAAGGAAGACGAAGCTAGTTCTAAGCTCAAGCCGAAGCTCAGAAGCACGAAATCGAAGATCTTCGGAAACAATTAGCCCGAGCTAAAGAAGAACGCATACTTGAAGAAACAAAACGAGAACTTAGTGATCAATGGGCAAATCATTTGGAAATAAATGTTGAAGAGCTTCGTGCTTCCAAGAAAAGGTGCTATGATAAATCCATAGAGTGTGGTTAAGAAGATAAAATCCAGCTTCGCCAGTGTTGGCGCATTCTCTAGCGAAGAAAATTTCACAAGAGGGAATCCAGAAGTCCCGATTGAATGGATCAGTCACGAAGCTAAGGCCTTCGAGGAAAATCTTGAATAGTCGCGGGGACATTTGTGCTTTTTCGGGTGCTAGGGGAATTGTTACTATTTTGGAGAGGAAAGGGTGCGAGCATGTGAAATCTTTAGCACAATCTGAAGCTGCTTTATCCTCTGAAGATATTAAAGACCCTTCAGCCGAAGCCAAGCCTGGTCGGTGGAAAATTTTTCACCAACATTTGGGACAATGGCGGCCGAGAAATGGCTCAAGAAATCATTCAAAGAAGCGAAAAAGGCATCCATGATGCTAGGAAGGTAACGGAGGCTGCTGAGAAAAACGCAGAGCCTGAAGGGCAAATAGGTATTAACTAGTGGTTTTTTTTATTCTATTGTAATTTTGATTTCAAACTTTATTCGTGGTTTGTAATAGTAATATAGCCGTATCCTCTCCTCCCTCAGAACCTGCTGACGCATCTCCGGGCCCCCCACCCAAAGGGAGACGACGAAATTAGAAAAATGGCCGAGCCATCATGGACAAAGTTGTCGATCAGTTACTGAACGAAGCTGTAGAAGTAGTTCTTAGGGAAGATTAAATGCTATTGTAAAAATATTTGGAATGTGACATGTGTAAACTTTGTAACTTTGAATGTAATATATAATCTATTTATGGTTCAATTCTTTACGATGCATGAAAATTTTGCATACATACCGTTTTTTGAGCCTTCGGCGAAAAAAACACCTTCCCTTCTTTTCATGCTTCATAAAGAAAATCTTTTATATATTCACAAGAATTTCCATACTTCTCTGATGAAGAATATCCAAGCTTCGTGAAAACATTCTTTCGAAGCTATAAAAAAAGTTTATGTTGTCTCTCTAATGAAGCTACATTTCTTCTCAATTATCTTGTGCCTTAGCATGATTTTCCTCTTTTTCAAAACATTCTCCGAAGATCAATACTGTGTCCCCTTCTTGTTCTACATGCAATATGATGTATGATGCTTATGTTATGCAAAATGATGTGATGATGTTATGTTATGCAAAATAATATTTGTGCCGAAGATACACACATCCCTGCAATAGAGCACACAATCTTTTTATATCAGCGCTGACTTTTCGCTGTAAGCCTCCCTTAGGAGCTTCTTCGCCTTTTACTTCAGCGGAATCAGCGTTTATTTTTCACTGTAAGCCTCCCTTAGGAGCTTCTTCGCCTTTTACTTTCAGCGGAATCAGCGTTTATTTTTCACTGTAACCCTCCCTTAGGAGTTTCTTCGCCTTTTACTTTCAGCGGAATCAGCGTTTATTTTTCATTGTAAGCCTCTGCATTCCCTTCGAACGACTTTTGAGCAGGAAAACTTACACTGCGCTCCCTTAGGAACGACTTTTTACTACTTCGACAGAAGTTTACAGTGCGTTCCTTAGAACAAGTTTTGATAATTCGAAGGTTCTCCGTGCCACCATAAATTCTTGTGCTTCGGCAACTCAAGCCTATGGAGAAGATATATTTTCATTATGATAATAAGCTAAACTGTTACAAGAAATTGAAAAAAACGGAAAAAGACACTTAAACTTCCCATAATTGTTCCTTACTACAAAGAAAGTAAAACTGAATGCGAAAATGCAAAAAGCTGCTGTCGAGGTAGGATATTTTGTCAGTAAATGTGCTTTGGACTCTGGCACAGTGCTATTGACTGTGCGAGCTTCGGACTCCTCTCTGAAGTCCCTCTGGGGGTGAGAGTGCTGGCTCCCTTCTGGCTGCGGACCTCGTTGTATTGGTGGTGGCGGTGGAAGCTGTTGCCAAGATGCTTGGGGTTGACTTGCCGAAGCAACAGAGGCTGCAGGGTGATTGCCTACATATTCTGGAATGTAAGGCGAATGGTTACGAAGTAGTATGCATAACCTGCTTTCGGCTGGCTCTATTGCGCTGCAGCTTCTGCTAGCTCCTTTTGCTTTTGGATGGTAACATGGCACACTCCTGGTGGTATGGCCTTGCCTTCACCATAGAATAGGCAGTAAATTTTTTCTTGGTTGATCTCCAAATTTCCCCCGAAGCCCCTGGCGCCTCTGCCCCTTGGCGCTGGCGGCCGGAAAGAGCTTTGCTGTTGCCCCGAAGCTTGCGAAGGGCACTGTGGCCTTTGCTGTTGACTCCCTTTGTCATCACTTTGAGTAGAATTGTGAATTGACCTGACGTGCCTCGGATAAAATCTTCCTCCGAAGCCCCTGGACATTTCAGAGAACCTGAAAGCTTCCTCCCTTCTTTGGCGAAAATCATTGTCAGCTCGAATATACTCGTCCATCTTCTGGAGCGGCTTCTCCAAAGTTTGAGGAGGCTTCCTGGCAAAGTACTGAGCTAAAGGTCCTGGCCGAAGCCCCTTGATCATGGCCTCAATGACAATTTCATTGGGCACTGTTGGTGCCTGTTCCCTCAGACAGGAACCTTCGGACATATGCCTGAAGGTATTCTTCGTGATCCTGGGTGCACTGGAATAAAGCTTGAGCAGTGACTGGCTTCGTCTGAAACCCTTGGAAGCTGGTTATCAACATATCCTTCAGCTTTTGCCATGAGGTGATTGTCCCTGGCCTAAGAGAGGAGTACCAGGTTTGTGCAACACTCCTGACAACCATGACGAAAGACTTTGCCATGACCGTCGTGTTGCCACCATACGAAGATATGGTTGCCTCATAGCTCATCAAGAATTGTTTCGGGTCTGAATGACCATCGTACATGGGGAGCTGGGGTGGCTTGTAAGATTGTGGCTAGGGAGTAGCCTACAGTTCTGTTGACAGGGGAGAAGTATCATCAAAAGCAAAATTTCCGTGATGGAAATCTTCATACCAGTCGCCCTCGTTGTAGAAGCTCTCTTGATGAAGCTCTCTGCGCGGGGGCCTTTGGTTCTGGTCATCTTGAGCAAGATGTCGAAGCTCTTCAGAGGCTTCGTCTATCTGCCTTTGAAGATCAGCTAGACGAGCCATCTTCTCCTTCTTCCGTTGGACCTGTTGATTGATCATCTCCAAATTTTGGATTTCTTGATCCAAGTCGTCCTCCGGAGGCGTTGGACTGGTGGCCTTCCTCTTCTGGCTTCGGGCCTCCCTAAGAGAAACGACATCTTGATTGGGGTCCAGCGGCTGCAGAGTGGCAGCTCCTGTCGTTGAAGCTTTTTTCGGCGGCATGACGAAGGTGATCTTGCCGAAGGTGTTCAAAACTCAAAAAATGGACGTGAGTTCACCGGAGGTGGGCGCCAATGTTGGAGACTTGTTCTCAAATACTAAGAGCTAAGAACAAGGCAACATAAATAAGTGTTTAAATGTCAAATTCCTTCGTCCTTGTAAACATTATGCCCCTTTGGATATAATGAATTTTGGACGAAGGTTACGAAGGAAAAGACCTTCGTAAGATTGATAAATGGTAAAAAAGAACACATATATAAAACACGAGTAATAATATGAATATTATCATCAACTTATCTTTATTACCAAATTCATAAAAACAAATTACAAATGTACCTTCAAAATGATGAAAAGTAAAGGTACAGACGTGATGCGAAAAAGCGTATGCCAAGTCAGTGTGAACAGTACGGGAGTACTGTTCATCTATTTATAGGCAGGGACGCAGCCCGTGTAAAATTACATCGATGCCCTTTACATTTGTCAATAACTTTATAGCAATTCTTCGAGGTTTAATTTGACTTTTTATCTTTAAGTCGGTTCCTCTTTTCTGCCGCATGCCGAAGCTTTTCCGCCACAGCTTCGTGATCGTCTTATCCTTCGTCGTGGTCGCTTTCCACCCCAGTCAAGCTTCGTCTTAACCATGCTCTTGTACACCCGCAACTTGACTCCGAAGATACCTGTTCACATGTTTCACTCGGAAAATATTGTCAAATCATGTTTTTGAGGACCTTCGGAAGCCGAAGGCCCCCAACAGTAGTGTAGCGACCGATTAGATCCTTGCCGAGCAAGACCGCGAGGCAGAGCGACCGATCAGGTCCCTACCAAGGAGGAGAAGCAAGATGGAAACCCAAGTCAAATGTCACAAAGTCCATGCCAACTAAGACAAGACATGACATGGCATCTCGGGCCATGGCTAGTCATCCTAATGTCAGGCCACAGGCACACCGAGTGTCCACTAACAACATGACCACACCTCCCTTAGTATGGCCCTAGAAGCGCTCCCACATTCATTTGACTTGGGTGACTGGACCTATTCATGAAGTACCTCAGCATCGGAGATTCTACGGTGACCCGAATACCGGGTAGTGCGCGACAGATACACCATACCAGGTGTATGCCTATGCACGCCAACTAGTGATGCAGGCTCATGACGATAGGAAAGACCGCACGGTGCATGACTGCCCCATGCAACTGACCTGCGGGACCCCCCGCGCACTACCACGACAATGTTAGCGTAAGACCAACAAAAGGAACCCGTATGACGAGCCAACGAGATATTATGCCATGATGGGAGTACGCTACACACGACCCTGCGAATAGCACCAGAGGAGCCACGCTGCATAAGAGCCACCAGTCGAGCTCCTCCTAGCAGAATACAAGTCCCCATTATAGAGTCCAACCCTTGAACTATAAAAGGGAAGGACCCCCTCTTTTTCAAAACACACAAGCACACCAATTGTAACACGCCCTTAGCAATACTACCAATTGTAACACAAGCTGAACCAGTATAAACCCACCGTCTCAAACCCCACATTCAAATCCCTATGATTCACTTTTTAGAGTGAGTACGTACCAATCCCCCACCAAACACAAACCTTATTGCCCCTGGTTTCCAAAACAACGACAGTTGGCGCCCCGAGCGACCACAGATCGACGCGTAGCTAGGCACAAGGGCCACGGAGGAGGAGCCACACAAAAAACAGGGCTTCTAAGAAAATGACTTTACCTAGTGAAAATCACGAGCCCAATGTTCACTACCAAAAATTGATGAAGAATCAAGGAATACATGACCACAGTTTATCTCGACCCAAGCACCTTCCCCCGGGCTCCACTCTTTAGAAACAGAGGGTGCCGACCAAACTACCGAGGCAACCTGGTCGCCATGCACTACTCGGGAGGGCTAGAATTAGGGAATACTTCCTCAACGAAAGCATGTACCATGCGACAGCAACAGAAGACCCCAAGCGACCTCGACAAAGCCAGGACAAAAATTCAAATTACAAGCAATACTCACATGACGGTTCCATACAGACGTTCAAAACAAGTTATTACAAAACACCCAAGTAGACGACCTTTCAAGTATTAAAAGCAATGCTCAGCCTTAACCATTTTTTCTTGGTAAGCCTTACACTACATATGAGCCCCACCGTAAGTGAGCTCATGCACATTATTCCCCACACTTAATGAGTGATGAACATATGTGAGCTCACCCTTGCTATAACCAAACCAGGTCAAGAACAGGTACCACAAGATGAGGAGCATGAAGGATTCTACAATGAGTTCAGAGAAGTCTAGGCTATCGTCTCCTAGTCAACTATGGTTGTGGAGGATCGTCGTCGTCATATGATGTACTTATTTAGTTATTTTGTATAGAACCTCTATTATGTAGTAAAGATGTGACATTGATTTCTGTACCATGAGTAATCATGTGTGAAACTTGATCCTAGCACACATTTGAGATGCATCTTGATTTGTCCTTAAATCTGGGTTTGATAGAACTAGACAAACCCTTACCTACTTGCTTTTGCTACTATGATCCATTCTATATACTTGATTTTTTTCATCTTCTACCGCTTTACTTGATTATTCTTATCGTTTCTACTCTAAACACAAAGGAGGATTTGACACCTTGGAATTCTGCACCTAAAGTGACCCTTAAAGTATAGGAGACCTAATCCTAGAAAAAAACTATTTTTAGGTATCTATACACTTGAATGCTTGTTCTTATGATGCCTGTTTGATTTGGTTCTTTGATTGAGTGTGATAAGTTGTGAAGTAATAACCACAATTGCATTTGCATATATATGTAGGCATAAAAAATATATATGTTCATAAGATAGCTAGGCAACTTAAGTTATCCCCCATTAAAATATAAATCTATCCTAGCACGTCATCTTAAAATATTCTATCTTATCCTAATAGATTTTTCTTATCCTAACTAATTTGACTTAAACAAGATCTAATCTGATTCGATCTAATCTCATCTAACCAGGATCCCATCCAATCTAATGTAAACTAATGTGATCTAAGCTAGTCTAAACTAATGTGATAATCTAATCTAAATATAACCTTACCTAATACTAGCCTAATCTAATTAATCAGATCTAATCTAATAAGGCCTAATCAATCGATTCACATTTCTTAGGGTAGAGAAAATTAAACCAGGTTAGTTAATACATTAAACTCTACACCTAGAAACTCTTTTCTCACCAAATTCACCCAAATCTAAAATGGTGCCTTAGCCTAACTCGACCATATACCACTGCCTAAACCTACTTAATATGCTACCTAATCTTCCTATTCTAGACCTAATCTATCTATTCCCAACCTACCAGCAAACAAGATTCTAACCTACCTACCTCATGTAGTCCATCCTACCTGAAACAAGATTGCTGATGCTTTGTCTAGGCGTTACACTATGCTGTCCCAACTTGATTGCAAAATTTTTGGCTTGGAAATGATTAAAGCACAATATGCTCATGATGATGATTTTAAGGATGTGTTGCTGAACTGTAAGGAGGGGAAAACTTGGAACAAATTTGTCATAATTGATGGGTTTAATTTTAGAGCTAACAAGCTATGCATTCCAGCTAGCTCTGTGCGTTTATTATTACTACAGGAAGCACATGGAGGAGGGCTGATGGGACACTTTGGTGTGAAGAAGACAGAAGACATCCTTGCTGATCATTTCTTTTGGCCCAAGATGCAGAGGAATGTGGAGAGATTTGTTGCTCGCTGCACAACATGCCAAAAATCTAAGTCATGCCTTAATCCTCATGGTTTGTACGTGCCTCTACCTGTTCCTAATGCACCATGGGAGGATATTTCAATGGACTTTGTTTTAGGACTGCCTAGAACAAAGAAGGGGAGGGATATGTCAGACAAAACAGAAATTAGGTAAACAGAAAATGACAATTTCAATATCATGAGTTGGGCTAATTATACAAGTTGAAGATTACCAAAATATCTACTAAAGATAGTGAGGAAGTTTCCCCAAAATGAATCTAAAATAGCTCCAAATCGATCACTCAACTAGAGAACTCCAAGGGAGAAATCAACCTTTTCTCCAAGTCTTTCCAACCCGATTTCAAAGATCAACCGTGTTCGCCTAGCTCCTAAACTCAAAACCAAATGGTCAATGGACAAAGTAGTGCCTAAATACCTCAGACACACCCTGGTGAAGTTTGAAACCAAACCAAAACTGTTTGACACGCTTTGGCCTGGTTTTTGTCGTGGCTCGAGCTGAGTGACAGACCCGACTTGACACAAGATTTTCTCCTCACCCTAAGCATATCTAAGCTCGGGACTCACATAGAAAAATAGGATTTGAGCAGGGAAGGGACCTTACACTAGATCCTTGCCGAGATATACACATTAGGGTAGCTAAACAGGCACTTGGACATGGGCAGAAGCAAACCTCCACGTGTTCGACCTCGACTGGCACTCGGGAATGCGCTCTGACTGCACCCGCGCACGCCACGAGCTCCGGTCGGCTCGATCGCATGCCTAGCCCCGCACCTGTGCCACACCCTCGCCTATAAGAAGCCCCAACCCCTTGGCCTTGCCTTCCCGCATGCCTCACACCCTTGCCAGTGACTGGATGCCGGTGATCGCTAGGAAACCGAGTGCGGCACCGCATGCAAGCTTGCCAAAGCCATGGCCACTGTAGCCTGGCCACCCCAACCTACCTCCACCCAGTCTAGCTCCACGGCTAGCTTCCCTAGAGGTCAGTGAAGCCTCCTAAACACTCAGACTAAACATCACCTTGCGGGAGGTACCGAATCACCTCGCCGGACCTCTTCCTTCATTGGTTCCCTTGGTCCAGGTAATCTAGCCACTCATTCATCAATTCCTTACACACACACTCCCTGCCAGCCAGTGAAGCTCCCTATGTGGTCTAATTGAACTATACCATCGTGATGTGGTCGGTATAGACGTCGTCGACGAGCTCCGCCGCCTAAGTCTGTGGCTAGACCAACTCTAGTCACCATCGACGCTGACTCGTACCTCGACGTGACCACCACAGGCTCCCCATTCTCGCCCGACCCTTCGTTGGAGCTCTACCATCGCCGGTAAGCCGCTCTGTCGTCTCTTTCGCCGTGGGTACTATTTAACCTAGCCAAGGACCGTGGGTTAGGTTAGTAAAGTCTAGGGGGTTATGTGTAACCCAAACTCAGATGAATAGTGTACCAAGGACCAAACCATAAAGAAAATGTGGAAAGAAGACCAGGGACCCATTTAGAAGTGTGTTTTTCTTTTCTTTTTCGAAAATCTACTTTAATTAACCAGCAGAAAACTTTAGAAATTCATAACTTGACCAAAATAATGCCAAAATTTAGACAAACTAAATTTGTTAGGTTCTGGATAAGGAAAACTTTAGAATAAAAATAGAAAACCCATTAGTCCAACACTGTTTCTGGAAGTTCATATTGTTATTAAGATATTAAGTAATATGCAAAAATAGAAGTAAAATTAGTAGAAATATAGTACTACAACTGAGAAATTTTTAGGAGATAACCAATCAACAGTTGAGTCCCACAAAATTATTGTATACCATAGTTTTCTCATTTAAGTAGAGATCATAAATTAAATTAAGTTTCTGCCCATTTCATTGGAAAATAAAATCAGGACCTAGACATGTGAACCACAAGGTCAACTTATTTTTCTTAGGATAATTGAGCAACAAGGTTTCAAGGAAAAATATAAAAATTGCCTAACTTTAACTAGGAAATATGTTTCCGACTGCCCCATGAGAAATTATAATGAACTTTAGAAAATCATACAACCCATTCCGTATGAGGAAAAATGACCAAACAAGAATGATTGTCTTGTGCAAAGAAAAGATTAGGAAAAATGCCAAATCTATTGTTTGACATTTTCAACAGGAAAGTTAGTTATAAGCACCTCTTAGTCCCACAACTTTAGAAAATCATAGATAAATATTTACTGAGTATCATTAAGTATTTTTTACACAAGACCATGATATTGCATCTAAATACCAGTAAAAATAAACGTTGGAACATAGGTCACTTCTAGATAGAAAGTTTAGTCTAAAGTCACTCCTCTACCTTGGTTTTTGTTATTTTTGTTTAAAATAGATTCTAATTGGTTTTGACCTCAAATTCCTAGGACAGACTAGTCTAACCAGTACTAGGCTACTGTAATTTTTACAGAATTTTTGGAAAAATCTAAATAGCATTCATAGTTCAAACCACCATTAAAAGCCTAAAGGAAAGTAGAATAAAGAGGTTAGTCTTACCCATGTTCAATTAAAGTACAAAGACTTAGCTGATCTTTCACTAATTTCTTGAAGGAATAATTAAATCTCTACCGACTCTTATTTCCACTGGATGTCAGTTTAACTTCAAATTCAACAAGAACACTACTAAGAAGTTGGGTTAGAAAAAGAGAAACCCTAACATTACTAAATAACCTAGTGTTACTCGACCATGCATCATATTTATCATCTTCATATTATAAATGTACATGCATCTTATGCATCATATTAAATATACTACATCCTCGCTAACAGAGAGTATGTGCTCATCCCCGAGCAAGGAGCTGACCAAGAGAAAGTTCAGGAGCCAGCTCCGGAGCCTGCTACTGAGGATCTCTGCTGCCCCCGTAATTGAAAGCAAGCCCCGGTTTTATGCATAACCGTTTATTTTGCTATTTTACTGCACTTAATGTTGGTAGGTTTATACTGTGGACTTAAGTGTAGGAGTTGTTTGAAACCCTAGTTGAATGAACTCAGGATTCCTTTTGAGATGGATACTAGTATGCTAGATTGAGTAGTTGTTATGCTAAAGATAATCGACCTGATCTAATCTTGGCCGCTCAGATCAGATCATGCGGTTATGATACAACCATACCTCTTCGACCGTGTAAATTTGCAGATGAGCCCTCAGGTTTATAACAAACCAACCCACCGTATATCCCTTCTTAAAGAGTATTACGCAGAGACCCTAAAATTAGCGCAAACAACCCTAACCTCTCTGGTAATTATGTCCCTAGTCCATGCAGTGAAAAAGGGAGTAAATTAATTTAGAAAATAGGATTTCTAGTATAAAAATAATTCCAAAACTTGTTTAATTCATATTTAATTTATTTTAACTCCAAATTGATTCATTCCAGTTGCAGTATATCCATAGTCATACTGTTTATCCCCTAGTAACTTTATTTTGTTATGAAACCTAAAATAAAATTATGTACTTAATTTATTTTGTACCTGACTCTTAAATCTTTAGAAAACCATTTCTTTTCAACCGTAACTCCGATTTTAGTGGTTCTCGAACCCACGATCTCGTAGCATAGCATAGAATATTATTATACAGTTTGTGCTTATGTTTGGTGTGATGTTAATTTTGCATATACCATGTTTGTTTGCATTGCTACGAATAGCAATGAGGTCACGAGAATCTGAAGATCATCCTGGTACCTGGAATCTCGAGTCCCATGCAAGTTGTGCCCTTGATCACTTCTATTTACCCAATAATGTACCTATTAATCATTATGATCTGCATAGATTAATTTTGATGGGCTAATAGGTCACCCCTGGCTATCTTTGTACCTTGTTAACCACTGAACTTTTGGGTAGTACCTACTATTGCTTTTTGTGGTTTTGGGTGTTAAGATACACATTATTCATGATCATGCTTTTATTACAAATGTGTTATTTACTGTTCATGACAAGATCATTATGTAATTGGAACAAGGAGCGACCACCTGGGAAAACAGTGCTACCACAAGGGTGGTATGGGACGCCCTTGACTGACTAATTAGGAAAGCTAGTGGAGGACTACCTTACCCGAAAGGGGCAAGGGCAGTAGGGGAGGGTTCGGTGTAGGGAGGTTCTCGGGCTAATTTTGCTACGATGGCTTTTCAACGGGGGATCCTATGCTGCACTCCCTAGAAACTGTAGGTGGTTTTCTGAAGTTAGTGGAACTTTGTAAAGACCTCGTAGTGGTACCCTGCCTCGCTTCCTTGGTAGAGGTATATGGGGTCCGATCAACACCGTGGCAAATGGGTAACACGACTTGTGGGTAAAGATGCACAACCTCTGCAGAGTGTAAAACTGGTTTATCAGCCATGCTCAGGGTCATGAGAGGCTCGGACCCTCACATGATTAACTTAAGGAATTAAACTCAATTTGTCATTTGCATTGCATAGTGGGTGTTGTTATGAATCTTGATCTCTTATTTAATTGGGTTGGTATCTACTTATACCTAGTAACTGCTCATAAAATTTTGACCATCCTCTTTGGTAAGCCTTATACTTCACTTGAGCTCCCGCCTTTGGTGAGTTCATGCACATTATTCCCCACAACTTGTTGAGCGATGAACGTATGTGAGCTCGCCCTTGTTGTACTCACATCCCCCAGGTCAAGAACAGGTACCATAGGATGAGTCGCATGAAGGATGCTGAGATGAGTTCGTGAGTGGTCTAGGCCGTTGTCTCCCAGTCAACTATGGTTGCTGGATCGTTGTCTTCGTATGATGTAACTATTTAACTATTTTGTACAGAACTCAGTTATATATTAATGATGTGACATTCGTTTCTGTACCATGAGTCATTATATGTGTGAGACTTGATCCTAGTACACTTGGTGATTGTTTCGCGCCCGGGTTTTGGTGCCCCTAAAACCCGGGTGTGACAGAAGTGGTATCAGAGCGGATGTTGACTGTAGGATGAAACCTAGGTAGAACTGGATAACCCTTACCTACTTACCTTTGCTACTATGATTCTTTCTAAACTTTTCTTAACCTTTTCTCATCTATTGCTGCTTTACTTTGATTACTCTTATATTTTCACTTCTAAAGACAAAAGTGGATTCACACTTTGAAATCATGTACCTAAAGTGACTTTTAGGAATAGGAGACCTAATCTTAGGAACAAAAACAAACAATTTTTATAGGTATCTATGTGCTTGAATGATTGTTCTTGTGATACTTGTCTGATTTGCAACTTTGATTGAGTGTGATGAGTTGTGGAGTAATGTCCACAATTCCATCTGCATATACATATAAGCAAAAAATATTTATAAAATAATTAGACGTACTATATTATCTCTCCATTAAATATAGCTTGTATCACATATCTATCTTATCTTGGCATATTCTATCTTACCTTTGGAGCTTCATCTTATAAGCCTAGTTAACCCGACATAGACACAAAACAACAGATCAAGCTCTACTCATGATCCTTCAATTTATGACTAGCTACTAGACTATCTGTTTGCCTACTAAATAATTTCTCTTGCAAAGCTATCTTACCATATATTTCTACGATGAGTTCAGAGAAGTCTAGGCTATCGTCTCCTCAACTATGGTTGTGGAGGATCGTCGTCGTATATGATGTACTTATTTAGTTATTTTGTATACCTCTATTATGTAGTAAAGATGTGACATTGATTTCTGTACCATGAGTAATCATGTGTGAAACTTGATCCTAGCACACATTTGAGATGCATCTTGATTTGTCCTTAAATCTGGGTTTGATAGAACTAGACAAACCCTTACCTACTTGCTTTTGCTATTATGATCCATTCTATATACTTGATTTTTTTCATCTTCTACCGCTTTACTCTGATTATTCTTATCTTTTCTACTCTAAACACAAAGGAGGATTTGACACCTTGGAATTCTGCACCTAAAGTGACCCTTAAAGTATAGGAGACCTAATCCTAGAAAAAAACTATTTTTAGGTATCTGTACACTTGAATGCTTGTTCTTATGATGCCTGTTTGATTTGGTTCTTTGATTGAGTGTGATAAGTTGTGAAGTAATAACCACAATTGCATTTGCATATATATGTAGGCATAAAAAAATATATGTTCATAAGATAGCTAGGCAACTTAAGTTATCCCCCATTAAAATATAAATCTATCCTAGCACCTCATCTTAAAATATTCTATCTTATCCTAATAGATTTATCTTATCCTAACTAATTTGACTTAAACAAGATCTAATCTGATTCGATCTAATCTCATCTAATCCAATCTAACCAGGATCCCATCCAATCTAATGTAAACTAATGTGATCTAAGCTAGTCTAAACTAATGTGATAATCTGATCTAAATATAACCTTACCTAATACTAGCCTAATCTAACTAATCAGATCTAATCTAATAAGGCCTAGTCAATCGATTCACATTTCTTAGGGTAGAGAAAATTAAACTAGGTTAGTTAAAACATTAAACTCTACACCTAGAAACTCTTTTCTCACCAAATTCACCCAAATCTAAAATGGTGCCTTAGCCTAACTCGACCATATACCACTGCTAAACCTACTTAATATGCTACCTAATCTTCCTATTCTGGACCTAATCTATCTATTCCCAACCTACCAGCAAACAAGATTCTAACCTACCTACCTCATGTAGTCCATCCTACCTGAAACAAGATTGCTGATGCTTTGTCTAGGCGTTACACTATGCTGTCCCAACTTGATTGCAAAATTTTTGGCCTGGAAACGATTAAAGCACAATATGCTCATGATGATGATTTTAAGGATGTGTTGCTGAACTGTAAGGAGGGGAAAACTTGGAACAAATTTGTCCTAATTGATGGATTTAATTTTAGAGCTAACAAGCTATGCATTCCAGCTAGCTCTGTGCGTTTATTATTACTGCAGGAAGCACATTGAGGAGGGCTGATGGGACACTTTGGTGTGAAGAAGACAGAAGACATCCTTGCTGATCATTTCTTTTGGCCCAAGATGCAGAGGAATGTGGAGAGATTTGTTGCTCGCTGCACAACATGCCAAAAATCTAAATCACGCCTTAATCCTCATGGTTTGTACGTGTCTCTACCTGTTCCTAATGCACCATGGGAGGATATTTCAATGGACTTTGTTTTAGGACTGCCTAGAACAAAGAAGGGGAGGGATATGTCAGACAAAACAGAAATTAGGTAAACAGAAAATGACAATTTCAATATCATGAGTTGGGCTAATTATACAAGTTGAAGATTACCAAATATCTACTAAAGATAGTGAGGAAGTTTCCCCAAAATGAATCTAAAACAGCTCCAAATCGATCACTCAACTAGAGAACTCCAAGGAGAAATCAACCTTTTCTCCAAGTCTTTCCAACCCGATTTCAAAGATCAACCATGTTCGCCTAGCTCCTAAACTCAAAACCAAATGGTCAAATGGACAAAGTAGTGCCTAAATACCTCAGACACACCCTGGTGAAGTTGAAACCAAACCAAAACTATTTGACACGCTTTGGCCTGGTTTTTGTGTGGCTCGAGCTGAGTGACAGACCCGACTTGACACAAGATTTTCTCCTCACCCTAAGCATATCTAAGCTCGGGACTCACATAGAAAAGATAGGATTTGAGCAAGGAAGGGACCTTACACTCGATCCTTGCCGAGATATACACATTAGGGTAGCTAAACAGGCGCTTGGACATGGGCAGAAGCAAACCTCCGTGTTCGACCTCGACTGGCACTCGGGAATGCGCTCTGACTGCACCGCGCACGCCACGAGCTCTGGTCGGCTCGATCGCATGCCTAGCCCCGCACCTGTGCCACACCCTCGCCTAGAAGCCCCAACCTTGGCCTTGCCTTCCTGCATGCCTCACACCCTTGCCACTGGATGCCGGTGATCGCTAGGAAACCGAGTGCGGCACCGCATGCAAGCTTGCCAAACCATGGCCACCGTAGCCCGGCCACCCCAACCTACCTCGCCCAGTCTAGCTCCACGGCTAGCTTCCCTAGAGGCCAGTGAAGCTCCTAAACACTCAGACTAAACATCACCTTGCGGGAGGTACCGAATCACCTCGCCGGACCTCTTCCTTCATTGGTTCCCTTGGTCCAGGTAATCTAGCCACTCATTCATCAATTCCTTACACACACACTCCCGGCCAGCCAGTGAAGCTCCCTATGTGGTCTAATTGAACTATACCATCGTGATGAGGTTGGTATAGACGTCATCGATGAGCTCCGCCGCCTAAGTCTGTGGCTAGACCAACTCCAGTCACCATCGACGCTGACTCGTACCTCGACGTGACCGCCACAGGCTCCCCATTCTCGCCCGACCCTTCGTTGGAGCTCTACCATCGTCGGTAAGCCGCTCTGCCGTCTCTTTCACCGTGGGTACTATTTAACCTAGCCAAGGACCGCGGGTTAGAGGTTAGTAAAGTCTAGGTTATGTGTAACCCAGACTCAGATGAATAGTGTACCAGGGACCAAACCGTAAAGAAAATGTGGAAAGAAGACCAGGGACCCATTTAGAAGTGTGTTTTCCTTTTCTTTTTCGAAAATCTACTTTAATTAACCAGCAAAAAACTTTAGAAATTCATAACTTGACCAAAATATGCCAAAATTTAGACAAACTAAATTTGTTAGGTTCTGGATAAGGAAAACTTTAGAATAAAAATAGAAAACCAATTAGTCCAACACTGTTTCGGAAGTTCATATTTTTATTAAGATATTAAGTAATATGCAAAAATAGAAGTAAAATTAGTAGAAATATAGTACTACAACTGAGAAATTTTTAGGAGATAACCAATCAACAGTTGAGTCCCACAAAATTATTGTATACCATAGTTTTCTCATTTAAGTAGAGATCATAAATTAAATTAAGTTTATGCTCATTTCATTGGAAAATAAAATCAGGACCTAGACATGTGAACCACAAGATCAACTTATTTTTCTTAGGATAATTGAGCAACAAGGTTTCAAGGAAAAATATAAAAATTGCCTAACTTTAACTAGGAAATATGTTTCCGACTGCCCCATGAGAAATTATAATGAACTTTAGAAAATCATACAACCCATTCCGTATGAGGAAAAATGACCAAACAAGAATGATTGCTCTTGTGCAAAGAAAGATTAGGAAAAATGCCAAATCTATTGTTTGACATTTTCAACAGGAAAGTTAGTTATAAGCACCTCTTAGTCCCACAACTTTAGAAAATCATAGATAAATATTCACTGAGTATCATTAAGTAATTTTTTACACAAGACCATGATATTGCATCTAAATACCAGTAAAAATAAACGTTGGAACATAGGTCACTTCTAGATAGAAAGTTTAGTCTAAAGTCACTCCTCTACCTTGGTTTTTGTTATTTTTGTTTAAAACAGATTCTAATTGGTTTTGACCTCAAATTCCTAGGACAGACTAGTCTAACCAGTACTAGGCTACTGTAATTTTTACAGAATTTTTGGAAAAATCTAAATAGCATTCATAGTTCAAACCACCA
Organism: Zea luxurians; assembly: GCA_029449295.1. Classification (NCBI taxonomy): domain Eukaryota; kingdom Viridiplantae; phylum Streptophyta; class Magnoliopsida; order Poales; family Poaceae; genus Zea; species Zea luxurians. Next base: position 75,300,537 of record JAOPSE010000015.1, on the reverse strand, counting down.
TTAAAAGCCTAAAGGAAAGTAGAATAAAGAGGTTAGTCTTACCCATGTTCAATTAAAGTACAAAGACTTAGCTGATCTTTCACTAATTTCTTGAAGGAATAATTAAATCTCTACCGACTCTTATTTCCACTGGGTGTCAGTTTAACTTCAAAATCAACAAGAACACTACTAAGAAGTTGGGTTAGAAAAAGAGAAACCCTAACATTACTAAATAACCTAGTGTTACTCGACCATGCATCATATTTATCATCTTCATATTATAAATGTACATGCATCTTATGCATCATATTAAATATACTACATCCTCGCTAACAGAGAGTATGTGCTCATCCCCGAGCAAGGAGCTGACCAAGAGAAAGTTCAGGAGCCAGCTTCGGAGCCTGCTACTGAGGATCTCTCTGCTGCCCCGTAATTGAAAGCAAGCCCCGGTTTTATGCATAACCGTTTATTTATGCTATTTTACTGCACTTAATGTTGGTAGGTTTATACTGTGCACTTAAGTGTAGGAGTTGTTTGAAACCCTAGTTGCATGAACTCAGGATTCCTTTTGAGATGGATATACTAGTATGCTAGATTGAGTAGTTGTTATGCTAAAGATAATCGACCTGATCTAATCTTGGCCGCTCAGATCAGATCATGCGGTTATGATACAACCATACCTCTTCGACCGTGTAAATTTGCAGATGCCCTCAGGTTTATAACAAACCAACCCACCGTATATCCCTTCTTAAAGAGTATTACGCAGAGACCCTAAAATTAGCGCAAACAACCCTAACCTCTCTGGTAATTATGTCCCTAGTCCATGCAGTGAATAAAGGGAGTAAATTAATTTAGAAAAAAGGATTCTAGTATAAAAATAATTCCAGAAACTTGTTTAATTCATATTTAATTTATTTTAACTCCAAATTGATTCATTCCAGTTGCAGTATATCCATAGTAATATTGTTTATCCCCTAGTAACTTTATTTTGTTATGAAACCTAAAATAAAATTATGTACTTAATTTATTTTGTACCTGACTCTTAAATCTTTAGAAAACCATTTCTTTTCAACCGTAACTCCGATTTTAGTGGTTCTCGAACCCACGATCTCGTAGCATAGCATAGAATATTATTATACAGTTTGTGCTTATGTTTGGTGTGATGTTAATTTTGCATATACCATGTTTGTTTGCATTGCTACGAATAGCAATGAGGTCACGAGAATCTGAAGATCATCCTGGTACCTGGAATCTCGAGTCCCATGCAAGTTGTGCCCTTGATCACTTCTATTTACCCAATAATGTACTATTAATCATTATGATCTGCATAGATTAATTTTGATGGGACCTAATAGGTCACCCCAGTTTGGCTATCTTTGTACCTTGTTAACCACTGAACTTTTGGGTAGTACCTACTATTGCTTTTTGTGGTTTTGGGTGTTAAGATACACATTATTCATGATCATGCTTTTATTACAAATGTGTTATTTACTGTTCATGACAAGATCATTATGTTAATTGGAACAAGGAGCGACCACGGAAAACAGTGCTACCACAAGGGTGGTATGGGATGCCCTTGACTGACTAATTAGAAAAGCTAGTGGAGGACTACCTTACCCAAAAGGGGCAAGGGCAGTAGGGGAGGGTTCGGTGTAGGGAGGTTCTCGGGCTAATTTTGCTACGATGGCTTTTCAGACGGGGGATCCCTATGCTGCACTCCCTAGAAATTGTAGGTGGTTTTCTGAAGTTAGTGGAACTTTGTAAAGACCTCATAGTGGTACCCTGCCTCGCTTCCTTGGTAGAGGTATATGGGGTCCGATCAACACCGTGGCAAATGGGTAACACGACTTGTGGGTAAAGATGAACAACCTCTGCAGAGTGTAAAACTGGTTTGTCAGCCGTGCTCAGGGTCATGAGAGGCTTGGACCCTCACATGATTAACTTAAGGAATTAAACTCAATTTGTCATTTGCATTGCATAGTGGGTGTTGTTATGAATCTTGATCTCTTATTTAATTGGGTTGGTATCTACTTATACCTAGTAACTGCTCATAAAATTTTGACCATCCTCTTTGGTAAGCCTTATACTTCACATGAGCTCCCACCTTTGGTGAGTTCATGCACATTATTCCCCACAACTTGTTGAGCGATGAACGTATGTGAGCTCGCCCTTGTTGTACTCACATCCCCCAGGTCAAGAACAGGTACCATAGGATGAGTCGCATGAAGGATGCTGAGATGAGTTCGTGAGTGGTCTAGGCCGTTGTCTCCCAGTCAACTATGGTTGCTAGATCGTTGTCTTCGTATGATGTAACTATTTAACTATTTTGTACAGAACTGTTATATATTAATGATGTGACATTCATTTCTGTACCATGAGTCAATATATGTGTGAGACTTGATCCTAGTACACTTGGTGATTGTTTCGCGCCCGGGTTTTGGTGCCCCTAAAACCCAGGTGTGACAGAAGTGGTATCAGAGCGGATGTTGACTGTAGGATGAAACCTAGGTAGAACTGGATAACCCTTACCTACTTACCTTTGCTACTCTGATTCTTTCTAAACTTTTCTTAACCTTTTCTCATCTATTGCCGCTTTACTTTGATTACTCTTATATTTTCACTTCTAAAGACAAAAGTGGATTCACACTTTGAAATCATGTACCTAAAGTGACTTTTAGGAATAGGAGACCTAATCTTAGGAACAAAAGCAAACTATTTTTATAGGTATCTATGTGATTGAATGATTGTTCTTATGATACTTGTCTGATTTGCAACTTTGATTGAGTGTGATGAGTTGTGGAGTAATGTCCACAATTCCATCTGCATATACATATAGGCAAAAAATATTTATAAAATAATTAGACGTACTATATTATCTCTCCATTAAAATATAGCTTGTATCACATATCTATCTTATCTTGGCAGATTCTATCTTACCTTTGGAGCTTCATCTTATAAGCCTAGTTAACCCGACATAGACACAAAATAACAGATCAAGCTCTGCTCATGATCCTTCAGTTTATGACTAGCTACTAGACTATCTGTTTGCCTACTAAATAATTTCCCTTGCAAAGCTATCTTACCATATATTTCTAACCCAGATGGTCAATACTAGGAAGGGAGGCGATATCGATCTACCTGCTAACAACTGTCGCAGGAGGACTGTTAACCAACCACAACCAGAGATGAACCCCCACCAGCTAGAACAGATCCCGTTGCTGCCGCTCAGATGCAGCTGCTGCAGCAAATGGCAAACACCATGACAGAAATACAAGCGCAAATGCGACAAGAATGTCAAGAGATGCGTCAGGAGCGACAGGAAATGAGGCAAGAACGCCAAGAAATGTGCCAAGTACGGCAGGAACACCAACAACTGCCACCTCCACCACCACCAGCTCCACCTAGGGATAAGCATCGGGAGTTTATGAGTCACAAACCGCCTACATTCTCTAACTCCTTGGATCCACTGCAAGCTGATGACTGTTGAAGTCCGTTGACAAGATGCTCAACATAGCCCAATGTACTGACATGGAGAAAATATTCTATGCATCAGGTCATCTTACTGGTCTCGCTGTGGATTGGAGGCATGCATATTGCGCCGCTCACGCTGCTGCCAACACCATCACTTAGGCAGAATTCTCCACTCAATTCAGGAATTACCATATTCCTGCTGGCCTTATGAAGATTAAAAAGGAGTTCCTATCCCTCAAACAGGGAGGCATGTCCGTAAGAGAATATAGGGAAAATTTTATCTAGCTATCTTGATATGCTCCTGGTGAAGTTGATGGCGATTAGAAGAAGCAGGAGCTCTTTCTGGAAGGTTTGATCAGGCCGCTACAATACCAACTGATATCACACACATTCCTGTCCTTCTAGAGACTACCGGACAATGATATTGCTCTGAAAAACAAGAGGGTTGAGTTTGGAGAGAAGAGAAGGGCTACTAACTAGGGACATGCTGGAAGTAGTTCCTGTCCCCGTTATACTACTACTCAAAGTACACCTGCTCGTGGCAGTTCCGGGCAACAAACTCAACAGACCCAATCTGCTCCTCCTCAATCAAGCACTCCAGCTGAACCTGTTGCTCCTAATACATCACAAACAGGTCATGTTTTAAGTGTGGACAGGACGGACACTATGCTAAACTATTGTCCCAACATGGCTGCTTATACTACTCTGGCTTCGATGAAGCAAGGTTAGACCTCATGAGGCAAGAGTCAACCCTTATCCGTCAATCGGGGTCAAGTCAACCATGTGGAAGTGGAAGCTGAACCTGGCAAACCCGAAAACCTGGAAGAGGTGCCAGTTGAAGGTGAAGAAGTTGGTGAAGAAGGCGATGAACAACAAAATTAGAGTAAATATAAATATATAAATAAATATATATTTTTTATTAAGAGTACTATTTGTAAGACCTAAATATTAGGTTAGTTAGTAGCTAGTATTTACTATTTTAGAAACAAGAATAAGGTCTATTTGACCCTATGTTTTGCTAATAAGCTATGCATCATGCTGAAATTCTTGCTTGTGCATATCTTTTGGGGACACATCTTTTTCTTACTAATCTTGAGGACGAGATTATTTTTAAGGGGGTAGAATTTGTAACACCCAAAATCCTATTTTGGGGATTAGTAGAAGAAATCAAAGTAAAATATACCTAATGAATAATTATACTTTGGAATTCACCCTTTCTAAATAAATAGTAAAATTAAAACAATGTTAGTTAAAAATAAAATGGAGACATAAATTCAATTTGTGAGTTAAAAATATATATAATAAAAGAGTTACAATTTATTAGAATGGGTATCCCTTTCAAGAAACATATAAAATATTCTCTTTTGAGTTAAAGTCACTTTTGTCAAAAGATTTTATATTAACTTTTTACTAAATTAAATGGGTAAGGCATATTGAATTATTGGAGATACTTTTAATTAGATATACATTCAAAATAATGACTTCTTTGGAATAAGTGCAAAGATATGTGAAGCATCCTATCTAAATAAATAAAATAAATCCTTGCATCATGGTGGATTATTTTGTTTGTTGCATCTAAACTGGACTTTGAAATTCAAAATAGATTTGAATTAGTAATTTGAAATGATTTTAAAAAAAGAAGAAAAGAAAGTAGAAAAACAGAAAATAATAAAAGAACACCTCACCTTAAGCTCTCGGACACAAGCCCACCGAATGGGTCAAATTCTCATTGGCCAGCTCATATCTCTTCCCTTCCCCTTTTCTCATATAGAGTCACTTGTGTGCGGGGCCCACATGTCAGTCTCTCCTTAGATGCGCACGCGTGTGTATCGCTGACTCATGGGGCCAGCTTGCCAGGGTTGTCTCCCTCATGGAACCACGCGCGCAATGAATTCGGGCTCTGCTTGACCGCGTGGCTTCCTCCTTGGGCGTCGGTTGGTGGGACCGCCTGGCCAGCCCTGCCTTGTGCCTGCCGGAGATCTTCCCGAATTGCGGAGCTAGCCCTGGATTGTTGCTCAAGATCTGTGCGCCGCTCAACCAAGCCCCCGATTTTGTCGCTGCCGCCCGGTTTGTTATAGCTGACCGTACCAGAGCTCAGTTGCGAATTCCCCCGGCTGGGCTCCAACCCGGGCCTATAAAGCTTAGAGCCGCTAGATCCTCTCCTCGGCCACAACCGCCACAGCGGGCAGTCTACACCAAAAACCGAACAGGGGGAAGGGAGCCGTCACGGCATCGAAGGGAGCTCTATGGCCGCCACCGTCGAACTCGCGGTGTGCCGTCGTCGGGACCTTGACGTGTATCCCTGGGCAAGCGCTAGGTCATGTGGTGGGTGTCTGTGGCTTCATCAAGTCGGGGGATGCTTGGAGTACCCTCAATTCTTCACCAAAGTTTATATTTCACCGTCATCCCCACCACATCGGGATCGCCGACCCTGCGCCACTTTC